>OX424573.1:170020014-170701847 GCA_949152435.1 Gastracanthus pulcherrimus
TTTGTAACGAAGCGTCCCGCAAATGATGGGCGTGTCCAAGCAATTTGTTATGCGAATTATATTTTAAAGAGCTGAGCTTTTATACAGCTCGGCCCACAAACACGCGATTGAGACCCACCCGAGTTTTTTCTTATCTCTCTTCGTACCTATGAGACATTATGATCAATGCTAATGAATATTTTTCAATATAGATATAGATGTAGATGTCGTGGAGCAAGAGTAAGTTAAAACTTTTTGTATCTTTGCTATTAGTATATTGTAATTATTAGTTATTTGTATATTTTTAATTTTCCTTTCAGTGAAACATTGCTCATTCTTTTATCTGTCAAATGTTAAAGAAAAAGTTTTTCCCAAAACAAATTTTTATTTTTAACAGATCGTCACGAAATTCCACAATGCAATAAACTGTATCTCGTGCATCATTCTTCCATACATAAAGCTTTGAGAATTTCGATTTGCTCCTCGTTCTCTCGCCTTGATATCTTTTTATTCGCATAGCATAGGTATGGAGGTCCATGCGCCAATCTCTCGCAGCCTCGTTCATCTATGCTTTATAAAATATTTATTCAGAACTGTATATTACTACAAGAGAGCTCCTCCGCGCTGAAAAGCGGACTGAAGAAAGGGAGCCTCCATGAACGAAATCCTCCTCTCAAAAAAGACCAGAAATGCACAACAAATACAAGCAAGTTTTCCTATAGTCGTATAATACTTGTCTGGTGAATAATAAAAACGTACACGGCCATTGCGTATTCAGCGGATAGCCGACTAGCGCTACTACGCGTGTATCCCACTCTGGAATCCTGCTTAGGCTTTACTCTCCCCCTCCTAGGGGATTTTTCCGCTATCACCGCCGCAGCCGAGTGCTTTATTCCGACGCTTATGCTAATGCAGACGTGATTCTTTTCAGCGCCTCGGCACCTGCGTTCGCCTGCCCGAGCACTAAACATTTACGGGCACGCGTACGGGATGAGAGTACGTTAAATCCAGTGCACAGCTCGCGAGGAATCGCGATGCGAGGTGGTCTTTTTTCCTTCTTTTTAAATGAGCGAGCAGCGAATGTTGTTTTACGGTGGTATCTGGATTACTTTGCGGGTACGTTATGGATGAGAAGGAAGGGCGGGGGTGGGGGTGGTCAAAAGGGAATTCTATCTTTTTAATGATAAGATTATGTGACTGGAAAATTGAATTTGATGTCGAGTGGGTTGGGTTAACCGTGGCGCCCATGCGAATTGGTTTTGTTTTTGTTTACATTTTTACAACGTTGGGACAACATTTTTGGTACTTTTTTTGTTGTATATGTAATTATTTATAGCGTGAGAGTTAATATACAGAGTATATACAGAGTATTAGACAACAAATAGTTACTTGTCAATATAATAGAGTCTTGAATAATAGTAGTTATTTTTAAGGGGCATGATTAAATGAAAAAAATATCAGCTTCAGAATACTCACTTAATAAATTGTATATGCTCTATTATATGTAGGTTCACTATTATATGCTTATTACGCCAGTTTATATGTATACAACTGGTAAGTAGTAAGGTTCAGGTTCAGGTCAGACGAGATATGGTGCCTGACGAAAAATGTACTTATAGAACCGTTGTACTTGAGCAAAAATGTTGAGTTTTTAGATTACGTATTTCGTCAGGAAAATAATTATTTTTTTGGTCAACGTGCTGCAAATAAATACCGTTATGTGCATGCAAAAGCATTTTACATATTATCCGATTTAATAGCAAATACGATTTTAAGTACAAAATATTTCTCAAAATTAAACTGTTTTACAGTCGTATATACAGTATCTTATATAAGTACTAAAAATTTGAGAAAAATACGTAGATTAACTTAAAGAGAACATATTAATTAATCTATTATGACTTGAAAAATTAATAAACATTAATAAAGACTATAAGAATGTTACCACTTGATGTACAAAGTTACTGCTCATTTTCTCGATTTTAGTTTTAATGCTGATAAGTACTTTATTCATCAGGACGGCAGTATGCACATGAATTAAAATAATTCTACTTTAATAATGTAACTAAACATTCAAGCCGAAATATCCAAAATCATTCGTATCTTTCTCAACTATAAAGGAAGAAAGACACTTTTATTTAATTCGAAGATTTTATATGCTCCACAACTGACCGAAACAGTATTCAAATCATTTCTCCCTTCGTTTTTACTTTTCTGTAAGTATCAACCCGATAAATGCTATCGGCGGCAAGAACAACGTCTCCAAACATCCCCATCATTCAATCTCCTTACACGCTTATACCTAAATGCAATGTCGTCTCGCTATCGTGTAATCACCCATCCCTCGGTCGTGCCTCCAGCCCCTAAAATCAGAACGCCATCACACGCTGCTGCAAAAGAACGCGAAGACAACATTGTTGAATGCACGTCGCATGACTCATTTAGCAATCATTTTTTGCTAAACCTACATATTTTGCCTTGAATGGTTTTGCACAAGCTCATAATCTAATGTACCAAATTTAACGTATTGATTATTATTCAACTAACTATTGACACTATATTCTATAAATATCTACAATTTTTACAAAAATTTTTATTTGGGGGGGGGGGGGGGGGAGGAGCTCCACATAGGATGACACTTTAGCGCTGCTTGCGCGTGCGTATATCGCAAATTTGTGCTGTGCGTCAATCTGTGATTCAAATTAGAGTGCGCTTTTTTCGCGCATTATAGATATGCTCTAGTTATCATTGATTATATCGAAATACTTTTTTTGTTACACATGGCTAAATAATGAACTGCTCTCTTTATTGGAGAAAATAAAATAGTGGACCAAAATTCAAAAAGATAAGCTATAATTTATTTATAATATCTGCAAATTCTTATTGTATGTATATAAAATGTCCAATAAATATTATAACTAGTTCTACAAATATCAAATAAATACCTGTTTTTATACGCTCTTTTTCGTTAAACGTTTGACTTGCAAGTACAGATGAATTCAGAAGTACTCTATTGTGGATATAAAGAATCGTAGTATTCATAGAAATTTTATCTAAACTAGATATACGTCAAAAAGTTCATTTTTATAAGATTAGGAATGTCAATATGGCGCTTTTTTCTCTTTTATCGTACAACGTGAACGTAGATATTTATCAAACAAACACTAATAAATTAAAACATTGTAATATTAATGAAAAAAGTGGTTAATCAGGAGAAGGCTAGCCTAACACGATGTTAAGTCTCAAATTACAATGTTTACAAGCACGTTACGTTCGTGATTCAAACGCAAAAAGGTACCTTTTTATTCCGAGTTATTTAGGTCGAAACTGGTCATACATTTTTTAGGCTGGATGCTAATTTATGTCAGAAGTAATACAAAAAGTTTCTCAAGTAATTTAGCATCAAAAAAATAATCTATGCAACAGCAAACATTGTACTGCAGTTATAGCTTTCCAATGTCGTTATTTAATTCAGCATTCAACCGCATCCTCCGCGGACATAATAGACGATTTTTCATCCAACATTCATCGCTAAAATCTCTCCTACTAAAATCAAGACTCCCTAATGTCCTCCTCAATTGAACCTGTCAGTTGTTTTGCCACCTCTCCTCCGCGATACTCTCGCACTTAATTCGATCTAGGCATAGTTTATGCCAAACGGGAGTAAGATAATGCCACTCACATTCTCTGCGTTTCTCGCTCATTCAATTCTCCTCTCTCGCTATCTTCTGGCGCGAGTCTAACGCGTTCAGCGGTGAAACTCGAACCCCTAATCAAATCTCACAAGGTAGCGCGCGGATAGACGTGGAGAGAGGAGAAGAGAGACGAATACGAATAAGCTTAGCTGTACGACGGTAAGTGTGGAACTAATGGAGTCAAGACGTCGCGCTGAAGCTGCACTGCTTGTACTCCTGGATAAGTGGGGTGCGAGCGCGCGAGGTTTATACGGTAGTCGTGAAAGGGTGATGGGAGGGTTGGGTAGATCATTTATGCCTATCTCTGCTTCCTTACTTACTTACTTCCTTTCGTCGTTCCCTATCTTCGTTGCTCAAGCGTGCAAATCTTTACTGGGGGAATTATTGATAAGACTATTTTGCAACCACAAGAAGGAGAGAATAGACCACTAGTAGCAGACTGTCAATCAATTTCGTATGAAAAATTTGAGTCAATATTTCCTCACCAATATTCTTATTCGATTAAGATTCGTTTGCTCGTTCTTCCGCCTTTTATCAAGTTATATTTTTTATTTTATTACGAGTCCTGTAGGGTAGAACTTTTGCTCCGCTGAGATAATTTCTTATGCACAACACACAGTGGAAATGGCATTGTCATAGTGAGACGATGTAGTTAGTCGCTATAATCAGTAAAGAAGAATAGCAAACGGATGAAGGCGCGCAGAATAAGGAAGAATTCATGAATTCTTTCACACAGTTTTATAAAAGCTACGTGACGAGCTTATCACGGATTTGTGAAATTGTAAAAATTATCGATCGAGTGACGTTCGTAGGTTAAAGTCTGGAAATGATTTCAGTAGTAACTAGACACTTTCGACAGACGCAACAAAACCATCCTTGACCTGTCAATGACCAGATCAAGGTTGGTTATGTTGTGTCTGTCGAAAGTGTCAGTTTAGGGTATTTTAAATAAAATAGAAAAAAAATATTATCTATTATTATTATTATTATTATTATTATACACTATATGTATATTCGTACAGCGTATAATATTATGTTATGTTATACACCATATAATTTTATACTAAGACTCAGTATTATAATCAGGATCACTGTGTGCGTATGTCGCGCCGTAGTATTACAGACATTGAGACCGACACCAGCGCTGTTCAGAACTTGACTTTTCCACAAATTTCTGTGTGCACTCGTTGCCATCTCTTTCTCTCGCCCTCTCCTACTTCCTTACTCGTACGCATGCGCAAACACGAAGCCATTTTGTTGTTTTTCGGTCAGACGGATGCTCTTAACATTTTTCACTCGGTAGGTTTAAACGTGACCGTTTGACATACGCTGGCGAATTATGCCTGGAATTTCTCTCAAATATATAGTGGCGTGTTCGGTATGGTGGTGGGATATTCGAGAAAAATCACACTGCAGAAACTACCGTTGAAGAAGGTTTGGCTTCTCTACGCATCTCGTACACGTGTCAGTTTGCTAGATCTGCATTTTTGTGAATCTGTGTAGACATTTGTTCTTCAAAGAAGCTTTAAAAGCGTTATTCGATGTTGTGTTGATTCAACTAATACCGAGAAATCATTTCGAAGAAAAAGAAAGTGATAGTGAAACGCGCATAATACAAGATGATCTGTGAAAAATACAGCCTTTAAAAAATCAAGATTTTAAAAATCTTTAATTTTCGCAACCGGATTCGGTAGTGCGCTTGTAAAGAAGTATACACCGAAAACAGTTTAGTGCATCGGCAGTGTTAACATGCGGATATCTGGGACGCAGCAGTTTGGAGCATCTGGTGCCCTTTCTTGGCGTAGCTTGTATCCGCTTGCAGACAGCAGCGCTCCTCTCTGGGATTTGAGGTTATATTTGTGTGAGCGGGGGGAGCGCAATGAACGAATGGTGCGCTATAAAGGGGCACCAGACACTCCAAACGAAGGGACACGAACTGCACTTCAAATAGAGCAGCTGATGCCTACTAGAGGGCAGCCGGGGTGCTAACCTCTTTTATTCAATGTACAGTCCAAGAAATCTACCCAATAACTTAAACACTGACATTTTTATAAAATGAATACGCACGTGCGTACCATGAGCTTGGGATTCTTTGTGTGTTCTTTAAGTGTTACTTAGTGAGAGCAATCAAAGCCTCATGAGGATTGGGTTGGGTTGTGTTGGGGTGGGCTGGGTAAAATGGACCATTTTAAAAATCGATAAATGTGATCATATAAAGTTATTTTACAGTGATGGGGGGGGGGGGGGGGTTGAAGGAATATGATAAGATATGATGGGGCAAAACGGGTCATAGTTGAAACCAACAGATTTCTTTATGTAAGGTTATTTTGTAATGATTGATATAATATTGGACACTGGTAATATGAAACATAGTGGGGCAAAACGGACCATGATTGAAATTAATTAATTCATTGATATAAGGCTATTTTACAGTGATTGGGATAATATGGTTCCACTATATGAAATAGGGGACATGGTTGGGGCAAAGTGGTCCATGGCTGAAATCCATAAATTTGCGTATATAACGTTATTTTATAATGTGTAGAATTATGTGGGACACTATTGGCAATATGAGACATGGTGGGACAAAATGAATCATGGCTTAAATCCATAAATTTGTGTATTTAACGTTATTTTACTATGTTTGGAATAATATGGGACAATTTTGGCAATATGGGACATGGTGGGACAAAGTGGACCATGGCTTAAATTAATAAATTTGTATATATATATATATATATATATATATATATATATATATATATATATATATATATATATATATATATATATATATATATATATATATATATATATATATATATATATATATATATATATATATATATATATTCTAATGGCGGTCATATTGACTCGAGCCAGTATATCAGGTTTCGCTCTTACCGACATCGTCGGTAGCCTCGTGGTTTGGGTGGTGGACTGTCACTTGGGCGTACCCAGTTCGATTCCCGATCTCCGCTTTTTTCAGGTACAGCGGATAAAAAAAAGGTTAGTTTTTTATAATTATAATTATAGATAAAAAAGAAGAGTGGTATCTCTGCACCACTCGCTTGTGTGTATATATATGTGTGTGTGTGTGTGTGTGTGTGTGCGTGTGTGTGCGTACTCTCTTATACCGTACCACGTGTGTATGCATGTGCGCAAGTGTATGTCTCTCTCTCTCTCTCTCTCTTAGATATATTGTGTATGTGAGTATATGTGTGTACGTGTGCATGTGCACACACACGTGTGTAGAAAAAGAGAAAGAGAGAGAGAGGAGGAGAGAGAGGGACAGAGAGATAGGGAGAGAGAGAAAGGGAGAGAGAGAGAGAAAGATAGAGAGATAGGGAGAGAGAGAAAGGGAGAGAGAGAGAGAAAGATAGAGAGATAGGGAGAGAGAGAGAAAGATAGAGAGATAGGGAGAGAGAGAGAAAGGGGGGAGAGCATAACGCTATAAGCAAGCCACCACTACCCAATCGCTGTGACAATAACCCCCACCATATGTACACTCTTCTACCTATTCCTCCACAAGACTGTTGGAGGGGATAGGTGGAGGAGTGGGGGTTTGTTATGTCTAGCTATTGGGTAGAATATACTACTAATGATTATTTCAAGACTGAGTAATGTTTTCACGCACGCCTCATCAAATTTAAAATCTCTGTTAATTGTTTTACAAGATGCTTTCTCAAAGAGAGAGCCTAATAAATCGAGTTTGAGAATTTAATAATGGAAATTCGCACTAAATAAAGTAAAGCTAACTCATTAGACACACGCGATTAAGTATTGTCAGTCTGAGATAAGCTTAAAACTTAATTAAAATAATTTTTACCATATCTCTACACAAAAATTTCTTATAATCATTTTTTATTTGATATTGTTCATTAAAAAATAATACACTACTGATCTTTAACAGTATATTTTACTATGAAGGTCTATCAGAATAAAAGATTGTTTTTAAATTTACTAAAATTATCGATTTTCGAAAAATACGTATTCAAAATTCAATTTTATTTCTTCCACTAAACTATAGCGTTCAGGTAAGTGCTAGATACATAAATTGAAAGAAAACTGTCTATTTTAAGACAACGTGCATTGTAACATTACATTCTGTGTTACTTTGTAATGTGAATGGCGAGCAAGTCAGCAAGGCTATGCGAGCTGCCGATACCAGCCCAATGCTCGACATACAATATTTAAAAAAAAACTGACATCGCTAGAGAAGCGTAGATTTAAGAATGGATCTACGCAGCCTCGCATTACCCTCTAACCTAACCACGTATCGCTCAACCTTACCGTGGCACTATACCCACTATCCCTAACACCTTATGTGCGATGATCACTCAGAGTTGAGTCCTGCGTTGACTCAAAGGGCTTGCGCAGCTTCATGATGCTTGAAGCAGCAGTACGAATGAAGAAGCAGACGAATAGGCTACCATCGCATAGCAGGCCATGTAGGCTGGAGTCGGCTTGCCTTGGCTGGTGTCCTCTGTATTCAATCTGTAGTCTTCTTTCCTCTCTTCTTCCGCAACTATCGCCTATACCGTTAGCTCTTTCCTCAATTCTCTGGTGACGGCACGTTAACAGCCACCTCGGATCGCCAATCGCTAATCGCACGTAACTAATCGATACTCGGCTCGTCTCGCTCTTAGAGCTAAGCCGCATCCCTCGCATAATCCTGCGTCCAACTATAGCCTTCTGCACGCATCTGCCTCGCGATACACCACTAGTTAGTCTTAGTTGGCTTTCTGTTGTAAAGTCTGGTGCAGTAGACGTAGAACGGTGAAAGGAGTAGGCTCGCGAGCGTGAGAGGATTAAGTATGACTTAGGAGCCAAGTTTCCGTCATTAGCTTGTGCTACCGCTCGGTCAAAAGTGTGCGAGGGAGTTTACACTTTGCTCGGAAGAGAGAGGAATATGGTGATGGAAGATAACAGAGGGTGGGATAATTTTTGGCAATAAAGGGTTAATGTTGTAGTTACTTTGAATGAATAGGCTTGTATGAATAAACGACTGAATTTCATTGATTATAGGTGAATTTAAAAACATAAACGACTGACTTTTAGATATAACTATTCACTCGGAGAGGAAAATATATATAATCTATTGAAACACACGTTGATGTTATTTAAAATAATTGTCGTATATTGTAGATTGTAAATAACAATAACAACTGAAACTACTTTTTTAGTGATTAAATGCCATTTCAAGAAGAAAAAAATCCAATTTTTAATGTAGTTATATCGTGTCTAACATTTTATTTCCATGTACATCGTTTCATAATGATTACTGAAATTCAGGGGATGGATGGAACAACTGTATAACTCGATTTTGAGTTGGCCCCTTGAATGATACTATTTTCATGTAATTTAGGGGCCAATTCAAAATCGAGTTATAGGTTGTTCGTTAAGTTATAGATACTTATACCGTTGTTCCATCCATCTCCTCAATTATGACTTGACTAAAAAGAGAGCAAAGATTGAAAATGTAAAGCTTATAAAAGTCATATTGTAAACTTCAATACATCATCTATACCCCATATTCAAACGTAGTAATTTATGAAAAAAATTATAGAAATGCTTTTATATTCATAGTACGATAATTCCAAGTGACAAAATGTATACGTACGAGAGCTTTAACAGGGAAGGGGGGAGAGGTTGGCCAAGTAAAAAGAGAATTTCATAAGTCCAGAGAAGTTCACCGGCATAAGATACAGACATCTACTCACACTAAAAGTGTTCAGGGACGGGGGTAATGCTGCGAGGGAGAAACCACAGAAGCTCCGGCCAAGAGTTGGTGGACCTCCTCGGTGGGCATTGTCGGGCTTTCATGCGCGATAGCGAGAAACTTTGATAGTCTCTCTCTCTTTCTCTCTCTCTCTCTCTCGCTCCCCTTTATTATGTGGTAGCCGCCGCCAATGCGATATAAGACACCTTCCGCCTCTGGACTTTGCATGAGATTAGGAATTATTTTAATGGGGATTTGTGTGGCGAACTTAATTGCCCCCCTGCGGTTTGGATGTACGCAAAATAGATGGGCTAGATAGTCCGCAGCCGTGTGTATGCAGACGATGTAATTGCAATCATAAACTGATGATTATTAAGTGAAAGAATGTATTTTTTGGAACATGAGTAAGTTACTTGAAAGACAGTTTATCCTAGATATATAATAATAAATTTAGACAGAACACCTACATTCAGATCTTTTGTAAGTATGAGACAAATTAACCTTAATAATCTAAATGACTATAGAAACTTGAATACCCACTATAACCGAGTTTATTAATACACTATTCAAAGAAAAACAAGAAAAATCAGTCAAAGTTGAAACGGACCAGTCTAAAAAGGTTCAAATGGAAGTTTAGGTTTAAGTGAGAATTCAAATGAATAGCAATTATGATAATGATTCTAAATAACTACTTGTTGAGGTAGTAAGCACGTAGTCCTAGGTACCCTTTTTATACAAAATTACGAATATATTTTGCATAAACAACATGGCACTTATAAAAATGCAAAGCTTAGTTTGTGAAAAATCACCCGCTCAGCATTTGCATAATGTACAGACATAGTGTTGTGTGAGAATAAAGTCCGTTGGCAGATGCAAACGTACGACGCCTCTCGTTAAAAGGGTTATTTATATCATAAATACCGCGAGCTAAGTTTGCAATTATGGGGTTTATCAATATAAATGCCACGAGCCAATTTATCATTCAGTCACTTGAAAGAGGAAGCTTATGCAAATTTCACGTTTCAAAGAGCAGTTTTGCATATATAAAGGATGCGGGTTCGAAACGTTTGGACAATTACAAATTGTCATTAGGTTATGGCTTCTAAGTTGAATATTATTGCTATGAAATATTGTTCTTCACTTTATGCAGGACCACGATTACGAAAATTGACATTTTAAATTACTACACTAATATGTACGTTTGTTATAATTAAATGGTACTGTATTCAAAATAGTACAAAACGTTCATTACTGAAAGTCAATTAGTTAATTTAAATGTAATAAAACATCGCGTTTGTTCAAGATCTTGACCTTTTTCAACTTTCAGTTTAACATTGATTCAAATAAATGATTTTCAGAATTTTCAAACTTGCAATTATAATTTTGTATCTTAGCTAAAATCTTGGACGCAATTTAAATTAGCAAACGTGGGAGGAAGTTACTGAATCTTAATAATGTTGGGTCTCCCCGAAAGGTTAGCGTCTGGGTGTATAGTTCAAAGTTTTGCACGTGTAAGCCACATACTAATTATTGTATCATGTACCGGAAGATTTACGGCTTCTGGAAGCTGCGAGAACTCGAGTACAGGAGCATAACCACGTTTTTAATCTATTATTACATGGGATACCAATAACTGTAGTTTTTAGTAATACATGTACTACTTTAGGCAACCTTATAATACTCGCATGTAGAAACAAAAGTTACCTACGGGCAAGTTCTAGAAGCACTGAAAATTATCATGATACAAAGTACTCAACCTAAAAGAATAGGTGATGGTAGTGAGAGGTATTTACTTTTCAAAACAAAAATTAAGAGCAGAAAGTTTAGAAAAAGTGAGTAAAGTTAGTAGTAATAAATGTTTGTAATAAAAATATATAAATATATTTCCAAGTTTTCAAAAACCGAGCTTGTTCTTTCCTCTAAATACTACGTGTCTTATTATTTTAACATACATTTTGGACGACGTTCGAATATATAAATTTTGTTATACATACCATCACGAGTTCTTGTTGATCGATTGTTATTTATGCATTAGTCAAAATTAAAATATATCTTATCTAAATTGGTATATTTATCTCTTATGTAAAAATAAGTTATTTAATAAAGTTTTAGATTTCATTCATTTGGTAGCTATACGGGCTAGGAACACTTTTACCAAAAATCTTCTATTTAAAGAAAACCATTCATCGAAGACAGAATACTTAGCTTAATTATATCAAAATATGTCAGATTATACTCAATTATAGAAAAAATGTCATCTTATTAAAAATATTAAATAATCATCAGAGAGCCGCCTTTAATCAATATATGATTGCTGATTTATGACATCATATTAAAGAAACCACTTTTTCTATCCCATTCATTTTTTAACAACAATTATCGTAAACAATTTAAGCTTTAAATTTTGCTGTATTTATTAAATTAAAATAATAGACTAATTCTTTAAGGTGGCTTCAGCGACTTTTTATAAAAACATATATGTCTTTGAAACTTTCCACAAATGTTCTTTGAATATTATACTATTGATCTGTGTAAAGAAAATCTAGAGTCAACGACCAAATTTTTGAAAAAACTGAATTTATAGAGTCACATATAACACCTAACCTTATGACGTCATCATAATTATGTGTTAACGCCGAATTAAAAAAGATATTGAGGATAAACGGTGAATACGTGCTTCTGCGCATGACCACCGAAAACTAAGTCAACAAATTAGCGGTTTGTTTACTTATTTATAGAATAATTTATTGTTATAGATATTCGGAAGCAGTTTACAATGTTTTTTAATGAAATTAAAATGAGATAATTGATCCAAAATTGAAAAAGAAAATGAAGCCCACATAGGGCCCTCGTTAGATACGGTACCCATCACTGAAGCCACTTTAATCGAAAAACAAATTATTATTTTACGCGCAAACTATCCATAAGTCCCCAGTAATCCAATTGGTTCAGGAGCCGATTCTCCAAATCCTCCCCAGCCGTAACACAAACTCTCGAGTGTCAGACCGGACCGAGCGGCTCGCCGCGTCTTATCGGCGATTCGGTAGGTTGTTTGATTTCCGGCTATGTATTAGCGAGAGCCGCCTGTTTAAAGTGTAACGACTACTGCTTTGCTTTGCTTTGCTTTGCTTTGCCTTTCTTTAGATTGCCAAAGAGGGTATGAATGTAACTTTAGAACGGGGAAGAACGAATAGGGCTGATCCCGGGAAACATCAAATCGTTGGAAGATAGAATTTAACTGTTCGGCAGATAAGACGGGGATAATCGTTTTGAACAACTTGAGTAACGATAGTATTTGGAAAGGAATATCGTAACAATGAATTCTTTTAAAATTGAGTTTCGTTTTATCAATCCTAATAAATTAAATGAGGAACACAGCTGTAAAATTTAATATAAATTAATTATTAGAATCAAACTTATACGCGATATAAAAATCTTTATTATCATTATTTCTTTATGCAACTCACCTGTAACATTTAAATAAAATATTTCAATTGGAAAAACATTTATAATATAATAAATCAAGCATTTAGATGATATAATTTCATTGTAAAGTTTTACATTCTTGAAATATTTCTATCGTCAAAGAAATTTCAAACTATTATTAAAATCTTTGGAAGATAAATTCTGCTCTACATCTACTATAAATGTATAAATTATTAATGTCTAAAATTCTAACCATAGTTGTTCAACCAAAAAGAATCCCCTAATTCTCGATCATTTTTTAATAAAAAATCTTCAACTTATTCCCTCATACACAATCGTCTTTCTCCTCTTCCCATTATTATATATACAACAGTCTGCAGCAAGGTCAAAACAAAGGTTCTCACCCTCGTCAGCCTAACGAACTAAAGAATAACTTGACACTCATCCCTCTTTATCTCCAAGTGGAAAAGAATGCAGCGACAAAAGTTGAAATTGATGTACTGGATAGCCACTTTGCTCCGTGAAGAATGAAGGTTGAGACGAGACATACCTACGACATACGTACGCCACGCGAGACGTCGCTTTTCGAGAAGCAGTCAATGGATTGAAGTTTATCCGGGAATTTTGCCCGATGGTTGGAGAAAGATAGAAAGTTAGCCAGCTTCTTTATGAATAGTATAATCCCTCTCATTAAACCGTTCTCTGCTCTTCACCTGGAAAAGTTAATTTATATAACAAAATAGATAGTTAAATCTGCTTATAGAATATTTCTTGAAAATGTATTTTATACCTATTCTTATTGCAGCATCATTATTGCTCATTATACATTTGTAGAAAATATTGTAGAACCTGTTAACTCGGCGCACGCTCGAATAAGAGGTTAGGTGATGTTAAACCCCCTGTTACCGGTAAATACCGGAAACGACTTTTCTCGCGTAATATTCAATTTTGAGAAAATATCTCTATGGAAAGTTATTGTTTTTGATTAGGACAACAACGTTCCACAGAGATATTTACTAAAAATTAAAAATATAATGGAAAAACTGGGTCCTTGGAATTATCAGTGACGGGTGGGTTTAGCATCACCTTAACTCGGAGCGCGCTCCAAGAGTATGTTACCTCAGATATCGCGTAAATAACAGCTCATTAGCTAATTGTTCCTCGCTTTACATTGTGTATTAGTACTTCTAAAAACATGGGAATTTGCACTTTTTTGAGGAAATATTCATTCTTATATCTTTTAGAGTTGCCAATATGCAATACAAAGCGAGCAATAATTGACTAAAGTAGCCGTTCTTCACGCACGAGCACGCGTGCAAGCCAAACACTCGCACGCTGCGAGGTTCCAAACGACACGTTCGAAATTCGCAGCGAGCGAGCACGCGTGGCATGCTTTTACTTCCACGGTGAAGGGTATATTTGTAGGAGCGCTTATATTGAATGCGCGATTTGATTTTAGGAGAGAAATTTTGTAAATTTACAGGTACAATACGTATCCGACGCTTTATGTATACTTTTTATCAAGAGTAAAATGCTCATTTACTAGAGTAAATAAAATCGATGTAACGTAAAGTAAGAAAAATGTATCTCGCGAGATCCGATTAGAAAATACGACTTATCTTTTTTAAGGTTGTTTTGCCCCCTGTTTTTGATATCAAAGAAATGTTAAAACATGAATTAATATCTTACGTTTGATATCATAAAAATGTAAATTAATTAGTATTAAGGAGGTTGTATGCCTGGATATATGTCATAAAAAACAAACATTTTTTACTACAATTTAATCTCATGTAATATTAAAGTCAATATATTATAAAATAAAGGGTTTTTGTCACGTGAAAATTTTTTTTTATCGAAAATCCGTTATTGTAAAATTAAATATCGTCAAATTGAGACTTTAAAAAAGAAAAACTTCACAAAACAGTACATACTTTTTTATTTATTATCCGATTTTAATTCTGAATATCTTATTATAATTTATACTTGTACACATTCAACCTTACAAACATACGTGTATTGACTTATAAACAATAGGCTACAACTATGCAGGTTCTTCGATATTATTTCATTTTTATATCGGTAAGTCCCCCTGAAATCTTTCAAGGAACAAAATGAGACCGTAAAAATTAAAATCGGATAACAAATACAAATGTCTACTGTTTTGTGAACTTTCTCTTCTTTAAAGTCTTAATTTGGCACATTTCATAATATATTGACTTTAATATCATTATGTGAGATTAAATTGTAGTAAAAAATGTTCGTTTTTTATTTTTATTCTTATTAGGACCCATCGAAATAATATTTTTCTAAAATAGAAACTTTTTATGTTTACTCAAAATCTACTCAAAACAGTAAGTTATTTCATTAATTATTCTATAAATTCATGTTGCTAAAATTGAAGCAAAAAATGATATGTGTCTTGAAAAAGACCCGATTAAGAGTTAAATAAATACTTAATAATAAAAGCTTTTTACTGAAACAAAATTGAAATAAGTTTTTTAAATGGTTATCATTTTTAAGTTGGTTAGTGAAACGTTTACACGTAAAAAAACATTAAGAATTTTTTTTTAAATTATTGATATAAAAAAATGTAATTGAAAGTAGTATGAAACACATTTTCAAATATTTTATAAATTTATAGAATTTTAAAAGAAGCAAAAATATTTTATATTGAATAGAATCCCTAATAACACATAACGTTTTTCGAACGTTTTAAAAACGTTAGAGTTCAAACCTTCAAACGTTGAAAAGCAAAGATTTGAATACGTCTGAAAACCGTTGGTCAAACGTCTCAATGTCCGCAGATTCTTTCCACATAAGACGTTGTAAAGCCGTATTTGAAACGTTTGAAATAGGTTTGAAAATGGGTTGAAAAAATACTAGCATAGAATATATCGAAAAAAATCGTTTAAATATAATTTGATGCTACAAATATTACGAATTTTTTAAGTACCACCTGGATGGTATCTGTATCTGGATGTATAAGCTGATTGTTTCAATTATCTATAAAATTTATTAAAATTTTAAACATTCGATAAAAACTCAATGATTCCGGCTACATACAAACTTTTATTAATTCTTACGTTTACAGTAAGACAAAATTCAAATAAATTTTAGTCAATTTGTGACATATATTAACAATATAGCTTTAAATAATTAAATCATTAACAATGAACTTAAACCCAACTACCTGATGTGTACAAAGAGTACTCTGAACATTCACGGTCAACATTAACGTTTCAGGGCTCAATGATTTTGTTTTTTCTTAAGGAAGGGGGTTGATAAAAAATATTCGTTATTTTTCGACGTTTTTTGATTTTACAGCGGATTTTCGATTTTTCAGTTTTAGTTTTTCGGGTTTTTGGTGTGTTTGAAATAAAATCATCGATTTATTTTGTATGCATTTGAAAGAGCATACAATTACCTATCTTTTCCGATCCGAAATTTTAAATAACCTATTTTGTTTTTTGAGTTATTCACGAAAACGTCATGTTTTGTTTAAACAGTGTTATTTGAGAAATATATCATGGAAATTATTTGAAAAAAATTGAGCTGATTAGGAATATGGATAAGAATATTTTGTAAAATTTTCGAGCCTTTATACTTTTATTTTTTCGAGAATAGAATCATTTTGTAAAAAAAATCGTTCCTTTTGGTGCACGATAACTTAAATATAACGTTATTATTCCTTCTGAAAATTTCCAGAAAGGTAGCTTTTTACTATCTCTTGAGACTGTTAGAAGCCCAGATTATAACGACCTTTACATTCTAACTTATTAGAGGTTGTATTTTTTAAAAAATTTCTTTTCGTCGTTTATATCTCGAGACCGGCGCGGTCATGTTTTGTAAACTAGGGCTCATATTTTTTGGTTTCTAATCAAGATTCTAAATTAGAAAGAAATTTTGAGATTTATCGATCCGTTTTTGTTTTACAATGATTTCTTTATTTTACGATATTTAACGATATTCTGCAATCGATAAGGTAGATTATTTTTGTATTTTAAATATAATATGATTGTTTAATTATTTATTTCGTTGTATTTAACGGGCATGTATCCCCTTTTTAGGACTCCGATATGACATAATGTATTTTTGTTTTTAGCGGTTTTTCGATTTTTGATTTTTAGTTTTTCGGGTTTTTGATAACTCACAAATATTTGTTAAGGTACATCTCTTCTGTTCTTATACACAGAAACGTAATTTTTTTAACGGTTATATCTCGGAAATATATTATTAAAATTTCTTGAAAGATAAGCGAGCAGCAGACATAAAGTACTCACCTTACGAATTAAATAGATCAAACAATGTGACATTGGAATAATTAATAAGATTGGAGGAAGATAAGTGCCAATGAATTGGCAGCGGTTTTTTATTTGGAGCCATAGATATACATACACGGTGGGCAGGAAGGAGCGATAGGTTTGACCAAAATGACGATAAAATCGGGTTGCGGGGCGGTATTCGGGCATGAATGTACATCTCATTTTCGAGATATCGTCAATTTACGTATTTTAGCTAAATTATTGATAGAAGCGAATGAGTTCTAGCTTAAAAATGCATGGAACTACCTTATATAATCAACAAGGATATACAAAATATGTAGATATCATGTATATTATTATATATATTTTATAAATATATATTATATATATTTATGATATGTTATACACATATATATACACAAGTATACATATATGCATGCAGGGTGTCCCAAAAGTTCGGGGATAGCTGAACATTCCCTCAGATAATTTTCAAGGAGGTGAAGATTAGTTTTGTGTGTATATATGTATATATATATATATATATATATATATATATATATATATATATATATATATATATATATATACACACATATGATTACATAACTAAATCCAAACTTTATCGTGTTATAAATTTATATTACATAAATTATAAATTTTTGGGTTACACTAAATTTCCATATAACAATTTATAACTTCGATTTTCACCGCTAGGTGTTGCGTGCTTTCTTCTATGATAATAGAGATGATTTTGTCATATAAGACGATCAGATTTTGGATGCTTCTTGGTTGCATTTTGGATAGTTTTGATATTTTCCGTGTTAGAGATCACGTTTGAGTGGCAGGCTAACGGATAAATATGGCATCTTCTCTTCCAGTAAAGAATTATGAATCCATTCATTCTAAAATGGATCATAAGTGTAATCATGAGGAGAATAGAATGAAAATTTGTGCGCCATGTGGTAAAAAAATAAGTTTCAAAGGAAAAAGATCATAAGATTTTTTGATAACTAAGTCTCATGAAGGACTGATTTGAAAATACATAAATGAAGAATTTGGTCTATCTAATTTGAAGTTTCCATTAAGTATTTGCGTCTCTTGTCGTTTTGCACTTTGTGAACGAGAAAAAAATGTTTAAAAAAAAAGACCTTTACAGAGTATGCCAAACTATATAGAGCCTTTCATCTTTGCTTTTATAGAAATGAACAAGGTTGTTGAGTCTTGTTTTTCCACAACGAATTCCGGAGTTGATTTGGATCAAAATTTTATTGCATTGTCGGAAGCTTTTAAAAGCACTGGAGTTTCTGAATCGTTAAAAATCCATGTACTTTAGAAGAAGCACTTAAAAGACTGCCTTGCATATTTGGACAATGATGATGGGCTAGGATTATGGTCTGAGCAGGCTGGCGAATCAGTGCACAGAAAATTTTTGAATCTTTGGGACAGGATCAAAAGCAACTCTATTCAGAATCCTACTTATATTACAAAACTAAAAAAGGCTGTCGTTCAATTTTCTTCAGGAAATATATAAAGAAATATGATTTTTTTCGTTGATAATTACTTTCTGAACAAAATTACAAGTTGTGGAAAAATACGTATTATCAATATAATACACTTACACATCCAATGCACCAGCCTAAATATGACTTCTTATTTAAATTATATATTTATATATATATATATATATATATATATATATATATATATATATATATATATATATATATATATATATATATATATATATATATATATATATATATATTGGGAATCGTTCCCAGGAAAGGTGAGAGTAAAGACGATGATTGAAGTAGACTAGGCTTTATTGGTATATTCGTTCGTCGGGTACAATAAGCGTCAATCGTAGAGCGGTGCTTGCCGATGCGTCCGATCGGCACGAGAGGTAAGCTGGTTCTGACTCGCTTCTCGCCACCTCGAGGTGGGGGAGAAGCAAGCACAAGATGGCCGCCTCCTCCGAGTTAGTACGGCTTCCGGGGACAGAGGCGCTGCTTGCGGCGATGAACCGGGGGCACCATATATATATATATATATATATATATATATATATATATATATGTATATACATCATTCTATTTATTTGATAACCAGGTCTACATGTATGTACACAATATATCATACTTATATATAATATACATGATATCTACATATTTTGTATATCCTCGTTGATTATATAATGAAGTTCCATGCATTCTTAAGGTACAACTCATTCGCTTAGATCAATAATTTAGCTAAAATACGTAAATTGACGATATCTCGAAAACAGGAGTTGATCGGATTTTGATTCGAACGAATTTGAGATGTACATTCATGCTAATTATCGGAGAGAAGTCGATAAACGTAGTTGTTCTCTTTCACTAACGTTTGTTCTGCATCTATAGAGTATAACAAAAAATTCCTCAAAATATAATATATTAAGATAATCTATCTTCTCAATAATCATAATAATGCAGAATGAAGTGAATATTAATATCATATATACGTATGCAGCTAAAAAAATTATTAACTTATTTAACCCTTTAATACCATGACCTATAAACAGTTAAAAAAGAGTCATAAAAGGAAAATACATAAAAGAAACTTTGCCTTGAATTCACTTTATTCAACAGTATATAATTGACGGGATGCGCGAAAAACAGTATAACTCTATTTAGTACAGTTGTCAATTAATGTCATAATATGAATTAGCAACATACGATAAACATTATATGTTAACTATATGATGATATTCGTATATATACAAGTATTATTGAAAATGCGTCACCTAGAACCTCTAAGTAATCGACGAGTAATTAAAGAAGTAATGAGAAAAGTGATTCAAAGTGAATCATCGACCCAAACTAAGAAAAAAAGCTAAAATGTCTTCTAAAATGCGAAAAATTAAAAAAAACAAAGCAGAATGTTGAAATTAAGGCAAAAAACTGTAAAAAATAAGAAAGAAAATCAAATATAGAAATGGAGTGCAACGTACATCAATATTGTGCGTACAAATAATTATTAAACAATAAATATTTTACTATAAAACTTGAACTCGGTCTTTGAAGAAACAGTATAACTCAAAAATTTGATTTTATAAAATACAGTTTCTTTTTGAATTTATATCATGTTTTTGGTATTCCATTCGTTTATTTGTTTAGGTATTTTAATCCAACTCATCCATAACTTGTTCTTCCTCGATTTTCTCAGTTTTCTCAAAATGACATTTTTTTAGTAATACCGTTATTCGGCGCATCCCCTCAATTTTTACGCCACTATTAAGCCATGTACAATAAACCGACCTTCGCTGGCTGCAGTTGTAGCATTCGAGGTATCATGCATTTCAACATCATACAACGGATTATCCCGTATCAGGAGCATCCATTATCATTACATTAGCATTTAAATTTAGTCTGCCGACCGAAGCAGAAGCCGTACCAACAGGTGATGAATTTTGAAGCCCGTTTTGTGTTAGTTGTGTATTTAGTGTAAGTTACGGATTTTGTGCAGATTGAGGATTTAGTGCAAGTTGTGTACTATGTGTAAGTTGCGGATTTTGTGTAAGTTGTGAATTTTGTGTAAGTTGTGGATTTTGTGTAAGTTGCGCATGTTGAGCATTTTGCGCCAGTTGTGCAACTGATTTAATGCAAAGTTTAGTGTGACATTTGAATGATTTGGTGAATCAGTTGAGAATTGTGAAATGGGTGACCTACTGAATATATTCATGAAATTCGTAAGTGATGCTAATTGGTTTTGTTGTGATTGGTTTAGGTGTGATCAATTATTATCATTCATTTTGATTAATATATTGATTGCCTGTAAATAGAGAAACTTCGAACATTACAATAGAATTTCTGATATATTCGAAATGTGTTAGATATAAGTCGTATACATCATTAATTATTATTTGAAAGACGGAATAAAAAATTTTGAAATTTAATATAACAGGAAAAATTTAACGTGTCTGACTAAAAATTTAAAAACTATTGATTATGTGCGGGTCACTCATCGTAAATTCTAACACAGAAAGTACTTTCTAATAAAAATTATAACGAAATTGACGGTAAAAATGACCGAAAATGACTATAAAGCTGGGGCACTCCGACTTCCCGGCACTTTTACTGATATTTTACTCTAAATCTTACCGCACTGAATGCTTAAATTTGCCTGATTTGAGAAAAATCCCTATTAATGTAACTAAATGTTAGTAACATTAAGTCGAAATTATGTAGACCCCATCGAAAAAAGACAGCTATTGAAGGATAACAACTGATGTGCACAAATTGTAGGTTAACTCTAATATAAATGTGTCTAAATGTACTTATTTAAGTATTAATGATACTGCTATAATCATGGGAAGAAAATCTACATTTTTAATAAATATTTCACATGAATTTTACCATCCATTTTATTGTGTAACTTTATATGTTCCACTATTCTATTAGTTTTCTGTAAGATTCGTATAGGGGATTTTTAATTTACGACAGGCACATTTTACCCTTCAGTGTGGTATAAGTTGTTGTGAATATAAAAAAGAGAAAATTCTCTCTATGAAATAAAAATATACAAATTTTCAATTTTCAATTTGTTCAAAATTTTTAAAAATAAATAAACTTTTGATTTGAATTGTTGACCTTGGATTTACGAATCGCGTTTTACGTTTTAATATTTAAAAATTGTTTTATTGGAAATTTTAGGTTGATATGCTTCACTTATTGAAGTTAAGACGCCAGGGCTTAAACTTAGATTTTTTTGAATTTTTTATTTACAAATTGACCGCACCGCTAACACTCTACACATTCAAATCCTACACAAGCGTTTTTGACTGTACTGAAATATTCTACACAGAAATGTCTTACACGCTAATTCCCTACACCCATTTTCTATTTAATATTGTACACTGAAAAATCCTACACAACGACTTTAACAATAAACTTAACAATGATATGTACTTTTATGGTTCAATAGTGTATACTTTTTCAGTGCAGAATATGAAATTAGAAATGCGTCTAGGGAATTTTCTTGAAGTAATTATTTGTGTATAATATTTTTGTGCTGAAAAAATCGCTCGTGCAAGGTTTAAATGTGTAGAGTATTAGCGGTGTCTAAATTGAGTTATTGTGGTAGTTGGGCGTAATTGTTTGATGATAAGAAAATGATATTGTATAAAATGTTTTCCAAATACAAAACAACAGTTGATAGGAACAAATGATAGGAGCATAAAATACACAAATGTTTATCCATTATAAAACATTAGCCAATTATAAATGATATCAAATGATAGAAGCATAAAAGCACACAAATGTTTTTCCATTATAAAACGTTAACCAATTATAAAACGATGCCAAGTAATAGAAACATAAAAGCACAGAAATGTTTATGCATTATAAAACGTTAGCCAATTATAAAACGACGTCAACTAATAGAAGCATAAAAGCACACAAATGTTTATGTCATAAAAAAGGTTAACTGTATAAACAATAAGTCATTAAAATATTAAACCTATATCTTACATTTTGACATTTGAAAAAAGATTTCAGATGTAAACTGACCTACCAAATTAGAGTAAATAGTTAAATGTATAATAAAAACAAATTTCAGGATAAGTGATGAATGACATTAAAAGCAGGTTCGTTTCATCTTTTCTGGATTTATACACTGCCTATTTGTTCAATAGTTATTCATTGCTTACCCTGTAATTTAATTATATCACAAATGAAATAAATTCTGATAAATTATTTTTTATTTAATAAATCGGTTTCACACTGTAAAAAAATTACCTCAGTTAATGTTGTTAAATCTTACGATAAAAATATTTCCATCAAGGACAATTTGTTCTTTTTTATAGTTACAGAGTGCTATATGTATCTTAAAAACTCATTTGCTTCTATTTGTATCTATATGAAATATAAAAAAGAACTTTGTATCTTGGATTTTGTTATTCGAATAAGGTCCCAAATGACTATTTGTTGTTTTCTTTAGTTAATTTAATTAAACAAGAATTATTAGAATAAGTCAAACATTTTTATTTTTAATCCAACAACTTGGTAGATTGCAATATACTTAAACATGCTTATTTCTCTTACAACTCCACAATTTAACCACTGATGTAATGAAGTGTAAACATTATGCCTATACAGGTACAGTAAATAATTGTTTAGTTTACGTATTCCTTTTTATTATTGTATATATGGGAAAGCCAGTTTTGAAGCGAAATCTAGAATAAGCATACTTTCATATAAACTTGATTGATGCTTATTTGAAATCTTACTATTGCCCTGATGTAGTACGTAGCATCTTCAATTTGACTTTTTAAAAACTACATACCTCGTTGGGTATTTAATGATTTAGCCTATTACACTTATACAGACCTATCAATATAAGAAGTATACACAGAGATCTTCAAACTAATAATTGTCTTTTTTTCAGGACTAGAACAGTTTTTGAAACATAGCCCAGGACTGTATATCAACGTATAATTCAAAATAGAGTTTTTTATATTGATCCACATTCTAGTATAAGTACCAAGTGAGCTATCGGTGAAAGAAATATTTCACGGAATCTTTCTTGGAATATTTCAGAAATATTTTAAAAATTTTTAGCGTAATATTGCATGAAATGTTTCTGAAATATCTCTGTAATATTTCGAATATAGAACGGCTTTTCTGAATCTTTCTTGGAATATTTCAGAAATGTTTAGCGTAATATCGCATGAAATGTTTCTGAAATATCTCTGTAATATTTCCAACATAGAACGGCTTTTCCGAATCTTTCTTGGAATATTTCAGAAATATTTCAGAAATGTTTAGCGTAATATTGCATGAAATGTTTCTGAAATATTCTGTAATATTTCCAAGATCAAACGGCTTCACTGAATCGTTCTTGGCATACAAAGTCCGTCAACTGTAAGGAATTTTATCAAAAAATTAATCGGAAATATATTTTAAATAGAAAATTTATTCTAAAAAATGCTTAATGAATAATTATAAAATAATCAGTAATAAAAATGGATTTTTTATTCTTCGGGAGGATGTAGTAGGTTAAATGTTTTCCTCTTTGGACCAGCAGTGCTGAAAAATAAATATATAAATGAATTATTATAATGAATAAAAACAATCATGTTTCGGTTGTGAACAAAAACTATCATGACGGCAGCAATGGCGCTAGTAAAAAAGTTACTCTTTCGTCTGCCATGCTTTTCTCGTTAACATGAGAAAGCGTATATCTATATATATATGAAAAATGGCCGACGACGGAGTATTCTGCCATAGGTCGCATGATAGATTTTAACTTCCAAAAATAATATATAAAATGCTTACTTTTGCTCACGCTTGAATCGCGTTCCTGTAGCATCCAGCCATTTTGAAGCGCTGGTCTTCACGTCTTTATCAGTTGCTGAAAATATCGGCTTTACAGCATCTGTGAAAAAATAGTGCAAAATATCTGTTATGTGTTAATAATTACTGAAATGTAGGAGTCTTTACCATTATATGGTGAAAAAATCTTTTTGTTAAATTTTCGCAAAAGATGAAGTGTTAAAAATTGGTACACTCGACGTTATAAACATCTAATCGAATGAGTTTGAATTTTTTTGGAATTCTACAATGAGTTTAGCGAAAATGAGCATACAATCCAATAAAGTTGTAGAATTTAAAAAAAATTTAAATAAATTCGATAAAAATACTGCATTGAATGTATAAAAATAAAAATAAAATTAATTGTCAAGAATCTTGTAAACGATTAATATTTTTTTATTATATATATTTATTATTATTATTTTACTTGTTTTATTTTTATTTGTATATTTTGTCAAAAAGCTTAACCAGCATGAATATTTATTAAAAATTTAATAAATAAATTTCAACGTACTATATTTGTTTTAATACATTTTAGAAAATGGTAGAGGTTCTTCGGAAGTGTTTGGTAAGAAAAACTTACGATAAATGCAACTGCATAAGGACAATTGGGAAAATTCCTTCTTTTTTTATGACCTGCGAAACTGTATCCATCAGCTACTCTATTCGTTATGACGGCAGCTAAAGAATTGTACGTCATGTCGTGAGCGTTGGCACCGCCTTTACTTTTCATAAACAGGACCTAAACCATTATTATTATTACTATTATATAAGTATGAAAACAAAGAATTATAAATGAATAGGCGAGAATATATTAAATGCGTTATTGAATGAGAAATTTAGCTAATTATGTGTTTAATTTTATATTCCGGAAAAGTCCATAATTACCAATCTGGGGTGGGGGAGGAGAGAGAGAGAGAGAGAGATATCAAAACCAAAGAAGAGAGAGAGAGAAAGTGAGAGAGAGAGAGAGAGAGAGAGAGAGAGAGAGAGAGAGAGAGAGAGAGAGAGAGAGAGAGAGACTTATATGATGAAAAGGAATTTAATTTTTTTTTAGATGAAAATGGTGTATGCACCCTCTTAAATTGATCCGCCCTTTCGATGCAGCTTCCAATGAGTGCAGATCTCAGTTGTAATCCGCTTGAATCGAGAAAAGAAAAACAACAAAGAACAATAAAAATATTCTTATTTGAAAAATAAATGATAATACGTAATAATAAATTAGTATTTTTTTAATTTCTTACGATTTCTTTATTATTTGCTTCCGACACACCGGTATACACGTGCGAGATCTGTCAATCTTTTACCGCCATATACAATTTCAGGCGAGACTAGGTATACGACGTGACGTATGCTACAAATTACTACTCGTATCTCGCGACTATCGATTACAGCGCGCGAGATTTAAAAAGTACATTATAATATTATTAAGTAGGTATAGTACATATATATATATATATATATATATATATATATATATATATATATATATATAGTTTTTTATAATTATGTTTATTATTTTAATTATATTAATAGAATTAGAATATACGCAAATTTATTATTATCAATTAAGAATGTGCGTACATTCGTAAAATTTGATTAATGTAAAAATTGACCGCGTAAAACGAAAAATCGATAATTATCGAGTTTTCGTTTTACCCAGTCAATTTTTATTTTAGATGCGAATTGTTATAATGGTTGTTTTTTTTTAGTTTAGATTAAAAGTAACACCATAAATATGAAGACAACATTGTTTTATGACGAGAAAATACATAAAATCAATTTTTACAAGAAGTGGAATTATTCGGTTTTGTTCACCCCCTCCTCATATAGATTAATAAAATTCCTAATCATCTAATATTTCGAAAAAATTTCCATCAAAAATTAAAACATTTCAATTTCTTTTACAAAATTATTTTCTTTTCAACAAAAAAATGGTCAAGATACAAAAATTTGATTGAATATTCTTCTCCATATTCCAAATCATCTCAATTTTTTTTTTCAATAATTTTCCCTCATACATTTCAGAAATATAACCGTTTACTAAATATGAAAAAACATACAGGTCACGACATAGTAAAATGATACTATTTTGAAAATGTTCGCGAATATTCTTCTCCATATTCCACAAAAAATGACGGTTTCGTGTATAACAAAAGAAGGAAATAACGTTATATCCAAACTTTGAGATCGGTTAAGTTAGGTATTTTTATACTATTTCTAAGGTATTCAAAAACCCGAAAATCGAAAAAAACGATATAAAAACTAATAAACATAGAAAAATAAAAAAAAATTTAGTATTTGTTTTTTTAATTTAACATCCACACACACATGCACATCCATACAGACATTTTCTAAAAATAGTGTATTTTGATTTCTTAAGTCTCAAAACATATTTCTAACAAGTTTTTAGCAAAACTTCTTTTTACTATCACAAAGCTTCCTCTGTGAAGAAACAAAATGATTAGTTAATTATTTTGCCTAATTATAACATTTCGTGAAATATTTCATTAATATTTCGTGAAATATATCGTGTAATATTTCTGAAACAGTTCAGAAATATTACTAAAAAGCTTCCAAAATTTTCAAATGAACCTTTCTTGTAATATTACAGTAATATTGCGGTAACATTTAGTGAAATATTTCAGGAAATATTTCATTAATATTTTTTGAATTATATCGAGTAATATTTAGCGAAATATTTTAGAAATATTACAAGAAAGCTTCCAAAATTTTCAAATGAACATGTCGTGTAATATTACAGTAATATTTCTGTAACGTTTGGAGAAATAATTCAGGAAATATTTTATTAATATTTTCTGAAATATATCTTGTAATATATATGAAATATTTCGGCAATATTACAAGATAGCTTCCAAAATTTTCAAATGAACATTTCTTGTAATATTACAGTAATATTGCGGTAACATTTAGTGAAATATTTCAGGAAATATTTCATTAATATTTTCTGAATTATATCGAGTAATATTTAGCGAAATATTTCAGAAATATTACAAGAAAGCTTCCAAAATTTTCAAATGAACATGTCGTGTAATATTACAGTAATATTTCTGTAACGATTGGAGAAATAATTCAGGAAATATTTCATTAATATTTTCTGAAATATATCTTGTAATATTTACAAAATATTTTGGCAATATTACAAGAAAGCTTCCAAAATTTTCAAATGAACATTTCTTGTAATATTATAGTAATATTGCGGTAACATTTAGTGAAATATTTCAGGAAATATTTCATTAATATTTTCTGAATTATATCGAGTAATATTTAGCGAAATATTTCAGAAATATTACAAGAAAGCTTCCAAAATTTTCAAATTAACATGTCGTGTAATATTACAGTAATATTTCTGTAACGATTGGAGAAATAATTCAGGAAATATTTCATTAATATTTTCTGAAATATATCTTGTAATATTTACAAAATATTTTGGCAATATTACAAGAAAGCTTCCAAAATTTTCAAATGAACATTTCTTGTAATATTACAGTAATATTGCGGTAACATTTAGTGAAATATTTCAGGAAATATTTCATTAATATTTTCTGAATTATATCGAGTAATATTTAGCGAAATATTTCAGAAATATTACAAGAAAGCTTCCAAAATTTTCAAATGAACATGTCGTGTAATATTACAGTAATATTTCTGTAACGATTGGAGAAATAATTCAGGAAATATTTCATTAATATTTTCTGAAATATATCTTGTAATATTTACAAAATATTTTGGCAATATTACAAGAAAGCTTCCAAAATTTTCAAATGAACATTTCTTGTAATATTACAGTAATATTGCGGTAACATTTAGTGAAATATTTCAGGAAATATTTCATTAATATTTTCTGAATTATATCGAGTAATATTTAGCGAAATATTTCAGAAATATTACAAGAAAGCTTCCAAAATTTTCAAATGAACATGTCGTGTAATATTACAGTAATATTTCTGTAACGATTGGAGAAATAATTCAGGAAATATTTCATTAATATTTTCTGAAATATATCTTGTAATATTTACAAAATATTTTGGCAATATTACAAGAAAGCTTCCAAAATTTTCAAATGAAAATTTCTTGTAATATTACAGTAATATTTCAGTAACATTTTGTGAAATAATTAAAAAAATATTTTATTAATATTTTCTGAAATATATAGTGTAATATTTACGAAATATTTCAGAAATATTTCCTAAAAACTTTCAATTTCTATTGTTGGTAATATTACAAGAAATATTTCAGAAATATTTCAGAAATATTCCATGAAAACATTACATGTTGGCTGTTGGTAATATTACAAGAAACATTTCAGAAATATTTTAGAAATATTACACTGAAATATTTCTTGAAAGATTACATTTAAATATTTCACGCTATGTGGGATATATCTTCAATATTATCAATATTCTCTTTTTGACGAAATTTCTTATACCGAAGATGTGGTTGTACAAGTGGATTTTCAAAAAGTTCTTTTAATTGATGCTTTATATTAAGTGTTAAAAAATAAGGTGCATTTTTTACATTTTCAATGACTCTATTACAAACAGGACAAATTAATGACTTTGGTAAATCAGTGCGTTCGCCTATATAACTCTTGCATTGCGGACAATTAATGTGATATTTGTACTATTCCTTATTATCTTGAAAATAGCTGAATAATTTAAATTTACTAAGTTTAAGCACATCATGATTAAACAACTTATTTATTAAGTTAATAATGTCCATCATTGCAATCCAAGTAAAGGAATGACGAATTCCTAATAACAGGCACATAAGTATGATTTCACCATTACTAATGTTTGTTTGTTGAATAATTTTTTTGTTTAAAAATGTCTTTTTTGCATCTACTCGTTTCGACTTCTAAAACATTAAATAATGACAAATGCATAATGACCATGCTGTAGCATAATAAAAATAAAAATAGTATAATTATTATTAACCTTTATATTTTCATAAAACTGTCTTTCTTCTTCAGATACACTATCATTTTCGACATCATAATGTAATGGTGCAGGTTTAGGTATGATACTCTCGGTAGTAAAAACCTAAAAATTAATGTATTTACATATATTGAATAATATATCTAGAGAGCATTTCACATTAATTTCAGCTGTTCAAATTGAAATGATAGAACACTTAAAAATGTTAAAGTTTTGATAAGAAATTTCTCATAGATTTATTATTCTCAAAATGATATCTTGCTTAGTTGCAAAATTATAGGCTAAATACTAAAAATCACATCTGAAAATTTTGTCAGGTAGAAAATAGAAAATGTATAAAGTTAAAAGAAAGATGTATACCTATAGTTTTTTACTTTTCAAAAAAGTTTTTCTTTTAGGGAGATTATTTTATGTAATATAAGAACTTTAGAAAAATTATAATTACCCTGGTAGCAATTTATTTCGTCCACTTTATAGTTCTATGTAGAATAATCTCGCACTGTGTAGATTTATGTAGGCAAACTAGATAGTTACTATAAAGGCGTGTAACGGTCGTCCCTTCTAGTTTCCCATATTATTTTCCCCGATAAAACTAGATAAGCAAAATTATGACAATAATAACCACTTAAAGGTTATGTTTTAAGAAACATAAGCATAATCTATTATGCTTATTATGTATTATTTTAATTTAAAGGTATTTTCATGTTATTGTTCACCTATTACCAATTTAAGTAAATGTAAATAACCTCTAAAGTGTAAGGTTATCAAATTTTAAATGCTCCGAATTTTTTTATTTAAGAACTTAATAACAGTATTATATTACACATATATATTAAACAATCAAAATAAGAAAATAATCTGAATATCCAAATAACTAACTATATGAAGTATTAGAGCATATATTTATTTTGTTTATGTAAAATTAGTTTCTTTACATTTGATTATGTTCCATCACAAATACAGGCTTGGTTTCAAAACCTGTACGGTTAATGTAAGGAAAACTATTTTCACATACATTTACTATCAACTGATTAATTTTCTATTTTAAAAAAAAAATAATGTATTTGGGTTATTATCTATGTTCTATTTTTTTATTTCCTACTGTGATTAATTTATAATCCAACACTTTCATTTGACATCTATGGCCAGTTAAAACATAATAATTTGTTACTTATAAATAAAATTATCATCAACATATGTATATGTCCGACTAATGTGTTATCTTTGAAAATCTTGCCACGGATAAGCAGTGTAAGGATTCGTATTTTGTTATTAATATTCAATTTAAATATTATAATCTTTCATTATAATATTTAATTATTTATCTTTTCCCCGAGGTACCTAACATGATATAAGAAATAAGGAAATTATAGGATGAGTGTTTATGTGCATTTTGTATACGTATATAAATAAGAATATATATTATTTGTATAAAATATCAAGCTCAGCACTCGCATTTATTTAGCTTCACAGTTTCATACCATTAAAACAACTTGCGCTTACTCATATATTCGCCAATAGTAATAAGTAAACTGACAAATATATGAGTTAGCTGCCCAAATCGTTTTATAAGAGCAGGAGGAGTGAAAGTCCTGCTTGCTAGGCGGCTGTATGCTGACTGACTATCCTTCGATCGGCAGCCGTGGCTACTCCAAGTTTGGACTAAACACGACTGACTGTGAAAACATGGCTTAGCTGCAGCGTCCACCCCCGCTCAACACCTCCCCTCTCCTCCGTGACGTCACGACGATTGTCGTCTCGTTTCGCTCCTACAGTTCCTTATGGCTTAGTAACTGCAGGAGATATACGGAGCAGTGCACGCGTGCCGATCGCGCGTTAAGGGGAGGTAGAGCTTGAAATTCTGAGTCGGGTGACACAAGATATTCTTGTGACCTCGACTCATGCATTGAAATTAAGTGCTGAAAACTGTGTGTGTTGGAATTGTTTGATTGTGTACTCTTGGTCTAAGAAATTAAACACACCATTTTCGTCCTGTTTGACATGCCACTCCCTTTACACACTCCCTTTTCACTCCTTTGAACCTCTCCGGGTTGACAGGTCTCAGTACTGCATAGCCCTTGTGAAATTCTCTTTCCAACATTTCTTCACCCACTAGACCCTCCACTTCTTTCATTAGCTTGTGACGGAAGGAAGGTGGTCCTCTCTGCAGGGGGAGGAGGAAAGCAAGGTAGTCTGTGGTTAATGCTCTTTATTTGCAGCTGGAGAGCTCCGTCTCCTACGGTGGTCTCCGGTAGTCTGCCCGCTCTGCCGTCGACGCGACTAGTCGGCGGCGAGCGGTCGCGCGTGCAGAGGTGCATACGCTGCACCTTCTGCACGCGCGAACTCTCGGCCGCGGTGTTCCCTGCTGACGGTGCGTCTAGTGCGCCTCCGGCAGCAGCCATCGGAGATGCTACCGGAGAGCCCCGCGCTCGTCCGTCAGATGTCCGGTGCCTCGCGGGCAGTCGTCCGCGACGGCCAGAAAAAAAACAGGGAACACTGGTGCCGTGCCAGAGGGTGCCGTGTGTATGTGTGTGCCGGCGACGGAGTGCTTGTGGGTTTGCGCGCGCGAGCGCGCACTTGTATATATGTGTCCCATGGATGCCATAATTATTCTTTTCCTTATGATTGTGAGTGTGTGTGTGTGTGTGTGTGTGTGTGTGTGTGTGTGTGTGTGTGTGTGTGTGTGTGTGTGTGTGTGTGTGTGTGTGTGTGTGTGTGTGTGTGTGTGTGTGTGTGTGTGTCCATTGGATTCTAACCCAAGGTGTTCCTTCCTGTGTGCGTGTGATAGAATTTCTGTAGGTATCGTGTTTTTGGCGCGGGTATTTCTTTCTTTTTTTTTTTTAAGAGCAGCCGCTGCTGCTTTACAAATTGTTGACAGAGCTCTAGGTTTTTACAGTATGTTACATTATTTTATGGTTTTTATGAAGGTTTCTTCTCTCTGGTCCTAAAAATGGGAGATTATAACGAAATATTTTTTTCTTAAGTATGAATAGCAGTAAGCTACTGCTTTACATTATTCGTTTTTACATTATTCGCTTTTACATTCCGATATAATAAGTCATTTTCATTATAAGAGTTACACTGTATATAATTTTTTTTAATTTCCTACGCGATGTGCCCGCACTGCAGCCCCCTTTGTTTGGTCTACGCGACTTCAACCTAATGTCGGGTGGCTGCGTGCAGAGCCGAGTTTTCTTATCGCGGCTTGGCTTTCGCGCTGGCTCCGCGGTTCTCGGGAAGTCACGTACGCGCATTCCTGTTTCGCCTGTCCGATGGCCGCGCCATTCGCGGGCCATATCTAGTGCTGTCATAGCCTTCTTCTGTTTGATCAATTCGCGCATCGGCTGGTTAGCGCGGTGGCGCATTACGCACCAAATTGCCAGAATTACGACCGCGAGGCAGATAATCATCGACCAGGAAGAGAGTCCGAAAATCGATGTGTATCTGCTTAGCTCTTTTATTTCGAAGGCGGTCGCATTTCTGTTCGCGATTTCCCGAGCCCTTTGTGCGATGTCCCGCAGGCCCGCGCCGGACTCTAGCGCATCAAGCTTTATGCCGTGCAGGTTCTCTACGCGACTTGCTGTTTCTGCTGCTATCGCGGCGTCTACTTCGGCTGCTTCGTTTTTGGATTGATTTAATTGCAGGAGGATCTCCGTGACGTTTACCTGAATTGTCTCGAAGGATGACGAGTTCAGGTGCACGTCCAGTGAGCGCGCGGCTGTGATCTGCGCGCTGGCTGTATGCGCTGCGCATCCTGGGCGGAGTTCCAGGACTCCAGCGCCCTTTATCTCGGTCGTTAGTTGCTCCGCGTGTAGACATTGGTTAAATATATTTTTCGATTTCCCTGTAAAATCCACGTATTGGCTTTGTGAAGGCGGAGCCACAATGTGTCGCTCATCTGCCGTAACCTAATATCACAGCTCCCGGGCCTTTCGATAGCGTGTCCAGATGCGATTTTTATCTCGCATGCCGCGGTGTCTTGTATTCGCCGCACCGGTTCTGGGTTCACGGCTATCAGTAGGTTTCCCAGTTTGCGTAAATTAGGAATTTTCTCGCCGGGAATCGGCATGTATGTGCGGTTAGATTCGCTTATCGCGAAATAATGGTACTCTGGCCATATGTAGGTCGCAACGTTCGATACATTGAGTACCTGTTGAACTGCTGGTAGGGGCGTGGCCTTATAAAGGTTGAATCTCCGTATGTCTAGCAGGGGTATTGCGAGGTAGTAGATGAGAAATCCCTCCGAATATAAGATATATATATAATCGGGATTACCGAGAATTCTCCTTCTGGGAAGGGGAAGTTGGCGTTCGCGACGGCGCTTTTGGCCAGGTGCGCTGCCCGGCTTATCGCCTCCGGGGGCAACATTTTCGGGTGTATTAGGCCCTTAGCTGCGAACAGGATGGCGTCGGTAAGGATCTCGGTATTCAGGGCGCATTGCGCTGCGCTATCTCGTACTCGCTCGATTGCGGCCCGCGTTAGTATCGCCCTACTTACTGCGTTCGTTTGGTTTACTAACACTGCTGACGTGGCTTCTAGCTCGGCCATTTTGACGTCTAGGCTAGATAATTTATGCTCTACGATCTCGGTTTGATTCGCGAGTAGTGCCGCTGTTATGCGCGTGTCGTTAGCGATTGCGCGAATTGCCTCTTAGATCTCTACCTCGTCGGTCTCGGTCAGCATTCCGTAGAGGAACTTGTGTATTGAGCCGATAAATGGCAGCAGAGCGCGCTGCTCGCGACGCGACTCGTGGTCCACTCTGTGCACGTGGATGAGGTCCATGACCCGATTTGCTTGGCGCACTGTTTCTTTTACCCGTACTTCTAACCCTTCTCTCTCGCATACCGGACCGCACGCGTGCGTAATGAGGGCGCACTGCCTGGGCAGCTGTTCGCTAGCCGCAAAGTATGCACGTAGATCTATCCTCTGTATGACTTTCCAGTCCGTGCTAGACGTTGCGAGGGGGGCGATTTCTTCGGAGATGAGCCCAAGATTTTCCTGTAGCTAGCGGATGAAGCGATCCGGGCGGTTCGCGGGGGTAATATTACTGCTCCCTTCTCCGCCCTCCAAGGCTAGGTTGAAAGCACCGCTATGGTTAGCTATATATGAGGCAATAGGACAAAACAAATTTTCTTTTCTTTACAGCTGGCTTGCTGGGAGTGGTTCGCGAATTACCACCAAGGTGAGGATGTTTTTTTTTTAGTTGAGCAAAAAAACAGCAAAAAAACGTCCTATTCCACAGGGTCTTCCCACACGGCTCCGGTTTCTCTTGCAAGCTCGCTCGGTCGCTCTAACTTATTCGCGTGAATCACCTTGGTCATTTCGTCGTTTTGAATTGTGACGTTGTTTGTTTTGCGGTTCACGCTGATAATCTCGAAGGGCCCGAGGTATTCCTTCGCGAATTTCCCTTTTTTCGGCTCTTTTAGGAGGAAAACCATTTCCCCTTCGCGAAAATCGCTTTAAATTGAGCTTTCGGTCGTAATAATGTTTCGACTTATATTTAGACTACCAAGTTCATTGCGGCAGTCGTTTGCAGCGCCGTGAGGTTAGAGGTCATGTCTTCTATGTACTCGTTATATAATATTTTGTCGCCGTTCTGCGGAAAGCTCGACGGGGTTCTTGGCTTCATGCCAAACAGTAGTTCGTGCGGGCAGTAACGGGTGCTCTCGTGCTCGGTGCAGTTGTACGCGTGCTGACAAATTGCAGTCCATTCGTCCCATTTTTCGACATCTTTTACGTATTTCCGCCGGTACTCCGTGAGGGTATGATGCATCCTCTCGATCGACCCGTTCGCCTGCGGATGATACGCAGTTGTGCAGAATTTCGTGATACCGAAAATATCTGCAAGGTGCTGTAGCAGACGATTTTGGAAATGCGTTCCTTGGTCGGTCATAATCGCTGCCGGAGTGCCGAACACACATATCACTCTTTCTGTGAGCACTCAAGCCACCTCGTTTGCGCTTGCGTGCTCCGTCGGCGTCAGAATAATATACTTCGTTAGCATATCCTGCACCGACAAAATATACCTATTTTCGCTACTGGTTTTTTCAAACGGCCCATAGAAATCCAATGCGATCTGTGCGAACGGCGTCGCTGGCGTATTACTTATTACCAGAGGGAGCCGTGTTTTTACCCGTACCAGCTTGTTACTCTGGCAGGTCGCGCAGCGTGCAACAAATTGTTTGACGTCCGGGCGCATATTGCGCCAGTAGAAATCGTTCGCTATTTTGTTGTATGTTTTAGACATACGCGGTGTCCACCTATTGCCGATTCGTGATACTCTTTTATGAGTTTGAAGCGCTCGGTGACCGCTGGTACTGGTAAATTATTTTTATATAGAATTGTGACTACAGGGTTCCCTGTAAACGTGATGTCGAATAACTCGATGAAGTGCGTCCATTCGGCTATCGTTAACATTGCGAGGTCTTTTATTACAGCAAAGCTGGAGATCTCATCTTTCACAATGACATTTTTCAAAGTGCGCAGACATTTGCGTAAATCTGCACGTAACGGGCGTTCGTTAAACGTCGACTGTATGTAAACCCCAATTAGTTTTGAGCCCTTGCATTCAGAAATGTTTATTTCCCCTTGTTTAAATTCTTTCTTGGTTAACTCTAGGGGATCGAGGTAACCTCGTTCAATTAGCGCTCCCTGTATCTCAGTCGAAATGAATTTCGTCGGCCGAGATCAGGTACACCAGGTTTTCTCTGAAGCGGAAGGGGTGCTCATCGTACGAGCGCAGGTGTACGAACGGAGCGGGCTCTTGCCCGTCGGGTACGGCCCATGGCGGTTTTTCCCGCGGTGGCCTCGCTCTCGCTGTTACGTAGCGCCTCATCTTATCGTCGCCGAGCGCTGACGTCACGACGGCAGCTGGCTGCTGGCTGTCGACTGACCTCGCGTCGTTATCGGCTGTAACGACACTGTCAGATGCTTGAGCCGCAGCTACGCGCTGCGGCGTGCTGCTGCTATCGTTCTCGTTGGCGTGACTTTCACGGCCAGGGCTCGCATATGCATTAACGCTCGGTACGTCGGGTGTCGGCGTATGCGCATCTAGCGGTTCGGGGTCCGAAAATTGCCTATCGGTATCGTTGTTGCTCGGGGGCGTGGGTGCCAGCGTTGCTTTCGCATCTGTCCGCTTTTTGCCTCCGAGCACCGGTGATTTAGGGCGCTCGGGGTCTTCGTCCTAGGGCGCGAAATGACCAGCTGGGCCTATTCCCGGTTCACAGGTGGAATTCACGCGCAAGTACGGTGTGAAGTGCTGGCCTTAAAGGTTTAGGTGTAGAAATTCGTCCTGACTTCCTGTGTTCGCGTGCATCGCACTCCGGCTCATCGTCCGACGGGCGGCGTCTGTCTCTTCCTCCGCGGGGGCGGCGCGGTGGCTGACGCTGCGGCGCGCCGCGTCTGCTGCTACTAGAGCGGCTACGCCTGCGATGGCGAGTTTTCCTGTCGCCGCTTTGCTCGCTTACACTGGTGCTCGATTCGCTCTCTGAGCTGTAGCCGAACACGTCGTCGAGCTCGCTGTCCGAATCGGTGGTCTTTTCAGTGTCTGACCATACGGTTCCTTTGCGATCGCTCTCCGAATCGGAGCTGCTGTCGGACCATGCCTGCTCCCGGGCCGATAGTTCATGGCGGGTAGAACTGCGGGTCGCTGCTTCACTACGCCTTGCAGCTATGCGCTTTCTGCTTCTGCGCTTCGACAATTTTTCGTCCACTGAGCTTCCGTGCTTGCGGCTGCTCCCTTTTGGCCGTGGGCGTTCTAGCTTGCGATTTTTATAACGCTTTCTGCCCCGGTTTGCGCGTCGGTCGCTGTCCGCTTCTCGATTTTTCCGGCTGGCGCGGCTATTATCCGACGAACCGCGACTCTCGAGTTCCGCATCCGACGCGATGGTTTTTCCGAGCATCATTTTGATCAAATAACGCAGCTCGCTCTTACTGATCCGCTCGTCCTGCAATGTGTGCTTCGGATTTTCCGCGGCTTTCGTTTTTGCCAGCGGGATTTCTTTTTCGGCGGTCACGTCGCGGTCTTGGCGTTCTTTTCGCCTCGCGCCATTCGACTGCACTCCGAGTAGGGCTCACTTAAATGCGGGGTTGCGTACGCGCTTCCCCGCGTTTGCTCCCTCGCTCGGCATTCGTATGCGACGGCTACGGTTTTCGCGCATTTCGTCGATCGGTTGTGACGCAGGAATTACCTATCACCTTTCGTCACACTGCACTGGAGGATATTTATCCTCTTTTCATACACGATATTATTTTTGGATATCGGGATCTACAATAAATCACTACACTTGACACATGATTATGGTGCACTGTTAATTATTCGATTTATTTAAATTCAAGATTTATAACGTCGATGATTTTTATAAGCTCTTGTTTATAATGACCGCAATTACAAGATCATGCTTATACGACTGTGCGCGTTTCGCTCCGAAGGAGTAGCCGGGTTGTACAATGTTAATGGGTTTCCGTAATTAAGTAAACGAGTGCTCGGTCTTATAACAGAAGAAACGCGCATCGAGGTAATACGTCTGCACTTGTCTAGGATTGTTCGGCGACTAACTCCAGGGTTTTCGTTAATTCGCCAAGTAGTCCTGATAAAACCACTATTTCGCGACGAACTGCTGCTGCTGGAAATCCCTCCGCCTACCCTTTGTAAGCTCAGCGGAAAGGACCATTGCACCGCACCGATCGTCTTTCCGTTATCTTTAATCAACATGGGCCACTTATGGAGGATCCACGAAATGTTTAATTATATTTCCTCTCGCGCCGGAAGGACAATACCGTATATTTTTCGGATTCCGAGTTATTAAGGAAAGAGTTGGGTTACATAAAATATTCATTTAGAAATTATTAAAATTGATTACGCTAAACTAATAAACGGAACGTGGTGATTTTAACGTTGATTAACTACCAAAACTCGGCCCTTGGCTACGGTGTAATTTGATGCTCGAAAAGTGAAAGTTAATTTTTGGGGAAAAAGGTAGAAATGAAATTATAGCAATATGCGTGGTTTTCTACTTTCCGCTTACCTATACATAATTTATGCAATATACTAGTATTATTACGGCTAATCCTGGCATCACGGTTTATAGGAAAAAATTTATATTTGAGTTTCCGTAATTATAGAAAAATGTAAATATTACAATTTTGGAAAAACGTTTACATGGTGATTTTCTATAATAAAAATAATGTAATTTATTCTTAATAATGAAATGGCTTAGGTCCAAACTGTCGTGATGAAGGGATTAGAAAGATTAATTTTTATTTACCCATTGAAACAACATGGCTTGTACGTTGCTGCCAAGGCGGTCCTCCTGACAACAACGCACTACGTTTTGCTATTACAGTGCGCAATTTCACTATACGTTAATATATACTGTAACTGAGAGAAATAGACGCGGTGCGAGGCGGGTTCGTCGCGTGTCTTACTCGGCACAGTTAATTGTCGAGTCTCGATGAGGTTGGGACGTTCAAGAGAAAAGACAAAGGATAGGGTTGATGTTCGTTTATTAGTCGACTCGGAGAGAGAGGTGTCTTTCACGATCTGCTCGTGTGCTTACAGGTTCGCGGGTCCTCTCCAACTGCCTGTGCGCGTCTGTCCAGAGACGCGCTCATCTCATGCGCGAGAAGTTGCGCGAAATAAGGATTGTCCGTGTCAGCGTTTTGCGCTGCTCTCAGCAGACATGAGATACTCATGTCTGTGTGACAACGTACGCTAGTGTGCGTACGTTACACGTTCAAGGGGCCGCGCCACTGCCTCAGTGGCTCTATGACGTGTGTATGTATGTGTAATGTTGTGTGTTAGATAATCGCTGTGTATACATAAGTATGTGTGTCTCTATTAAATCTATTATTGGTATTGATGCGGGTGCATTTATTTCATGTGGGAGATGGCTCGCATGCTAGTTTGATCTAGCGATGACGTTCTTCTCGGCTGAGGTATTATCTGCATACTGATATCAGTATCAGAATTCTTCTCGTCAAGCGTGGCGACTCGCACCGTGCTCGCTATGCATCTGGCGTTTTGCCACCAGAGCTCTTGCGTTCAAGACGATTGAAGTCGGGCTCTGTGTCGGCTTCCCATACATTTATCTGCACGCCATTTCTCCCTTTAATGTCGCGCTCTTGTATATCGACAATTAGCCTTGCACGTAATTTCTTTGCGAAATCTGGCAAGATTTGTTTAATTGGCGTGCGGGGCTCGCCGTTATGTTCCTGCTCTCAAGAGTGTGAGGGGCAGCTGTCCACCGATTTTTCTGGTATATTAGAATTTTTGTGCAAATTTGGGGGTGCAATTTGCACTATTTCAGCAGTGTCCATAACTCCGGGCTGCACACTTATGATTTCTAAAGGCGGCATGTTTTGATTTGGAGCGATTTCACTCTCTGGTGTGTAATTAAATTGAGGCAGTGAGCGATTAAGCGACTGTGGTTTGATCGCTTTCGCCAGCCTGCGCTGCTCTTTGAGAGCTTCCGCAACGACTGCAGTTGGTGTGCTTGTAATTTTCACACCCTCGCGCAGGCCTTTTTCTTTGCGTAACCTCGCCAATTTATTGTTAGTTTTTGCCGGACTAAGTATCTGCTCTTTATCTTTGTTTAAATTATAAGGCAAAAAATGCGCTTGTTTTTCCTTGGTGTATTTGGGTTTTTCTGCTTTCCTTAATTCAGGAGTAACAGAGTTGTAATTTGAGGTACTCGTATTTTTTGTGAGTGACTGTATTATATCTGTAGCCGGTGCTTCTGTAGGCTTGACTATCTTGTATGCTTCGATAGAGGCACGTAGGATGTCTAAAATTTTCCCACGTTCGTGCGGGCCCAGCCGAAATTTATTTTTTCCAGCCGCCTCTATATCCACATTTGTCATTACACAGGCGAGTTGTATTTCGTCTGCGTAGTCAAGCTTATAAATGTCTTCCTTGCCTTCGAGCTGCGTCAGCCAGCGTATGTTTATCAGCCCGTCTTCTCTGAAAATGTCGCCGGTAGTCAAGCATAAAAAGAAGCCGTCTTTGGTATTTCTCACAGCTAACACATCACCTTGCTTATATAGAAGTGAACTGCTCCTGCGGTTCTTTTTGCAAGTTTTTATTTTATCAGATGTTTCTGAGTCTGATCTGACTTGTTTGATTTTTCAACCGGCTCATTACCAATGTTTATGCATTCAGCATATAATACGCCGCTGTGATTTTGTGCTACAAAATTGCCAAACAATAAATCTGGCCCAATATCCTGTAATGGGACCCAGCCAACTTCCATGTCAATATTTTTAACTTTTGCATAAATAATGCAACGCGATTTCGCAGGTATAAAAAAGGATTCGTCTTGCATAAATGGAATCGTGAGAAAATCTAAGATTACGCACTTCTGAACGGCATCAATACGGCCTCCGTGCTTTTCAATAATGTCCCAACCGATCAATTCCTCTGTATGAATGGGGAAACTGTCGGGGACAACGTGCATTTCGCACAAACGGCCATAAACGACCACAAAAACTTTCCCTAACGTCCGACATTCGCCGTGAACGACTCCTGTAATTTCAAGAATATTATCCTTCCTGATATGTTTATTCGCGTTTAATGAATTAAATTTAATTACGGATATTTCTGCACCTGTGTCTACATGAAAGCTGGCCTCTGCATTTTTTAAGTCTGCACTTTTTAAAATCACAATAGGCGGCTTACGCCCAGTGCTCGCAAATCTTATATAAACTGTACGGAGCGGCACTGGTTCGCCCTTATCAGGCGAGCCAGCCTGCTCGGCGCCTGAGAACTACACCGAGCACGCTACGAGTTTGAAGGCTGCTCGTATTTATCTTCTCCTGCGTTTGCACCGTATTGAGCAGCGTCATCTGATCTTCTCGTGTCTTTATTTCTGTCGAAATAGTCGCGGTCGCGATCATGATAATCTGAGTGCCGGTTATACCCTTGGTTGCCATTGTTATAATTACTTTTGTTATTATAACTATTGCGCCCCCTATTATAATTATTGTAGCCGCCACGATTGTTCCTGTTATCATTACGATAATCTGTATTCTTTGAGCGCTGGCGCTTGGTTCTTATATGTCCCTCCAGAGCAAAGCAGCTCGTGTATCCGTGCCCCGATTTATCGCAGTAGCTGCATTTTAACGCGTCGCGCTTTTTCTTTTCGCAATTATCTACACTGTGCGCCGCTGAGCCGCAGTGACTGTACTTTACTGCCGCGGGCGCCGCTGACGCTAATTTAATACTCGCCGCGATTCTTTCTATGAGTCTGTCCTCGAAGTCGGACAGGTGAGATACGTGTGCGTCAGGAGGGTGCTGAGTCGCCAAAACATTAACTTTGGGAGCGACCATGGGAGGTTGTGCCGCGATTTGCGCAATGGCCAAACGAGTGCTCTGTTTGCATTCGAAATTAATTGCCATCCTGATAGCCTCATTTAAGTTCTTCGGGCGTTCGCTGCATACTTGATGATCTAAAGGATGTGTGAGACAAACATAAAATTTTGAAGAGCATCAAGGCTCGCTCCTCGTTTCCGTAATTCACGATCGCCACATTCAAGATCTGGCGCCGAGTCGAAAATAGTGTTTAATTGATTTAAAAGCCTTTGCACTCTAAGCCCATAATCACCCGCTTTTTCGCCTTGTCGCTGATTTATTATTTTAATTTGCGTTAAAATGTCATCCGCTAACGCCACGTTACTGTATTAAATCGGCTAATAATTCTTCTACTGTGTCATAATTCAATAATTGAGCCGAAAATGCATCTCCCGCGCGGCCCGACAGTTTGCCTGCTAATGTTAAGAGAATGTAAGACTCGAAATCAGGCCCGAAATTTGCCCTGATTTGGCGTACAGTTAAGCAGAATAAATTTAGTTTCTCCGGGTTCCCGACGAAACTTGGAATCAGGTTCAGAGCCTGTGAAAAAGTAAGCCCCTTAACGCGCGGCTCGGAAGTAGGTGAATCAAAAAGCACCGGAGCGTGGCTGTGCTGCTCGCCGCTTCGCACAACAGCCGGAATAGTTCTATCAGTCTGTGGGTCTTCTGCCAAGTCAGGTGATTGTTGTGGTGTATAAAATGTGCGTTGTGTAGCGTTCGTGTCCCAAGTTACGTGATTTTTGTGTGCAGTGTCATAATTTTGTGTTGGACATGGTGGGTTGGTACGAATAGTGTGTGCGTCTTGAGAGGTATGTGTGTGTGTGTATGGGGGGGAGGGCGGTTATATTCTGGAAAGGTGTGGGTGGACTGTGGTGTTCTATAGAGCATGTTGTTCGTTGTGTTATTTAAACTAGGGCGAACGGGCTCGGTGTCACGAAAACTGTCTAACACAGCCGCTGTGCGTGATGTGTTATGCGCGGTATTAGTCGTATTCACTGATTTTATATTTTTCCTGGCCCGGTCTTGTTCATACTTATCCGAAAAGGGTGTTGCAGATGTATGGTGACTAGTAAGATGCTCGCGCGTCGCGCTGGGTAAGTGAATATCGTTATTTAAATTGCCAATTCTTTCCATGAATTGAACAGGATCTAAAGCGAGTAATTGCGCTCGCGCCTGTGCGTATTTACGCGCGATTGTATCCTCGAGCGCGCTTGCTACCGAAACCGTCGTGCTTGAGGATGTCGGCCACGCCTCCGAGGACTGCACATACACAGCATTTGCCGTGCTCGCTGCCGCCGGCCAAGCAGCTTGCGCTCCTGTACCCCCGGTCGCGTGGCTTGCGCGCTTGTAGCCGCCGACCACGCAGTTTGCGCTCCCGCCGCTGACGGCCACGCCGCTTGCGCGCCTGCCTTCGCCTGCAGCGCGTCTGAGGATCGCATTTGTGGAGGCGAGCTGAAACTAGCCTGCGATAGATTCGCTTCACGTAATGCAGGATCGAGGGCCCAGATCTGATCTAAATTTTCCCTTAAATTATATTCACTCGAGCTTCTGCTCGGCACTTCTGATGGCGGTTGCTGATTCTTGTCAGTTTTACGCCCGAAAAAGTTTGACAGGGACATATTGCTTGCAGAACGATATACTAATTTTACGAGAGGATGAGAAAAACGAAAAATACGAGAAGATATTTTACGACAGAAAGAATTCAAACAATCCGAACAATCGCACTAGGAGGCTCAGTTACTACACTGATAATTTTACCGTAAATAAAAATTTCCAGGCGCGAACAACCCAACGGGGGACAATATATAACTTAGTATGCACAGGTACTTACATTAAGGCAATCGCGAAGAGGATGGCAAGCCGGCAACTAGACACCCTTCCTGATGTCTCTCCTTGGATTGAAGGAAGAAAAACAACCTTCTGCACGTCCTTCCTTCCTTCCTGTCTCTCGAATCGCTCGGCGGTTTTTAACCACCGATGAATAACTTGAATCACTTTCCACTCAGCGAACAGTCCGTGTGCTTCACGCGCGAAACACACAAGGGATGCCAGTGTAACGGAGAGAAATAGACGCGGTGCGTGGGCTTCGTCGCGTGTATTACTCGGCACAGTTAAGTATCGAGTCTCGATGAGGTTGGACGTTCGAGAGAAAAGACAAAGGATAGGGTTGATGTTCGTTTATTAGTCGACTCGGAGAGAGAGGTGTCTGTCGCGATCTGCTCGTGTGCTTACAGGTTCGCGGGTCCTCTCCAACTCCCTGTGTGCGTCTGTCCAGAGACGCGCTCATCTCTCGCGCGAGAAGTTGCGCGAGATAAGGATTGTCCGTGTCAGCGCTTTGCGCTGCTCTCAGCAGACATGAGATCCTCATGTCTGTGTGACAATGTACGCTAGTGTGCGTACGTTACAATACCTATTCTTTTTTCTATGAGATAGATTGTCACTCACTAATCGTGAAAGATTTTTTATATATACGTAATAAAATTTGATTTATGTTCATCCACATTATTTTCGAACTCTTTATTAAGCAGTAGAAGGTTAATATAATTAACCTTCTTTTCAGATGTTAAGTATAGAGGTACAATACTTTTATCATTCAGACCAAAAACATTGACAGATATCTTACTGTTCTGTTATTCGAACTTTGATATTTTTCTCAGCGAAACTGGAAATTCTATACCTTCCATATTTAACTCATTCTTGTATGAAAAATAATTTTTCACCCTGTTTGGATGATTTTTTCGCTTAACAGGATGTAAAGCCGACAATATTGCCCATTTAAAATATTAATTATCTGTATTTTGAACATTTACGCAAGCTTCTTTCAGCTCTAAAAATGATGGAAGAGGTATATATATGAACTATCGGTACGCAAAGGACTGAACTTATTTATATTAATTTGAATATTATTTATGGAATCTAATGTCCAACCAGAATCTCTCGTCTCAAACTCTTCTATATCAGTCAGAAGAGGATTTATAACGTGATCGATAAACCACTGTTTTGAGTTCACTTCATCTACTTTTCCGTCTACGTTTTTCACAATATTTTTTAATTTGCAGGACAGAACTGTATTGATTTTCATAGCTGTATCATTCTTTTTTTAAAATGATTTTCATGCGTTGAGCAAATAAATTTGACGCATATTTTAAAAATCTCTGTACATCAATATGTACTAGATTTACTACAATACATGTCCGCATTCGGCTATTAAAACTGCTATCCATATCCATCCAACGAACTCGTGCGCTAATTTTATCTTTATCTAAGTTCGGTTCAATACCGCTACCAGTTTTGATAGTGCTTTTAAACCGAATTTTCATAGACTCAATTATAGCTATATCATATAATATAGCTTACTTTTGTGGTACCGAAAGCCTTTTGTCCCTAAGTACTCGGTGAAAAGTCTTTAAAGTACACTGCTGTATGGAGTGTTCTACTCTCATTTGATCTGTAGGTTTCGTAGGTAGTAGCTTTTCCGCCTCTTCCAAGACATCCACGTGTTGACGGCACTCGTCTATGGTAGCTTGCATCTTGCTAGTCATGCAATATATTACTGCTCTGTAAATACTATTAGCTTTATATATACTCTGAAACGAGAAAAATGTTTTTCAATGTATACCAATAAAGAATAAGATTATTAAGTATTCTGCTATAACATCATTTTTTTTATTATTATTTCTACTAAAGAATGTCTTTAATTTAAAAAATCATTTACATAATAAAATATTTTAGTTTATTAGTAATACAGAAAAAAATAATATGTATATACACACTTCAACCATCTACTGTGTATACATCTCAATTTAAATGTTCCCGCGCACGAGACGGAGAACGACAGAGAGAAAGTACGCATGCGCACACTTGCTTCAGAGTCTTGAGCATTCGAGATAGAGTTGACAATTTTATGACGGTCATAGTTCAACTATATAGTTGCACTCTGACATCATGTCATGTCAGGTCATGGTGTCATACAAATATTCTAATTGTCATGATAGTCTTAAGATGGTTGTTACGGCACAAAGCCGGATTCACGAGAGGAGAAATTAATAATTCAATAACAGTTTAAACTTTCAAATTTATATTTATTCAAATGCCTAGCCGATTTATTCCTGTGACGCATTTACGCTAAAAGCCGATTCTTTCCCTAATAGTCACACGATGTGAACCACAAGAGAGTCTAAACTGCGCTTGTTGTTGTCGAGAGCGCCAACGCTGGCCCTTTTTTTTACGACCTTTACGCGTAGCCGATTTCATTTGGTTCTCTTTTTTTCATAACGCTGTAGTTAATACATTGCATCATTTCAGCACTGCATATTTATTTATTATCAATTTCACATTATTATATTCTCCGTCAATTTTACTTTACAATAATTATCATTATTTCTGTCAGTAACAATGGTCATAGCCCATCATTGATTCGAGATTTTTTTCGAGATTTGGCATGGGAATATTCAAAACTATTGATATAAAGAATGCACACACGCACACGCACGCACACAAACACGCACGCATGCACACACGCACGCACGCACGCACGAACAAACACACACACATACATACATACACACACACACACACACATACTCATACATACACATATTTTTTTTCAGACCTCTAACAAATTTATTAATATATATATATATAAATTCATTAATACATTATGTACAAATTATATCATTTTATAAAAAATTTATTGAACATATAAAATAGGTATAAAATAGTTGTAGGTATATAATAATAACTTTGTCATATTACAAGTGTTACTTAAAATGTATTCTTAAATCTATTATTACATTATATTAGTAAAAAAAATACATTTATATTTAAACAAAATTCACTTATAAACTATATTTACATATCTAAAACTTGAGGAAGCTAGATAGTTCTTTTTTTTTAACCCTTTCTGTTCTTTTTCTCTTAGGTACTTTTTTTACACCTTCTTCTTATGAGTACCATCTGCGAGATGGTTAACCTCTCGCATGATATCAAAAACTGCACTTTCCTTAAACTTTTCAAATTTGTTTATATCTAGGAGTGGTGGGGGGTAGTAGGAGAAGTACATGCTGTTGTTGATGGAGAGCGTAGTTTACAGGATAGGGGTAAAATGGAAGGGAGGATAGATAATTCTTTAACATTGGAAGGGAGCATAGAAGGATCATTGGGTTCTGGAATAAATGGCTGAAATGTTATGGGCGAAGGTCCGTGTATATATGGTGGTGGGATTTCTGGATTGTAGGATATACCTGATTGTGGTGTAAGTGGCAGTGGTGTGGGTAATGGTGAAGTAGGTGATGGTCGTGCGGGTGATGGTGGAGTGAGTGAGACGTTCTTATATGTAAAAAAACTGACAAAGTCTCTGTTATGAAAAAAAATGACGAAGTCCCTCTTATGACAAAAATATGTCAATGTTTTAATCCGTGTTTCTTAGAGACTCTAATTTTTTAAATTTACTTTTGCTCAGATTCTAAGTTCTTTTGAAAAGTTATACTTTAAAATAATTCATTCTTGCATGTAAAAGAACTGACAAAGTCTCACTTATGAAGAAAAGTGACAATGTCGTACAGGCTGACTTTTGTATTCTAAGTACTTATATTATACAAGTATCTGTATATTCCTCTCTTCTGCAAAAACTTATAATTTTTAACTTAATATTAAATTTAAATTCAAAGTTATGAAAAGGGGATTTATATTTACTTATAATTTATAAGTTCTCATTATAAAAATGTGTATATATATATAACCTTCTTTTATATAAAATGGAAATAATCCTTGATGTGCAGGGTTATAAGGCCAACGACGGAAGCTTCATTGCTAAAGAGATTGCGTATATTAATCCTAACGCATACGGACCAACGCCTTATGTGATTACATTCAAGCCACCGTACAGCTGCAGCCTGTTAACGAATGAAACGAAGACAACCAACTTGTAGCTAACTTACTACTATATATATAGTAGTAAGTTAGCTACAAGTTGGTTGTCTATATATGTATATATATATATATATATATATATATATATAGTAGTAAGTTAGCTACAAGTTGGTTGTCTTCGTTTCATTCGTTAACAGGCTGCATATATATATATATATATATATATATATATATATATATATATATATATATATATATATATATATATATATATATATATATACATATATATATATACGATGTATGCGGAGTTCGGTTATCCCCCGTTAGTTAGCCCATACTACTTACAAGTATGGAAAAGGGACTTTTTCATGCACGTTTTATAAAATATATATAGAAGTAGTATTAGTAGAAAATAACATATCATACAATTTGAATTATTGTTTTCATACTAATTTAAAGTCAGTTCGCAGTTGACAGGAACTAACATAATTTAGATGTATAGAATATGAGTATTCGTATAATTATAGAATGACAAAAATTTAGCCAAATCTTACTTTGATATTACAAAATGAACACGAACATGAATATTGAAAAATGTACATATTCTCCTCGATTAAAAATTCCCTCAGGCAGCATCGATAATATCGGCCGCAATGCATTCTCACGTGGTCGCGCTCGCTTTACACACGTTCACGCTTTACTCCCCTATCCACTGCAAAATCAGAGCTACTCTCTTTCGAACGCTATGGCCCAGCTGGACGTAATGGCTATTTTCCATTGTCCACGCGTTAAAATTGTATACAGTTATGCAATCAATAGGAATTTGAAAATAAAAATTATTGACCAAAGCTGTATGTACTCAATTTAAACCATTTTGTAATTTTTTATTACAACATGCCCGTTTATGATTAAGCATTTAGCAGCGTTTGCCGTGGTTTTGTGAAAATCACTTTGAAAATCGGTGTAAGTTTTAGTGTTTGTTGCACTCAAGTAAAACAAAGAAATTAGAAAGATACATGAAATTACATGAAATTACGCTATCAAGAAACCTCTAAAAACAAATAAAATAATTTTCTTTTAGTAACTGTTATTTGCATAAATGAACGCAAAAAAAATTTCTGTATTTTGTCATTCTTTGGTCCGTCATTTTTGTTTCAATCGATAGCGTATTTTCGTGCAGAATAAGAATCTTTTTGGTTTTTTGTTATAGTCGAGCACAACGAATGCTAGAATCTACACCGTTTTGTAACGCATGCACCAAAGCTACAGCGAAATCTAGTAATTTCTGGATTATAATCGGCCATTTTATAATAAAATTCTCTTTCTTCTGAAAATATGCACAAATATATTTAAAAGGTTTTGAAAAAAATGTATACTACTGGCTCTTTAAAATTATTCTAAAACTTACTCTTCGTTTTTGCGATCTACATGATACCCTCCCCCCCCCCCCCCTTCAGTGACAAATATCAGGCGTTCGTGTTGCGAACTCCAGTATACCCACACCTTTGCTGTAAATTATTCGCCTACAATGCTCTCTCAACGGAGTAAGCGTGTAGTTGGTTGTTCTACAGTTTTGGAAATGTTTTAGTGCATCTATCCGCACTAATATATAATTTATATTAGGTATTTTTAAATAAATGTTTATTGCATAGTATGCATATTTTTATATTATGATTATTGATAATGTACACGCAAATAACAAACATTTGTCTGTTAACCACCTGTGGATATTTTAAAAGTAACGTACATGTTGTATATTTTTTTATTTATTAAAAATGTTCATTGTTACAATATTCTTTGTAAAAGTAATTTAATTTATGTTAGAAATAATTAGTCATAAATAAATTTTGTAATAATTATTTTTTGTAAATAGTTGCTATAAATGGTTAAATTTATATATCTTTATAGTTTTAGACTTCAAAAGAGAATTTGGAGTATATAATACTGGACAGTATGGAACGTCAACATCAGTATAAGAAAACAAATACGTTGCAGTCAAAGGTTATCAATAAATCAAATAATAATGATACTATCGTATTGAAACTAAATTACGGTTGTTTAATGCACATTTTCTCGTATTTACCACACACGGATAGAGTTAGAATTCGGAGAGGTATTATAAAGAAATCAAACAATATATATTTAAAAAATATAAATGGAATGTTAAATTTAATTATTCATTACAGTGTGTAAATGAAGATAATATGAAGACATTGGGCCTGAATAGTAATAACTGGTCAACGAATGTAGAATAAATAATATTACGCATCGCGTAATAGAACAAATTCTTAGCCTGTGTGGATGTGTATAAACTCACATAGATTTTTCCAATCACTATTCTAATTATGAAATTCTACGGCAGTTTAGATATACGGCTGACAAAGGCCTCTTTACTTTGATCATCAATCATTGTCTAAATCTTAAAGTTATAGATATTTCGGGACTAGTGGCAACAGTAGACGGGATAGAATTTTTGGCGAATAACTGTAACAACCTTACAAGATTCTGCATAGGATTTTGCCGAAATAACACAGAAAGAAGTCTCACAACTTTCTTCACAAATGCTACAAAGCTTCAATTCTTGGGACTACATAAAACTAATTTTACCGAGGAATGATTTTCCCATTCATCAAATGCATCCATTGAAATTCTAGAAATATGTGGATTATCTAATAATATTCACATGTCTTTGATACGAAATTTTGACACTGTCAGAACCTCATATCTTTCTTTCACTTTTTTGTATACATGTTATACTTGCAGAATATATCTTACATATAAAAAATTCTATGCTTTGTTGATCCACAGGTTCTACGGAGTTTCCATAATTTACATACCTTGATTATAAATAGAAGTAATCTACTAGAAGCAGAAAAAAGCAAAATACCCGACATATTAGAACCAATTTCAAAGAACATAAACAATTTGAAAAAATTATGTATCCCATCTAATTATTTCGAAAGTAATTTCTTTTTTAATTCTATGTATATGTTTGGCATAACAAATCTTCGTGAGCTGGAACTTATTAAAACATCTGCAGCTTTGCATACTGATGCAATAATAGCGATTGCTACAAATTGTAAAGAATTAACACGTTTTTTTTTTAAATGTGAGTACTTTTTCACATCTTTTCATACATTTAGATAATTTAACGTAAAATCATCATTTTCACATTTTCGTAACACGCATAAAGTTTTAAAAATTAATAGGTTCTAGAGATTATATTTAATTTCGGCTAATATGTAAAAGAGATAAACGGAATTTGAAAATGCAAGTAAAAACATAAGATTATTAAATTTACGAGAAAATACTCGTCAAGAAACGGCGTAAGAGTGTCCATGATGATTTTTCGTGAAAGCGGCAGCTTCTGACCTATTTCTTCTTTGTAGCAGCGAAGGTTTCTGATCAAGGCATGAAAAGAATACTGCAATTATCAAAGTTGGAACATACAAAAATGACGGATTTGCAGAGTCTAAAGGGTCATGCTTTAGTTCATGCTGTAAATTTGAAGACGTTGAAGATGATATATTGTAACCAAATCGAAAATGATAATTTTAAAAGCTTATTAATAATGTCGAATAAACTTGAGTCATTGAGCATCGTAGATTGTGACATAGTTGGGCTTAATGATTTAATCGACTTTGCTAGACTGTTTGTAAGAACAAAAAGATCTAACGGCAAGATTTTAAATATGTACGTTAAAGATCTAAATGAGTGTGATATTAGAATAGGGAAATCGTCTCCTTACTTATATGTAACTAAAATAGGGAAGTAATTAAATTTTCCAATATTACAGTTGTATAATACATTATTTAAGAAAACATTAATTTCTTCGAATGCACTCATCTTTCCGCTATGCTCTTTTTATATAATTAATTTTTTATATATTTAACATATGCATATACATTATAACTCTTCATAAAAATTTCATTATTTCTACAAGAAAATTAAACTTGTTATAAATTATCTAATTTGTTTTTTGAATGTTCTCAAGTTATCTAAACAGTTTGTAATAAACATGTTTGCTATCCCATTACGCAAATCAGCAAAGTTGACCCGATATTAGCGTACAAACTTGCAACAAAACGTTATTCAGTACAACCGTACTCCTGATACACACACGAATCATCGCGGTTATCTCAAAATTTATCATTCCAGTGAAACTGCCAAGCGTATCGTTTTTCGCCAGAATCGCGTATACAAAATGTCACTATTCCTACGCACAATATATATGCCATGCACACAACTTCACGGACAAATTTAGCATGTTTGAAGAAATTCCAGCCGGATGATCATGTTTGACGCTTACTAATACCTACACCTTTTTCTGTTTTCATACTTTTGACGGTTTAACGTAAACGAGTACCCTGTTATAAAATTATCTAGTTTTATCTAGTTTTTTAATTTATTATTATGGTTTCAGAATTTTACCAAGGTAACGTATATGTGATTTTTTATACGATTAAAAAAGAAATTTAATTTATTCTCATTTGTGCTCGTTGCACAGAAAATAGCTTTTTTATAACTGAGGTTAACCATAATTTCTTTTAATATCGTATTTGCGCTTACTAGAAGTAGAAAGCCTGCTACTCTGACATTTAAAAACACAGAATCAGAAAGAAGGAGACTAAAATCTAAGAAACATTATGTATAGTACACGTACTGATGCAGTAGAACGAATCAGCTATGGTCAGGCAAAATGTATAAAAGCGAAAATTACTGTAAATACAAAATTACACTTGTTCACGTCATTCATTTGAAAGAGAATACCCCTTATCTTTCATACGGTATGGTCGAATTCAACAACCAACTCGCAAAAACCAAGTCTCATTCATCATTTCTGAAAAAAAGTAACCTCCTGGATAACCGCATACGAACGAAAGCTCCATTATATCACAAGGGCACCAGTCATTCTCATTCCTCTCGATATAATCGTCGTTAAACGCTACATTCATGCTGATTCAACCCGCATCATTGCAGATGGGTTATAGCGCGAACCGCGGACGGAGACAAAAGGGACAGAATTGAATTTCAATCATCGCATGCTCCCCCTCTCCACATCGCACTGACAATGCCACAATGCACGCGCCGTCGGACGTAATAAAACTATGATCGCCTCCGGGTGAAACGCTTCTGGCGCACAATGTGTACGTATGCAGCTTGCGCGCACTCCAGTACACGCTCCTGGTAATTAGCGATATGCATAAATCATAAGGGACGCCGCGCGTAAAATGCGTACAATCCGGGTGCACTCAACCTCACCCTCTTGTACTCTGTGCGCGATTATAACTGCGTACCGTGTGCGTTTGCACTCGCTGTGCATGGTTGAAGTTTTTTATGCAATTCCCGTGTAAAAAAAATGTCTGAGGTAAGTCTGGAAAATATCTAGCTCCTAAAGTCTTGCAAAAGTCGGACTACTTGAACGATCCAGACTATATTTTAGACATATATTGAATTATGTCATGAAAACGTATTTTTTACATATAAATAATTAGAATAGTCCACTTATTGTTAATATCGGCCGGAATCGTAAAGAATAATACTTTTTGATTTAACAGCAAAAAAGTTTTTTAAAATATTGCAATCTTCTATAACATTTTAATATTTGTAAAAAGACATTTTTTTCTAAAAGTCCGGCATCGTTCGATTAGCCACATTTTGCCAAGACTTTCGGAGCTAGACTTTTGCTAGACTTGTCCCAGACTATTTTGTGAGTATGTGTATGCGTGTTTGTGTGTATATATGCATCGGTGCGCGTGTATATGTGTATCTTTTTTCATAAAAAATTTCCCCTTTTTCCCTCTGCATTACGTATCAACCGTCATTGATCTCTCCCTACAGATTTTCTGAACACAATCGCCAAATTAGCTCGTTGATCTTTCCACCATTGTAACTTTTATCTCTATATTCTCTCTTCTAATTTCTTTTAGTCCCCTCATTCTCTCGTTTGAATTTAGTGGGCTGCTGCCGTGCCGCAGTTGCAGCCGTATTTGATGAGATAGACAATGCACGCTCATGGAGAGTCATATATCGGCACGTTTTGCATTATCGCCGCGCTACTCAGCAAAATTCAGCTGCGACTAGATATCACATCCGCCTCCCTTGTCCAGTGCTCGTATGCGTTGGCGCTTAAATGCGATACCATTGCTGCTGTTAGTGATGCGACTGCGGGGGACACAAAATTGAAAAGCGAAAGGAAATTCCTTGATGTGCATACGATGCTGCCACCAGAATGCTACAGTTGAGAGAGTGAGAGTATGGAAGAGCGGGGAGTCAATGGGTGAGTTGAAGAGGGCTGATAGTCCTTTTTCGAGTCGAGAAAGAGAGAATATAAGGGTTATCGGTCTCGATCTTATCGTTGATTTTATTTATATTCTTTTGATGCGAATAACACAGTTTAAAGAGTATACTTAATTTTATTATGTATGAAATGACTTTAACAGCATCTCTGTAGACGGTAAAGCGTGTACAAGACTGTCTAAACTTTATAAAAAAAGTTATTCATCCACAATTAATTTACCACTTACATGTTTTCTTCGGTTCATCAAAAGTAGAATTATTAAGCCAAAACATGACAAAATTAAGCGATTATTTTAATAATGTTAAATATTAAAGGAGGACCTATAAAATTGATATGAGCATGAAGGATACATAAAATCTTAAGCATTTAAACAAAAATTTCCTACTAAATGAAGTAAACAACTTAAAAAAAATACATTAATTATCTTAATTTTTACTACTGAATGTCTGATAAAATCTTGATTTTTGTACTTATTTAATCAGATTCGACCCCCTTTATTTTAAAGTTGCCCTTCACTTCCCTAGATTAAATTGTTTTTTAATATTCATATTTTGACAAACTGTAAATGATAGAGTCAGTTTTGTACGTCGCTGCGTTCCCTTATTTACTATGTATCCGTGGGCATCCTCCTTTACAAAGAAGTCTGACATAAGACTTTGCCTACATCATCCATATATGTACACAGAGAGAATTTTATGATAATAATTACCGTAAAAATCATTGTAAACGAGGGACATAAAAGTCAGAATCTTCAAGAGAAAAATTACTCTAATAAGCGATAAAAATTAACATTATTCATTATAATTTTGACCATTCAATACGGTAAATTTTACCGTAAATCAGGGTAATTTTTACTGTTCATCAGGGTAATTTTTACCGTTCATCAGGGTAATTTTTAACGTTCATCAGGGTAATTTCCCCCTGAAGCCAGGATGTTCCTCGTTTACAATGATTTTTTAATGTAATTTTTATCAGAAAAGATCAGATCTGGCGAAACGAGGTGTATTCCTCCTCTCTCATCCTGCAACTTCGGCAGCTCAAGTCTCCAGCTCCGAACGACTTTCATCTTAACTCGATTGTTGTGAATAGGTAAGCGAAGCGTTGCAAAGTTGGTAGTGAGAGTGATGAGGGAGCGAGGCTTGGCTTGAATTAAATTGTTATACGGATGAAGTAGCGCGAGAACGCGCGGCTTGAATACTTTCGACGATGGCTGGCGTGAATCTTTAATCGTCTACTGATGGCAATAAATTGTTTGGTCGTGAGTTTTTCTTTTGAACTTTTTTTTACGTTTTAGGAAGTGTTGGAGTTTGAAAAGTAGTGATTTACTCGTTATGTTTATTTATTTGGGAAAGTCAGGGTAGGGAAAATTTATTTATTTTCTATCTATTAATTTATATACGGGACGAGCCCTTTTAAATTTTTGGTGCATTTTTTTAACTTAAGCATATTTTTAAGGCTGCACTCCATCAAAGTTTCAGGATCAGGCTCAATCTTCGGCAGTGATTAGTCTGGAATGACGAGTTGTGAATTCGCCACCGAAAAAATCGATCCAACTGGGATTCAAACCCGTGCCCTCGGGATCAACGTGTTTTATCCATCTAAGTCGTATGCTTTAGTCAGTTGAGCCACGGAGCTCTATATATTTTTCTAAAGCGAAGTCAGTTACTATTTAAAGAAAAATTCGTTGTAAAAGTTCCTAAAAAGTTTGTATCCATTCAAAAAGAATTATCGTAAAATCTTAATAAAGTTATCATCTGATCGAATTCTTATCCCGTATTGATGAGAGGAAAATATAATTTTTATATTGACAATATTGCGAAAAGCAGTTATATATTAAAATAAGGAATAAATCATTTATTGTTAACATGCAATAGCCCGAATAGAAATGTCCTAATTTTCAAATCTGTACAGATCATAAATAGGAAAACAACTTAAGTTTACCCTCAACAAAATTCATTATTTTAATAAGGAATGATTTTCTATATGTTTACTAATCAAAAACCACAACAAAACTCACAACTTCCATTCAAAAATAATAAACCATCCTCAATTCTTAGTGTCGTTTAGGTCCCCTTCTTCTTAGATACATCCCTCCACCGAAGAAGGCATAATTGATACGATCACGACAGCAGCGCCGGTGCTGCAGACGCGAGACATCTGGCGAAAAGTGAAGAGCCGGAGAGCGAGAGAGTTACGAAACTATGCGAACGACGTGCGTTGCCTCGAGCGCGGCACGTCAGATGCAAATCATCCCGGCTAATTTCTCGGATAACTCGCGAATCCGCGCGTGGCTGAGGCTGCCAGCGTCGAAATTTACGCCAGATATAAGTATAGGTACCCGTGAGTGTGTATTAGTTACATCTAGAAGGGAGAAAAGGGTAGGCCAGCTGGTAAGTTTCCTATCTTCTGTCTCTGCCTTACTCGGTCTATCCTTCTTCTTTTGTCCTGTTATAATTCAATTCCGGCGATGTTTGTCATGCAGTGCGACTTGACTACTAGGAAACTTAATTAGAGAGATACGGTAGAAGTGACGGCTTGACGTTGCTTTTTCTTCTTTTTGTTTCTCTCTTTCTGTCGTTATTGACGTGAAGCTGCCGCTTCTTCTCGAGGTGGATGATTGCAGAATTCCAGAATTTGTAAGCTTACTGCTTTGGATTCTTTAAAAAAAGTTTTCAATCGCGTTGAAACTTGGCAAAATTCTGCCGTTAACATAGTTTATAATGCACAAAATTAATATATATTGGTTTTTTATTTAAAATTTATGGTGTGCATTTGTATAGAAATGTTGATTCTCAAAAATCTTAATTAAAAGTAGGTATATGTAATGAGTATTGAAAATGTCTTTAATATATAAAGTCCAAGATAATCAAGATATAAGTATTCCAGGTAGCCTATACCTATAAAAGCAAAAATATGCGAGTAGTAAGCGGAGTGTAGCTTTGGTGGTTTTTAAGTCACGCAAGGGCAAAAACCACGATCCTCAGCTGCCCTTATGATCGCAAGTATGCGCTTGCATTATATACGAGTAGATGATAAACTGTCGATTTTCTTTTGAAACTCACGGAAGTTTCAGATAATTAATACAATCTTTGCAGGAGGATCAGGGAATAGTAAGTATGAATTTTTTAGGAGTATTGGTTCTAGGTATTGTCCTTGCTTCTTAGAAATTAATTATTGTGGTTAGTTTTATATTATATATTATTGAACTTTCACTTATTTACCTCTATTTGTAATGCTTTAGATAACGGTGACCAATGATTTCCTAACATGTAGTTTTATTTGTTTGCTAAGAGTAAATTTATTATTTTTTTGATTACCTTAATTGTAACATTTTATACTTTTCATTTTTTAAACAAGTATTCTAATAATTTACATATAATTTTCTCAGTATCTTGAAGTTTTGCGATAATCAAATGATTAAACATTTTTGAGTTACTGTGATGAAATGTATAATAACCACAGTCACAAACGCTTTGAACATCTCGAGCATTTCTTGCAACGACTTTAGCGCATTGTATTTGTCATTAATAGGAAACAATGCCATGCTTCCAAGTTTATTGTAGAAGACGTAACGAAGCGGGAATACGTCGAGGATTTTAGCGAACAAAAGGTTCCTCTAGAGTCCAAGTAGATCATAAGTTTAGGCGGCTTACTCATCTCCGACTGCATCTACTCAATCATTTTGGAGCAGCAGGCAAATCCCTTCATTCAGTAAACTTGACTGATTGAATGTGGTTTATGTTTCGCATTTCAAACTGAAATTGCTAATTTTACGTTCTCAGATTGTAGAATTGATTGTTTTTGATAAATAAATATAAGTTCTCAAATTTTGTATTTAATTAAAATATAATTAGTTTTATAATCAGCTTATATCATCACCGAGTTTTCTAATTAACATTGTCGCAGATCTTTATTTATCATGTATCTAAACTAATAAAATATTTGGTACATCAGTTATGAAAAAGTGTACCCTATTCATATATTGATAATTACTAGATAAGAATTGTAAGAAATATATAAACGAAATTTTAAATACATCGAACAATCTCGATTGTCATGGCTTGATCTTAAAAGCTTGAAATAAGAAAACAGAAATACAGGAAATAATGCTAAATCTAAGAAAGATGGTTATTTATTTATTTATTTATTTATTTAACCAGAGTAATACATCGTAATACATGTTGTAGTTAATCCAGATATAATTAATATATCTCGAGTAACCCACATCCTATAGAGGTAGTCAGAGCTACCTGTACATAGGTCCGGTGTGTATAATAACTTAATAATTAACCTAGAATCTAAGTAAAACTAAAAACTAACTTAAAACCTAAGTGTCCAAGTACATATTTGTCTTGGATAAAGTAACAGTGACTTGTTGATGTTTATAATATATTCGTACTTATCCATTTTTTTAATTTTTTCTTATTATAAATCTTTGATATGTCTAGTATTTTAAGATTTATATTAATTGTTGGTAAGCAGTTATAAACTTGTATTGCTCTAATGTGATTACTCTTATCACTTACAGCTTTTGAACATGTTGGTGGTATAATAAGTTTATTTCTGGTTTTGTTTTTAGACGTTACGTATAAATTCTTGAGTTCATTATAATAATACGATACGCATTCGTAAGCAAAAATTTGTTTTAAATTTAATGGGTTGTCCTGATTGAAACTATTTTTATTAACAATTTTTAGGATTCTATTCTGAGTCTTTTGAAGTAACTCAAGATTGTTTCTGTATGCACCACCCCAAGCTATATTTCCATAAGTAATTATACTATGAAAAAATGCATAGTATATTATCTTAAGCGTATCAGATTGCATGTATTTTGACATTTTGTAAAGTATAAATAATATATATTTTGTTTTCTTTATTATATATTCAATATGTCTGTCCCATTTTAGATTGTAATCAAATACAATACCTAGATATTTACAATATTCTACCCTACAAATTTTAGTACCCTGTATTTTTATGTTCATATCTTTAGGAACACTATCACAGTAATTGCCAAATGTTATATAGGTTGTTTTATTTATATTTAAAGATAGTTTGTTCAGAGCTAACCAATTAGCTATATCATCCAAGTACTTATTCATTTTATTTTCAACTTTTTCCCAAGTATCATCAGATGCTATAATTGCTGTATCATCAGCATATGAGATAGTGCTGTCAGTTATATTTATTAATAAATCATTAACGTAAATTATGAATAGAAGTGGTCCTAGTATAGTACCCTGGGGAACACCTGTGTCTATTGTTTCATATTGACTTTCTGTTATTCCAATTCTAACTTTTTGTCTCCTATTGCTTAGATAATTCATTACTAGTTTATGTGCTTTACCTCTTATACCATAATTATATAATTTATCTAATAAGATAGAATGGTTTACAGTATCAAACGCCTTAGCTAAGTCTAGGAATATGATTGCTATTGGTTTGCTTTTGTCTAAATTGTTATATATTTCTTTCGTTATATAAATAAGAGCATCTTTAGTACCTTTATTTTTTACAAATCCATATTGATTGTGAGTTAATAGTTTAAATTTATCAAAAAATTCTTGTAATCTTACAAAAACAATTTTTTCTAGAACTTTTGCTATATTTGAGATTAAGGATATGGGCCTATAATTTGATATTTCCATTTTGTTTCCAGCTTTAAAGATAGGTACTACCTCAGCTGTTTTCAATGATTCAGGCCATATTGATTTTTCTAGACATATATTAAATATATGAGTTAATGCATTTACGATTAGATTTGATAGTATTTTCAAAGCTTTTGTTGGGATTTTATCAACACCACCATTTTTTATTTTCATATTTTCAATTATTTGTAAAATTTCAAAATTATTAGTTGGTTTTATAAAAATAGAGTTGCAATTCATGGGTGGTAGTTTTAATATCTTCCCCTGCGGAATATTAATTTTATTACTTAAATTCATTCCTATTTTGCAAAAATATGAGTTCATTTGATTGGCAATTTTTGTAGGGTCATCTATTATTTCATCGTTGTTCATTATTATTTTATTAATTGTATTATCATTTTGCGATTTAGTACCCAGTTTACTTTTTATATGTTTCCATAATTGTTTGGAATTATTGCTACGTTTTATTATTAAATTTCTTTCATGCTTAGTTTTAGCTTCTTTAATAATTTTATCAAGACTCTTTGTGTAATTCCTATATTCTAATTTTATTCTTTCGTTATTAGGTTCATTACGCATTTTTACATATAATTGTCCTTTTCTTTCACATGAGATCATAATAGCTTTAGTGATCCAATCCTTTCTTGGTTTATTCTTGTTATTTTTTCCATTTTTTAACACATATTTAGATTTTTCTAAACAGTCTTGTATTTCAGTTATTAAAGTTGTTGTAGCTTCTTCAGGATCATGCATTGATTCAATTATATTCCAATTTTTCATAGCAGCTACTCTGCGTAGTTTAATGTAATCATACTTATAGCAAATATTTTCTTTATTTAATGTTTGTGAATTGTTTATTTTTATAAATAATGGATAATGATCTGTAAATGGTATTAAAAGTTTGAAGGATTTAGTGTCTAGAGATTTGGTTTTTATATATATGTTATCAATGCATGTGCCTTCTCCACTACTATCATTTGGTCTAGTTGTATATAAACCCAGGGTAAAAACCTTTTTCAAGCATATTATTTAAAAGTTCCTGACTGTTATGATCTTCTTTCATAATGTCAATGTTAAAATCATCAATAATTAAATGATTTTTTATATTTTTTTTGCCGTTCATATATGATTTTAAGTTGGAAATGAGTTCAGTACATGATAGATTATGACATCTATATAATGTTGATATTTCAAGAGAATTACCTCTATTTAGTGTTATTCTTGAATTTAATATTTTCAATTTACCAATTTCAATTGTTTCGGTTATTTCTGTTACGCAATCTTTTATATATACAACTACTCCATCATTTTGATTTATTTTGCTATTATTATAATATAATTTATAACCTTGTATAGCAAAATATTGACAGTTATGTAAGCACCATGTTTCTGAGCATACAATTATATAAGGTTTGATCCTCAAGCTCTTAATAAAAATTTCTAATTTTGTATAGTTAGCATTTAGACTTCTAATATTAACATACAGTATAAGGCTGTCTTTTATATTCAAATTTTTATTGAGAGTTTTTAGATCAAGATATGATATTTCCTCTTGAATTACTTATTTTTGGAATTCTTCTATGAGATCTAGATGTTGCTCCATTATTTACTTTTATTTCTGCTTGTGCTTGGGCTTGTTAATGATAGTATACTAGCGCTGAGTGGTGCATTCTTGCTGAGCGTTGCATTTTTGCTGAAGATTGCACTCTTCATTCTTGGTTTAGTTGAGTTCGTTGTCGTAGAGCTTTTTTTGTAATTTTCTACATTACCTATGTATCTTGGTATAGTAGGATTCATAGGATAATCTGTCATATTTATGTATCTATTAAGTTTTTTCTTAAATATTGTACATTTTTCCGTATCATTAACTACATAGTTAACCTCTAAATTTGTTTTATATTTAGTATTGCTATAAAAACAATTGATACATACTTTATTGGACAGGTTATCACATTGTGAAGATATGTGTGATCAAGCACCATTTATGCAACAAGGTTCATTTTCACAATTACGAGGATTATGCCCAAATCTTCCACACATATTGCAGGGCTTGATATTTATTAAATCCCAGACTCTGCAACTTTGATAACCAATAAAAATTTTATTTAGGTTGTCTTTTATATGTTTGTATAAATCTCTTGGTACTTCTATTATTAGGCTTAACTTGTTAGTAGTCGTAATTTCATTTATGTGTAATATCTTACATTTGTCTTGATATTCACTAAAATTTCTTCGATTTATATCATTTTCAAGTTCATCTTGGTTCATTTGTGTGGAATCCACTCCAACTATTTTCATCTTTGGCGATTCAATTTTTTCATACACAACATTATAATTATTAGATAACTTTTTTGTTAAAAGATCAAAAGTAGTTTTAGCTCTTCTTTCGTCCAAGCTTTTAATCATTAATTCTAATGAATTAAATCATTAATTGATTTCACATATTTAGTTTGAATATTTTTATCATCTATTAAATAATTGCACACTTTTTTTGAAAAATCTTTAGGATTTTTCTCTATTTACTGATTTATTAATTAATACATCAGCATATGTTTTTTGGTTTAGTTACACTTTTTCAAATTCATCTTCATTCTTCTCTTTTTTCAATAATCTTTTTAACAAAGTATTCTTGTCCATTAATTCACTATTTAATTGTTTAAGTAATTGATTTTCGATATTAAGATTTTCTAGTTCAGAAGAAAAGATTAATTTAAAATTCGCTGCTCGGTGAGAGCACATTTCGTGTTACCTTATTAGTAGAGAAAAATAAGAATGTTTTTATAAGTATCAATAATAAGCATGCATAATCTAAGCATGCCCTCATAAACTGATGCGTATGTACGTACATTCACAGGGAGTTAAACTTAATACAAAATAAAGTATCCTGTCAATTTAATATAATAAAGGAAGAGGATTAACTTTAGTTCATATTTCAATTCCATTTCTGTTTCGCAAAGTTGAAATTAATAATCTATAAAACATAATAATGAAATACGAAATAATAAATTTCCTTGCTGTAAATAACAAAAAAATACCTAAATAAAATATACTGAACTAAATTCTACTTTATTCCACGTGTCAATGAACTTTCAAACAAATTCTGAGAAGCTTTCTTCCTTCTCTCGGATGCACCATCAGAAATTCAGTCCATGCACGATCCGCGCGAAAAGCTGGGCGTGAATTCGAGCGGGGCTCACGCAAGAGCCACTGTATATATAGTGTTGCCGCTTCGCTTCGCGTATTGTTCGCATTGTGATGCCGCGAGGGTATATGTACGTGTCTCTCTGCGTCGCGCGAGGCAACTTTGCCAGCGGAGGAGGGGGGCGATCGCGAGACGAAGTGTCGCCTTATCTCGCGGCTTAATGGCCCTGTAGAGTCTTGGCTGTTGGAGCAGCGTACTTTTGTCATTGTGCTTTGCTGGCCGTGGTAAGGAGCTATTGTTCGTGGGTATTTTGTGATTTACATTTCCGTGGGGTTACGGTTGTTTGCGAAGAAAAGGTTTTCGACTTTAACTAAGAGGAGGATTGGTACTAGTTTTTGAGGAAGATCATTGGAATAACCTATATTAGAGGATGTTTGGGTTTATTGATGATGAAATGATTAAAATATTTATTTATCATTAATAAATGGTCTAGGAAAAGATTCGCATTTTTTGGACAGTATCTATCAAAAAACCAAGTGGCGACTAAGGTGGAAACATAAGTTACAATTGCCGTAATACGCAATGCTTAATCCCTACCGTAATTTTAGCCATATAAAAAGTCTATTCTGGATAATTATTCACTTTATATTTTCTAGAGAATTTATTATAGATTCTTAACAATATCATTTTACTTATAAACGAGGTTTCTAGTCATTATTAGTAAAAAACATGTCTTTATACATATATACATTATTCATAAATTAGTTTCCTCAATATTTAGCTCATACAAAGTTTCATTAATGTTTACATTTGCAGTAAGACAAAATGCAAAATATAAATTATTATATAAATTTGCGTCAGTTCGTGACAGATATATGTGTCACGCCTTCCTCTGCCTGTTATTTTCAGTTTTCTTTAGTCACGTTATTGAAATATAATAATATTTAATTTAACCGTATAAAATGAGGATAAATTATAATTTGGAATCATATGTAAGCAGTTCCAAATAAATAAAGCAGTACTTAACACAATAAATTATATCTGACGGCACTGATGACATGCACAACACTGATAACATGCTTTTATATATTGTTCAGGACGGATTATCGTGTAAAAAGAAAGAGTGAGTTTTGGGATTTTCTTTATAGAACCAGAGCAGTGAATCTTTTTCAAAACTTTTTAGATATATTTGTGCACAATTTAAGAAGTAAAAGGAATTTCTTTTATTACAAAATGGACAGAAATTACTACTAGATTTCGTTGCGGCCTTAATGCAGGAGTTACGAATCTTTGTAGGTTCTAGCATTTTTTATGCTCAATCATACCAAAAAAAAATTGTTATGTAAATGTCAAAAATCGATATTCAAAAACCAGATATGCATCTCCCAAAAATCGATAAAAACAATGTTACGTCATAAACACGTGAGCGATTTCACTCACACTTCACCTTTATTACCTCTCTTCATCCCACAATGACTTACATATATGCGTAGTCTCAAAGCTCGGCTGTGTGATAAATCGAATTTTACAAATCAGTTTCTCTTATTGAATACCGCAGAGAGTCATTCTCCCACACTGCGGCACGAGCAAACAAACTCTCGGGCGAATAACCAGCGTCGAAATTGCATGTCAAGAGCGGAGCGAGAAGTAGAAGGTTGGAGGTCCTCCTTCGGGAATACACGCGTAGGTGTCGTGGCCTATAGAAACTTTGGGCGTTTATTAATGACCTGATATCTGTATTCGCTGTCTGAAAGTTTATTGGCGCGCTAAGCACCGGTTCTCGCTACTTTGAATACTTCCAAAAGGTAGCGGCGAGCGAAGTAGAGTGGATAGGGGCTGAAATTAATACGACTTTTGCATGTACTTTGTTCGAGGGTGGGAGAGACGGTGGGTTTACGGTAATTTGTTGAACCCTGCGTTATGTTGGAGGAGAGAAATTATCGGTTGATGTCGAATCAGTTAGCGTTATTAATTCTTGTGTCAATTTATTAATATTGAATTAGGGAGGGTTGGGTGATTAACTGGATAATCGAGTTTCACTGGTGGGTACGGTGAGATCATTTTGAAGCGTGTCATAACATATAAATCAGGTTTAGATTCTGGTATTGAAATCGTACGAAATATTCTATTTTGTTGAACCGTATTTGAATTGTATAAAAGTAGTTTAAAGTAATCTAATGTAGTTTCTTTAAATAAATGACCACAGATTAATAATTTAAAATAAATGTATCGTTTATTTTAGAGTAAAAAGGCTTTCTATATTTATAATTTTTAGAAAAGAATTCAGTATTTTAAAGGCTTATTTATAATTTCGACATAAATAATATGTAGTTAATTAAAAAGAAACTTATAGTACAATGCTTAGAGTGAGAAATATTATTTAAAATTCTGTGCAAATCTTATCCCAAGTATAAATTGCACTTACATACAATTAGATTATCTGTGATGAAGCAGGTCGAGTCGACTTCGCCATCTACAGACGAAGCAGCTGCTTCTCAGACAGTCCTCGTATCTGAATATGTTTATTGTTGCTATTATTCAGCTTTATTCGAGTCTTGCTGGGTTCTGTCTTTCGTCCAGAGTCACTCTTTCCTCTCAACTGAATTGGTCTGAAACAGAAATTATCAATTACTTTTGGTTCATGACAAAATTTGCTCATCATTTAAAATGAAAATCTAATTATAACGACTGAATGATTATTAATTAATATCACAGCACAGTAGCTTCATAAAAGTTTAATATAAACATTTAAAATACAATGTAAATTTTGCTCAAATAATGTATCGTACAATTTTAAATCCAGGAAATAAATTACCCTATTATCTAGAAACTTTCTCAATACACACCAAAAAGAGAGATCAACCACATTAACTCGCGGAAGCTCACCCCTCCCGAAATTCTCTCATGGACCGACAAAAGGACGCCCCGCAAAAAAAATCGTAGGCACGCAGTGCAGGCTGTTCACTCAGCTCGCTAACAAGTTTCAGCGGCAGCTGTTGCACTTAGCTTCGTATCCTGGTTTGTCTATGAGTAATTACAGCTACGGTTTGAGAATTTAACCGCGCTTTTAGTGCCATCTGCGTCCGAGCGCGGCCGGTGCGGGCCGCCCCTTTCCCCCTTCTGGTCAGAGTTTAGAATCGAATAAGTTTGACTATCTAGCGCAGCAGTCCAGCGGTCTCTCTTTCTCGACTTCCGGCTAGCGATTTTACTAGACTTTGCGGGGATGCGTACAGTCGTAGTGCCCAGTAGAAGGCTGCGGGTTTGAACTTTAACGTGCTAGTGGGTGCAGTATTTTTGTTATCCGTTCTTTGTGTGAAAGGTGTGAAAATTTGGATTACAGTATTATAATGCTTACTCGAGTTTAATACTTGCAATTTTAAAACTATATATTGGTAGAGAAAGTTTCACACGAACAAATTTACAGTGACTTACTTTGAGATTTCCGAATAAAGCTTTCTTGTTTGATGGGGTAATCGCTTTTTTTTCCTAGCTTTTGTATAATTTATATTTGATCTGCCGTATTTATGATATTGCACTTAATCTTAACAAAATTGACATAAAATTTATGAAAAAATTAGATATAGTTACTTTTACGTGTCCAATAGCATTCTTAATTACTACAACAATCGACTAAGAAAGAAAAAAGCATCTTATCTTGTATTATACTACATGAGTAAAAAAATATCCTCGATTACTGCAATCTGTGATATATAATAGATAAGCAGAGTAACACACGAGCTTGATTTTAACTAAGTTCTTGACAAGTAGAGCATTTCGCATAATCTGGTTTATGCATTAATCAGCCAGAGTACCTATACACATGATAATTTTCTGGTTGAAAATTGAGTTACGCCAGCATAATGTATATATGCCACATGCACTACGCGCTCACGTAGTGTAACTAGTCTTCTAAGTACATTAGCTTGTTAAGCTAAAGGGATGACCTGCAAAGCATTATACGATGTTCTATTGAACTTTTTAGCGTATCTAATAGTATTAATTTTATATAACTTCTGGATCAATGGGTCTTAACATTACAAGTGAAGGCGAGTGTTTTCGGTAGGTCCGAGTACATTGGCAATTCTAATCAAACAAATGTAAGTTTATGTTATAACAAATAACATCAGTATTATAATTAATACTTTTAATTAATACATTTTTTTCGTTGAATTTTAATTATATAGTCAAGGTATGTTTTTCGCTATAAATTGATTTTCTAGAAGAAAATTTATATTAATGTTAAATAAGATATGATAATGTGGGTGACAATATAAAATGAAAACACGTTCCTTAAAAATGTTCTACTTTATCAGCTATTTATACATTTTCACATTTTAATGTTTTCGTAAAGATTTATTCTTATAAAAAGCTAAAAAATATATTTAAATAATATTTATATCGAAGATTCAAATTAATTTTGTATTTATTATAAAAATTTAAACATAAATTTTATATTCAAATTTTAATTTCCATTAATTTCAAAATTGTATCTCTATTTTTCTAACTACTGATATTTAAAGTTGCAAGTACAATCAGATAGTGAGTCGAATCAGCCGTGCAATATCTCTAAAATTCTACTCGCAAAAAAAGTTTCACGGTTCACAGGCTCGAACTTTTAAATGCTTACGCCTTAAAATACGCCTTCAAAAGATAAACTATATCCCCACAATTCGTATCGGAATGTGGAGATTGCACAACCTTTCAACCTTCGCTTATAAAACAATACGCAGGCATTCGAGCAGTGGGATGAAAAGCCTTTGGAGAAGTGCCGCGCGCGAAACATCCTAAATTCTCGGATCAAAGGAACCAGTTTAGCGCAGTACTCGAGGTTCAGCCTCCCTCAAGCAAAGTTTTGACCGCAAGAAGATATTAATGTCCCGGTAATATTGTCCAGAGTTTAGAAAGGCATATTGAAACCGCATAAACTTTGCTCATTGCGCGGCGGGACCGTATTGTTGTCGTTTGCAGCTTGTAAATCCTCCCTCCTTCCTGCTCCGATTCTGTCCATATTGTTATTGTTTGCCTGTTTATAGTTAACTGAAGGATAAATCTTCGATTTCTTCTGGCTTATTGGTACAGTTCAGAGCTCTTGCTATGAATATTATTTGTACAACCTTTCAACCTTCGCTTATAAAACAATACGCAGGTATTCGCGCAGTGGGGCGAAAATCCTTGCTTAAGATAGAGTCCAACCCTACAGTATGACTTCGAACACTAATAAATGAATCTGTAGACTCTGTAATTTCTCAACCGATTGCGCATACGTCGATTGGTCAGAATGGTAATGATGTCGCGTAATAGTATTCAGAGTGCTCGGCCATGACGTTTTACAGTCTTAGGGGTTCTACTATTTGTACTACGATAACTTTTTTATTAAAATAGCAATATTTATTTTTATTAGTTATATCTGTATGCTATTTCTGCTAATAACATATATTTTGAGACAATAACTGATTTACATATTAAGTATATCAGTCATAGTGCTTAATGAAGATTGTATGAAGTATCATTTTCAGTTCCTCTTAAATTAAATGATATCTGATCTTATCTCGGCCAGATATCATTTAATTTTCATTTACGTAGTCGTTCTCGTCGTTCGAGTCGATATTGAGCTTCCATCAATAATACCCAAATTATCATTATAAAACTGTATGATGCTATTACAAAGTATAATACTTCAAACATCCAAATTTGAGCTTCTCAGCAGTCAAGCGCCTCATCTCAGAATTTCCGTCCATACCCACAAGCTGATACGTACTCCCTCCGTGAAATTCCCACGTCGGCACGAGAAATTCCTGTGGATCTCTGCCACGCATACATACATAGAAGCATCATGCATTCCCCGGTGACCCCAAAAATATCCTAACCAACTCGTTGCGCACGCTGTTTCTATCTTTCTCATTCCAAATAGACCCGTTTACTCTCTTTATTTCTCTGTCAGCTTTCGTCTCCACTACTCTGCTCCTTCTCTTTTTCTCTTCTTTCGCTTTGTGTTGGAGTTTCCAACGTGGAAATGGCAACGGCGACCACTGAAATTGTTGCGCTCAAAGCAGCAGCCCCTGTTCTAACTCGACCACTCGACGTTTATAGCTGCGAACCACAAAACTAGCGTACCCTAACACGGAAAAGTGCTTGTCTGCATTCTTCTCGAATTCTTTTGTGGTTTTACGCTGTTGCTGTTACCCTCGTTATTTTTCACTGCGAGAGTCTCTTGCTTGCTTGCGCGTCGAGGTCGTGTTAACTTTGCTTGAATGTGGTAAGGGACGGAAAACGTAGACTTTTAATTTCAAGTAGATTAGCGAGAATGGGAGTTAAGTCTAAAGGGACATTCTTTTGGTTTGCATTTTTAATTGAAAGGCTTTGTGAATATTTTTAGGCAGGCTGAATTTGGTAAAGAAACTTTTCGTATTCTTTGCAAGATTGGTAAGTGTTATTATTTATAAAATGTATTATGGTGATGAAAAAAAGTAATATTTGTATTGTTTATTAATGTAAAATAGTCAAGTAAAACCTATATTTAAATGAAACAATGACTAATAACTTAACAGCTTTACAATTTAAGTAAGCACGATATTAATATCTCATTCTAGATACTATTATAATTGCCTGATAATAACATTGATAAAATTAGAGGTGATCTTTTGTATTGCTATAGTAGATCACCAGCAAAACGCTAATCATTAGCAAATATAGATACGTGCATGCACATAGTCTACTTTTTAATATCAATAAATGATTATTTATTTTTTCAATCTACAAGGAGCGAGTCCACAACCTCTGGGAAACGATTTTTGACCAAATTTTAGGAGGTAGTTTCTGGTACCAAAAAATGAAGCCTGGCACCCGTTATATTGTCCAATGGGCCTTTGTTCTCGAGATATGAGATATTTTACTTCAAATATGCGTTATTTTAAATGTACCTCTTCTTCGTACAGCAACTCTGCAAGTTTTTATGCTAGAATAATTGACGCAAAATATATAGAAAGTAAGTGAATAGAGCTATAATTTAAGCTTTGTTTCGTATAAAAATATTATTCTAACGCAAAGTTATTAACAACTTAAGATAAAGACCATAAAAGCATAAATATTCTATGAAATTTAACTCTTTAAAATACATGTTTTATCATGCATTTTCAATAACCATCTTCAGTTGTTAATAACTTTGCGTCAGAATAATATTTTTATATGAAACAAAGCTTAAATTATAGCTCTTTTCACTTACTTTCTTTATCTTTTGCATCATTTTTTCTAATATAAAAACTTGCAGAGTTGTTGTAAGAAGAAGAGATACATTATTTTCATTAAAATAACTCATATTTTAAGTAAAATACTTGATATTTCGGGAACATGGGCCCATTGGATAAGATTACGGGTGCTGGGCTTCATTTTTAGGTACCAGAAACCATTTCTTAAAGTTTGGTCAAAAATTATTTCCCAGAGGTTGTGAGCTCTCCTTGTTAGACACGTAATAAACATATAAAGAAACTAAATTAGTAATTGGTTCATAAATTATAATAATGTATCCTTTCATTATAAAAAATTCTATCATCTACAAATCAACTCATCCACTCATCCTTTTCTCTACCATAATCATTACAAAGTATCCATTCCCTTACATCCACCACAACTCGTAATCCTGAAAAAGCAGTGGGATAATTCTCATCGGTTCACTGGACTACAACGACGTCTATTCGTCTATGAGGACATTAACTTGCAAACTAACTATACCCCGATACACATTGTTAGCAGCAGCCAAGTAGTCGAAGTGACTCGCATCGGTGGCCATGCCTAACAATCTATCGCTGTTGCTGATCGGCTCACCCATCGCACTCGTGAGCCTCAAAGCGCCGATAATTCGATTACTCGCTCGTGTTCATCAACCGGTAACCGTCAACCCTCTTATGGATCCATCGACTGTATCTATACTCGCAGGGGACGACGATTCAACTGCAGAAGCAAGCAGAGGGATACCACTTTTGTGAATGCTCTGCGGATTTATCAAATGTTAAGTCAATTAACTTGGAGTATGTTAGTGCGCTCCTCTTTTATTCTTCACTGACATATTTTCACTTTTGTTCGAGCTTCGCTAAGTTTTATCATTGTGGTGACAGCTATGCATGCAGGACGTGGAGTGTTTTGGAAATGCATTGGTTCTTTGTAGTGTTCATCATATTTTTTGTAGGGGTTTGGTTTGATGTTATCTAAACCCCGATGTTAGAAGATTCATTACTAACTCTAACCATGCTTTGATAATTGATGCTTAAATATATTAATGTATATCGCCATGTCATTATTTGTTAATGTTACTTAGTGTTATTGTAAAATAATATCTCTTAGAATTAAAAGCGACATTTTTACATGCAGTGCTCTAGCAACTAATTAGTTACACAGTTACTACTACTGCTATTAGCAAACCGATCATCTGTCATACATATATTGATATACGCATAGACTAGTTTGTAAACGTCTTATTTTATAAATGAATATATCGAATTACTATATTGATTCTTTGTTTGAAAATAAATGTTGCACTCATTGTGACCATAGAGGAGGATAGCGGGCAATAGGAAACAACGGGTATGATATTTTCAAATGCTTACACTCCATACAACTGTTTTGCAAACAATCTGTAATTCTTCTTATCAAATTAGTTACTAAGTCTCCATTCCTTTATTTATGTTTTTAACGCATCGTTTATCCATGAAATAGTTTCATTCTCAAAAATGTTTACCTTTTCATTCACATCCACAAGTCTACTAAAAATGTATCATCTTTCAATCTAGTCATGATAAATGAACGAGTCTCTAGCATTTCCCTCCTACCTCGTAGATTATCTCTATCTTTTCGCAAAGCATTACCCACGCAGAATCGGCTCGATCGTGCATGAACTCACACGGGCTTACACCGCAACATTTTGCGACAACGAGATCGCAAAAACATATCATTATCGAGGTTATGTCTGCTTGTCTGCCTGCCTCTCGTATTTTATCTCTTCGTTAACTGATACAAACAGGTGTGTATTATCTCTGCCTTCGATATCAATTTTCTTTCGTACATTCATCGGTACCTGTTTATCCATAAAGGGTACATAAGAGATGGAAAACATATGTTGTTGAATTTATTTTCGGCGGTAAACACCATCTGGTGATATTTATTTAAAGGATTTCTTGTAAATGTCTTACTGTTATGTAAAAAATTGTTTCTTGATTATTATGATGTTTACTAGGAAAAGTATTTTAAAGCATTATAATTTGTAATAACTAAAAGAACATTTAGTGTAAATATTGTATTTATTTTGTAGATTGATTGCATTAAAGTAACTATACATATTTAAAGAAATCTGTAAAGTATAAACTTGATTTGAAATAACGAACTCTTTTTATTTCATTAATAATTCGTTAAAAATGTAATATGGTGGAAAATTTAATCTGTTTCAAATCAATATTTCTGACGAATTTCATTTGATGTATTTAGCCCTGTGTGCACTTATGATTACATTTAACCTAATTATAATATTTGCTCATATAAAATTCAAATTTACGTTAGAGATTATTATTATTAAATTATGTAATATTATACCATATTCATTTAACTTTCCAATAGCGCGTTTTTGTATAATATGCATCGAATTAATTTATTAATTTATAATCGATTCATTGCGAACAAAGCATATCTACATGCATCCAAGTTTAATTAATGCTCAGTAATGCCCATTAAAGAAATGTCATTATGATTATGATGGATGTACCATCAGATAATTTCTTATACAAAGTTATTGATAATTTAACTGTTTTTTTTTTATAAAAATGTAAAATTTTGTACTTTTTTTCTTTTAGTGAAATCCCAAAATACTTTTTTTTAAGGTATATATTTTGACAAATCTTCAAAATTGGCGTTTCTGAAACATCAATTTTGATTATACTTTAGCCGCATTTTTTATGAAAAAAAAAAATGCGGCTAAAGTATATATATATATTATCATCTTCGAACGAAACTTCGTACAATTACGATCAAACTTCACTTAGGTAAGTTCGTTTGATCGTTCAATAAGGTAATTAAATCTATCGTACTTGATTTCTTATAAAGGTACGTGTTTGTCCTTCACAGGAGTTCTATACCAATATCTAACAGTATCCACAAAAAATATGAATCAAACTGAATGCGGAATTTTTCACAGATCTAAAGTGATGCTATTGACATTATGATTAAAAAATGTTATTTTCGATTGTTCTTCGATTCTTATCAATATTCAAATCTATCATACTCACCTACTGTGGATGCAGTTCTCCGGCTACAATACTATCAAAAAAATTTTGTTTAAATTTTTTTAAAAATTAGTCAAATGTAAATAATAACGTCATTTAAAAGCTCTCAAATTTTCAGAGGGCCTACTCATATCCAAATTCGAGATATTCATATTTAAATGTTGATACTTCAGTATACAAAACGTGAAAATATCAATCTTTAACAGTAGATATCTTGATTTTGGATATGGATAGGTCCTCTGTAAATTTTAGGGCTTGTACATGACACTATTATTTACATTTGGACCAACTTTTAAAGAAAATTAAAGAAATAAATATTTTAATAGTATTGCAGCCAGAGAAGTACCATAATTGCATACGTTTATAACAATATAAATTCTATAGTAAATACTTTTAGAGAATCCTTTTGTAACAAATCTATTTCAATAAACAACAGTGTACAACTGACTCATAAAGTTTGTAAAAGTCATCGGCAATGTTCAAAAAACAATTGAATTGTTCACAGTTGATGATTCGCTCCTATATATAACATGCGAAAGAAGGAACCTCGCGCTGTTCGCGATATAAGCTACGGATTCGTGCGTGCGCGTGCAAGAGAAACCGAAGCTAAATAATGCAGCTGCCGCAACGCTGCTCGGTGCTGCTGCCTGGTGTCGAAGTTGTCGCGCGCAAGCGGCGCCGCGTCGCCTTGTACAGCCGTGGCTCCGCCCTTGCCGACTCTTCCACGCGTTCCCGCGATGTTCCCACCCACACCCCCGCCCTGACACGTCGAGCTACCACTGCGGAGTGCGCGCGCCTGTGCACATTATAGGTATTTTAGCGACACGAAGTATGTGCAATGACGGGTAGTGGCGAGGATGTGGGTAGAAGTTGCAGTAGAGTCATTGCAGGAGTGTCCGGGTGTCTTATGGATCATTGAGAACGATTGTTGGTGAAATGTCGTATGTAAATATTGTGATGACAGCGATGTGCCATCGCTAAATGAGACAGCAATGGAATTAACTGCGACAATGACATTTTTAGTTAAAGTTTCTAAGTAGCTGTGGAAATCAATGTTACTGCTATATTTATTGATATTCCAGAGATCTCTTTATCTCAATGTATAATTTGTGATGAGTATTCACACAAAACTTATATATAGCGAAACTTATATATATTATTATATATAGCGAAATATGGATCCGGGTTGATGAGATCACTAGTCAATGGTAAAATTTTAGTAAAGGTATACTTAAAGGTACCTTTAGAAGGAAACACAAATGCGATAAATAAATTATCACTTCTATCCACAAAAGGATTAATTTTGTCCATTTTGGGTATATGTTTACAATATTAGTAGCTGAATTATCCATATCTTGTAAAAGTAGTTTAACTTTTGCGCACTGTCAAACTGAACAGACATACATAAATTATTAATAATAATAATAATAATGATGATAAGATTATGATAATGATAATAATAATAGATAATTATTGTGTAAATATATTCCATACTAATAATTTAATAATACATACATCGAAATTCTTAAATAGTAATACCTTAAAGCTTAATAAATCTAGACTAGAAATGTTTACATTTTTTCTTGAAATATGTAGAAAACTTAAGCCCTTCAAAAGTTTTTAAAAGAACATTGATTGTAAAATTCAGAGAGAATTTTAATAATAATTATGTTCCACCTTCGACAATTTCACTATACATACTCCTGCAGGCACATTCGTAACCAGTGTCTGTCTTTATACCCCTGTTACTACTTATTGTATGAACCAGCATTTATACATTTTCAAGTAAGATTCTGTCAGTGAAACAGAACAAACAAAATTTTACTTAACTACAAACTGCCTCATATACATACAATATTCAACTTTTAAACTTCATATGAATAATATTCCAAGATGGCGGGCAGGGGATTGCCACCTAAGGTAATTCTTTCCGATATACATTAAATGCCATCCTACACAAACAGTTGGTGTTGTCGGTTGTACACTATATGATAGTGCATCCAATTACTATGAAATAAATGTTTATTATTATTACTAAATTTTAATACTTATATACGCTTATCAATTTTTGTTTTCAATTGATGCTTCTTTTCCAGCTTATCGCCCCGCGAATTATCTCTCTATTCATGTCAACATGCACTACTCAAAGATGTGCGGCTATTATATTTTCCGAAACAAAAAGCGCGAATTTCCATTGGAACGTTCTTGTATCACAACAAACTTTCTTTCTTATCCTTTGTCCGTTAATTAACCAGCTAATTTTACGACAGCAGCAGCAACAGCAGTAGCCAAATTCAAAGACTCGACTCGACGAGGCAGCTCGAGAGACCCGCACGTGGTTTCCATTTCAACGGCTTTTGTTCTCAATTCTCCATCGGTTGCGTTATCTCATACTTGCGGGACTACGGCTACTGCTACACTGCTGATGTTAGCGGGGCGAAGGGGAATGAGGAAATATATGTATGCAAAACGCGCGTGGGCGCGAAGTCGCGAAGGTTTGTACGCAAGTAAGCTTTCGCTTGTCCATGCGAGGCTGGAGAAAGTGAGAAGAGAAAAGGAAGTGTGAGAAAGGGGTTGTGGTGTCTTGGATGATTGAGAAGAGTAATGTCGACAGAGAGTAACGTGAGTGTCTTTTAGCAAATTGTTTAATTAGATTCTCGACTTCCTTTAAAAAATCGTACTTCAAGAATCTACGCAATTTAAAATTACCGCAATTACTACAGTAAAAAAGTGAGACTTGCTGGCAGCAAGGAAGCCGACCAAGAGTAAGAAAGAAAGAGGGTCAAATGACTATAGCCGGATCATTAATTAGCAGTGTAGCACATTAAGCTGAGCATTAATATACTCAGAGCCCTGTGTTTTGTTTTATTTCGCAGGAAGGAGGTAACCGGCGTTACGACCCGCGAAATTTCCACTCTTTTCTCTACCTTATCCCCGGGGACTGTTTAAATTCTACAAATTCTCATACCAGGCATCGTCTCTTCCTCTTTTGTTCTCTCTTTTCCTTGGTAGGAATTGTACATATCTAGAGTCGACGGTCGCGTGTCTCTTTGAATCGCAAATTTCGAGAGTTCGCTGATAACGAGGCATAGTCTTGCTCTGCGCTCGCGACAGTCTAGGCTATCGGAGTATTTAGATTCGCGCCCTTCTTCGAGAAGAGGATTAGGGTTCTCGTTGAATATGGAGGAGAAATTAGATTCGAATTAATGGTGGGAGATATTGAGAGTGAGTTTTGGATTCATGGGGGTTCTAGGTAAATATGCGCAAAAGTACGTAGTAAGAAAAGAGAAAAAGTTCACAAATTTCTTTATTCTATTTGTAAATAATGGATTTTTTAAATTAGTATTTGCTTTTTTATAAACAACTAGTACTGCGGGTAAAGATAAAATTGGTTTATCTTTACTGAAATCAGTAAAATAGTACTTAATAAAATGATTAAAATAATTGGCCAACCATACCCTACAACCACCCTGCAATCCATCCTACCAATAACACAGTTAAACGCTAGCATCCTCTCTACCAACGAACGAACGCATTATTCCGGCAATTATCCGTAAAAAAGACTCACCACCACCGTTCCACCAAGTTTAAGCGCAAAAGTACCGCTCTCTCCCTCTTCCCCTCCCAGGTCAGTTTCAACTCTCATTCGGAATGCTAATGTCTAATTACGCGGCGGCTCGCATATACACGCGAAGTTTTTGTGCGCCTCACGTGCGCCAGCTTAAAACATCCCTTAAATTACCCACGCATTAGCGAGGGCGAAAGGGTGAGCGAGGGCCCGCGCAGTAGCGGCCAGTTAGCCGAGATTTATTTCCAGCGAAATATTCTCTTTTGCGCATTAAATTACATCGTTTCGCGTGCATGCATGCGCGCTCGGTGGCTCGCTCGTATGCATTGTTTTGTTGCTGGCGCTGCTCGTGCGTTGTTATCCCGCGTATGCCTTGCTCGTTTCTTCTTTTTTCGTTGGTACGTAAAGTTGCAAGCACGGGTTTTGTCTCGTTAGAGGTAGGACGTACGCTGCGTTTGCATTGCCATTGTGCTATATGTTACGTCAATTGCAATAGTATGATGATAAGGTGGGTTTGCAGGTGCTGATAAGTTTCTTTTTAATTGCGGTAGGGTGTAATCACTGTGGCTTCGTGGGGATGATTATCTCTGAGATGCAAAGACTGTGTTAATGTTCAGCGTATTATTCGGGTGTTATTTACGTAGAATTTATTGCTGAACTTTAACGAATTTGTAAGCTTATAATTTGTAAACTGTTAGTCGCCTTAATTTAATAAATATAATCACTGTGTAAAAAAATAGTCTAGGGTAAGTCTGGGACTAGTCTATCTCAGAAAGTCTTGCTAAGGAGCGGATCCCGCACTTTTGCGTAGACTTTATTTTTCTTTTTTCTTAAAAAGTAGCCAGACTTTTAGCCACACTTTTACCTTGACTTTTTACTGTCGGTAAAAATTTCTGGGAAAAATGCCCAGACTTTATCCCACATAATTATTTGGGCCTTCAATAAGGATTAGAAAAGTCTGGCCAGAATGCCCAGACATTGAGCCACGTTTTTACCTTGACTTTTTACTATCGATAACAATGTCTGGGATAAACACCCAGACTTTATCCCGTACTATTACTGGGGCCTTCAATAAGGATTATAAAAGTCTGGCCAGAATGGGCCGCACTTTTACCGGTTTGAAATCGAGATATTATATCTATTATATCAAGGTGTTAAGTAAATCCAATTTTATTCTGATTCGATTGTATTTGCTGGTTCTATAACGTACATATTATTTTCTATATTTAATTGAAATAATACCTGTTTTATATCGTGTGTGGGTACAAGGATTAATAAATCCAAATTTTCAGAGTACGAATAAATGTGTGGTAAATAAGATTGAATAAAATCACAATGAAAAGCTGGTTGAGTGTCGTACCTATTTACAATAGCATAACTTTGACAATTATCATTACAACTATAACATAGAGTTTAACATTCACAATAACAGACTTTCACGAAGGTTTCGATAGCTCCAATATAAGAAATTCCGTCTTTTATATAATTAATTATATTCGATTTGCATTTTCTTTGACGATTGTACGATACGGAATCAACTACTATATTTTTTATCAAAAGTCTGTGAAATTGATGTAATTTATTTTCATCGAATTGAATATTTCGAAGGCAATATAATACATTCGGCGAGGGATGTAGATATTTTTTTATTTTACCAACAGCTGATGTACACATTCCAAGTTTCTGCGCTTTTAAACGCGATTTTGACTCTAAAATCACACAATAATTGTTTACTGCACTCTGTTGAACGACATACTTTTTTTTTAGTTCTGCATAGTTAAAAAGCATCGAAACAGAGGAATATATTTGCAATTCTGCATATTTCGTTCCATGCACAAGGCCCTTAAGCACGCCATTCATATTTTCGAAAAGAAAACATGAAGTAACCCACAATGGACCGAATCTTTTTACAATTTCAGGTAAGTGCAATAATAAGTGTACGTTACAACTCATGTGTCTTTCGCCGTATAAATGGCTAAATCTTAACACGTACTCTTTAAGACATAGATTAGCTTTCTCAATCATTTGGCTTGATATGCTTTCTCGATTTAATAAAAAATAGCAAAAACTAATAAGTTGTGATGGTTGAAGTACTGTTCGTGCATAATCCCGCGAAGTATGGGAAGACTGTAAATAAGTAAAAACAATTTTAATTCAGATGCCTTCCAGAACGCAATGTCCGACGTAGAACGTGGCAAACGTGCGACATAATTCGGCGGAGAAATTGCTTCGATTCTCTTATTTATAATAGATAGAAATTTTGTCAAAGAAAATGCATAACTGTGATATTCTGAATCAAACCAAAGTGTTCCTAATTTTTTTGTAATGCCGACGTAAACGCAGTGCATCACGTCTATGGCAGTTGTTTCTATAAAATTATAAACGATCTTCGACAGTTCAGTAGGCCCTTTGATTCCGAATACATCAGTTTTATTTACTAAAGCTTCCTCAGCAAAACGTAGAGATTCTGTGGTTGTACGCAGTTCAATATTGTAACTAAATGGATATACATGTACATTATCTACTCTTTTTCCCTTCTCCTTACAATTTGGGCAACCATAATCGCCATTAAAATATTTTATATTTAAAAAATGAGCCTTTGCGCACAAATCGCATGTTCCGCACATAACAATTCCACGAACTTTTACATAATCTTCAGCATTGGATAAAACAAAATTCATTCCTTTGTACAATTTTCTCAAACTTTTTCGAAAAACATTTAAAAAAATATTACGTACTGGCTTCGTTGGCCCAAACCAAAGCCCATCTAAAAGCATATTCTCTCGCTTGAATCGATGTTTGTATGGTAATTCGTTAATTACAAAAAACATTGACCATATGCTTAATTTCGAAGATTTGGAAAGAGGTACTCCGTCGGTATTCCATGTAAAGGAAATATTATTAGGATTTGAGAGAAATCCTTGATCGAATAAGTCTTTGTATACAGACCCATCGTAAATATCCTCGTAATTGTTTTGATCTTTTTTTTGCTGTGTGAATCTGTGATTTAATAATTCTTTGAAACCAGTACGTTGATACATTTTTTCTAATTGTGAAATAGCTGGTATCTCTATAAAATAACTGATAACTGTTTTCTCATTACAATGTTTGCACTCATCGTCGAGATTTTTTTCTAGAATGTTGCAACATTTTGAACAGTAATAATGGCGTTTTAGAGGAGACTTGATATTTTCAAAAATCTTTCGAAATTTATAAAGCGTCTGAACGCAAAAATTAGGCTGAATACAGTGTAGATGAATAAGCTTGAGGATGTGCGAAAAAAGGACTCCCGAAATTGTAAACCTAAGCATAAGCGATAAAAGCGATACTACATGCTCAGCCACAGTTATAGGTGCACCAGGGTAGAGAGGCTTTTTAGCATTTTTTATATACAGCATATCATTCTCGTCCTCGTATTCTTCGTCGCTTCCGCTTGACTCACAATCGTCGCTATCATCCGTTTCTAATTCATCGCTTGATTCGGGTTCCGTCAACGCTTGTTCGAAATCGATATCCTCCTCATTCGTAGTCCGATCAATGGTATCATCGAGAGCACTGATAATGTCGTCGCTATCAGGATTGTCAGAATTATGGCTTTGAAAACCTGTTACGAAAATGAAATATATTGCGTAAATAACTAAGTGTTTTTATTCCTGTACCGCCTTTAAAATGACAATCTATTTTGTCTTGTGCGCGAATTTATTAAAGTATATGAGCGCATTTACGTATTGAAAAGAAAGCATCAAGCGAACCTAAAAAAAAACGTTTTGTCTACAGCAGTTAAACCATTTTGGAAATACCAAAATTCTTCTTTTTTACGATATAAGCGCCAGTTTTCGTAAAAACAGAGTGCAAACAAATTAAAAATCGGTTACAACTGACGCGCTCATGAGTCAATCTCGGACAGGGATCCAAAGCGTGCACGTTGACCCGCTTTAGCGCGACGCGCTCATCGGCTCTCCTCGGTTATATATTACAAACTCCGAGAGACTCACTGCGCGGAGAGTTAAAGAGCGCGCTGTGCCGAGGCGGGCCGCTGCGCGCGCTCCGGATCCCGGTCCGAGATAGACTCACTTATGCATGTTTATTAATTTTAACGTAAAATAGATTTACTTACTGTTATTTTCGTTGAATTGTCTATTCCTATCGTTGTTCGAATTATTTGATTCAATGTCAGAATTCTCGCTATCAAAATCGCTATTTCCATTATTCGCCAAACAATACTGATGAAATTTTCTTCTAATTTTACTTTGGTAGGATGCACTATATTCGGAAAATCGCTTGCTTCTCTCCATTTAGGTTATATGCACGCAAATGAGTTTGTTAACTTTTTTAGAATTTGACGCAACATCTGCGATTCGATAGCACATACGTGAAGTTCGTCAGTACGGACGATCGCAAGCTTGTCACTTACTCGCTTCAGAGTAATACAAGAAAAAAAAACATTAGTTCACGAGCAAAGCTGCATCTAACCCTGTTTGTTGGAAAAATCTTTTTTTCGCGTCGAGAAATAAGTTTAAAGCGTAATAAAATGTTTTCGCTGGTTTTGTGGAATACAGGTGAACCTGTAACGTCAAGCGTTGTAAGCGGTGATAAAATCAAAGTGTGTAAATCAAAAACATTAGCGCAATGGGGAAAAGACTGGTACGAGGCTAAGGTTGTGCTCACTAGCAGTGAGTATGCTCAGATTTTACTTAATACGTGCGGTAACTCATCGCCAACGGGAAATACAAGTCGAATCGCGAGCAATAATTTATTCTTAGTCAATGTCTCATATTTTTACGGAATTATCAAATCGTCGTCATTAATTGATTTGATGTGACAGAATGCGAGGTTATTTTTCTTCTTCTTTACTTATATCACATGCACACAATAATGCGTAAGTGCTTCATTTTTGCATTTTTGCGGGCGGACGTAATTAAAAAGAGGCAAAAAAAGAAAGGTTAGCAACCGACACAAATACCAGTGAAAGAGAGACGGAAGTATTCGGAAGCACTGCGAGCTATAGTGTCAAGTTTTCTACGCGATTTTATCGACGAATAATAATACACAATTTGCCCTGCGTTTTCTTTTTTTAGTAAATCACTATTATTATTATCGATTTATTTACTTTTAGGTGACATCGATTATCTGTATTCTGTCGTCGTCGATGTGGACGGGAATATTATGACTCCTGAAAGAAGGTTGTCATTTCCTGATGCCGTAATCTCAAAAAAGAGAGAAATCGCCGCAAGCAAGAGGAAATTGACGGCAATTAAATCGAGCACCAGCACCAAGTCCGACACAAAGCTTCTGAAAATGCGATCTATTTTTAGCGATGAATCATCGAATGCATCCGATGAAGAGATCTATACGTACGTTTTTTTTCTTTATAAAAATTTATACAAAAACCATATAAATATATTCGTCATGTAATAGATATTTTTTATTTACGTAGCACAAACCAGAAAAAGAAAAATATTCAAAAGGAGGGAGATGATAGTGGTAAGAAGCAAGATGCTGGACGTAAGAGACCAAAGGAAAAGACAAAGGAAGTGGAGAAGATATCTAACAAAAAAGCGAACGGGTTACAAAAGAGGTCCGCGGTATCAAATCTTCGGAAAAAGAATACCCTCGAAAGACCTGCAGAGATGAGTCCGCTGCCGTAAATATCGAAGTGCATGCGAGCATTGAAGAACGCACGGATTCGAGTGATGTTGAAAGAATCGCGGAGAAGAGCGGCGGCGAATCGGTTGCTCAAGTCAATAGCGAAACAATTGATCCGTTAGCAGAAACGAACGATGAAGATTCTGGTGAGATGAGCGATAAAGAGAATGAGCAGAGTGCCAACGATTGCTCTGCGGCTGATCCAGAGCCAGCAGTCCGCGATTTTTTAGTCTCGAAGGAACCCAAACCAGGAAAAGTAATTAAACATAAACGAAATATACGTATTATTATGATATAAATAAGTTAATAAATTTTGTTTTTAGGTGCGACTTCTAAAAGGCTTCTCGATTTATATAGAACAAGAGGAACTTACTTATCTAAAGTCAACGTGGCGTCATAAACCACAGGAATTCACACGCCGATTAATGAAATTAATTGTTGGGAAGGATGAACTGAAGCGCATGACTCCTACAGGAAAAGCTAAAACTCCAATGATCCCTCCATCAGTTTTCAAGGCAGTATTCTGCAAGTATATGCGACGTAACTGGAGTTATCTAAAAAAAATTAAAATAAAATAAACAAATTTACTCTAATTTCTAGTGTATGTGAGTAAAAAGACACTAGCTAATGTGTCAAAATTGACATTAAAAGAGTATCGACGAGTTCTGACGAATATGTGTAATACATTAAGAAACCTCAAAAAGTCATCGACATCTCCAAAGTCAAGAGCAAAAAAATAATTTCAACTCGCTGTTTACATAGGTTACATTATGTTCTATATTATGTCATTTATTACGCTGTTATAATTTAATACATTCAGAGTAAAACCTGGAAAAGCATTCTGTTTTTATACAAAATAAAGTGCAGCTGAGAGTCTGGGTGTTTTTCCCAGACATTGTTATCGACAGTAAAAAGTCAAGGTAAAAACGTGGCTCAATGTCTGGGCATTCTGGCCAGACTTTTCTAATCCTTATTGAAGGCCCAAATAATTGTGTGGCTAAAAGTCTGGGTACTTTTTAAGAAAAAAGAAAAATAAAGTCTGCGCAAAAGTGCGGGATCCGCTCCTTAGCAAGACTTTCTGAGATAGACTAGTCCCAGACTTACCCTAGACTATTTTTTTTACACGGGTGATGATGTTGCACAATAATAATTATTGTTATCAACTATAAGTGAACTATTGCTGATGATTGGTAATAACTTACATTGACTTAAATTTACCTATTTTTAGCCAATTTGATGATTCACGTATTATAACATGAAATATAAGGCCACAGCAGCTATTTCTATAGATATTGCATGATAGAACATGATGACAAGGAGTATTTAAAGAACAGGAGTATTTAAAGTAATTAAAAATATTTTTTAAATCATATGATGAAATAAAAATGTACCAGCTATTAAAAGTAAATTATCGACTTCTCTAACTTGATCATTCCCGGAACAAAGTCCGTATAATATTTTCTAAAGAAAAATAGTTGTTAAGGCTAATTAACCGTGCATTCCTCAGACGCGTTTGCACTCTCGGAAATTCGTCTACCCCTTCTAAAAAGTGCATATTTATTTTAGCTCTTGAAAATCCATGCATGCCGCGCACGCGCGAAAAGATTACAGTCAAGGCAAAGCAAACGCATTTCCTAGTGTTCATCCTACTTGCCTGTCGTCGCTGCTGCGCGCGGAAGGGGTCGCGAGTACAAGCAACGGCGCGCGGTAGGCTAATGAAATTCCGGTCAGGTCGCTGCATTCTTTCGTCAGGTGAATACGCTACAACGGCCCCTTCTGCGTCGGCATTTTGTTGCCTCCAGATAAAGCAAGAGCTTGGAAGGACAGGAGGAAAGGAAGGAAAAAGAAATTGTGAAAGTTTGCGAGAAGATAGAGGCGACTTTATCAGCATAATGATGTAGTGTGGCAAGTGACACCCGATATCGTTCATCGACCGACCAAACGAAGTATTCTTTTAAAAAAAATACAATGTATACTTTATTTATTTTTATTTATTTATTTAACCAGAGTAATACATCGTAATACATGTTGTAGTTAATCTCCAGATATATTAATTATATCTGGAGTAACCCACATCCTATAGAGGTAGTCAGAGCTACCTGTACATAGGTCCGGTGTGTATAATAACTTAATAATTAACCTACAATCTAAGTAAAACTAAAAACTAACTTAAAACCTAAGTGTCCAAGTACATATTTGTCTTGGATAAAGTAACAGTGACTTGTTGATGTTTATAATATATTCGTACTTATCCATTTTTTTAATTTTTTCTTATTATAAATCTTTGATATGTCTAGTATTTTAAGATTTATATTAATTGTTGGTAAGCAGTTATAAACTTGTATTGCTCTAATGTGATTACTCTTATCACTTACAGCTTTTGAACATGTTGGTGGTATAATAAGTTTATTTCTGGTTTTGCTTTTAGACGTTACGTATAAATTCTTGAGTTCATTATAATGATACGATACGCATTCGTAAGCAAAAATTTGTTTTAAATTTAATGGGTTGTCCGGATTGAAACTATTTTTATTAACAATTTTTAGGATTCTATTCTGAGTCTTTTGAAGTAACTCAAGATTGTTTCTGTATGCACCACCCCAAGCTATATTTCCATAAGTAATTATACTATGAAAAAATGCATCGTATATTATCTTAAGCGTATCAGATTGCATTTAAGATTGATAAAATACAATCAAAGTAATATATAATATTAAAAATAATATATGGAAGTTTAGAATCATAATAGAACAAGTCCATTTTCGGAAGAAAGATGTGTATAAACTGCGTATTCTTGCCCCCGGGGAACTTAAAATAATTATTATTCTTTAGTATTTTTTATTTCATACTTAGTATTTTTTACTACATACATTTTATTTAATTTTATAGTTTTCTTTATGTGCATAGAAGGCAAATTAAAAGACCCTAAAGGATTAAATTTAATTATGTAGCCAAAATTTCAATTCACTATAGATTTTTATACTCTAAAAGAAGTAGTTAAAAAATATATTCAACTAATCGAAATATTTTTCTATAATCTGCACGATATATCGTTTATTACAAAATGTAGCATTACCAGATAAATATAATGAGAAATTACGATAAATTTATTTATTAAATAGTACTTTTTTTAACTTTGAGAATTAGACGAAAATTGCAGATCTCCGTTTCACTCAAAATTAGGTTTTACCCTTAATTGTCATTGAATATTAGACTTCTGCTATGAAGTGGGGATGAGTGGGTATCAATAACAAAGTTTCGGAAGTGCACCGAAAGTAATTAGTTTTACTTAGAAAATTGGTGGGAAGAAATATTTAATATCCGTTTGACTATTCATATTCATCCTAATATACTAAATTACTTGAACTAAAAATCCAAGAGTGTTAAGGGCGACTGAAGCGAGCCTGGCAAGGGACTCCCGGCCGCCGATGCCTTACTTGTTCTGATATATCCATAATAATCGTAGTTAGTTCCAAGAACTTTATATTTTTTAAACAATATAAAGGGACATATATATACTTTGGGATCCATAAATTCTTACTATTATCGTGTAAATGTATACATATATTTCTATGGTATGGCATTTATCCGGACCGTCCGAATAGTCTATAATGTTAAAGAATCGGGCTTTGTAGGTTTCGAGGACTGGGCTAAATAATAATAATTTAAAAAATAAATAAACAGTTAGATTAATTTAAAGGAAGGCACATATTTTATTTACGAATAACCAGATATAACTCAGATAAGCACAATTGGTTTAAAATAAGGAAATTAGATATCTCGCATTTGTTATTAATAACTAATCGCACGCGCGCGTAAATCTATGCTTATATAATATACCGCGAAACAGTTCTTTAAAGATATTATCCATAAATATCTACCAGAAAGTTGTAATAAAATATATACAATAAATACAATAAATTTCGATTTCTAACATTCTATCTAAATCAATTCGCAGACATCGTTACTTATATCTACTTATATACTAAACGTAGCGATTTTACAAAACAATTCTTCAAAAAATATTATAACGAGTGCGAATCGCCGCCAATCGCCAATCCGCGAATTCAGTTGCCAAACAAAGTATCCAAATGAAAACTTTCAATTTGAAAACTCTCTAAATTAATTTGGAGTTGTCGATCGCCAAAGTACTCGGAAATCTGCACGGTCACGTCGTAGGGCAACACACCGGCGAAAGCCTGCTCGTGCAGCAGCCTCTGGTACTCCGCCATCATCCGCAGTCTCCTCAGCCCTCCGCGAAGGTTCAGCCCCAGCTGAGCCGCGTAATGGGGGAATATCGTAGCGGTAACACCAGCCGTCAGGGTACTCCTCACTTCCTCGGCACGCAAACACCGCACCAGGGAATTCAACTTCCTCGTCAGCACGTCAAAGTACGTCACGGTGGATGAGTCTTCGACTTTCGTCGACCTCATTCTCGCCAGTTCCCTGCTACAGGACTCGTACATGTCGCGGGTCACATTGCAGCGCCTGATGAACTCGATGCATCCCTCGAGGTCGAAGGCGTTCTGCGCGGCCAGAAGGGCGACGCACTTTAGCAGGTGCCCGAGGGTCAATCCGTCCTCGATCCAGCGGCTCCCCGTCGACGTGTTGAACTTGACGGCCATCATCTCGAACAGCCTCGTCCCGCGGAGTCTCAAACTCACGTCCGCTCCGTAGTCCAAGAGATAACGCACCATGGCGCGTTTTCCCGCGGATGCCGCCTCCTCTAGCACCGAGCGCTCTCCGCTCGCGGGCGCAACGTTGACGTCGATTCCCCTGGGCACCAGCAGTTTCATTAGGTTCTTGTTGCCGCTGCGAGCGGCGTACGCCAGGGTTGCGTAACTGCAGGTAGCGCCGTGACGCAGCAGCAGCTCGACCATCTGCACCTGGCCGAGCATAGCCGCATCCTCGAGGATAGAGGTGCTGATCTCGGAGTCGTTGACCTGGGCACCGGCTTCCAGAAGACGTCTAGCCAGGTTCAGCCAGTTTCTCTGGACGGCCAGACGAAGCAGCGAATGATTGCGGAAGGAACCGACCACGCGCCTCTGGAGCGCGTACTGCGAGACCAACAGCCGGGCTAGGCACGGGTCCTCGCGTTCGTTGAGCCTCTGCAGGAGAGACGTACAGCTGTCGAAGTTGTTGTACCGCGGCGTGATGCGGAAGGGCTCGTCCCACTGACCGGGAGAGGGCCTATTCCAGTTGTCCGGGGAGGGCCTGTCCCAGTGGTGCTGAGAGACCACATCGTCGCAGTCATAGGCGACGTCGTCGCCACCAATTTGGTTTGGTAGCGGATGAGCCAGGTCTGCGTCGTTCGACAGCAGCGCGGTTAGTAAAGGCACTCCGGAGTCGGCCATGTTCTGCTCCAGTATAAGATAAACAAGATTTTACTGCTACGTTGCTGGAGATTTGACTGGCACAAGAAACACTTCGATTTATAGTTTTAAATCTTTCGTGCTCGAAGAAATAAAACTGCGTAAAGTTTTAACTTTAAAATTATTCACACAGTAACGGATGATCAAATAAAAACGTGCGCGCGCAAATATGAGACTGGTCGTGTCGAGTACTGCTATCGAAGTGAAGTGTCCACTCGCTCTCAAGCTGAGTCAAAGTCCCTTTCCCCCCCTCCCTCTTTATTTTCCACCGCCGACGCGGCGGCCACATTAAGGCTCGAGGTCCAGAAGGGTGGACTTTCGTTCCCCCACCTTGCACCCGTTTACCTGGCTGCCTACCGGCCTCGGATCAGCCTTACGACCTCCCCGAGCGCGTAATTGGCCTGCAAAAACTGGGAGCGGAACAGCCTCGGGGAACAATTTCCCCGAGCCGAATGGTTCACGGCCATGGATCCGCACTTTTGCAACTTGTGCAAAGCGGAGGGCCCAAAATCTTAGTTAAAAAAATTATGACCTGCAATGACATGCCAGTGTTATGCATTTATCCCGCAAACTTGATTAAATATTCGAATATAATATTCGAGCAACAATTCATCTGATTACTTCGATTCTCCTCTGCTGCGGAGCTCGCGGACTCTTCCTTCTTCAGCTCAGACTCTCCACTTCTAATCTTTCCTATTTTAATCTGCCGCGACAGGACTCGAACTCGTGCTATACCGAACGTACTTCTTTTATATAATTCGCACATGATATATTCATTCAAAACTTAAACTCTATTAATTTAGGGTTCCTTATAAATATTAATTCGGTCGCATAAAATTAGCCGCTATTTAAACAAAACATTAATTTTAATTTACATAAAACATTAATTTAAATCTACATACAATATTTGTTTATGTTTACATATAATATTAGTTTCGATTCAATACAATTCGTAATTATCTAGCTGTAGTATTACGCTTTTACATAATACGCATTTCGACGAATAGACATTACATACGCTGCGATGTTCACTCGGGCATTTATTCTCTCATACCTATATAACTTCAATCTCCGGAGGTAATAACATTTACCGTTTTCCCTTTGAAACGAAAAGACAAGCATTTCGAGAAATCGGCTGTATGTTTGTACGTTTCACACGTGTGTGCCCAACCCCCTTGTCGTCACTGTCGATCTCCTTGCTCTCTTTTCTAACGGAGAGCCTAAATTGAGGGGCGGTCATATACGACGTTTCGGCAGTGCGTAATCACCTATTCCTACAAAGAGGAAAGATCGGTCTGCATTATTGTCGTAATTTTTCCCAAAAATTTTATCTCAGTCGGTACGTAGCGGATTAGAAAGCACATTTCCTACTTTTCAAATGTTTCCCCGAGATTTTATTAGGACAAGCAGGTTTCCCCGCAATGGTAATGTACGGTCTTCAAAACTTCCCGCTGTCCGTAACATCTATAATACTTATCCATAAATAAACTTCCTTTTAAATAAACGTAAATTATTGTTACACTACCTAAACCAAGATTATGATCATTAAAAAAAATTTTAATTAATTAAAAAACTTAAGATCATAAAGTGATCACAAAATGACATGTCTCAAAATTGGCACTTTTTGAGACAATTTAAGACACGAAATAAATTTTGAGAGCATGTGAATTGACGTTTTTGAGCAAATTTAAGATTTAATTTTTATTAATTTTAAGACGGATTTGAGATATTTAAGATGTTGGTAAAAAATTAAATTTTTATGTATCTACATAAATTTTTACACTTTTAACCTTAATATCTAAAAATTATGTTGTGCAACAATTTTACCGATCGTTCTGATTAAAAAATTTTGGTCTGCTGACTCGACGTGGAATATCGCATATATATCTTGCCGGAATAAGCACGCAAGGTAGATGTACCCGTAACTGGCCACTTAATAACACGAGGACAGTTTATCTAAAATATAAAGCAATAAAATAAAATTTCGACCTAAAAAATTTAGCTTTTTGAAAGATATTGCTATTATCTTTCAGTTAAAAGTGGAAAAACAATATTTCTCTCGACGTTAAGTAAATTATACATAAAAACGTTACAGAGTTCGATGTACCAGTACATGGCAACCCAAAATCGACCTGTCCCAGTGTCCAACTTTTGATGTCCTAGTAACTGGACATGACTTTTGTAACGTTATAAAGAAAAATCATCTTAAAACGCAAAGGTATTAAATGTTACTAAAAATTCGATACAGAACGAAATATTTGGGAAAATTTAATAATACAAATGTGCGTAAAGTAGTTATTTAAGGCTCCGGAGGTTAATAAATGATGACTATTTGTTTGTAATTGTAAGATAATTTATTTAGTTTTCTTATTTATTATCCATTTATAAAAGAAACATGGCGATTAATATCGACATGGAGGCCTAAAGTATTATTAGACGTATTTCTCGGCCTGCTATTGGAGCAGAATTAGAGAGATATTCACGACTAAAGTAATGTTGGACTTACTCCTCAGCCTGCTATTAGCGGATCGGTAGGGTGAATGTCCCAATCTCTACTCATTTAAGGATGCTCGCTCTTATGAAAACGTTAAAACGACTTATTCTGGCAAAAATTGGTTAACCTATTAAAAAATGTCTTGAATTATATTTAAAAAATGTCAAAGTATACTTACAGAAGACTCAATAATTATAAAAAGCTAATAAATGAAAGAATATTGAATGTACCTATTTTTACTCACCCGAAAATGGCTATGTACCTATTTCTACTCATCTACCTGTAATAATTTGTATATTAAAGATTTACTATCTTCTAATGGATAAATATATGAATGAATAAACAAGCAATAGATTATATGAGCGGTATTTTTTTATGTGTTAAAAATATACTGCTACAGTAGTATTTGTCCGAGTAGAAATAAGAACTGCAAAATGCATCGTTTCGTAACCATATTTTTATCATACTTTGCAATATTTTTATTATAAATTGAATTAATGTTACAATTCTCTTTTTAATAGTTAGATTTACTCATATTTCAATGAATAGGCAAATAATTACTATAATAAATCTATAATAACTGGAAATATAAGAAGTGAGTAGAAATCGGGACAAGAGTAGAAATTGGGATATTTACCTTAGAGCTGCATTCGCACTCGACAAATTCTGTAATCTGATTCTGATTGTTGTATCAACAAACTTAAAGGTTATGGATTGGGAGTAAATAAGGCTAATTTGTAGATTTTTGTATGCATTTTGTATTTGACAATTTTTATCTACTTTATAGTTCACAGTAATAATTGTATGATTATAGCTAAATGATTATGTAAATTTAGTAATATGTCCATTTTATTATTTTATTTCTTTTTATCTAAATTTTGTTCCTGATATATCTCGGAAAAAACGTGTTATTGTGTATTTTAAATAGGAAGCTGCAATTTTCTATTTTTTTTATATTAAAATATTCTGCTTTCTAGAAGTTTTATTATTCTTATGAATGTATACCAATAATCGCGGGTTTGGCGGATAAGTAGTATCCAGCTCGCAAAATTCTTAAATTCATTTGATTAAATGTATAACTTTCTAAATTTGTTAGTTCTTGATGAAAAACGTAATTGTTTCAAATCAATATTTAAGAAATTAAATAAGTCACAAATTTGGTTTACACATAAAAAAACTACGCTATGAAATACTGTGCATACGTATCAATTATTAAGATTTTATTTTGAATGATGTTCAATATTAGTGAGTCGAATAACGTGAACTTATTCTCAGATACCGGATTATGTATCGATTTCGTTTTGGGAGTCTCTATCTATCACAATCTGTTAAAGTTAGCCCTGAATATAAATTTATTTTCAAACTGTAATATATATATATATATATATATATATATATATATATATATATATATATATATATCATTTTACATTTCCAAAGCATTAAAAATTCTATAAATGAACACTAGAAGTCTGAAATTGAGAAAGATTACAACAACTTTAATAACATTGCAACATTACAGAAAGTTTTGAAAAATCCAATAATGATGTCATGCCTTACATTTGCACTCAACATTTTTGCATATTTTATTTCAATTTAAGGGTTAGTTCCATTTACATATATACAGTCGAGTCGCGGGGACTGAGAACCCGGGGACTTAAATTACGTGGGAACTGCAATGCTCTTATACACGGGGATGTCTCGGGGACTGAAGCGCTCCTATACTAAATACACATTGTAGTCCCCGAGAATTTTGGCCGCGAGTCTTCTCAGTCCCCGCGTCCCGATTGTATTTAAATGCAACTTTAAAAAACAAAAATTATTTAATGACTATGAAAGACGGGGGTAACAGTAAATACGAAGCGTAATTCAGTTTCTAAATATATTATGATACATATATATATACAAATTTTTTTTAAAGAAATTCCTTAAAATATAAAATTTTATTAATGTCTTAACCATCATTATTAACTATCCTACGTAGGAAGCTGTATTAGAAAACTATACTCTAAAAAAATATACCTCATTTCATTGTTGTATATATTTCTTATCGCAATGGAGGAGGGTCCATAAGAGCTGATGTCGGTTCCAAAGGAAACAAGTCAGTTATTGTTAATTTGATTTTTCAAGATGGTAGAAAACACCTACATTACTATCATACACGTTACATGGCATAATTGTAGTAAGGAAAAATTCATTTCAAATTTTTAATATTTCTTCATAATTTTTTTTATTATTAAAATTATAATTTAAATTGTTATCTAAAAAATAATTTGTTATCTTTGGGACTGAAAACATAACTTAATGATCCTCTTTATATGACCAAAAATATTTTGATAATACGAAATTGGATATCACATCAAATAGAGAATGATTTAACAAAAGTTGTTTCTTGACAGATTATATAGGGGAACTCACCAATATATAAATTGAAAAATAATCAAATCTTACAAAGTTACAGCCTAGAGTTTATAATTCATACGCAAAAACTTACAAAAATACCTACCAACTTATAAACAATTGGCAGATTTTGATCATTTTTTATTTTTATATGAGTAAGTTCTCATGAAATCGTTCCACGAACAAAATGATGTCTTTTTAATTAAAATCAGGTGAAAAAGAGAGATTCGGATCTTTTGCCAAATTGAACTCTAGTTGACGTGATATCTAATTTTACAATAATCGTAGTATTTTATTTTTTATGGCAAATAAACAATAAATAATTATTAATAATTTATACCGCATATGAAAATTATGTCCGGCTACTCATATAAATTACTGCAATAACTTTTCCCGTAGAACACGACTCTGAAGTTAAAATTTAAAAATCTGCAATTTTGCATTAATTTATTTAAAGAATTTGTTTTAATAAATGAGTTTTGCAAATCTGATGCTGGATTCGAAATCAGTGATCTCGACAACGATTTAATTCACACATAGTTGATATATGCAGTGACTCGGACATTTCGATCTGTTAATGGTTTGAACCTCTTCAGGAGAGAAACTATAAATTATACCTTATTACTAATTCATTAGAAGAAATAATATCATTCGATCAAATAATGAATTTCATCTTCGAATTAATACGTGTAGTATTAGCATAAGAGTCTCACACAAAATTAATAATTGGTACTGGATCGAGAATGAACCCACCTCACTGTCTATTAGGTTAGTTACAGCATTTAGACACAAGATGGAAGCTGTATGTTTATTCCCATTAGTAAATGTTTAACTTTTTATCCATCAATATCCTACCACAAGCTTTAGAGATTCTCATCGAACGAAGATTATCGGAGTCTTTTGGAAAATTTACTTTATTGCACGCCAAAATCATACGAAACTACATAGGTAATGAAGAAACATAAGCCATACCAATATATGATGCTACTTCTGTATATTACTCTGAAAGTTCGCTATTCTGACAGTTTGTATACAAATAGAAGAAGTATAATAATTTAAAGAAGAATAAAATGTGTGACAGAATAAAATATGTGAAAAACAAGTACTATTTGTGATACAATATATAATAAAATGATATTAACTGAAACAAACATGCATTTATGTAGATACAATATATACTATAATGCGACATCGTTGACTCAAAAAATGTACTACAATTTTAAATTAATGTAAAAAATTACAATATACGGCTAAAGTTTTTATGTTAATAAAACAGTTCTGAAGAGGACGGCAATAAAAAGCATCGAAATGTCAACAACGAATAAAGATGTTTGTTTCTTTAAATACATCAAGAATTGACTCAACCAAAATCGATAGTAGCTTTTATTCTTAATATTTCTGACACGTTTTTTGAAAACTCGTCATCACAAAGCGTCCTCTTTGTGGAAGCAAAAACCATATATGGCAGATTTGTATAACCTCTTGCAGAGAGCACCGTTTATATAAGTAAAAGTGATGACGGAAAGAAGCAGTAGAGGATGCAGAAGTATAGAGGGAGAAACAAAAAATTTATCCATCAACCAAAATATTTAGAAATAAGATCATAAATAGAATTTGAAAAATGTAGCTCATTTTTATTCAATTGCAAATTTACAAATTTTCATTATTTATTTTATTATGTTCGTGCAAACAATAAAAAAAGACTCTGTCAACTGCTTGAGCAGGATGCTTTCTCAACAAGAAGTCCTGGAAAATTGAGTTTGACAACTTTTTATTGGAAATTTGGTTTAAAAAAATAATCGTAAAATTAAGTTATTATACACACGCGCTTAAGTAATGGCGCCATTTTGAAAATTTAAAAGCTTGAAATATTTTTCAACATGTCTGTACGCACACACACGCACACATACACGCACACATACACGCACACTCGCACACTCACACATACACGCGACGCACACGTACATACATACATACATACATACATACAGAGATATATTTTCTAATAATAGTGTATATTGATTTGATTACTTAAGACTCAAAGTCTGTTTCTAACATGTTTTTAGCAAAACTTTTTTTATTGTCATAAAGCTTTCTCTTTCTCTTTCTCTTTGAAGACGTAAAATTATTCACCTTTCTAGAATTTACACCCTAATATGCAGCTAGTGAGAGTGAGAGCTGCAGCAATGTCAAATGCAGTTATAAAGCATCAGACTAGCAGCAAAACTAACATGTAAAATCCAGAACCTTGCTATTATTTAGATATATTTATAACTATTATTATATGCTTATCTATTTCCAAAGTGAAGCATTTTCTCTGAATGCAGTAACAGAAGGTGTCACACAGTTCAAAACAACGCAATGCCCGAAACAATGAACGAGCGAAAGAAGAAGAAAAGTCGAATTCGAAACGGCGACTGTAGCCTTCCATTTCGGCAGTGGCAACCAATGAACAGGGGAGAATAAGCAAAAGGGGTGTCCGTCATATATTTACATTCACGAATTTCGAAACTTGCGTGCATTCGGTGGAGTCCATCTGACATGCGTCGTTTGCAGACGCGCTCCGTGTTTCCGGCTTCCTGTGTCTCCTTGCCAATGCCAGGTTTCGCTCTTCTCTTCTCTATCCCTCTCTCTCTCTCTCTCTTTCACTTATTCACTCACTCTGTTTTCACCTCGTCTCTCGTTCTCACAATAGACGATGGCGATGATGGACTCGGAGAAAGATAAGGGACACGAGCGACATGGCCATTCATGCCCGGAGCGAAGACAAAACGCGGACACGTCGAAGGCTGCGTTTGCGAGGCACGGTGAGTGTGCATGTATCTGCCAAAGTTTTATCGCGTGCTGCGTAGAGAGCTTTTATTTGGTTTTTCTGGCTGTTTTTGCGGCTTTTGGGGGAAACTCGCGCGCGCGGCAGTTACGTGCTTTGTTCTACTTTTTGTTTTTGGGGGGATCGGGTTGTTCGCGCTTGGCTTTGTTCTCGCCGTGGAAAGAGTGAGGAGGACTTTACCGATGGTTGGTTTTAAAATGATTGCGTATATAGGCTGAAGCGTTTAATTTGTTCTACGTTCATTTCTTTTAATTCATTTATAATATTTTATAATAATAATTACTGCGGGAATAGTAAAAGAGTAAATGTATTATTTTCAATTCTTGTGATTGCGTACCTAATTATAAATTACTTTAATTTTTTTACGTTTTTCTTGTATACAAGTAGCGTCGAGGACGTAGTTAATTATTAATAACTACTTGAAATAAATAGAAAAACAAATGCATAAAAATAAATATGAGTTGAAACCAAATTTTTCGTTGATTAAAATAGTTACGCAGCTTAACAATTTATGAATTTTAAAATATTTGAAGAGAAATGATGTTAATAGTTGCTTATATAGCATTCTTGAAGAACGAGAAAAACCAAGAGAGTAGGATATACTGCGTGTTAAAAAATACTGTTTTAGTTATAGGGCTTTGACGTACAATTCTGTACATATATTTGTCTGTTGAACCGTAATATTTATGCATCGTAGTGATCCTGTATCTGAAAAATGTTCATACCTTTATAATTCGAGACTTAAAAAGTTTTACCAAATAGAGTTCCAGTTTCAGAAAAAATTTATTATTAATCTATATATAGACGTATATATATATATAAGAATAGAGAACTTGTATAAAAATTCTTATCGCGGTGGTGTCTATAAAGTAAAAAGAGGTATCAAGCCAATACCCAGATTTGATTGAATTATAAACAAAATTAATAAAGTTATGGATACTCAAAGTTTCTTTATGATGTCACTAACTTAGTTCACTTTAAAGAGTGTCGTCACTTTTAAATATGCTGTATCCTCTTTAATATTTGATGTTTTACAATATCCTCTTTAATATTTGATGTATTACAAAGATTCAAAAAGTACAAAGAAATCATTGTATAATCTGATAGAATAAAATATAAAAAAATATGCAAGTTCAATTATTATGTATTATCACTTGGTTCATTATTCGATCGATTAAATAAAAAAAATTCATAATGTTAACGATTTCTGGAAAATTGTCATCATCAACTTCAAATTTCTGTTTTATCTATTTTATATCACGATTTGTTTTTTTACTATTTAAAATTCTCAAATTATAAATATATCCATACTTTTAGTTACCGCCTTTTTTGTATAATTATGTAACCCAAACCAAAACATCCATAAAACTCAAATAACCATTAGTTCACCTTCAAGTGTTACTTTACCTCGTCTGTCACCCAAAAACTTAATAGATTTTCTACAATATCTATGTAAAGCAACAAGCCCTTCGTCGCTATAACCGAGCGACCGAACCGATATATTTCGAATCATAACAGGCAGATAGATAGAGTCCTAAGTAAACGCTGACCATGCATCGAAAGATCTGTGTGTATACATGCACGCACGCATTCTCCCTTGTCCGGCAGAATTTCTCGCACATAATTATCGCTGCGAGCGGCCTTCGTCAGCAATGGTCATTCGGCCGCTATCGGCCCTTGGGCAGCATCTAGCTACAACCAGCCCATTACTTCCCAACTCTCACGCCCTTTCGCATAACGAATAAGAATTTGATCAAGCTCAAGCTCTCACCAACCCTCATTACGGATAACGTATCCTTTCTGTGATGTATCGCTTGTGTTATACGCGTCTATATGTAGCGACATCTGTGCCTGTCCGAGTTATGCTGTTTGTTTGTTGGGTCCGCGGTGAAAAAATAGTTGCAGTGGAAGTTTTGTGAAGGGGGATGTAGCTTTAACTAAATATTTCATAGATTCCGATGTACCAATTTTGAAAGAATTTTGTAGCTCATGATAAGTACACTAGGCTAAAGACCCAGTAGTCGACCATCCAAAATCAATACTCGACCACTTTTGTCTTAATTATTTAGGGTTATATAAGTTAGTATTTTCAATTTAAAGTTAACAATAATAAAGTAACGAGTTTTATTAAACAACTCTATATTTATATAAGTTTAAATCACTTTTTTTTAAATATTATGAACAAAATAGTTAACTACTATTAGAGGTTAGTTGTCTATCTGAGCCCCGCACACTATACATTAGAAAATAATTAATGTAATAACACAGAAAATAATTAATTTCTTTAAACTCAAAAATAAACTTGTATATGCGAGTACCAAAAATTTAAGCTTAAAATACATATTGGTAATATTACCTTCAAATTTGATACAATATCAAACATCTAATGCGGCAATATCATAGTTCAGGAAATAATTTTCATATTTCCGTTGCTTATTAGATAAATAAAATAACATTAGTTCGTTTTTTAACTTTAGCGATCGTTGTCGCTTTTTTAAAAGTCGTCTGTTTCTTGTACTTACGGCAGATCTATATATTTTTTGGTATATCTAAGGATGTCAACAACTTTTTCTAGATCTAATTTATTAATTATGCTGGTGAAACGTTTTTAACACAAGCTCTAAATCATTTTTAGATAGCTTTGATTTTCATGTGATTTTAAAGTCATATGGTATCTTAAAGGGTTAATCAACTAGATAATATTATTTTAGAAACTCCGACAAAGTAAAATTCACACGACCGTACCTTCATTCTTAATTCATATCTCTGTCATCACAAAATTCAATTCACGATCATACCAAATTCAAAAATAAAAACAACGACCTCGAAAGTTAATAAAGCATAAAACCAGCAAAGGAATCGACAGCGTTTATTCTCACCCACTGTCTTTTACCTCTTATCTTTTCGTCTCTCGTTCGCGCACACGCCGCGTGCACTCGTTTACACGCGACAACTCTCGGCAACAGCACTTGATCAGAGTGGTGCTCGGTTTTAAAGCGCTGACAGCGCGCGCGCAACCGAGGCATAACGCGGGTATATTGTTGTCATCCACACACTTTAACCAGATGGCATTTTTTCTTCTTTTCTAATTCTCTTTATTTCCACGTTTGTGTGTATCATCGTGTAGAGACCGCAGCTGTGCTATCTATTAAAGTACTTGTTGATTCTTTAACGGATCGAAGAATTCATATGGGAAGCTTTGTGATACTAAAAATAAAAGTTTTGCTAAGAACATATTGGAAATATGTCTTTATACATTAGAAATCAAAATACTTTATTTTTAGAAAATGTCTGTATGGATGTGTGAATGTGTGTGTATGGACGTGGGTCAGCATTACTCTGCATATACACGGTGAAACTTAATATTTCCGGGCTCTTTTTTTTATAACGGATGTTCAATTTTTGCGTATTAGTTTTTCGGATGTTTTGGTACATTAGAAATAATATCATCGATCCAGCAGAATTGAATTTGAAGAGCATAACTGTTTTTTGGGTTTTAGATTTTCATTTATTTTTTATTGAAATTAGTTATTGCTGTTCAATTAAATAATGTTGGTCTATACTTATGTTAAAATAATAACCATTACAATGTATAATAGTTGTAAATAGATTTAGGTATCCCAGTTTCTACTGGTTTGATGACATTTGCAATGCAAAATCATTTACAGTTATAGATATAATAACAGTATATAACCGTTTGCTTCAGATTCATTTACACCTCCTTTAATAATACAAATTCAACCAGCAGTTCATTCAGCAATCACTAAACGCTCTCGCGGAATATTCATAAGTCCGAGACTCGCTAACTCGACGCATCCTAACTACCACTGCAATGCATCTTCTCTTAGACTTCGCCCCAGCAACCTTTGATATCAGCCGAGGAAAACAGAGACACCGAGGGTATATATCCATAATGCAAGGCTCTAATTCACGCTGTTGCCGGCCGACGGACCTTTAAATCAAAGACTGCTTTACTTAATCATGACGGCTACTGGCCGGAATCTCGCGAGGAAATTTAGTCGAAAACCGCACGAGGCCTAGAGGATATAAGCTCGAGGCGTCTCCTTCGGCGCGCCCGAGTCTAACGCTGACCGCTCAATTTCGGAGTTTGGAGCGAAGTCGTATAAGTCAGAGTAAGGGTGGTATGTGTTTACTGTCTCTTTTTGTTTGGTTTGTGGTTATTATGGGTAAAGCTAGATGAGGTTATCGTATTTTGGTTGTAATTAAATTATGATCCTACAATAAAAGTCATAATAAATTATTTATTATAACAATAATTACAATGTGCAATAAAAGTTCTGAGGATGGCAGAAAAATAATCACTGAAATATCAAAGCCAGAATTTGTTTATAGCTTGATTCATAAAAAATGATGATATACTCCACAAAAATAAAAGAATAATGAGTATCCAAATATTTAAAGCATGTAGGTATACAATATTATCTTTATATTTATTTCAAGTTTTGTAAATGCTTTTTTAAATTGATAAGAACTGTTCAATGTGTTTGAGGTCTATTTTTCAATTTTATAGTCATATATATTCAAAAAGAAACTTCGTCTTTTTTCTTGAAAAAAAAAATTAAGTATATGAATCTATTTTTTGACCAATAGTTATTTGAATCACGACACAATTATATTCTATACAATAATTCGAGAGTTATTATTATTCTCAGTTACTTTTGTTGAAGATATCAAACAATGCTGGCACGATTATATTGCATCATTAATATAAACGCTTAGAAATACATAGTTGCTCGCGCTATTTTAAATATTATAATGCCTGGGATTTCAATCGCCCACTAAAAAGCACTACAGGTATTCTTCAACATGAGATTCTCTCTCGGGATATAATGCACATGCGGATATTTATGCTCTTCGAATGCTCGCACACAGAGGATCATTCTAATGATTTTATTATACCAATAATTGCCGTGTATGAGAAAAGTACGATGAAAAGGAATAATATAATAACTTTACCACGTATGTGTGCATACTGCGCGCGAACTTGGATAAATACCTCGGATTTATGAGACTCTGAATAAACTGGGAATAGTGTATACGAGGATTTGCGCTTGCATCTTTTCGGCTACTATTGCTTCTGCTTCTAGCTTTTTGTTTATTATATTGCCTGATGTTTTTTTCATATGCGAGATCGGGAGAATGAAAATGTTGTAAGATGTTTCTTACGGTAACATATTGGTCAGTATTTTGCCTGATAAGGTAGTTGACCCAGTTATCGATAGCTTAGTAACAGACTCAACTTATTTCGTTATAAAAAATGCTATAATTTAAAAAAAATTAGAAGTTTTTCATTTCATCAACTATTAATTAATATACTTACTTATTTAACACATAACTCGAAAAAAGTGGAATTTTAACGTAATATTTACTTCCAAATTCAATAAACAAAAAAAACCCGAGGGAGCAGTTGTCGATAACCATTTTACGAGTCGGAGCAATTCTCGATAGGTGCAAAAGACACAGTTCGCGATATACCACCAAGCCCATTAAGGAGGTTAGGTCTATTTTGTATCGCTTATTTTGTTGAATTTAAAGCTAATCTTGGTTTTACAGTTTTTTAAAACGTTCAATTTATTACAAAAATGTCACTTTTAAGTTTACTTCTTGTTACGGTCATGGTTAAAGATACATTGAGAAACGCATCAAATCTGAGAGTGCCAAGAAGTATGAATTTTTATTTAACAAGTAACGTTAACTAAGTTTTTATAATTCAAAATATTTGTTCAGTGATATATTCTTAATATAGAAATAATTTTTTCATACCGAAAAATTGTTCAAAATATATTTAAAATCGTATTAGTCCTTCGACTTATCGGCAACTGGGTACCCATCGAGAACCGTGTCCACTACCTTCTTTGTATCACGATATCGGACCCTCAGAACAATACCATGACAACCCAAAATTTTATGTTTTTATACAACCAAGCTAGTATCGTACATTTTTCATGAAATAAAAATTTTTTACATGAATTTTATTATTGTATTACAGTTTCTCAACCTTCCTAAATCAACTTTTTATGATTATAAAGTACTATTATTTTCGTTTGAGCCACATGTACAAAAATCATGTTAAAAAATTGCGAGTTGTCACAGACATGTTCTTGAGGTGCGATATTTATTTACCTTTAGTATTAGTATACGTTTATCCTAAGTCGACCTTAAAAAATCCTTTCTTCCGATTTTCGCAAAGAAATTTCTTAACATTATCTTGGTGTTGCATGCGTTGCATGCTGAAATCTCAGCAAATATCTTGTTTTTGTCTCTGTGGGAGAATAGATATTAATAAATATGTATTTTTACCATTTGCTTTGAATAATTAAGATCTGTATGCGATCATTAGTAAACTTAAAATTCGTTACCGTATACAACCGTCCGTTGTATATAAGTAATGTATTAGAAAATCCATTCCTAAAAGACCAACTTTTTCCGATTTATAATAGAGGAACGTATAGCTACAGATTGGCTTTGATTCCAAGCCCACCCGAGTAACTTTGTGCAATGAGACTACGTCTAGTTTATATTCATTTGTTAATCCCAGAAAATTCTTGTAAAGCCCAGTCGGGAGTTTTGCTATATGTAGTCCTCGCTCCGAGGTTTGGGAAGGGACTAAGTTTATCTTAGACACGTGAACATGAACGCATGGCTTGTGACATCTGTATAAGTTACTGACTCCGTTACTGAGGCGTATGTTTATCACGTCTACACTCCACTCCTCACACTTTTCTATTCATTAGCTTTTATGTTGATAATTGCTTCTGGAAAAGTGGTGGTTGTATAGTTAGACCAGCTATATTATTTCTATTGAAATAATAGTTTTAATAATATTCAGGATCTTTGATGACTCTTACTAGTGTCCCTCCTTAACTTTAATTAATAACTATGCAGTCGTCATCAATTAAAATAGAAAATAAAAATTACCGCAAAAAATTATTAATAAAAATACCTTTAATGTTAGAAACATTTTAGACTCCATGATTTACTTTTTTACAACTTTCACTTTATTTATTTGCTTGACTACTTTTTGATTTCTTCGTTTTGCCCAGAAGTTCTGACATTTTTAGTCTGTTTGTTGTTTCATAACAGAAGCAGCGTTGGATCGTTGTTTTTAAAATGGAGGTACTCCTTACAATCTGGGCATTGGCTTTTACACAAGTAGTATTTTTTATATGAGTCATAACCTGTCACATTCCAGACTACCTTTCCATTTTACAGTACAACTTTTAGAGAAAACGTCTGACTCGTTGTTCGTTTTTAATGATTAATTGAAATTTTTGGTGAAATAAATAAGATATACAGATTGAACGAATGGTGATATGTCACAAACTAATACACACATACACATACCCAGACACACACATAGTTACACACACACATACACACACGCACACGCACACGCACACAGACACGCATGCACGCACCTATGCACGTACGCACACATATTCAGACATTTTTAAAGAGTATTGTATTCGGACTCCCCAAGGCGTAAAACATGTTTATACGTTGAAAAATCACAAAAAAATGTTCACCATCACAAAGTTTTCTCATTGAAAAAGCAAATATTGGTTCAAAACAAATACGTTTAAAGGTTTGTGTAAGATTATATCATATTTAACTATTTTATATGTAAATACCTGATTGTAAATATTTTTAATATACTCTACTATACGCAATGCGCGTACCGTAGTTGTCTTATAATAAAATATTTTTCATATTCATCTTTTTTGAGTATCAAGAGGCACTACAAGCGTCTTTTGGCATGCCGACGTACTTCACGGATTGCTCTGTAAGTCCGTAAAAAATTCTTTTGCTGTAAACCCAATTTTATCTTACTTTTAAGACCATAAAGTGACATTTAACGCAATAAAGAAGACGATTTGAAAAAAGTTTTTTTTCAGTTAGCCTTACCCCTTAAATGAATAATGTATAACCTACACAATAAAGCTGAATCCAAAAGTAAATTATGAAATTTAAAGATAGAACCTTTGTGTTCAAACTTTTGATAATAAAATACTACCAATATCGAATCATTTAGCTTCTTAACGTTAACGACGTAAAATTAGTTTTCTTCATTCAGCTGCTACTTCTTTCAATAATTTTATTCATAATTGCGCATCAAACAAGATATTTGATTTAAGCAAAATAATATTTTTAAACTTTACTACCAGTGTATAGAGAATTATTCAAAGTATATAATTAGACCAAAAAGTCATTTTTGATAAAAATGAGATATAGAACTCTTCGGCCCTGAGGTCACAATAATACAGATTTATCTGTGAATGTCGTTCTAAAATAATTCTTACTAAGCCTTTTGAAGAAATAGAAATACCCTATACTATATTATCTTATATTCAAGTATCTATATATAACAATTGAAATTCATTATATATAATATAGTATAATAAAATAAATTATTATATTAAAAACTTCTTTTGTGAAACACCTTAATATTGATAACTAACGATTTTATACCATTCTACTCTTCATCGATTTATACGTGGGTGAATCAGTGTATATGCATGCAAGAAAGTATATCGAGGACTCCCACACGCATTGTATGAAGGAAAACGAAACGAGCTAATTTCCAGTTGTCAAGTGGGTCGTTAAGGGTAAATAACGCACCGACCGTTATTACCGAACAATACCTCCGGTGCTCACTATACTGCTGCTCTCTATTTACTTAGCCCTGCTTGCTCCTAAGACGAATGCGTGCGTGTGTTGTTATGTGCTTGATAATTACCAAAGGGCGAGATAACACTTGCATGTGAAAGAGGGGGGGGGGGGGATAGTAAATTGGCCATATGTTATCGATATGCCTCTTTCTAGTTCTCGCTCGCTAGTCATAATTCTTCTAGTTTCTCTTACTTGGAAAATCATGCATGTCTTATTGTTGCTTAACACAATGCATTTCGATTTGTGAACGGCTATATTTATTACCTTGTGTGCGAAGAGGATTATTTCTTGATTTCTGAAGTGAGATTTCAAAGTTGAGCAATATATTATGTAGAGTAATATATTATGCGTATACGTATTTGACAAGGCATTTGTAGGACTTTAATTATTCATTATTTATTTATCTTTGTAGATATCTTGAATAGAAATAAAGGCATAATTCAAACTTTAAATATTCTAATGCACCCCGAATATTTTAAAATACATTATTTATATGGAACTTTCTTTCCCAGGTATAAGACGGACACCTATCAAGGGTGTATCAGTTCATATGCATTATCGAAACGATCCGCCGATGTACATTCGTATTCCTCAAATCAACTATAATAATCGAAGAACACCTAGACGCAAATCTTCGATTCCCGATGTAAGGGCTCAACCACACCGAATCAGCGATATCTAAAGGAAATTACGTAACTCGCGCATTTGAGATTTCGGCGACAGCGGAAGTCGTTCTGCTGAATGAATAATGATTCCGCTCTCAAGAGCGCCTCTCATCATACTCCCGTTTCAGCGACAGCCTTTAGTAAATTATGAAAAAGATAGCAAGGACAAAAAAAGGCGAGTGCTTCAACTTCGTATTGTGCCGAGGCGATTTTGCTTTATTTATTATACGAGACGAAAAGAGCCGTTGGAGAGGATCATCATAGCTGACTAGTGAACGTTTTTATGGTGTGGAAGGCATAGCAAGCGCAAGATGGCGGAAAATTGAAAGCTTGAAAGATTCATGCGGCGGACTGTGCTTCGTTATGTACTCGCGAAATCTTTCGTATTTCCAAAGTTTTTAATGCTTTCGCGGTAAGAAATTATTTAAGCGGACAGATTTCGCTTTGCTTAGAAAAAAATAACTTTTCATTATTTATAACGCAAGTTTTAAAATAATATATACACATTATTTCTCATACATGATTAATTTTAAATTATACTGAGTAATATAATGAACAATTATAAATAAATGTTAAATAAATTTTTCAACGGTTTAAAAAAATATTGAATTTTAAAAATATTGCACTTTTACAAGGTAGTGTATTTTGATTCACAGTATCTCAAAACATGTTTCTAACATGTTTTTAGCAAAACTTTTTGTTTTACCATCACAAAGCTTCCTCTATGAGGAAGCAAAAGTATAGAAGAGTCTACAAGATTCCAAGAAATCAGTAAACTTTTATTTTAAAGTTTAAAATATGTTAAAAAATGTAAAAGAAATGCAAAATAGTGTTACATATTGTAAAAAAAATATGTAAATAATGGTCCAAATTCATTTTTATACACTTTCATGCACTTTTCTCCATTATTTTATATTTTAGTACATGTTAAATCACTCTTTTACACTTTTTTCAAAAAATTAGATTTCTTTACTAAAATAATTTTCTCTAGGAACAATAAAGCGAAAAGAAGTTTTCTATTTATATTATTTTCTTAAATAAAATAATGTTCTTTCTAGCTATTTTTCTCACCATCAAAAACAAGAAAGATCCATGGTTAACTTTCAATACCGCTATAAGTTAATATATAGTCAATGTGGCAGAACGGACGAATTTTAAACTAGTTTTTAGCCAGAATTCGTTAATTTTCTACCAGGGTGTATGCTTAAACTTAAAAAATGATATGTGTTATATTTTCTTCACCAAACATTCAATATCCTTATAGATTCCCAAGCTAAATTAGTTTTGCTATGTTGTAAGGTTACGTGGAAACCCTACATTCGCATAGTGAACTATCGATGAATAGAAAAAACAAGTAATCATAGCCTTTAAAAAGCACCTGACTTGAATGCATAATCAAACTATTCTGGCTTCATCTCATTTTAATCCGCACTTTTGTGTTTGAATAATTTTGTACAAGCAGCGCTGCCGGCTGTGTATCGTAGTTCGTTGGAATATCTACAGTCCAGCGGTCGAGCCGTTGTTATGCTTCGCTGCAGCAAAAGGTAGGAAGCCTTCCGCGGACCCCTGATTAATAAACAACGAGCCAAGAATAAGCATTTCTCGAGTGTGTTTACGAGTGAACGTACAGTGATGCGTTGTTTGGCGTGCAGAAGATTATTGGTGATGTGAAATTTTGACGCAGTTTTGAATTTGATGAGATGAGTATGCTGTTACCGAAAGAACATTTATTTAAAATGAATTGCTGCTAATATGCATGCTTTGTTTTTTTAAGTCATATTTTATAACATTTTTAAGAATTCAGACTTAAATAGGCTATAGTGTGGATATAACTTTGGTCAATAATTTTTATTTTCTAATCCTCACATTGGCTAGATAATTACATGTATTATGAACATAATCATATTGACCAAAACCGTAAAAACCACAATTCGATCTTATTGGCTCTCAGAATCTAGCGGTAAATGAAAGAATATATAGGCTTTCATTATGTACAATCAAAGAGACCTAAGGGCTATAAAAGGAAATTAAAAAGAATTTTATTCCTTATATTTCGATAAAATATTCAAATTTACCCAGAAAAAATATTTTATGATGAGAAACTCCCTTTTACCTCAAAATCTACTTACAATTCATTAAAAACTTAAAGATGTATCTATGCCTTTAAATAATTTTAAAGTTTATTCAGTAACGAAACTTGCTTCTTATCCCTTTAGAATATATGTTCAGTCACAATAACATATCTCACCACAATGCCTGACCATAAGCGCCTTGTTCTACTGCATATAACAAAACAATCCAATCTTGCGTCATGCATAAGAATCTACTTCCTATCATAAACACCAAGTCACCACAATTGACAAAGAAATCCGTACTCATCACCAAGGGACGAATTTTTCAAACAGCCTCCTAACATTCTTCCCATCACTTTAAAACCCATCACCAGCCCATCACGCCGTTAATCTAAGCATTCGTGATTGCCCATTAGCTTCCGCCGCGTGCAGCGCTCTCTCGATTAAAAATGACGCATTAAAGGCGATAGAGTAGATAGTTAGAGTTGTCCCGTAGGGGCTTCACATCGCCAGCTGACCGTACGCGCGTGTTTATAACTTGCGCTTCTGGTCGGCCCCGCGGGGCAGTTTTCGAGGATTTCTCGGGCGGACAATTACAAGGGTCACGCCGATTACGTGAGACGAAATTACGAAAAGGTTTGCCCGTAGTAGCCGCTGGCCACTGCTCGTTTTCGGTGTAGATTATTGCGTTATACATGTGGGGAAGTAGAGGAAATAAGGTGCAATTGAGTGAGGGAGTTTTTGGGATGGATTTTTGTTTGAGGAGTGATGTATATAAATATATATACTGAGGATTTTCTTAGAAGAAATGTAATGAAATTTAATGAGGTGTCATGTATAATTTTGATTTTAATTGGCAGCTAAAAAACTGGAAAACCTAAATCGAGTTGTGGGTCTATTTGATACACTGAGAAAAGTATATCGTAACTCACTCAACATCATATTGTAAAAATGTACGCATCAATATCATAATTATTCAGCATCAGATGCGAAATGATCTTAATTTCTACGTTAAAAATACAATTTTAAATAGTTTAATTTCTTTTAGTAGGGAAAATATTCTGCGCAGATTCCATGTTCATGATTTTATAGCATTGGATCGAAAGAATTCGATATATGAATCAAAAAATGTATGATACCATATATTTTCGATATGAAATTTACGATATTGTTTTCTCAAATAGATGGTATTATATTAAAATGTAATTCCCCTAATTTCTTAAGTAGGAAAGGATGAAATTAACTAGAGTAATTGAATTTTTTATTTTATTTTAATTTAGAGTATGGAAGTATTGTGAATTTATTAGTTTTTAAATTATTGGAGAAAAACTCGGGTTTTTACAGTATTGAACTATACTGCTACATATTGTGAGGCATATGTGTGTAACGTGTATAGGTAACATTGTTTTATATTTAATTGTAGGAAATCTATCTCAAACTTGTTGAAATTACAAAGGAGTAAATTAAATGGTTACTCCCTATAAAAAAATGTAAAAAATGTAAAATTCTCTGCAATTTAATCATCAGATTTAACACTGCTCAAATTCTACATATTGATTATTGATAAAATAATTATTGAAGTTCCAAAATACGTCAAATAATTTCGATATTTACATAAAAGTTATAAATTCCCTCTTGCTTCGCGGCATCTCTCCGCGTGATTAAGATTCATTCCTTCGCCAAAAACCATCTTCACATTCGCGTTCGCCCCATAAACTTTGATGTACGGATGCGCGCACGCACTATTCCAGCCGAAAATGAGAGAATATTCGCGCCCCCGCGGGTGTCAGAAACAAAAGGCGCGCTCGCAAACGAGGAGTTATACGCGATGAGCGGTGGCGGTAAGCGGTGGCTGTGGACCCCATTGTTGTCTGCAAGCTGCTACGTGGCGGTATTATGACGGATGCCTGGCACAGAGCGCGGCGATGCCCTTTTATCGTTGTTCTTGATGCGAATTAAGGCGATGACTGAAACGAAGTTGTAATGGTCGACGATGATTCGCGATTCCTCGACGAGGCATATTGTGAGGAGCTTATCGAGGTTATTATCGCTTCGATTGAATCATCCTTTGTTAGATCTCTGAGGGATTGGAGTTTCTTACGAGCGGAGATGGATGGGCGAATACGTTGAGAAGGAATGTTGTAGAGTTAAAGCGTGTTTATAGATTATTATGATTGTAATTGTATCGTTTGTAGTAATGAAAAAGGGGTACGATCATTAGAACAAATTTATACATAAATAATAGCATTTCAGATAAAAAAATGTTTCACTTGTAGTGTTACTTATTATTTACGTAAATTTTATTTAAATCTTATTATAAAAATCTTGTTATACTTATCTTGTTTATGCTAAATGTACATCAAAATATCGTTAACGCGTTTTTAATTTCATAAAGACTTTGCGAGAGAGCTCTTTGTGATATCTTCATGAGACTTCCTTATTACCAAGCTCGATGAGATAAATTTGATGTTCAATATCATTTTCAAGACGTAAAACAACTTCATTCACAGAAGTTTATCATGTACTTGTGAAAATAGTATTATAATTTTTTTTTAAATTTCTAGTATAATTCTCACGTGATTGATCGTAACAAATAAACAAACAAATAAATAATAAATAAATAAATAAACAAAACAAAGATATTTTCAGATCAGATACTTTCATTATTTTTTCGAAATTATAATAAAGAAAACAATTTTCGATTTATTTAGATTGATGCAGTTGTTCTTCTGTGGTTTAGTAATAAATAACTAGAATTAACGCCGTAAAGAAGAGAGAGAAAAAAGGGATATATTTAAATATACGTATATACACTGGTAAGTAATGTTTTTGTAGAAAACCTTTACCACTTTATATATTATTATTTTTTATAGAATTCAGTTGGTGTTGTATTGATGACGATGTTTGGTTAGCCTCATTAAGAAGGCTGTAGCTATAAAAAATTTTGAGTATGCTTACAAATTTTCTCTTACTATCTACTTTTTCTTACTGTGTGGCGTTTTAAAAAATCCAATATGGCAGCTCCAACCTGACGGCTCAAACTTAGAATAATCGTAAAAATTTTCCGAAATTTTACGACATCTCGCTGAATATTGATGCTAAAATTTTTTTGAGGCCGGGAATGGATAATCCTGGGCGCGTAATTTCCCCACGATGGATTATTTTACTATAGTAATGAAAAAAACTTACTTGAATAGAGTGCGATGGTGAGAAGTGTACAGATCATTTTTGGTTTATGACACTTTATGAAAACGTACATATTTTTGTCAAGTTCAACGTACAAAATGACAAAAAAATAAACTCCAAAATTTAATTAGTTCTAAGTTTAAATATATGTAATATGCCTGCAAATTTTCAGTGCATGATATGCTTCCTTTGAAGGGTTATGGTGGATACAAATTTTGGTTTCATATACATAGACACATACATATATACATACATACATCCACACATACATACATACATACATACATACATACATACATACATACATACATACATACATACATACATACATACATACATACATACATACATCCACACAACATACATACATCCACACATACATACATACGTACACACATATATACAGGCAGACATTTTTTAAAAACCTATTCTAAACCTATTTTTATGACTTTAGGATCCTCGAAAACATTGAGATTCATCGAATCTATTCTCAAAGTTCAATCAGTTTGTTTAATTTTGTATCCGCGATCATTTTATGTCCAACTTTGATAATACCATTAAAAAATGCCTATGTCTCTAAAAAAACTTTTGATTTACAATACCTTATTTTTTATTTATATAAAGTAGTATTGAATAAACGAAATTGCTTTCAATGCTAAACAGATGAAAAAGTGAATATTATTAATGGTGTACTTTTATTTGCACCTATCAAGCAAACACCACTGATAGTATGTAGAAACAGACGTGTAACTGCCATGAAAACGGCATTTAAATATAACAAATTGTTAAAGTTCTTTCATAACATGCCTCTATAAAATTGCAATCAATAACTCTCTTATATATGTATACAAACACACGCATCGCAAAGCGAGAATTCGACCTGTCAACGAGCGAAATTGAATTCGATATTCGCATGCTTGCCGCTCTTGAAAATCTGGTATCAACTGAAGGGTATAGAGCTGCATTTTCTTCTCTCTCGCTCCAAACGTTTAGGTAAGTTTCAAATTCGAAGGCCAAACTCGCACGCGATGCTCAGTGAATTATTTTATCCATGTTACAGTATAGATCCCGGGTTTTAAATCTTGATGATTTTTATCGAGTTTTTGGTTTCAGAAGAAAAACAACTATTTTGCATTGTTTATTTGGTTATAGTGAAATTGAATATTTTAAAATAAAAGCAGTCCTTATCAATAAAAATAAACGGTGAATGCATCTTATTCAGTAACCGTGTGTACATATGCGACTTTCCACTTCGATCGGCTGTCAGCCGTACACAGTTTATGTTATTGTTTATACTGCGAATATCTATGCGCAGTGATTCCGGTCGTTTGAATAGCATGCGTATTCGATTCGAACTTCACAATCATAACAATATTATATTGAATAGTTTGTACTGCGAATATATTAATATTGTTTGAACTACTTTATTGTTTGGATTAATTAAATAATAAAAAAGGTAATTTTAAACGCTAAATTGGATTGTTAAAACAGTAACAATTCTTTGTGTAGAAAATATGTTATAGTATTATCAAATATAACAATAAGTAATAGTTTCTCATATTTCTTAGAAATAAAAATTAGGAAAAACATATAAATTAAAATGTTTAATGCCTGACATTATTTTTTTCCTATACATAAATAATAAATGTACCTGTAAATTTACGTTCCACTGAAAAAGTTGTGTAAATCTAATATATTTTTGTAATAAAAAGTATTTCGATTTATAATCTAATACATGCGTGATATAAAAGTAAACATTTAAAAAATCACCAGAAAACAGAGAAACTCTCAAACCTTCATTCTCATGTATTTCTCCCTAAAGAAGAGAGATTAAATGATGCATAAAATATTCTGTTCATGAGAGGGTAAGAAATGCAACTCGATACGTCCGCGCAGCAGATGCAGGTACCCCAAAAATTCAGTATCAAGTTTTCGAACCCTCTTCCCTCAACATACTGCATTTATTTTTCAATTTAAAGGTACGCTCGAGTCTCCTATACAAATTTGATGTAAGTTGTCCTGAATAACGTGCTGATGAATGAGGAGAATGAACGAAAAAAAATCAGTTTGTCGCAATAAGGGAGAAAACGGAGAGAAGCAGAAAAAAATCTTGGAACCTGCGAATAATTCAAATAAACGACTCTCTCGGGTGCTTTATATGGGTTTTATCCATGAGCGGTCATTCATACTTGCCCAGGTAGACAAGAAAAAATGATGCTGACATTAGTAACAGTTAGCCGGCCAGCGGCAAGATTTGTCGCCGGTCATTTCAGACGGTGCGGGTGGAATGATTCTCGATTCGCAGGGTATGAACTTGACGAGGGAGTCTTATTCGTTCTTATAATATTTCATTCTATAGAGACGGGGATTTTGAATCAATTTACAGTGTGAGAGAGATCACCATTGATCAAAGGTGGAGAACCTTTGTTTTCGTTTTGACTAAAGGCCTGGTGTAAGGTTTCGATTAATTGGGTGATCACGATAATTTACATTTGCCAAAAATTACATTTTAATCGCCTTGGCGAAGGTAACACAAGTGCCAAAAGCAATGTAAAATTCCCATAAGGTGGCGAAAGTTGGAACTAGAATAGTAATGGTGCAGTGCATAGCGAGGTTAGGAAAAACGACAATTTTATCGCTTTTCAGGATATTTAAAATATTTTGCCAATATATTTATCTTAAAAACTCTCTTTCTAAGCTACGTAAATATTATATACATCATTATTTGTTAGAAATCTCTCAAGATATTACATAGCGTAATAAAATAGACATTTTATATAGCTCTGCAATGTATCGTACCATCACTATCGTAGTTCCAACTTTCGTCACCTTATGGGAATTTAACATTGTTTTTGATGCTCGTGCTACCTTCGCCAAAATGAATTATTGCAACAGTTAGCGTGATTAAAAGGAGGGATCAGCGATAAAGATTTACTTTTACAATCCGCTGCAACTGCTTTAGCAGTATGCTTTCACAAATTCAGAGTTTTGCCTTTTCAAAAAGAAAGCTTTGAAACGATGATAAAATTTTTCTTTAGCATTAACATTCTTTAGATAACATTAAACTCATTTCTTAATAAAAGTATTAATTTTTAAAAATTTGTAAAAATCGAAAAAAAAATTTGTTATTCTTTTATACGTTGAACTTGTCAAAAATATGTACGTTTTCATAAAGTTGACGTAATTTCCATTCGATTGATATACCTTATAATAACTTTAAACTTATTTCCGTAAAATAATAATGAAATATAAGTTTAAAAAAATTGTAAAAAGCGAAAATAACTATTTGTCGTTTTATACGTTGATCTTTACAAAAATATGTACGTTTTTATAAAGTACATGTCATTTTCTTCGATTTATGTATAACAGTAACTTTAAAGTTATTTTTGTAAAATAATAACAACATTTTAGTATAAAAAAAGTGCAATAAATGAAAAAAAATTTTTTTGGTATTTTATACGTTGAACTTGACAAAAACATGTACGATTTCATACAGATGGCATAATTTCCTTTCGATTCATATATCTTATAATAACTTTAAAGTTATTTTTGTAAAATAATAACATAATATTAGTTTTAAAATAAAATTGTTCAATCCTAAAAATTTTTTGTCTTTAAATACTTTAAATTTTTATGCTGACAATACCTAAACGCTTGTATCTAATGAGTTAATTATAGCATTCATTTATTAATTGTGAATTTTCATTATAAAATTCCTTAAATTAATTAATCCGGACCTCTTTTTGAGAAAGCATTGTGCTGAGGCAGTTACCTTGGTGGAAAATTAATCTAGAACTATATAGATCTATCTAGTTTGCCATGGGAATAATCGAGGGCCTCGATAAAACTAGATAATTTTCTACCAGGGTAGCAGCGATATTTTTCATGACAATTATCCCTCAACATTGATTCAAGATCTGTCGGTTAGGAATCATATATCTATAAAAAAAATAACAAAAAATTCGTTTCTAATTTTTAAAAATTTTTTTTTTAGGTACTTAAAAGTATCTAATTAGCTATTAATTATCAACGATTAAAAAAAAAGAATTTATCAAGAAAGTGTTACCCATGAATAGAGTTAAAAATGTCGTTTTTTAGTTGATTTTTACAATGAAAATTTACTATACTTTAATTATTCTTTATAATTGTGTTTTTCAAAATTTGGAGTCCACAGTTTTGTGTGGTAGAGGTGTTAGATATTACACACTTTATTTCAGATTCTATACTTGCATTCCTATGCGCAAGGACAGTTTTGAATAAACATCAATTCTCATTGAATATTGCTAGTTCTTCCTACATAACTATGGGTAAACTGTCTAAAAATTTATGTAAATTTACAAAAAAACTTTCTTTTTAGGTAACAAATATAACCACCAATTTAAAAAAATGTTATCATGTAAGTAGCAAAATTTTCAAAATTTACTGTAGGACCATCTTAAGTCACAAAACATGTTTCAAAAATGTTTTTAGCAAAACTTATTTTTTACTATCACAAAGCTTCCTCTTTGAGGAAGCAATCCTTTTTGAGGAAGCAAAAATAATACAGTAACATGTAACTCTCAATCAATGTTGTTCATTATTAAAACATAATATGACAAATAACCAAGCTCTTCTCTAACAGTAAATGGAATTGTCAGTATGATATGTATAATGTTTATAAAAAGTAGTATATTAGTATTATTTGTTAAAACAACAATTTTATAAAAATTTATTAAGATTATAAATTACGTTACTATAACAAGTTTGGATTTATATTTCCACGGGCTTTTGTATAGACAATAATAGTATGGTACCAACCGACCATGCAGTCTTCAAAATCTTGAGGCAGAAATATATAAATTAAAAATGGTTAATTTAAAAATAATAAAAACTAATAACAATTAATGTCTGAATAATGTATATTTACCGTTGCAAAATTTTCCATTGATAGAAACTTAATAGCGCCAGCCGTTAAATGATCTGGCTTTAAGGTTCTCTGCATTATCAGAAGTATTAGAATTCGAGACCTAAAAGTTATTCTGTACCACTCAGTATTACATCTAAAACAAAATCAACGTTCGTTAATGATTCAAATCTTGATATACTGATTAAAATGTATCATAATTAAAATTACTGTGGCACTTACGCTGTTAAATGAAGTTGGTCACATAAATTTATGACTTGTTGGCCACACCAATTCGTACAAAAAGCATATAATACAATAACTGTTAATATCAGCAAGATTCGTAAATTTTCAACAACATTATATATACGAATCTTACCTCCATGAGATTTTAACTAAAAAATTATAGACAAGAAATTTATTTGAATTTTCTCTTATGTACGACAGTTTATTAAAAAACGTTTTTGCGAAATTTGATAGAAAAATTAGTATATAGCAAAAGTAATTTTATACGTAATAGTTATTAAAAATTTAACAAAAATAGTGAACTAGCGTTATAATGCAAGCATTATAACAAGATGCTACTGCAATTTTTAATGAAAAGAATTCATGTCCAACTAAATTGTAATAAAATTATAATAATAAATTGACTTATTACTCTATTTTTACATTGAATATTACAAGTGCCTTTTTGTTATAATGCCAGCATTATAACGCGAGATTTTTCTAAAATCAAATTTAATATTTATATAAACATACAAAAGTCACAAAAACGTTCTCTATTTAAAAAATAATAATGGAATTATATTTTTACGTCAAATACAAGAATCCCAATAAAAGTTAGAGCTTCAACATCATATAGAAAAAATCCAGTACTGAAAGCTCGATTGATTAAGCGTACTCCTCTGAAAATTAAATAAAAAATAATTTGTGAATAACAGTCTAGTAAACTTTTATATAGTCATTTGTGTCGTATATACTCAACTTTATAGCCTGTTTATGCATATCGATAACTCTAATTAATCTAGGAATAACTGTCGTATCACTGACGAGGATTTCCAATGATTTATTTTTCTTGTTAGTTATTGCGTTTTGTAATCGGTGCCTATAAGAGAATATTATTAAGAATATATATCACTATATTGAACATTTTTAACAGTTATCCAATCTATAAAAAAAAATTGAATCATTCCATTTAATTTTAGTGAAAGATATTAAATAGGAAATTGTATTTGCTTTTATAAAAGTTGGGTTTTTGGGTTAGCTACAAAGATTATCGCCGTATTAATTAATATCATATACTTGGATTTGACTTTTTAATGCGTATGGAGGAAATGTATTTTCAGCGATGTAAAACATGTTAAATTATAAGGAAAACATTTTTTTAGTCAAATCCATAAAAGTTTTTTCCTGTTTGATACTTTATTATCATAAAAATAAGTTACCATTCGAGTTATAGCGTGAAAATTTTTTTAGACCGTCTTTGAGCATATAATATGAGCCTACCTCCGGCGCGGCCCGAGCGGCCTCAGAGGCCCGCGCGCACCGCGTCACGCCCTCGAATTTTTGAAGGTATACCTGTGTAAGGTAATAACCATTAACCGTTTATCGGTAAATTGTGTCTCTACCTTTTCGAAAATATACCTTTTGCATCATAGAATGCCAGTATAACCGTTGAAACGACGCCGTTCAGGATATTTTTCAATAAATATGTTATCGTAAAGTAGGGTGTCTTTGGTCAGCGAGATAAATTTATAAATATTTGAACTAATAGAGAAGAATACAAAATTTTTTTCTTGATCGGCACTTGTGCAACTGATAAAGAATCTATGCCGACGTGTATTATTATTTGAATTTTAAAAAGAAAATTCAATTTGCTAAAGTTATAGCTTATTAATGGTCCTTTGTGTGACGTCACACTATTCAAACATCAAAAGGTGCCGGCCGGAGTGAGGTCGCACCGTTTTCATAGTTGTACCTACACTCTAAACCTAAAAGAATAAAAATTGACGTTAGAAAGAATAAAAGTAGCATTTTATTCTTTTCACAAAGTATAAACGCTGATTTTGTTCTTTAGCGAACTTTACAGTGACTTTAAAAGATTAAATCGTACAAATTATTTTTTTGTAAAGAATAAAATTCAACTTTTATTCTGTTGTTTTAAGAGGACGTTGTATCTACTATCCTTGTGTCAGCACATTTATGCTAATTATTCAAATAGTAATTTGTTAATTGAAAAACTAAAAGTTGCCTTTGATTCAACTTAAAATGTGGAATATTTTCTGACCTAATAAAGTACCGAACATTGTTTCTTTTTTTGGAAAACTTCGGAATGTGAAATCTAACCTTAATGTTAAACCAAAAGAATAACAGTTGAATTTTATTCCTCACAAAAGAATAAAACCTGAATTTTACGAAAGTATAAAAGCTGAACTTTATTGTTTACAAAAGAATAAAAGCTGAAGTTTATTCTTTATAAAAGAATAATTTTTATAATTTAATCTTTTAGGTCATTGTCAAATTCTCTAAAGAATAAAATCAGTGTTTTATATTTTGCGAAAAGAATAAAATGCTACTTTTATTCTTTCTAACGTCAATTTTTATTCTTTTAGGTATAGAGTGTACATATTCTTAAATTTTGAAGATATCGTAAAAATTCCAAAACTTTACAAAGTAATTATAACACGATCTACAAGAGTATATTGTTAACTAAACATCGATATGCTTCCCTATTGATATGCGAAAAAATAGTGCACAACAAATGTTTTTAAAAAACTTCAACCTTGGTAAAAAATTAGTCTGTTCAGTTATGTTACGGATACAGGGTTATTAATTATTAAGCTCAGTTAAAAATCATCCTCAATATTTACAGAATTTTTAATTTTTTTATAGAACCACAAATTTCTTCAATTGGATACTTTGAGAGTACATTTTATTAAGAGAAATACTTTAATCTAATACATTATATTCTTAAGTGTCACATTTTGATATAAATAGTTCTGAACATTCAATGCGATTTTTAACCTCAAAAGTGGTCCTTTTAACAAAAAATAATAATACTATTGAATAGAGCATGAAAAAATCTATCGACTTATATATGCATACATAATTTTTATTTAACTTTATGCGATTCTTCCCCAGCGAGTAATAAAAACGAGAGTTTTATATTAAAAACTCGCTGCACGGAATCCGATGATGACCGGTTTATCGTGGACGCCCTCATTTAATATTTTGTAAATTCTATAGTTAGCTAAAAATAAGGAATAATATATCTGATATGTAATAATAGTTAATATCTACAAAAGAGCATAAAGATAAAGCTTAGAGATGTTGTGATATACACGGTGAATAATATTGATTAAATTGAATAATCTTTAATATCTCCAAAGATTAATAACGAAATCGGCTAGAAGACATTCAGCCAATACAAACAAACAAATATGGCCTGACACCTAACAAATATTCTCTGAAATTTTCAAGCTATTAGGGTGGACGTACCGTTTCTGACTACCTTAAGCTTTTTTTCACTTTCGAGCTCGTATTTACTACAGTAAAATATAATGTTAAATCATTCAACAAATTTACACGTATTCTTAGACATATGTATTTAATAAATTCATCGTATGTTTTATGAAAAACCTCGAGGAAATTTCACAAATGGAAAAACTAAAATAAAACTCGTTTTTTCACCGTTTTTGGCCACCTAATTACTAGTTTTGACCATAGGGATGTACCGGTTTTGGCCACTATCGAAATTGATGTTTACCATGAAAATATTGTCGTATTATTAATTATTACCAATTAAAACACATGCATTTAACAATAAAGTAGTTAGGTATTTTAACTGGTTGGATTTAATCTTTTTTAAAATGTTAAATTATATATATACTACATATATACTATATGCTAAAGTACAAATATATGTAAAAGTAATTTATTATTCTAAAAATCATTAAAATGATCACTTTTCTTTATTAAAATTGTTTTTCCTTTCTTCACAATTCTATAAAATTGATTCAATTCGGAAGAATTTTGCTTTTCACTGACTAAAAACGTAGTTTGAAATCATATTATCTATTTCTTAGACTTGCAAAACTTAAAATAATCATGTAAAAGTAAATTTGATGTATTTTAATGACTGGGGTACCATGGTCAAAACTGGTATATTAACGCTTTTGTTGTACTACTTCAGGCCACCCTTATTTTCTATAAACTTGCAATTATCTTTGTAATTTTTAAATTTATTCTTAATATTTTAACCTAATTAATTGTACCTGCGCAGTTATTTTTGACCTTAAATAATATTATTAAGTAATATGAACGTTTTAGTCATCTGCTTCTCTTGTCGATTTGCGCAAGAAAAGGCCATTATTCGACACACCTCAAACTAAAAGTATTTTTCTGTCTAAATATACTGAGCTAAGTGTACCTGCATAATTATACAATGTTCTAAAGTACTTAAGAATCATCTTAATGCCGAAGGTGTATGGAATTCGACAGTTAAAACTTATAAAATGATTAAAATGTTAGATGGCCAAAACCGTAGCACTGTTCACAAACAGTACAACCACCATATGTAAAGTATTACTCAAGTTATCGTTGTCCAAAAAATTCATTTTTTTGTTATTTTTTTGCAGAAAACAAAATCTTATTACCTAAAAATTTACAGGAATATTTCTGTGTATGAAACAAGTATTCAGTTAAAACTTCACTGGCGTTTATCGTTTAGTTTTCGAGTAATAATTGTTGAAAGAGAAAAAATTATCACGCCGTATAACAACTAAAAAACGACTCATATAAAATCGTTTCTATTCCCAAAATAAAGGATTTTATGAGTAGTTTATTGTGTAAAAAATTTGCTTTCCAAAAACCATTCCAACATTAAAAAAATGTCAAAAAACCGGTATTTGAAAATTTTTAATTTTTGGAAAATGGTCATAGAAAAATTAATTTGACCATTTTTGCTGAACCTTTTAGGCGCACACCGGGTATTGATAGTAATCATCTGTGCAAAGTTTGTGAAAGTTATACCGCAAATTGAATGAATGGTGATTTGCCGGATACTAACACACACACATACATATACAAACATTTTTTAAGATTAGTGTAATCGGACTCCCCAAGATAAAAACATGTTTATACGTTATAAAACGCAAAAAAAATTACCATAAAAAGCTTTCTGTTTGAGAAAGCAAAATTATTTAATAATGATGATGTAAAAAGTTAATTATATAAATTTTGTTTTATATTTTCTTTTTGTATTTTTATATATTAAAAAATTCTTTGAATATAAAACCGAATATAATCATATAGATGTAATAAATATTGTAATTAAAATAAAAATTATATCCTAATCTCTTTTTCCAGTTTATATATTGCTCTCTTGACTATAACAGTATAGCTGTGGTGGTAATACTGAGTAGTTACTATGACATTCAAACTGTGTATTGGTTGTTCAGTGAACTTAATGTGGGAACGATACCCATCCAACCGTCCATCCACCCAACCACCTATACCCATACTGTAATCCTATCGAGCCAAGCACCCATCCACTTATATACACACTCAGCAACACAGTAAAATAGATTTCTTATTTTTGTTGCAACATAAAATTTTTTCGTTCATAAAACAAGTAACAAAATCGCAAATTTGAAATAAGAATGCATTACTTATTTTAAGAAATCTGTACTTAAAATAAGAATGCATTACTTATTTAAAAAAAAAATAAAGTACTTAAAATAAGAAACTTTTCTAAAATAAGAAAGTAAGAAACGTAGTTACTTATATTAAGAAATAAAATTTACTTATTTTGCGCGATCTCGTGGTCGCCACAAACTTCACAAAACTCTTGACTTCGGCGAGGTTTGTAGAGCTACGCGAGACCAAAATTATGCGATGTTTTTGAAATAAGAAAATAAATGGTATTCAAAGAATAGTAGATCATTTTTACACAGTTTATAGCATTGTAGGTTTTGTAGAATCTGCAAAACATTTTGCAAATTTAAACAATGGGACCAAATTTGTAAAATTAAGAAAATAAATTTCTTAAAATAAAAATCTTTATAGTATGTCTTGTAATAAGAAAAAAAATGTTCTTAACTTTGTTGCATCTTATTTTAAGAAAATTTTCATCTTAAAACATGTAATCCTTTTTACTATGAACCTGTAGAAACTCATTCACAAACCATTCTACTGTCACACTTAGCCACCAAACCTATGCCACATACCCAGCCACATACATCTACACGGAAAGAAATGATCTACTAAAAATTACTATATTGTATTGTAATGGACTCTGGCTATTGGGCGAGATTTTATATGAAATCTGTACCCGACGCCTAGAGGATCAGTAGGGTCACAAAGGGATTACCCAAGCGACATAAGTCTGGTATAAAACTCAACCTAGAATTTTCTAATAATAAAAAATAATTGTAATGGAGGGACAGAGTCGCATTATCGGAGTAATTGCAAATCATAAAACTTACCATAAAATGTAGCAGTTTAAGCTAGATATTCTTGTAACGTTTACTGTATTGTATAGTAATATGTGCTGAACCGCCTGAAATCACGACCAACATCAAAATTTCATTTCATCTTTGTACGTAATTAACGCATTATAATTTGATGCTATGCAATAATTTGTTAATTGTATATGTGTATATTATTGTCAGAGTACTTTAACAATTAAATATATCATGATACGTATATGTAATAGAAACGTTTTGAAAGCACAATCTCGTATAACTTATGAGGACGATTCGAAGTAGCGCACGTAACACGTCAGGGTGGCGCAGTCGAAGTCCGCTTCTGGAGACAAAAGTTCCGGGTTCCACGCTCCAAAACATCTTTTTTTCAGTTATATTATTTATTTAAAATTAAATTAAAAATTTGTGTTTATAACAGATAAGTGTTCAAAATATACAAATTTAAAGAAATTTTATTTGAAATCGTTGTAAATAAAATTACTATACTAAAATTGTAAAAATTGTTAAAATGTAACTCTGTCCCTTCTTTGGTAGAAAATATAGTAATCGTTACTACATTATTCAGCAGATAATACTACACCATTTCTCTCCATGTACCCATCCAACCACATTTACGAACCCGTACAACCACACAATTTTACCTACCCATACCACTACCTACTCACATACACTCATCCATAAAACCCACGCACCCATCCACACAACCACACTTATCCACTAACCCACATCATTCACCCATCCATACCCACCGCTCTGCCCACACAAAAATTCATACGCACCTTTATGCAACTATCAACACACCCATTCTTCTATATACACTCATCTACCCACTTACATTCATTTACAAATCAACTCACCCATCGTGCATCGCTTAAAAAATTTTCGTTCATCATGTCACCTTGAATCGTGCACGACGCAAAGTTCCGCCAATCAATGAGATATTAAGAATAGTAATTTAATGCGACGCGTAGATTCAAGATTTTGAGGTTTTAAAAACGATGACATTAAAAAAATTACCATTTATTTATAATGAACAACTTTTCAGAACGTTTGCTTTTATATATAAAAAGTTTAATGTGCGGATAAAAAAAATTATTTTATGGTTTAACAAGGATTGGACTCTTCAAGTCTCAGCACAAGAGTACAAAAGAATATATTGTCTTAAATAAAATCGTTACAAACGTATACAACTTTGAATTTAGAATTAATCTAATGAAATATTCTTTTGTTACTTTTTACTGTTATGCTTGGAGATCAACTTGAAGATCAATAATTCCATCCTTTATCTAAAAATGTAGGACGTTAGAACTTACTGTGCAATTGCATACAGTCCACAAACGTGTTTGATGCTAGAGATGTATGTAGCGCTGGCAGCCAAATAAACAAAGCCAACATATATCACAACTATGCTCGTGTGTATGCAGACCTGTAAATCATACGCATCTTCGTCAATGACCATGTCCTTGAAATAATACGGGAAACTTCGCAGATGATCCTTTGAAGCTTCGCTGTTTAATATCCGAGGAAGAAAGGTGACGCAGACGAACATGAGGAAAGCTGACAAAGAGTATACTGAAAATCGTAAACTTATAAAACTTTTGTATGCTTTTTATGGGTAAAAATGATTCAATACTACTTATGACTTTAGTTACAGACTGAACCTTTCGACAGACTGAAGCAGGTCTCGCCCACTGCATATATAAACTACTAGTGTCTCTTGCCGCAATATTGACTTCAATTTTTATAAGTAAAATAGAATATCAGGTCTCAAAATTCGTAAATTCCGTTTTATTTTGTGCCTGCATCATGAAATTCGCCCCCTTATGCGTTACATAGGGTAAAATCGTAAAATTCGGTTTTAGAAATTTGTATTAGTAACTTAGTAATTAGTAATAATTAATTGGTTTAATCGAATTTATTTTGAAGTTCTAACCTCAGGTTCGTAATCAACGATCCCGAAATCCATATAATCAATATATGATATGTATATACAGTGTAGGTGTTTAATTTTTATAGTTAATAAACAATTGTTAACCCCCCCGCACAGAGAGCCGAGTATACTCGTCCAAACCGCACGTCATTTTTGTATACATTTTGTATCACACATTTAAATCTTTACTTTGTTGGGACATCTACAACCTCTCAAATTGAAGCTAAATAGTATAGCTATTATTTAGAAAATGTTACGAATTTGCAGAAAATATTGTTGCAGACTTACATTCGATCTAGTCCATATACACGAAAATAAACTTCTGCGCAGGAGGGTTAATAAATGGGTTTTTGCATTTGTAAAAGATAAATCTTTTTAAATTTGTTTCTTATAGATTTGCACCTATAAAAATTACTTGTAAATGTAGAATTGGTATTTTAAATCATATATACGAATAAACAGCGATTAAAGTTGACAATTTTTTGAAAAGTTATGTTTCTCGCATCGGCGGTCATATTTCACGATGGCGATGTTTACACTTAGAGATTAGGCTTGTGGGACATTAGGGCATGAGTTGAAGAGTGACAAAGTTAGACTTATGTAAAACTTTGGAGTAAGACAAAGATAGATAATTGCACATAACCTTACCAGACGCCGTATGTATTCCGTTCTCGAGACTTAATATATCTATATACATATACTTTAAGGTTAGGTTAGAAAATGAACTTCGACGTCATGTTTTTACGCGGTCTCAGATAACTTTTAAAAATTATTTCAACTTTAAATTGAAAAATAAATGTTTATAAGTATTATATTCAAGTATAACTATTTATTATTATTATAGTATCTACACTTTTCATTACACTATTAAGGTAAAATAGTTCAAACACCCAATTTATGCTGCATAATTTTATGTCTACTTATATACGTTTCAATTAATAATTTGTTTAAACAAATGATTTTTGAAAATCAGTTATATATGCACAATTTCAATACAGTTTATATACGCAGTGGCTCAGACACTTTGATCTGTTAAGGATTAATTTAATTACTTAAAGGCGTTCACCGGATAATTCAATTTCTTTCATTTGTGTTGAAACTTTAATTAAATGTCAATTTAGGTGTCTTTTATATGTCGTTGAAATTTCGACCCCTCTTGCAATATCAAAAATTAAGAAATTCAGTTAGAAAGTTTCAATTATTAGCATGGGAGTCTTAGCTTGAGCTGCCACTAAAGAAAAGTCTGTATTTATTGTAAACTAAGTTTTCCTTTAATTGTTCTGAAAAAACTAATATTTAATGTAAAATATGCTTAGAAGTAATATGTAAAAAGCTGGGCATAGCAAGCGGTACTTTTTTTATAGATATTCAAAGTTGCCCTCTAATGTTATTAGTACATTGATAATATATCGTAGTCAGTATATATAAAAGCCAATAGCATACTTTAGTTGTTGGCGCTATTTCATCACTTATATTCTTTATTAATAGGTTAATGCTTTACATTGTAAACTAATCAGTTTTCATTATTAATGTTGTCAGTTAATGATGATTTTCGAAAATTAATGTTCTAACCTTAGTATCAGCCGGTGAACATCCTTAAGTTCAATATTACTTATAATTCTAAAAATTACAATATTACTAAAGGTCAAGACGGTCAATTTTCGACTCTCCATCGAGAATGCGTGCAGTATTTTCAGTTCTGGTTCCTCTGTCAGTTTCTCCCAGTCGGTTGCAATTTTTACGTATAATTTTTTTATCTGAATGAGAAAATATATGCAAAATTGAATAATTTTGAATGCAACATCATTCAAAGCAGTGTTTTATTAACTTATTTTCTCCAAACCTTATTTCTAAATAAAAAATAGTTTATGTACTTACTTGCTTTTCTTGTGCATAAAGGACTGCACATCTGATAAGACCAGCACCTACAAAAAGTATGGCCATCACAGTCTCTAGAATATTTACCAGATCTGTACTGAATTGTGTTTGTATCCCAACTATCTTTTTAAGTTTAAAATTAAATATCGTACGTTTATATACGTTTAACACAGTTGTAAATTTCTACAACAGAATATGTTACTTTTATTTTGCTTACCATAGCGAAAACCATGGAAAATGACGTTACAGAAAAAACGATAAAACACAATCTTCTTCCTAATTTTGATTGGTACGGCCACAATCCACAGATTCTTAAAACATATTTGTGAATTTTATAATATGGAGTATTAAATAAATCCATTTTCGTGAGTGGTTGACCGAAGAGGGAACAAATCACATATTTCTCGTTCTACTGCGCTAACTGTCACGACGGTGAAAATATTTTTGAAGGTTTTTCCAATATTATTTTTTATTCAAGCTTGATACATTATTTAAGAAGCTAGAAACTCTTAAAAACAAATAGGCAATTAGTCAAAGAGGTATGTATTACGAACGTAAACTTTCATGAGAAAGTAAATATGAACTTGTTGAGTAGAAAGTTGAGTAACGTTTTAGTTTGCCTTTCGACTGAATTAGTTTTCTCCAATATATTGCAACTCATTCAGGTCAAGAAGTCTTACACTTTAGGATGAACCTGTATTTTAAATAAACTAGCGTTTATTTTTGTTCTTATTTTAAAACTTCAAAATTTTATGTAGTAATTAGCATTGTGAAATATATTATAGAATTAGATATTTTAGTTTCAAAATAAGGTAAGAATCATTGTTATTATATTATTGGGTGAATAAAGTGATCGGGCTTGGCTCTGTTGACGTGTTTGGCACTTTGACTTTCAAACTGACTGTCGTTTTAATAAAAATTTGTTTTTACTAAGAAAAACACTTGTGTATAATATAAAAAGTCTTGTGCATGTTTTAATGAACGGTTTTTTAACATTTTCGGCAAAGTAAAACGAAGCGTCCGCTACGAATCAGCTTCCAGTTTCAGAGTCATTAAAAAAAGCATGTTTTCTTATTTTCGCTAACAAACAAAATTTCTTCCTGCTTAAAATATTACGTATCCATTGCAGGCACCTGTCTCCTATGCTGAAATCGTGGCCGTTTGTCGCGCCAAACCGCGGTAGCGGCGTCGCGTAATGGGAGAATTTGCGTAAACGGCGCGGTCATTAAACGCTCGCCCATCCTTCACATGGTGTCACACGAGAAGGGTGCAAGGATACTGGCAAAGGCTTGCCAGCGTGCGTACGCGTGGGCTATAACTCGCGGTAATACCAACCTAATCGTGTCCCCATGATTATAACGCTGCCAATTAGTCAAGCCGGCTTAGGGTGGCAGTTCTGCCGCTTCAGCATCGGGATACGAAAGAGGGAAGGCAGAGCGACACTTTGTTTAGCAGTACCGATATACGCGTATGTGAGTACACCGACTCTTGTGTTAGTTTGACTGTGAGTCTTTGCCATATTTTGATGAACTTTGTTTTTGTTTGTGAGATTTGAAATTTAAATTGTAATATAAAAATAGTAAAATGTTTAGGGGGGGTTTTCAAATAAAATAGTTGAATCATCAATGATTCGATAATGACAATTACAACAAATAACTATAAGTTACTACATAATAACGACAGACACCTAAAGGAAAACGCTATATATGAATACGTTATCGTACTTGACTAAGCACGCACTTCTACTACTGCGAGCAAACTGCCGTGATTTTCGCGTGTTTAAAGTGGAACGAATACTTTCTTACTCAACTATCTACTCTCTTTCTCTTCTTTTGAAGAAGGGTTATATTAAGGTTTATTGATATTTAGTGATTTATATGTTGGGGCATCCGTACTCATCGTTGTATTTTGTTACTTTTATTTTATGAAATTTTATACTATCGCCTTGATTTTATAACACATCATTCGTTCTTAATGCTGGAAAAATAAATGATAAAATTGTATTTTTCTCATGAGCAATATTTTTTTAATTGAATCATTATAGTTTGTATTTTTAATACATTTAAGGAGAAAATTCCATCGAAATAATGGAAATACGGAAAAAAGTATTTTTCTGTAATAGATATAAGTATGATGTGCAAAATAACTACACAGCATTGATTAGTTAAAATGTTTCTATTTACGAAAAAATTTAATAACAAAAAAATTACAACAAATGTACTTCTACCTGGAGTTAGAAGAAATTTTTGGTCGTTTACAACCCAACAAACTTTTATTTTCAAACTTATGACTTTCTTCATATGCTTTATAGAATCCTTAGACTATTTACAAGACCTTCGCCGTTTGAACTTTTAAAAAATATTTAATCAATGATGAAAATGTACATTTTTTTATAAAATATGACGTAGGATAGTGAGAACTGCGATCAAAAGTATTATAAAGAAATGCATATTGTTCTCCACTGATTAAGTATTTTTTTTTAAATTGAAATGACGGAGGTCTTGTAAATTGTCTAAGGATTCTAAAAAACATTTAAAACAAACCATAAATTTAAAAATAAAAGTTAGTTGGGTTGTAATCGGGCGTAAATTTCTTCTTACTCCAGATAGAAGCACATTTGTGGTTTTATCTAATCATTGTTGTGTAGTTATTTACACATCATATATCTATTAGAGAAAAATAATTTTTTCCGTTTTTCCATTATTTTTACAGAATTTCCTTCTTAAGGTGGTTCATGCGTGACTCTGAAGTCAATTCAGTGTGCACAAAAAAAGTTTACGGAAATCTTGTTCAATGTATGGAAATATTATTTAATTAGTTTATTTATGAATTTTAAGATAATTAAACGTAATACAAACAATTATATTTTTTCGCAAAAAAATGATGTTTAGAAGATCCTTTGACTCACAAAGTTACTCTTTAGGTTAAAAAGTAGCACTTTTGTACTTTCTGTAATGAATATTTTTTTAATAAGTTCGGCTTCCCCTTCCTTTCTTTGGGTCATTAGAAAGTACGAAATTTATACTTTTATATCCTAGTTTTTTAGTATGACCTCTTGTGTTTGCGAAAAGAAATCCTAATATTACTGCTATTAATTGTACGACTCCCATAAGACAGTGGGTTAAAATACTAATTTTCGAGTAATTTTTTATCTAAAATTTATTCGGCAACATGGTCTGATATTTTTGGAGGGGGTATAATTCATGTTCATAAATAACCTGTATAAGTTTTATTACATTTTTTTCTACAGTATTTTCATCCACGCATGAACCACCTTAATCGAACAAATGTTTCATGCATTCAGAGTTACTTCATTGATATGTAACTATTTATTTTAAAACAAATTATAATAAATTATAATAATTTATTAATTGTATTTATTCTATTTGCTATACTACCAAAATTCTCCCTTTCGTAAACTTATCAATTACCAGAGAATTCTATAATTTAAAAAATATCAGCTGTATTACGCAGAATGAAGAAACAATGGAACACAACGAAGGCAAGTAATTCTGAATTCCCATTCTGCTTTTATTGTTTTATTAATCACTCTTGTACACAGAGCAACGCATCATCCGCCGCCGCAAAAAAAAACAAACAGCTCGTGCGATAAGACCCCGGCGGCGTCAACTGTGGAATAAATCCATTTTCCACCAATACGGAAAGAAATGAACACGAATTCGTTCGCGTCCACAATTTAGCCTTATCTCTTACGGTTCCCGCGCAGGCCTCGAACTTCTATTTTAATTCACGGCGGAGGAAGGCAGCGTAAAAAAGACGAACTGCGTATTTTTTGCCCAACGCTACTGATTCTCTTATCCTTTCGTACTTCTTTTTGCTCGATCCGGGTTATTCGTTTATTTTTATTTTGACGGCAGTCGAAAGTCTCGCCGCTGATGATATGTCAGTTTACTTCTGTGTGCGATTGTTACATTTTTCCGTGCGTCTGAACCCTGGAAATATCTCGCTGAAATTAATTATCGCAGCTTAGGGCATCGGGGGGGATTTTACGTTTTGTTTATAGATTGAATTAATATGACGGGGAAGATTGGATTCTTTCCGGGGTTGTTCTAAAACTACGTGAAGCAAATTGTTTTTTAAAATTGCTAATGTCTTTTCTACATATACTCTTTAATGTATTTTTACGCTTAATATTTAAGAGTACCTGACCAACATAAAATTTTAATTATATTGGTCATATATTTTTAAAGGAGAATGAATTATTCATCATATATTACATTTTCTTTCTCAGTAAATTTAAATATTTTATCGAAATATATCGGAATTCTTTTTGTCGTTAGGTTACCTTAAATAGCTACCGGAGAGAAACTGTTCTTTTGCCATCGACCACATGATTTTGAGAGTTCATTAACTTAAGGTAAAGTATTATGACACACCACGAAAATGGCTCCCTTTATGATACACTCGTAAATATTAGATTTTATACAAATTTTACAGTAATAAGGATACTAAAAAGAATATACGTATTATTATTAAACATTTAACTTTACAATAAAATTAAGATAATTGCGAAATACATTTTCAACAAAGTGAAAAATAGTACATTGTGCAACTAGGGGAGAAAATTAACTATTTCTAGTGAGGGTGAGGTGTTAAATACGAGTGTTGAAAATACCTCACCCGAGTCTGCAATAGCTTTCTTTCCCGCGTTACACACCGTATTTTTTCAACAAAGGCATGATAGGGCCTTTTCTATGCATCAAAGTTGGATAGCTGATCGCGTATTTCGAGTCGTGCACAACGCAGTTGAAAATTGTTGTATTTTTAATTTTCACTTTTAATCGAACAGTTCAAATATTTGTACCTTTCCTTATTTCGATTTTAATCGAAACTCGCGCATGCACAGTTACGCACTTGTGACTAACATCAAACTTCACACTTACGCGCATGAACAAAGGTTAAACCTAAAAATATGGGTCCTAAGCTTATTTCATACATTTTATCACAATTTTTGAGAAGCGGGGAAAAAAGAAGTCATTTTTCCCCACTAAATGAATATTTTTTCACACTTTTAACAAACACGCTCGAAATGCGCGATTTTCTACGAATTACTCGAAAATTAGTATTTTAACCCACTGTCTTATGGGAGTCGTACAATTAATAGCAGTAATATTAGGATTTCTTTTCGCAAACACAAGAGGTCATACTAAAAAACTAGGAAATAAAAGTATAAATTTCGTACTTTCTAATGACCCAAAGAAAGGAAGGGGAAGCCGAACTTATTAAAAAAATATTCATTACAGAAAGTACAAAAGTGCTACTTTTTAACCTAAAGAGTGACTTTGTGAGTCAAAGGATCTTCTAAACATCATCTTTTTACGCTACTTTTAGGCATGAAACAAGGCCTATTTCATGCCTAAGTTGAAAAAATATTTCTGCTAAGCACTCTTGAAAATGGGTGAAAAATAACTGAAGAGGTGACTTGGAATGCCTGAATAATGCAGATTACTATTTCAATAATTTAATTGTCTTTACGCTGTTTTATGATATAAGAAATACTTTATATGATAGATAAGAAACCAAGTATTCGATTAAAATCGCTATAAATCCTTTTAGTCCTAATATAATAATAAATAAATACGTTTTTCCCAATAGGTTCCTTATTTTTATTAGGCATCTATTTATGAAACACAAGAAATGCGTGTTTTAAAGCTGAGTTTTCGTATGAAAATTTCAAGTAAGAACTGATATTGTTAATACGATTTATCAAACCAAATCTATAAGCGTATCCCGCATGTAGTGTAACATTCTTTGAATTATCTTTTTTTCTATCATATAGAGTTTTTAAGATTAAAATTTTTGGATTTTTATCATTGTATTATTCCACTTTTTACTTATATTGATAATTTCAGCAAAAATTTGCGAATAAATAGTATTAAGATATCAATTTAATCATATTTCATAATAGGGGTATGCATTATGAGACATAGGTTCCAGTCAAAAAATAGCATTTCATAATGGGAGCCGAATATCGCTTAGTATTTGGTTTATTAAATAAACAAATATTGCACTAATTTAAAATCTGAAAAAAGATATTAAATCTATAGGAAACAGCGAATCGACTAATATGTGTTAATATGCAATTAAAAGTATATTGAAATTCATATTAGGACAAAAAAGTGCCCTAAAAACGTCTCATAATAGGCTATTTTACCTTATGTCTGTGAGTTTTTAATACAAATTCCTTCGCTCATATCAAAATTAATTTTATGTTGAACAAAATAACTGTTGAAAAAGTTCAACCCGATGCTTAGAACTCTTAAAGTCATATGGACGATGACAAAAGAGTAGTTTCTCTTCGGTAGCTATTTAAGGGAGCACACCACCTTTGAACCCAACAACAAAACTTATTTATGTGAGTTCATAAAAATTCTCCCTTTCAAAAGCAATAATTCTGAAAATTTTTGTACTATAAATACTTGGTAATACCTTTAATTTCACTATAAAAGAAACTTAAAATCTTGATTCAGCATGTTACATAAAATCACCATAGTTATTATTAATCCACTGCCCACGGGATTCCAAGTGATTCCGTCGACCTAATTTCTCCAGGTTTGGGGATATTACTTTTCAATACATTAGTTATGGTATGAATACAGAAAATTAATTTTTATCACGTAGAGAAATGTTTACATACCTATATATGATAAAATGAATTAATAATATTAAATAATTACTTAAAAAGTCAATAATATGTATGTAAAAAATTTTCTACGTAATAAAAACTAATTTCCTGTACTCATACCATAACTAATGTATTGAAAAGTAATATACGAAAAAACCTGGAGAATATTGGTCGACGGGATTACTTGGAATCTTGTGGAGAGTAGATTGAAAGCTTAATAATTATGGTGATTTTATGTGACGTGCTGGATCAAGATTTTGAGTTTCTTTACAATTAAATTAAAGGTATTACCAAGTATTTATAGTAACAAAATTTTCAGAATTAATGTTTTAGAAAGGAAGAATTTTTATAGACTTACACAAATAAGTTTTGTTTTTGGGTTGAAAGGTAGCGTGTTCCCTTGTGGTGACCTAACGGCCAAATAAAAAGGTCCGATATACGGTAAGTATGTCAGATCTGTACCTTACGTCACTGACTGTACCTCAGAGTAATTGTCTTCGAAAAATAATACAATCATAAAGTAACTCGATACAAAAGCAGTTTATATGGAAAGCTACTATATCGTCGAGTAACATTTTGATTTTATTATTTTTGAAAGAAAAATATCGAGGGGCATAGTAACTAACGCAAGATACAGTAACTGATTCACTTACCCTATTTTGATAAAATATTTGAATTTACTGAAAAATAAAATGTAATATATGACAAATAATTCATTCTTACCTAAAAATATATAACCAATTTAATTAAAATTTTACGGTGGTCAGGTCCCCTTCATAAGATTAATTTTTTTGAGATAAATAGGATATGATAATTATCTATGGGAAAATAATAATTCACTATTTATTAGAATCTTTTGAAATCACTTTGCTATTCCCATATGAATAGTATTCAAAATTAAAAGTTAAACCGAGAGGCTTATACTAAATCGAGTTTTGTAGCTTGGTAGTGAAATTTAAATTGTTAAACTTTGTAACTAATATAAACTTAAAAAACTTCTTGATGAGGTTTCTAGTTCCATAAAATCGTATACGGTGTTCATTCTTGATTTATAAACATGTAGTATACATACGATCTCTAGAAACTTGATAACTACGCCCTTTAGCGGTTCAGTGTGTACTCCGAACTCAAAATACACAAGCTTATGGGTGTATTAATTTATGCGATTAGGCTAAGGAGCTTTCAGTTTGGTTTAGTTAGAATACTCAAAAAGTGAGCTTAGTGTGTAATGCGCATAATCAATGTGCCGCTATCCTAATACACAAGAGAAAATTTTTCTTGAGTATAAATTCAGTGTTCGAGACTCATAACCAATAATTAAAATCTCTTTATTAACGAATCAAAATAATGCTTTCATAAAAACTTATAAGAACTATGTATCTTACACTCAAATTATTATAATTATCTTCGATTATCAAAAATTTCGACGAAATATACCTACTTTCACCAATCATACAATTTATCACTTCAAGAATAACGTAAACCTTTCACAATGATCTTCCACCAGCAGAGAATCAATCATCGACATAACATCAGTTCATTCTTATCGTCCAACCACCTGTCCCAAAAGGCACAAGCAATTCAACGTAAAACGCGCGCCCTGTAAACTCTCGAAATGCTTGTGCGATTGTACACCTACACCAAACCGCGCTTCATTAATCCCCCGCGGCTTGTTGCGGTAATAAATCAGCGGAGCGCGATCAATTTTCCGCGCGGACTTTTGGCGTATACATGCGTGGGTGATAGTAACGGGCGGTGGTGTGTATGTAAGCGAGAGCGAACGAAAGTTGAAGCGAATGATTTTTGGAGATGCCTAGAAGGATGATTTCGGTTGTTAGTAAATATTATTTTTGCTGTCGGTATTTGCAAGATTCAAAGTAAACATAAACCGACTGATGAATCTGTTTGAGTATTTTTCAAAATAAAATAGAAGTACAAGAGTTATAAAGTTTGAAAGGATGACGTTCTATGATCAGTCAGGGTAAATTTAGAGATATATACGATACTGGCACCGATATCCGATAGCCGACCAGCATCTACTAGTCGGTCATTTTGTTCATCACATATTACTTTATTATTGTAAAATTTTAGTTGAAAGATATTTACGATTCAACCTTCAAATATAAAAACAAAAGTGGTCGACTAATGACTAACTGGTCAACTACTGGAGCCTTTCCCTGCGTTTTCTTTAATTATCAAAAATTCTAAAACTTAACAACGAAAATATGTGAATGTATCTATTCGAGTATAATGTTGGTTGAAACTTTGTTTTCAACTTAATTCATAAATAATTAAAGATGTAGGTCAAACAGTTAGGGTCTGTGAAACTTGTTTCGATTATTTTTTATCTACTTTAGTATAAATCAATGAGTTTAAAATCATATACATATATTTTTGTATAATCAAGTGAAATTGCCTTGGTTAATGATATAAACTGTAAAAACAAGACTTACGAATCCAAGTATTCCTAATACGCTTCAATTGATTTCGCAAATTTTTATTTAAGTATAAGATGCTGCATTCATGCCAAGTAATTAGTACAACTAATTTTTCCTAATCCATAATTTTACGTGCATTTAGATATTCTAGAATAAGTAATTAATCAGAAAAAAGAATTATATGTATAATTATGTAAGCCGATGTTAAAGGACAAGATTAAAAAAATTATTTGGTCATGTAAAATGTTTTGTCATAAACTTAAATAGCAATAAGTATATCATTTTAAACTCTTTAATAAATTACCCGATTTGTATACCATAATCTCTAGGTACATATATTTACAATTCTCAATAGAGAGCCAATCGACCGTCAAAATGCTAGATAATGCTAGAACTCTCGCAATTTATCTTTCATTGCAGTAACCACGCGTGCAGCAATTGACAAGATACCAATATCATATAATTTGAAACGCAATTGCTCATCGGCATAACCGAGTGAGACAGACAGAAAATCAGAGTTCCCCGTCACGACAGAAGAGCCAAATCGGATATAAATTCGCGGCCATTCCCGCGGTCGCGCGTGTTTATTATTAGGTATCGCGGTGTCCATGCGATACGACCAATACGTTTGTCGATACGCGTTTATTGGCTCTCGATCTGCCGCCGCGGGTGATTTCGGAGCTAGCCGCGCCGAAAATGTTCGATTGCGGCGAAAATGAAGTTTTTCGTATGGGGCGATTATTTGCGCGATTCGGTGCGTTTTACGAGGTTGGTTAGTGGCGAGGTAATAAACGGATTGTTTGTTTGTAGATTTAAGTATTGAAATGAGTGTACAGAGTTTTGAAAAAATTTATTTTAAATTTCGTTCTATATTTGTAATATATTTGAATTTTATTTATTTAAGATTTATATTTTTTAACGGGATATTTATTAAAGTTGGGTTTTAATTATTTATTAGTGTATCAATAAATAAGTATGGTTAGTAATTATTAAATAGAGATAAAAATATTTAATATATTTATGTAATATAAGTAAGCATCTGTCATCAGAGAGAGAGAGAGAGAGAGAGAGGGAGAGAAAGAGAGAGAGAAAGAGAGAGAGAGAGAGAGAGAGAGAGAGAGAGAGAGAAAGAGAGAGAGAAAGAGAGAAAGAGAGAGAGAGAGAAAGAGAGAAAGAGAGAGAGAAAGAGAGAAAGAGAGAGAGAGAAAGAGAGAAAGAGAGAGAGAGAGAGAGAGAAAGAGAGAGAGAGAGAGAGAGAGAGAGAGAGAGAGAGAGAGTCCAAGTAGACCATGGCGTATATCGGAACTAGAATGGGTGACCAAGGGGTGGCACGATTCCAGAAAATGTATATTTTTTTTAATTTTCATGCGTCTTTGCCTTTTATTTGTAACTCGTACAATCAACATTAACTGTTGCACAAGTAGCATTTTTAACGTTTACGGAGAAAAGAATAGTATTGAAATGACGTGATTGGTTCAAGTGCTTTAAGGTAGGACTACGTTGATTTTTAGTCACTTTTTTGCTGAAACAATTACAACATTGTTGCTTTTTAGTTTAACTCAATTCTGGTTTCACCATCGACGGAGCGACCTCAAAACTATAAGAAAAGACCTTTCCCGATATTTTCTAGGAGCTTTTTCATAACAAAAAATGAAACTGAAAATAACAATAAAAAAATACCCGACTGGGTTGAAAAAAATTTCTTTTTTTGTCGGCATACATTTATTTAGTACAAATCATAAGCCGATATTTAATGCAGTTTGAATTTTTGAAATTGAACTGTATTTCAGAAAGTTATATCGTTCTAAAGTTTCTTAATGACGTCACGATCATAACGACATTGAAGGTGCCGCCGTATGATCGTGACGTCACCAAAAACATTGGAGTGCCATATCTCTTTCAATGTTCAAGATATAAATAATATTCCAAAAGTTTACAAAGAAAATATACCACGATCTATTCAAATATGTTGTTAGATAAATATGCCTTTTAACCCAATTGGTACGTAAAGAGTTAAAAAGTTAAAGATTTTCTAGATTAACATTCTAATTTTAATATAGCTCTAACAATGCGTATGTGTTTGCTGATAGGAGATTTTTCAGGTGAGAGATCAATCTCAACTTTAAAAAGAGCGAAGAATCAGTTAAGTTCTACCCAAATACAAGAGAGATTTAATGATTTGTCTCTACTGTATAAGTATTGAATGGGAAATAACCTTTTTTTGGATTGCGATGCTATTGGGAGTACAAACGGGGGCGCTGAAAGTACTAAAAACGGCGGACGATTTTGAAAGAAAAAATACATAAGAACTTTGTGATAGAGTATAAACACTATGCACATACATGCATAAATGCAGGCAGAAACGCATCAGCGAGATGCGGATACAAGTTAGCACCGACATAAGCAGCGGAAGTGCAGGAGCAGAATCGAAGTAGATTCAAGCGTACGACAAAGATAGGGAGAACAGTCAAGTAGGGTAGAGGAGAGAAAGGTAAAGCTAGGGCTGCAGCAAAGTAAGAGAGGCACAGCTGAGACGTGGAAGGTAGAGAAAAACAGAAAGGGGAAGGGGCGAAGCCGTCTCTCGCGAGCCGCCAGCCAAGCAGCCACGCACCTGACGAAGTTAGGCACCGATACACGCCAGCGCCGGTCAACACCAGAAACGAGATGACACCGCGTGAAGCGGCCGATTAGAGAAAAGGGAGAGTAGGCGCAGCGGCGGGCGAATACCCACCGCGTTAGAGAAGAGTGAGAGGGAGCCAACGAGACCCTCGATTGCAGAGGAAGATCACCAGCGACCTAATGCATTGTGGTGCGTAGGAGACTTTTCGTCGTATTTAGTGGAGCAGTACGTCGATTGTCTCTTGCCTTTCTTTCTCTCTAATTGTGTCATTGACTGCGCGTAGAAATACAAAGGGAATTAAAGTAATGCGATGTATGCAGACAAATAGAAGCTAAAGAGTCGGAAAATGTGTCGTATGAATTTGAATCGAAAATAGCTCAGCCCTCTCGCTTCATATTTAAAGTGCGGAAAATGCGGCGTTTAGAAAGAAACGCGAATACATTTTGCGAGCGATTAGGATCGCGTAAGACGGGCGATGCGACACCTACTTCTTTGTAAATAAAATCTGTAAATAGTTAGCTTTTAATAAATGTGAAGACGAACGAAATTAACCCGCATTAAGAGTCAAAAATATAACGTCACTCTCGTTATTTAAACCGTCCTATCCTTGCGTGGTAAAAGAAACATTTAAGAAACTACGGCAGAACTTGCCAGAAGGATCACTACAACTCTCCGCGGGGAATCAAGTTTCTTTCGATATTAAATAACATGATTCCAGATAACTGAGTAAGTTGGGAAAAATCGAAACGAAATAGAATAAAGAGAGGTCGTTTTCCTCCGGGAAAGCTTGCTCTTAAATATTCTTTTTGTGGCAGTGCGGCTTTGCAGGTGATTTTATATGACGTGCTGGATCAAGATTTTGAGTTTCTTTTACAATGAAGTTAAAGATATTACCAAGTATTAATAGTAAAAAAAATTCAGAATGATTCCTTTTGAAAGGAAGAATTTTTATGCACTAATGCAAATAAGTTTCGATTTTGGGTTCAAAGGTGGTATGCCCTACCCCTTAAATTGTTATATGCATGTCAAATATTAAATTTATGTGGAGAAAGATTAATAAATTTAGTAAATTTTATAGAAAACAGTGAATATGCCTATGCTCTCTATTGGATCTGATACGGAGGTGTAACTCCGGGCTTAGCGTCGCCATGTTGATCATGTGATCACGTCTAAACCAATAATTTACGAGAATTTCCGGACTCCGATTGCTTTAGCTCAAATCCGCCAGAGGGCGAGGTGGCTGCACCAGATCTCAATACAATTTTCCTATAATAGTTCACCATTTTTGTGCTTGTAACACTCCATTTGTATTCCCAATAATTGATAAATTTGCAGTAAAAAAGCTAAAAAAAGAAAATTATAATAAATACATTTTTTATAACAATAGATCTTAACTTACACATTTATATTATTATTGTTTTTTTATTATGTTAATAAAAAACAACTTTTCGTAACTACATTTTTTCTAAATTATTTATTACACTAAATTTTATTTTTGCGGTAATTCACGGCCCTTACAAGGGCGGTAGCACAACAATGGAGTAGAGCGGCAAATTTCTTCAAATTTAAATTCGTCATTTTAAAAATCATTCACTCTTAGCTCACGCATACTGTCTCACATAGGCACACTAATAAATAAATACACACACACTCATAAAATATCCCAAAATTACATAATTTCAAAAGAAATATACTCGTCAGGTACTTGGAATCGCAGTTATAAAAGTTCGTTTCGTCACACACGCTGATAAATTATAGACATACTGCACGCAATCAAAAGAAATAAATGAATAAATAAATTAATACGAGACAGTACACGATTTAACATAAATATTTACACAATTATTAGCGGTACTTTGTTTGCGTAAATACCTGCGCTTCGCCGTTTTGAATTAGTATAGCGACGATAGGTATTTAATATTGCGGAGGATGCAGTTCTAAAGGCGCCGACCACAAGCTCTGAAAGAGTACAAGCCTATGTCAGTCCGCGACCTTGGAACTGAGATATCTCTAATTATCTCACCCTTACTGGAAGTTCTGGACTGATTCTGTTCAAAAAGATCAGTAAGGTAGGATGAATTACCTATTGTAATTACTCTAAAAAGAAACAGAGACGCAAAATACGTTCTACGCTGTTCAATATTTCACCAGTTCAATTTCATCCTGTAAAGGGTGATATGTTCATCCCTCCTGACGCCGCAGATGTATCTTACGCAGGAGTTCTGCAGTCGCTGTAGCTTATTCTGCAGTTCGTCGGTCATATCAGACAACCGAGCAGTAGTCGAGGTGCGGAATAATCAGAGCGCTTACGAGCTGCTTGCGTAGAGCCTCGGTGGTGCATGATCTAAAATATTTTAGCCAATAGAGTGTACGATTTACGCGCTTGGTGGCATATTCTATGTGTGGCTTCCAAGTAAGCTTGGAATCTGTGAACACACCGAGGTTTTTAATCGTGTCAACAAGGGGCACAAAACACCACTCTCCATCTCAATGCCAGGCAATTGTAAGTCCTCGAGGGAGTTTATATGATATACCGAACCAAAAATTATAGCCTTAGTTTTACTGACATTGAGGCGCAGACCAGCAGACATTGCCCATACCGACACAGCCCTCACTGCAGCTGTTAGTCGCTCGAAGCCCGCTTGTAAGTAGGTCAATTCAATTTGCGTGTATATCTGAAGGTCGTCTGCGTAAAGTAAGTACTTGATGTGTCTAGGGTCTAGGATGACTGAAAGGTCGTTAATGTAAAGGCTGAAGAGAAGAGGTCCTAGGACCGAACCATGTGGAACTCCAAGATTGGTTATGAACCAATCCGATTGAGTGCGTGTGATCTGGTGACAACTTTTTGTTGCCGCCCCGTAATATAGGATTTAATCCACATAATTCTCTGGAAAAGCCCAATCTAATCAGTTTGGGAATAATTTCAACGGCGGGATAGCATCGAAGGCTTTACTCAAGACAAATAATAGAAGAATTGTTATCAACTTCTTAATTATTTTCTTATTTTTGTCACCCTTAATACTACCAATACCACCTATTATGTCCTCCGATAATTTTAGTAAGGCGGTCTGAGTACTGTTGTACTGTCTAAAGCCAGTCTGAAGAAGATCGAGGAGTTTTTTTTAGATGTAATGTATTCAGTGATCTGGGTATGCACGATCTTCTCGAGAGCCTTGGAGAGAAAGCTCAATAGGGCTATTCGACGGATGTCCGTAACTGAAGATGAAACAGCTGTCTTTTTTAGAGGCACCAAGTGAGTTTTCTTCCAATCCCCCGGGAAGATATTATTTAAGAGCGAGTAGTTAAATATCTTGGCTAGATGGGAGCCAATATCCGGAAGAGCTTTAGCTACTACCTTTCGCGGGATGCCATGTTCTCCCACCACCTGCGAGGAGAAATGAGAGACAGCGAGAACAACGTCCGTAAGAGAGATTTCCTTAAAAGCGAAACCCTCTTTACCATTGTTTTTAGGCGTAAAACTTTTTAAAGGAGATAATTTATCTATTGCCCCTTTAAGATTGGTGACACTACATTTCAGTCCACTGTTTACGTCACCGTCTAAGCAATCGAGTGACGATCAATCACAATTTTGGAGAACAGATAGTAACTGATTTTGGAAATCTTTTCTTACAGTCTCTATAGAGGCAGGTGGATGTTTTTGGAGGTTTGATTCTATGCATTTATATGGTAACATCAATAATATTTTGGCAAGTTGGAAAAGTCGCAACTCGATTATCAGCACTCAGTACCTCGTCATTATAGTCAACGAGAATAACGTCAATCCACGTGTAAGTATTATCAGTATGATGATGAATCGCGAGTTACGGTTATTAACTTGTTTACTAAAGGCTTTTATGTTGAATGTGCTGCGTATGAACGCTCGCAGGGTATGGCTCACGGGGTACCTTGAGATCTAAGGAATTCGATCTGAGTGTACCATGCACGGTGCCAGTATTTAATTTATTGTCGAGCTTATTTTGTAGGACCAGAAATTTCTCAGTTAATTCGGCAGTTTCTTTTAATGAGGTTTGATTGATCCGAAACTCCTTCCGCAAGGAGTTCTGATTGTCATTTTTTTCCATGACACTCAAGCTTTTTTTAAGATCATAGAAACCCATTACCAATGCTGGAATTGCTTTCATCATTTCGAGATCTTCAGCAAGGTTAGATGATATGGAGTTTACTTCCGACATTACAGTTCCTACTTTAGTTGCAATAATTGAGATATTGCTGGTACAATCTCGAAACTTATCTAACCTAATTTTATTCTCTTCTGTGGTGAGATCAGCATAGTCTGTTGTACTGTAGTTGGCCCCATAATGATTGAGTTCTTCGAAGTACTTGTGCTACCAGTATGCCGGAGCCCCTGCTCAGCTGAAACCCGTCATGCGCCTGTGTTGGACGGAGTAGAGGCGTGTAGTGGTAGACACGTGTAGCTGGTATATTCAGTACTCATGAGTAATAATGGTACTAGCGTTACGTCGAAATAAAAATAATAAAAAAAGGAAAGGACATTATATATACTTTCGATAAAATAATAATAATATTACTGCTATATATCACATGAATATTTAATATTGCGTGTAGTACTCATGTGATATTGCTGCAATGTTGAGTAGTATGTGGGTAAATTCTTTAATACAGCATTGCGTAAATAGTCTGATTTTAGTGCTTGTTTTACCAATATATAACCCCATGACATTGGATTATAAAATCTTATTACAAAAATTAATCGCTATAAACCTTAACGTAATAAATTTAACTCTATACAATTTAAATATAGTAGCTTACAAGCCAAACCAGCTTCACCGCTCCAAAAGTTATAAATGCTCGTTAAAAAATGTCTCTATATGACTACACGTCACTTCACGCACAGTTAATTCTGTTAAATTAGTAAACCTCGTTCGATCTCTCCCATTCATCATTCGTCCGTTATTTTGTGTACCTGTCGCTTCATTACGCGAAGCGTTGAATTGCACACGGTAGGCTATTGATTGAGCAAGCGCATCGTTGAATGATATGATGCAATCTGTAGACGCGGGCTGGACACACAGCAGTTACTAAGGTGGCTCCGTCGATTTTTCAAAATCCATCAGTAAAAAAGAAAAAATCCGAGTGAAAGTGTGGGTTTTAAACATTAAAAGTTCGGTTAGATAAGATTGCCAAATAAGTCGAAAAGAAAAAAATGTTTAAAAATGGAACTTTTAACATGGCCTCTTATGGCAGACTATGCGTTTATATCTGTAATTACATGAAAATCCATAAGTTATTTATAAAACCATCAGGAGATTATAGTTGTTTAACTATAGATAACAATTATTTAACGAAAATATTCGGTCGCCAGCCAAATATTATATAATAGTACATTGTACAACTAGCGGGGAAAATTGCCTTTTTCTAAACGTGAATGATGATTGAGCACGAGTGGAAGTTGAGGACGCCGAAGATGTCCGAGATGAACACGAGTGCTCAAATTAATTTTGTCACCCGTGTTACACATCGTATTTTTTTTAAATAAGTGTATGAATTGGGCCTTTTTTATGCATGTAAAGGGAAATGGGGTAATGGGCATTATGAGTCGTGCACTAAGAAATTCAGAAGTGGGATGTAATGAACATTATTATTATTATTATTAAAAATTATCTCCCGCTCAGGCAAAAGCACTCGGAATGCCCAATTCTGCATTCGCTTTACAATCATGGAAAATGACCTTTTTCATGCACGTATTAAGACAAAAATATTTAATAAGTAAAATGAGCGTATTATCGTATGCATATATACGCGTATTGTTATTATTGCTTTTTCAAAGAGAAAGCTTTATAACGATGATAAATTTGTTTATCAGAGATTCGATGAATTCGATGTTTTCGAGGTTCCTGAGTCATAAAAATAGGTTTACAAAAATGTTTTTAAAATGTCTCTGTATGTGTGTATGTATGTGTGTGTATGTATGAAACCAAAATTTGTAGCCACCATAACTCTTCAAGGGAAGCATATCACAGGCAAAATAATATTGTTTACTGATGTCATGTCTTCATTAGACCTGGAAGCATTATCACACATAAATTGTTATCATCCAATTATTCAAACGATAGATTTAAAAATCTATTTTTAGGAAAATTAATTTTCTCATGTTTGTTTTCAAAATTATGAGCCATAATATCTGAAATGAATTGCATCTGTTGCGATGCATCTTGGTTGGCTACTAAACTGCCATGGCAGAAAGTGCTTTTGTGGATTTTCATACCTTTATTCGTTTCAATACCTTTTAAAACTATGTTTAATAAACTATGAGCATTCATTTTAAGACATACATAAGTATTTAAAAATATAAAATTATTTGTGATTGAATAATCATTTTTAGAAAGGAATTTATGCCATATTCTAATAAAAATACGATATACCATATGCAGTATATTTTAGTCAAGTTACTTAATATTGTTGACAAAAAAAGTACAAAACAAAATTGATTATTTTCAAGTATTCCTGCGTTGCTTTACTTTCAGGAACTTCCTTTTTTTAAATAGCTGTAAAATGCTTTTATTGCTGATCCTTAAAACCGTATCAAAGTACATTTTATCCTGCTCATCTAAATTTTTCTTGTCAACAAATGTTTATCTCCAGAAAAGTTTTCTAACAGCATTCTTAAATGTGAAGAAGATACTAACAAGAAGAGAATCAGGGATGCAGGTTCCTCGCTATGGGAGAGAAAAATCTTTTCGCTCTAATTTTACACAGAATATATTTATTAATATTTATTATATTTATTAATATTTATTATATTTAATAATGATGGAAAGGGATCTTATTTAATATTAATAACCAAGTAGCCTGGGTATGTCACAATAATAGGGCGAATAAAGCCAAGTTTCGACGAAATAAAAGGGGCGAATCGACACCATCGTCACGCAACAGATATGAGTCTGCGCAAGAAATATACATAACCAAATGTAGATTTACACTATGTGCACCTGCAAAAATCGAGCTGCCATAGCGGATGCGAGCCTTAGAAAGCGGAGCAGAGCAGCAGCAAGACGGTGTGACGGCATTCTGATCCTGACCGCTACCTACCACACATCTCTTTCTAATTACGCAACATTTTCAGAATCCAGCCCGAGTGACAGACGTCGCAGCATGACGCAGATTTTGGTTATTATGGTTAAGGGTATAACATGGTTAAGGGTATAAATTAGGATATTAAGAAACATCCCTAGTGTACGAAATCTATTAAATCCTATTAATTCCTTTTTCCAAATAGGAAAAGATCCTATTTGCGAATAGGATGTATATGTAATTTTTGTATTGGTGAATAGGATTTAATAGATTTCTCACACTAGGGATATTTTATACTCGTGGGAATAAGTCGTCAGACGAAACCACGAGTCGGCGTATGCTGACTTTGTCCAACTAATTTACTAACATACACGATCACACGACCATTAGTGTATAAATAAATTAGTAAGTGAATAAATTCACTCCATACTTACTCGTATGTCCGTGGCTAATTGGTATGGGTGGTCAGGTGGTTAAAACAAGTGCGCGCTCGATTCGAATAAATTAATACGTGACTTAATTTTATCGCGAGAAGTATGTAGTTAATGAAGATTAGATCGGATAAAAAATACTAACTACTAACTAATTAACTCTCCACACGTATATATTTCAGGGGCGGATCCAGAAGTGGCGTATAGGGGGGGCAATGACACTGAGGGTGTCCAAATAAGTAAAAAAAAAAAAAGGTCCATAGCAATTTCACATTCCATACGTGCCACTTAAATGATTACATAGCGTATGACAATATAATCAAATTTTTAAATTAATGCCTTTATATGCCATTTCCCCTTATAATATTAATTCTAATGTATGTTTACAGTCGGTCTTCACAAACCTATCTACAATGGAATCTAAATCTAACTTTATTTCATAATGAATACGATAGTGTGAGACTTATAAGTCTATTTATCCTCAAATCTTATACTAAAAAATAAAAACAGGCCAGGAAAAACCATTACAAAGCTTAACAGATGAGGAAATGTTTTTCAAATTATTGAATCAGTTGAAAATCCCTAAATTGCAAGCAAGGTGTTTCATAACTGAAAATATTAATATCTACCGCGAATAAGAGTATCGACACTCGAAGCGGTGGGCCGGTGGCGTGCAATGTAAACAATAACACACGAAAGAGAAGACATGAAAAACCCATTATTTTTTCGGTAAAACGAAAGAAGGGAAATCGATATTTCAATTAACTGTGAAAAATGTGACTGTTTTATTCTTTCGTGAATTAGAACAAGCAGTCGACGCAGGCGTGATAATGTAATATAGCGCATGCCGTTCTCTGCTACTTGCCTGTAGTTACGAGTGTAACACGAGTGTTACTTCTGTTTATTTTTTGTTTTATAAATAAATTCCTACACATGCAACATGCAAAGGATATAGTTTCTAATTAATTAATTAATTAATTCATACTCAAACTTATTTACACTATACAATAAAAACAAGCGAGGGAATACTATTATAAAGCTTATCAAGTAAGGAAATATTTTTCAAATTATTCAATCAATCGAAAAAAGACAATAAAAACCTTTGGTTGAGTCTACCAAACGTTGGTTTGGATAACGAACAATTTTGATACGTGAACAAATAAATAATTATATTTAGTAAATCCAACAAAAGTTGTTTTTCCTTAAATGTATGGAAAAAGTTATGCACAACTTTCATAAATTGCTATGAAACTGTAAGAAGACCGGTAATTCTATGTAGTCTAATTAATTGTTGTATAAGTATGTTTTTATAAATTTTAATTTCAATGTGCATCAGAAAGTTGAACAAATATTTATAGATGAATATTAATGTATACAAATTATTACAATAGTTAAATAAACGAAATAAATTTGAAAAATATGAAATTTGCTAAAAATTTTTTAAGTTGGGCTTAGGGTTCATGGGTTACATTTTTTTTATTTATTTAATTCTAAATTGCTTATCTTGGGTTAATTGGGTTTTGAGGTTTATGCGTTTATTAATTAAATAATGATTTTCGACTTATAGGATTATGTTTTTACAGATTATGTGTTCAGGGTCAATTGGTTATTGGTTTAGGGTTTAAGTTAAGGATTCATGGGTTAACATAAAAAAATTTCTTGGGGGGGGGGGCGATCGGGGCGATCGCCCCCCCCCCCCCCTGAATCCGCCGCTGATATATTTACACAAAACGCGTTATGAATGCAATCTGGTTGAATGCTTGATGTATGAACACGTGTTTTTAGTCATTCATGACGTATTAAAGAAAAATAAAGATCAATGATCGGTATTGTTTGTTTGTAACTTATTATTGCAAACTAAGATTAATATTTTTTTCTCGGCTGTTACTATTTTCGCAGCAACCGTCAGCATACGGAGTAGAGTCACAATAACAATGCAGACAGATATACTAAATTTTTGCAGAATATATATATATATATGGGTAGTTAGTTCCATGTCAAGTGAGCATGTCGAAAAATAAAAATATCTGTAAATCTACAAAAATGTTGGTATCTGTACCCACCCAGAGTATGTAAAAAAAATTTCAGACCCTAAGGTGTTATATGTGAAGGGCAATTAAAGGTTGAAAAATGCGTTTTTTTTAATATTTTGAGATTTCTCCAACATTGTCTGATTTTTAACTCAAAAACTAGGGACTTTTGAGAAAAAAGTGTAAGAACATATTTGTTCAAAATAAGATAAGAAGTCTGAAAAAATGTATTAGAACCCTATTGTGATATTTTGTAAGCTCATGCATTGTGATATATTGCGATATTAAGATTCTAGAAAATCGCCACAATTTTTTTCATAATATAATCTAACTATATATATATATATATATATATATATATATATATATATAGCTATTTAGTCGATTATATTTAAAATTATGTTTAAATAAATAATATTTTTTTTCTTTGTTATAAATAATTAAAAGGTCATATAACTTACATTTTATTTACGTGATATATTTTGTTTATTTGAGTTTAAAGATAAATAAGGAAAAATAAATTTTTCCACCTTATGTTTAGAACCATAAATAATGTTTATTTATTTATGCTTCTGTTTACCTTTCGTTCTTTATGAACCTGTACTGCAATGAATACACCGCTACGTACGTGTCTAATTATATGAAAATAAAATAAATTAATATTAACAAATTTATAAAAAGTGAATAATAATTAAATAATTACTTTGTACAGAACGGGTCGGGCGCATCAGGTTTTGCACACAAATCTCTGTGCAGTTCGCAAAGTGCAAAATTTCGGACCTTGCACGTAACAGATAAAAAGATCTATATATGCTTATTATGCGGGAGTCTATTTGATATTCTTCGAGTGTATCTGACATTTTTTGAGCAATCAAATAAAGTATATTTAATTCTATTCTATAATATTATTATTTTGTTAAGAAAATTGAGTACGATTTTTGTGCAAAGGGAGCAAGTTGCTCACTTGATTTTGTCAATAGTTTATAACATTAATTTTATAAAAACATTGTTGATATATAATTAACTTTATAGATTATTATATAAACAAGTAATCTATCAACTTTCATAATATATAAAAACTCTTTTTGTTAAAAAAGTACATTTACGTTAATGTATAATCGTACTTTAAAATATAATTTTTATAACAAAATATGGATTTTTTGGCCAAAAGATGGTATGGATTCCTCTTAATGCAGCGTTTCGTCGACGGTTTGATCATCCTAATCCAGCTATATCTGCAGCATATCACATGTTCCTGGATACAATTATTTTATCGCTATAAAAATTGTTTTCAATGCTGCGGTTGTGTCTGTCCGTATTTATTTGTAATTTGTTAAAAAAGCCTATAGTTGCTGTGATGGATTAGAGGCGTCGTAGATTCATGCATCCAAATATATTAAATACAAAGATTTTATCGTTCCTTTAGTTATATATAAGGCAAGGATTTGTCGATCTTTTAGGAGCCAAAATGTAATTAAAACAAGTGATGCAAGGCATGCAACAAGCGCAGCTTTTTGCATATAAGGCACGACGAACACTGTTTACGCTTGGCGCGCACCATTTATTTGTATTGCTCTCCGTTAGTTTGACTTTATATTAAAAAGGGAAATATTAATGTATGTAGTTTAATAATAAAAGACACTCTAAGATCATGATGTATAAAAAGGCGTAAAATTATCTTATATCTTATTTATAAATATAGTATATCACTGCTTTAGACCTAAAGAACCGAGTGAATTTTTAGTGACATTATTGTGAAAAGTGTTAAATGCAAAAATGTTTTGTTTCTTTGAGATCTGTAGTGTAGCTGTACCGTGTAATATTTAGTAAAAATATGAAATTTATTAAAGATATAGATGAAATTCGATTTTTTATGCCTTTTTGAGCTTTATTTTTAGTTTTTCTTGATAAACTTTGTTTAGATGACGTTATCGTAAGAAAAAGTTGTGTTCTTTCGAAATCTATAACTTTACCGTTGAAAATCTTAGCATATAATATATTTTAATCCAATTGTGGCCTAAAAATCGATTTCTTATTGCGCTTTATTTCTTGTTTGTCTTGACAAATTTTGTTTAAGTGACGTTTTTGTTAAAAATGTTGAATACAAAAAAGTATTTTTTCAGAATCTATAACTTTACCGTAAATTTTTTTATTAAAATATAGAATTTATTCAAGATACAGCTAAAATTTGATTTTTCAATCTCTTTAAAAGTTTTCCTGTATGGAAACATACTCATCGGATATGGCTGAAAATAGATACATCAGCTTCTTATAATGTGACGATTAAACCCTATAAATTTTGGCCAGATTCACCGCAGCCTCGTTGAACTATTGCATAAACTTGATTATATAGACACATACATCCATATTCTCTAGTCTACTGTATTAATGACCGTGACTCCGATTGGAGACGCCGATGTGCCACTATACATCATATATCCATGCATACGTTTACGGGATTGCATGAAAAATGTCTTTCTATAGTGTTAAAATATGTTTGTATGCAATAATTTGTTAGATTTAAAGGTATTACACTTTTTACGATCACAAAAAAAATAAGGCTCTCCCTTGGAGCAACTGTGCCTAAAAATGAACATGCCAAAATGTACATGTAATTCCGCAAATACGTTGAATTCGTTGAAACGTTGCATTAAATGCAAACAAGAATAACGCAGTTATTCATTTTGGCTCCTAAAAGATCGACAAACACTTCCCTTATATATATATATATATATATATATATATATATATATATATATATATATATATATATATATATATATATATATATATATATATATATATATATATATATATATATATATATATTCTAAAATATTATTATTTTGTTATATAGTATATAGTAAAACCAACTAAGTCTTAACTAAGTTTTTAATGGAAATTTTATACAACCAATTTTTTTATTAGGCTGGCTATTTCATTTAGCAATAAATGATTGAACAATAAAACAAGTTTGTCTTTTCACCATAGTCCTACCTTAATTCAACGATAAGTATTTAAAATATGGCAGCCAGCTTGCTGCACCGCAATAGCTGCTTCTTTCACTGAGAGAAGTATATAGTGAAACCAACTAAGTCTTAACTAAGTTTCTAATGGAAATTTGATACAACTAATTCTTTTTGTTAGGCTGATTTCATTTAACAAAAGTTGTAATTAATATATATTAAGATTGACTAAGGTTATAGTTGACATTCTCGCCCGATCGTCTATCTTTGTCACATGTGCCGTTCCTGGTAGAAAATTGACCATCGTTTATGGCCTGTTCGCTATTTATTGACCAACTTCCGTGGTCATTTTGTAGCCAACAATTACACCATAAGTTGACCATAATATGGGTAAAGATACATTTATAACCTCAAATACATGTATACAAATTTAAATTCGCAGAATGTTTTTTATGGGTTTAATCGAATTTACAATATCAAATGTTTTCTAAATTCTAACTCCGATTCTACATATAAGTTCTTGAAAATTTCAAACAATTTGTTTCTGATCATACGAAAAACAATAAAGTGCAGACAATAATGTAAATAAATAATAAAATTAAATATTTTAGTGGACTTTTCCGCTAAATTTATGTTTGAGCATATCCTCTATAAATTTGCATTTATTCTTCCTTCAGCTACGAAATGCTACGACTCAAATTCAAAACGACTAAAATGGTGACCAATCCCAACGATAAAATCAATCATACGATCGCTAACTTAAAACAACTCTTGACCATGGGAAGAACAGTCTGCGAAATCGCCTCTTCCCCTGTCGTCACAGAACGATAAAAATCAGTAATTAGCTGAGGTCCATTAGGTACTGCCGCGCCGACTGATATATACCGGTTTGGGCCTTACTGCAAATTGTCCCTCTATGTGCAATTGTGCTGCGGGAAGTTTCGAGATGTAGCATGGAACATCGCGTGGAGTCGCGCGTGTACGTAACCCGGAAGCCAGTTGCAATTCTGATGTTAGAAAGCGTTTAATGAGGATTTTAATAACGGTGCAGCGCGTGATAAGCGTTTTTTAGGGTTTTATCAGTTGGATTGATAAAGGTATATTTAGTTTATAATGGTTCTGATCATCTGAATAGAGATATATATCTCGTAAGTTACTTTTGTTTTTTATTTCACTTATAATTTATTTACAATATTTATCTTACATTTATCATTTTCTAAAAATAGTATATTTTGATTTCTTAAGTCTCAAAACATGTTCACAACATGTTTTTAGAAAAAAAAAATTTTTACTATTATAAAGCTTTCTCTTTGAAGTTAATATCCCATTAAACAAAAGAGGAATCATAAATAATGACGAATTAAGTTTTATTTAATTATTACTACTTGGATTAATAAAGGCAAAGATTGCTTAGCCTTAACAACGCGAATGAGATTACCTCCGTACATTACCGTAATATAAGGGAACAAGCGAAATGAATTTTTCGGAATAAAAAATGAAAGTGGAAAAATAGTAAAGTCTCAGCAATAGGGGAGAACGGGGTAATGCCGATCACTGGCTAATTCCGGTCACCCTTATTTTAAATAATCCAAACACTTTTAGGTGATAATTCGAATAGTATATTAAACGCAACATAGAATGCAATTAATTTAATGTCCAAACAACCTTCTATTCAATTTTATTAAGGAATTATACACAATCAAAACGTACGCCTACATTTCTTATCAGAAATCTGGTCTATAAAATAAGCTTTTATGCATATTATTTGATGCTTTATGCAGTTATTTTTTGCATCTTTATTAATTTGAACAATCTAAGAATACGAAGTAGTGAAGAGAAAAGAGTATAAACCTATTACTTTTTTGTCATTTCAATTTAAATTACTAAGCAGAATAGGGGTAATCCCGGTCACAATGTTATTTATATGACGCTCCCGAAAGTGAGGCTAAGAAAACGTTTCGCTGCGCTCTCAGGTAGGGTAACTTTGCTTAAGTATTTTTGATTGAACAGTGGTCATGTTATTATATGTTTCATTATGTAAGTTCGAATAATAATGCGACGGATCATATGAAAGTTCATATAATTTATTTAAAGAAATTTTTCACCTATAAAAGTAACTTTCTAATAGTGATCGGAACTGTACCAAGGCTGACCTGTATTACCCTTTGATGTGGAGTAAATTCGGTCAAAATTCTTCTTTTTATTTCGACTTATAGCTTTGATATCTTACATTTTTATATTAAACCAATAAGACATATTTATAGTCAATGGTTTGAACTAACATAATAATTATTTAAAGTTAAAAGAAACAATTTGAAAGTGGAAATAACAAGCACGTTTGCTTAGGTGACCGGCAATACCCCATCCTCCCCTACAATAAAACAGTAATAGAAATAATATTCGGGAAATGTATGTAGGTATAAACTTAATAAGAGAAGGATCCCAGAGTAAAACTAACTTTCTAAGAGACGAACATGGGAACCTTATAACGGACACAGGTGAACTACTAAATAGGTGGAAAAATTATTTCTACGAGCTTCTAAATGTGCACGAACAACAAACTGCTTTAGACTATAACGAAATTCACACTACTGAACCACAAATGGAACAGTCTAGTTTATATGAGGTCTGCAAGGCAATTAATAAGTTAAAAAACATTAGAGTGCCTGAAATAGATCATTTACAGGCCGAACTATTTAAACAGGGAGGGGAACCACTTAAGAAAATAATTCATAATTTTATTTGCACCATGTGAAAGAAAGAAACAATGCCCAACCCTAGTGTGAGAAATCTATTCACCAATACAAAATTGGATATACATCCTATTCACAAATAGGATCTTTTCATATTTGGAAAAAGGAATTAATAGGATTTAATAGATTTCTCACACTAGGGATAGAATGGAGAGACCTAATCATAGTTACAATGCACAAAACACGAGATAAAACAAACTGTAATAACTATAGAGGCATTTCTCTTATCTGTACATGCTACAAAAGTCTCTCTTATGTACTGCTAGATAGACTCGCACCTCTTGTGGAAGAAATCCTCGGAGATTACCAGTGTAAATTTCGAAGAAATAGGTCAACGCGACCAGATATTCACGGTTAGGCAGTTTCTCGAAAAGAAATGGGAATACGGGGAAACGGTACACCAATTATTCATCGATTTTAAGAAAGCGTATGACTCAATAATAAGATTTAAAATGTTTCACGTCTTAGTACTGCTAGGGGCACCAAAAAAGTTGGTCAACTTAATCAGAATGTGCCTAGATAACAGTTGGGGAATAGTCAGGTTAGATAAGAGCCTATTGCAACTATTTGGCATTCACGACGGGCTGAAACAAGGAGATGCTCTATTAACCCTCCTATTTAACTTAGTTTTAGAATACGTGACTAGGGCGGTACAAGAAAGTAAAGAGGGAATTATAATAAGTGGTTCCCTAACACAATTGTTAGCATACGCAGATGACATAGATATTATAGGAAGGAACAGAAAAGGCGTAATAAAAAACGTAAAAATACTAATAAAACAGCTAAAGAAATAGGCCTAGAAATAAGTGAAGAGAAAACCCAGTATATGGTCACTAGCAGAGCAGGGCCCGAAATTGCTGATACCGACTTGAAATTTCTCTGGCAAAACTTTCGAAAAAGTAGACGAGTTTAAATATCTTGGCACGATAATAGACCACAAAAATGAAACTCATAAAGAAATTAAGAAGAGACTGCATTCGGGAAATGCATACCTATATTCGTTAAATAACTTACTAAAATCACAATTACTATTGCGAAAGACTAAATTAGAAATATATAGAAAAATCATAATGCCAGTACTTTTATACAGATGTGAAACAGGAAGAAAATAGATTTAAAGTATTTGAGAATAAAGTCCTTAGAAAGATATTTGGGGGCAAAATAAATGAGATTAATAGAGAATGGAGAATTTTACATAACCAAGAAATACACGAGCTATACGGGAAGGTAAATATTACCAGAGTGATTAAATCTCGAAGACTAGGGTGGGTTAGGCATGTAGCTAGGATGGGTAACGAAAGAACAGCACTTTGAGTACTCGCAGGGAAGCCGACAGGAGCAAGAACCCCAGGTAGACCGAGAATGAAGGTGGGAGGACAATATTAAAATGGTTCTACGAGAAATTGGATGTTATGAGGAGGATTAGATACATCTCGCAAATAATAGATAAAGATGACGTGACTGTGCGAACAAGGCTATGGACTATACAACTATAGATAGCTAGTCCCAACAAGTAGTTATGATAGCTATGGTAATGATGCAAGCACGTCTACAGCCGACATAAAGACTATGTGATGGCTGTTGTCCCGAAGGCACCGTTGCTGTTTACTATTACTACTTGACCTTTATAATAATAAATAATAATATAACTTTCAAGTCATTTTTTTCCATTCTTTATTTTCATTACTTCCAGTTAAGTTTTTTGCACCAAATTTTATTTTTATGTACAAAATGTATGGTAATCTACTTTTTAAATACATTTTTTAGCAATCTATGTTGAGGTCTATTGATAAAAGTTTAAATAAAAAGTTTGGCTCGGAAATATTAATAATAAAATACATGATTCTTGTGGAAAAAAACTTAATTTAGCTATAGAATTCTATTAAAAGCAAAAAAAAAATAATATTGCAAAATATATTTCTAAGTTTTACTTAAAAGAATACATAAATTAAAGTTGATCAAAATTCACCGATGCCTGTTGTGCATAAAGGTAATCAAAATTATGTCCATTTTTGAAGGATTTCTGACGATACTGATATATTAAGGGTGGTTTAGAGGGGGCCTTATCTAGTACAAATATGTTTTTTTTACGTACCATTATGTACAAAACAGGAAAAAAAAAGTTTTTTATTGCTTAATAGATTGTTTTTCTGTAGATTCTTCCCTTAATAATGTGCCCTCCTGCAAAGAGCTATCAGATCGACCGAGTATTTCTGAGATTGGTGTTGCTTCTAATAACGATCCTCATTCAATATTGATAATTTGTAAAAAAAACTTTGGAATTCATCATTGAAAATACAGATAGCAAAAAAAGCTGGAATTTCAACCTTTTTTTCGCCACTCATGGGCTCCGGAGGAAACATTCAAATCAAGAAACTCGAGCTCTCTTCAACGAATTCAAGTTTTCTTTTCAAGAAATTTACTATGTATATAAATCAAAAGATACGAAAATAACATTGTCCAGCTAGACTTTGCGTATACGTGTATATGTATATGGATATATATATATATATATATATATATATATATATATATATATATATATATATATATATATATACATATAATAAAATAATAACTACAACTTACACGATCGATTGAGCGTTAGCGAAGGAGTACCAGTATTACTGTAAGAAAATGAAAAAACAAAAAAGTAGCCTTTTTGAAAATTGAATAATTTAATAATTTTTTACAAAGGGCAATACCCTCTTAAGAAAATAGTTTATCGCCGTTGAATAAATATTTTCTCTGTGCAAGGGATATATAAAAGGAAAATGTATAATGTGTGTTTTATCAGATAAATGTAAACAAAGTACAAGTTTTCCTCAAAAAGCTGAAGTGTCACCGTGGGTAAACATGAACACTGGCTTCGTGTTTCTTCTACATTTATGGATTGAAGAATCGTTTGAGTTAGATATAAATACGAGTCGAAAAGACTGTGCATCATCATATCAGCAATTGCATTCAACAATAAAACTTGTACACCGTCAAAAAGCATACTATTCAAGATGATGAAGCTTTTCTTCTTTTTCTTCGTCGTTGTCGCCATGGTTGTCGGCCAAAGTAAGTTACAAATCCTAGATATAAATCTATTAAAGATATACCTCATTATCATTAGTTTATGTTATTTCTTGAATTTATATGTGAAAATTATTCTTTAATTGTCCCTTGTTATAAAAATATCTGCTTTTCTACTCGAAGAATTGATTATTCTGGTAAAAATGAAACATAGACTTCTGATTATAACTCTGCAAGTTTCTATGCTAGAAAAATTATACTAAAGTAAATGAATGTAAGGACCAAAAGAGCATAATTAAGCTCAGCTCTGACCTTTAATTTAAGTTCAGCTTTGTTTCATCTAAAATTTAAAAGAGTCCAAAATCCAATTTGGATTATTCATAACTTCGGGACGATTTAATCTATTAAGGGCGTATGGTCTATTTTTCGTAATTTTGGAAACTTAATCTATGAATGAAATTAATGAGGAGTATATCCGATCTCGCAATGGGGCCCTAACTCATTTTTAATCGCATAAATACCTAAAATAAACTAAAAAAATTAAAAAAAGAAATTATTTGCAAAAATTCTATAGTTAAGAAATGATACGCAACTCTAAAAAATTTTACAAAGTTTTTTCAATCTTTTAATGGTTTTATCCTAAACAGGTTAAGGGGTACACCATCTTTGAATCCAAAAACAAAACTTATTTGTATGAGTCCATAAAAATTCATCCTTTTAAAAGTAATCATTTTGAATTCTTTTTACTATAAATACTTGGCAATACCTTTAAGTTAACCATAAAAAAACTCAAAATCTTAATCCAGCACGTCATAAAATCACCATGTAGTTCACCAAATATCTCCAGGTTTGGCGATATTACTTTTAAATAATTTTACCATATATATGTATGTAAAACATTTTCTATGTAGTAAAATTTAATTTCCTGTATTTATACCATAACTAATGTATTCAAAAGTAATTTCGCCAAACCTGGAGAAATTTGGTCTACGGGATCGACGGTAATCCCGTGGGCAGTAGATTAGGAGCTTAATAATTATGGTGATTTTATAATACGTGATGGTGATTTTATGGTGAAATTAAAGGTATTACCAAGTATTCATAGTAAAAAATATTTCAGAATGATTGCTCTTGAAAAGAAAATTTTGTATGGACTATGAACTTTGCTATTATTTATCTACTACTAATACCTATAAAATAGTTGGTAATAGGACTCCAAGAAATATTTGAAAAAATAAATGACAATAACAAGCTTAATTCTAACATGCACAAGAATGTAATCGGCGAATAAATAAAATCTGCCTCTGCCAGGGACGTTTCTTATATTTTGCGATAATAAAACATAATCTAAAGATTCAGGGATATCCAGGACTCGCAATTCTAACTATGTCATGGTTAGTCCCATTTTCCTTACATCGTATTAAAGCTTTCTAATTTTCTATTTTCGCAGCTGCTGCATTATGTGAGAGATTCGCTTGCAACCATGACTGCCAAAGACGCGGCTTCGAAGTTGGCAGATGCCTAAAACGTATAGGCTGCAGGTGCTTCAGCAGTGGGCAGCCTGAGTGAGATCATCGGGATTTTCTTCAAATTTAAATGTACTTTGTGCGTTCTTTCCATCCCGATTGGAAAATAAACGATTTATAGGAAATGTCTTTTATTAGTCAGAAAATCATTTTGGAATTCTAAACACATTAAGGAATATAACTTATGTACTTATCCATATAATAAAATTTGTTTTTAAATAGAAAAGTTTTTCAATACATGTAAAGGGCTTATGCCCGTGAAATCAATAAATAAATAAATAAATAGAAACCTCAATAAATATAACCTTACTCCATATTTATTAACTCCATAAGGGACACACAACCTTGAGTGGGCTAAAATAATAGGTATCTTCTGTAATATTTATTTTAAATTGATTACTTTAATACAAAATATGTGAATAGGACCTTATTGTCTAAATATTTAAGAGTGAAAAACAATTTTGTATCTATTTTATTTTAATAAAGTGGCGGTGTTACAGCTATACAACTATGAATCTTTTTTTAACAGCTCCGCAATCGGCGATGCGGGGATCTCTGAAACGATGTGACTCGGAACAAAAATTAATAAAACCATTATCTTCTACAACATAAAAACTATCGAAGTACGTACGGATTTTGAAAAATATGCACTTTTACGGAAAGGATTAACATTTTAAATAAAAATTACGATTTTAACCGAGAAATGTTTTTAGAAATATAACTGTAGTTAAACGAATTTTCATTGGATTGAAAATTGCGTACGTACTTCAATAGACATTGCGTTGTAAAAGATGATATATTTTGATTTTTTGATCCAAGTTTGTTTAGGAGATTACTATACCGCCGATTGAATTACCACTGATAAATGATTTACTCTCCAGCTCCTTCATTTTGTTGAAAAAATGAAAATAATACTCTTGAATATCTCGTCAATAAAGTCCTGTACACAGATTTTCTAAGAAGTTAACCCCCCTTAAGGTGGCTTCAGCGACTTTTTATAAAAATATAGTTGTCGTTGAAACTTTCCAAAAATGTTCTTTGAACAAACAATTTTCGATATATATAGAGAAAATCTGAGGCAACGACTGAATTATCGAAAAAACTAAACTTAAAAACAGTCACTTTTACCACATAACCTTATGGGAATGAATCGCCTGCCTGTAGGACATAAAACAAACAAAAATCATACGAGAGTTTATAAAGATCCTATGATATTAGTGAAAAGTATTTAAAAAGAGTCCGTACCTACACGAAAAAAGAACTGTCCGATAAAATCATGATGTTATAAGTGTAAATATTGTAAAAAAAAGTCAGTAAAGCATCTAAAAATGTTCTTATTTTTTCATCAATTTTAATGTATTGGGGCTTATTCTTTTCTTTAAATATTCATCTGCAAAGGGTATTAAATTTAGCTAGTAATGTAAAGTAATATTGTTAGACAGTTAATAAATGCAATTTTATTTTGTTTTAAATCACGTTTCGCAAACATACAAAGTATAATTTAGTATGCCGTTATATAGCCTAGTTTCCCTAAGATGTTACTTTTCTACATCTAAATTGTCAACATATAATTGAATATTGATATTAGAACGAAAACTTAAATAAATATTTATTGAACATTATTATAAGCGTATGCTTTATTATATAATACGACACGATAAATATTAAAGTCTTCTGTTACAAAGGATTGTATGGAGAAAACAGATGAGAATAAAAGAAAAATGCAGCGAGTAACACTATTTCTAGTACAAACATCAGAAAGGTAAATAGTGCAGAAAGCGAACATTTGATAACTGCTTCAACTGTCATTTCAACGCATGATTCAGAGGCGATTGTCGAACAGTGTGAAAATGAAAAGGATAATAAGTTTTCGAATCAAACACTCAGCAGTGCTGAAAATGTGGGATTAAGTTAAAATGCGGATTCAGAGGCACGCAAAAGAAATAAAAGCAAAGACAACAAAAATTGACTTGCTGTAATGGTTTCTTACCTCTACTTACTTTTTTGGTGGTCCCGTTGATCAGCTTCTTTTCCACGATAATAATAATAATAATAATAATAATAATAATAATAATAATATTATCAATGAATAGAAAACTAAATCTTTAATTTTTATGTATTAACATGCGTGAAAATTATAAAGTAAATAGATGCTTTGTAAGAAATCATTTTGATAAAAAAATAAAAATTCAATTGTTATATTTGTATTTAATTGAGAATTTAAATTACTTCAATTAAATAAAAAAGTTAAAATATAATTATAACTATAGGTCCGGGATACTGGATAATGGATGTAATATTCGTAATAACAATATTTTATTTAATGCTAAGAATGCAGTGACATTTAGCCTCAGCACGTTTATTTTAAAAATAATAAAAAATCCATGTTTCCCTCTTTTTTTAAACCTTAAACTATTTACATTTTCTTTTAATTTACTTCATAAACCATAAAAGGAAATAACATATCAAAATGTAAAAATAAGGATAATCCTTGAATATATAACAAAGATAAGAAATTTCCATTTTTTGTCTTTAAACAAATAAATGCGCAATGATGGTGCGCTAGCACTGTTGTTTATCCCCAGAGGAGAAGACCGTGCGTTTAAGGTGCACAGAGAGGGAATGCGACCGCCCTGGTTTTTCGACGGCATATACCTCGGTTTTTACAGCGCCGAAATCGAGGTTCAGAGCGGGGCGCATTCCTCGCCGTCCTCCCTGCACACTTACTTTAATCGTACACACGAATATACGCACATACACACTTTCGTACGTATATACTCACACTCTCTTCCCCTACCACCCCTACACTTCGCTCCTATTTCGCCGTCGCTGTTTCTATCATTCATTCATTCGCCAATCTCTTTCCTCCTTGGATGTCGTCGCTCGCACCTCTTGCTGCCGAAGCTGTTCGCAACAGCTGTCGCTGCACCTCTCCATGGAATGCGGTGCTGGGTAGTCCTCGCTGCTTACTATATACCTATATACAGTTGTATATATTGTATGTGGCATGTTATTTTTATTTCTTTATTTCTCAAAAAGAAATTTCGCGCATTTATTTATTTCTAATACCTCAATAGAAAACGTTATTCGTAATGATAATTTAACAACAATTTAACAATTTAATAAAAAAATAACAATTTTATTAAAACGTCGGGGGTGTTACATTGCTAAACAAACTAAGAAGAGCAAAAGAAGAATTACAAGAATTAAAAAAATTAGATGTGATATATAAGGCGCTATTAGAAAAATAGATTAAATAAAGAAAAAGAAGCTGAAAAATATCAAGATTTGAATAAAAAACTACAAGCAAAGATCTGCGAAAAACTTGATGAATATCGTACATTTAATTATTTTACATACAAGAAAATTGCTTCATTAAAAATGTACGAAAATGTGCATAAATGTGTATAATTGTACAAAAATGTACAATTTTTATTTCTATTATAATTGGAACAACAAATCGGGATCGCATCGGCATACTATGCTACAGTTTTGTACATTTTTTTACACTTTTGTACGTTTATGTACATTTTTATACGAAAAATTCCGCTCTCTAAGAAGCATCAAGATAATAAGACTTCAATAATGTCAAATATTTAAAAAAAAAAAATTTTCTAAGTGTCACTGTTTCTTAAGTACCTGAAAGTTTCCATTTTTACATGTGAATTGATTTTTATATGTGCCTCGCCACCTATCGGTGGAAAAGTCCAGCTGTATTTTTTTTCGATAAGGTACAGAAATGTATAAAAGTGTACAAAAGTGTATACATCTGTGATAAAACCTGTTCCAATTATAACACAAGTATAGATTTATTTACATTTTTATATACTTATGTACTCTTATATATATTTTTCATTTCCACTGGGGAAGGTGTATTTCTGGTCATAGTTAATGAAAAATTTGTAATTTATTTTTAGAAATCGATTGTTTAACCCTCCACTTATTACTTAAATATGATTTGACTTAACTAGAAAAAAAGTCATATATCCCAACCTGGAAGAAAACTATGCAGTTTTATTAAGAATTCCAGTTTATGAATATAGGACCCTCATTTTGTGCTAAATGCATTAAATAACTGTATATGTTGACCTTTAATATGCAGTAAAAACTATTAGAATAATTAGTTTACCTGCAAATTTTTTACATTTCATCATAAGTCATCCTTAAAAGATTTTAATATTGAAATTTGCTTTGATCAAAATTAATTACCAACCACTCGTTAACATTTCAGAACGTCTAGCGTCACGATACAACATGTAAGGCATATACAAATTGATGCATTTTGATGTATAACTTTTAACCTTTTCTTAGTATTTGTTTAAAAAACTACTATGTTGCATAGAATAACTACATGTACATATTATGTAAAGAAAGAAAATATTATATATTTAGACATTTGTTCGGGCCGCCGCTTATCGTCAGCCCAGGCATCATTTCATTTTCGTGACAGGCGATCTGTCTCTTTCTCTCTCGAAGGACCATAAGTGAAAGCTACGTTTGTGGTGTCCTTGCGATAATCCCGCTCGCCCTAGCTCTCTTCCTGCCGGACCTCGCCGGACTGCTCCTTTGCATACGACACGTCGATCTAATTCTCGTGTCTCGTGGTCACTCGCCCGGCTTTTCTTTTTTCATTTTGAACACGCAAGTTTTTTTCTATTTAAAAGTTTATTTTATTAATTCAGACAAAGCAAGAATTATTGCTAAAAGTTTATGACCATAATATACGAGTTTAAATTAAATATTAAATTCAGTTTGTCTGTTTATTTCGTCGTCTATTCACTTCTGCTTCTTACAAAACCACGTGTCAGCATTTTTATCGTTACCGATATTCGCAAGTTCGAACGCGTTCTTCCCTCGATTATTCAGTTAATTATTCAAGCTAATAACTATAAAATCGGGAAACTCACGAAAATTTTTGGTTCACTGCTCCAGATTTACATGTGCGCAAGTCTTTACATGAGATCACCAGACTTCTTAACTGCAATGAAGAGGGCATTAGAGCCATGACTTTCCTCGAGAGGCCAGTCGACCACTGGGACGACTGGTTGGTTCAGCTGTTGAAGACTCGCCTGGACGCACAAACCAGAGAAGACTGGGAGAAGACTCTCGAGGGTACAAAGGACTGTCCTACATATGAAAAGCTTGTAAACTTTTTTAGAAAATCGTTGTCATACCTTGGATACTGACAGATGCAGTGATTCTGCCTTCACCAAGAGCAACACAACTTCAAAACCTGTCATCAAGCCTACTCGTCCTGTTTCAGTGTTTATTTCCAACCCCGCATCTAGTAGCATGGACACTTCAAGTACGGACAAAGACAACCTGCAACCTCTGCAAGGCCAAACACTACCTCGGGTACTTCCCCACGTTCCAGTCATACACTTTGGAGAGAAAGCTGATGCACCTTGACGAGACTCATCTGCGGTGCAACTGTATACGCCGAAGGCATCAAACCCCTGGATGTCCTTCCAATGGTCGCTGCAGGGTACCACAGTGCAATCTGCCCCATCATACCAGCCTACATCCGCAGAAGGATGATGGCAGCAACAAAGAGCGACCATCAGGTGAATTCATGCCTCATCCTGATGTGAGCGGCTACACCTTCCAATTAAGTGACATCCAGCCTCACTCTTGAATGGGAAAAACCATACTGACGGCCACGGATTGCATTGTTCGGGAATCATACACTGGTCACAGTATGTATCTAAGGGCCATACCCGACCCATACTCGGAATACTCCTTCTTATTTGAGCACATCAGTCAGACTCTGTCTGCACCGAAGAAAAGTGAATATACCTATCAGTGGTATTGGCGTTGCGTCTAACATAACCTCTCATACTGAAGTTACTGCGTTACTTCACTCCCCACAGGATACTAATTTTAATTTGGAGTTTTCAGCGCTAGTGCTGACTGATCTTCTGTATTGAAACAAGGTTCATCGTTGTCAGTGCATTGCCACTACACTCGCATTTTCACTGTCAGCGAGGATCTTCAGAAGTTTTGGGAGGTAGAGGAGGTACCTTCAAACATAACCTCTCTTGTCAAGATCAGAACTCCGGCTGCCTTTCTCACGCACTCCATATTTTTTGAGTCTCGCAACGTGGCCACTGCTCGTCTCACCCAGACTGAGCGAATAATCAAGACGAAGCTCGAGGCAAGAGAAGCAACTCGGCTTTCATGAAGGAGTTTCTGGAGCTGGGCCACATTGAATGATTGCCTGATTTTGAGGTTAATGTTGCCGCCATTTATTTTATGCCACATCATACTGTCTATAATCATAATGACAGTGGCAAATTAAGAGTTGTATTCAAAGCTTCTCATGTATCTTGGAATCAACTCTCTCTTAATGACTGTCTTCACGCTGGTCCTAAACATCAATCTGACATCACCATGAGTATAACCTCATGAACATTTTACAGATTTATGTTTACAGATGACATTGTTAAAATGTTTTAGCAGTCTCGAATCCAATAAGAGGACTGCAATTGGCCCTGCATAGTCTGGAGAGACTCATCGGACAAGGCAATCGAGGCTTTTCGCAGGCTGACAGTGACCTATAAATCTGCCTGTGCTCCTTTCCAGGTTATTCACACTGCTTTAACTAGCCAACGATGAGCAGCAACACTTTCCTCAAGGCTCATGTATCCTGAAGGATCACATGTACGTCGATGACGCACAAGCGGGGGATGATTCACTGTAACAAGTCCTGCACGTGACAGCTGACATGGTTTTACTGTCTAATCTCTCTTCAATTTCGCAAATCGATTGTTTCTTCGACAAGAACGAGCTGGTTTCTATGAAATATATACATATATATATTCTTCGAATACACGTACGGTGGCGTTCAGCGCATAGCGTATATGTTAGAATAGGGGGTTTCACTGTACAGCAGAGTCGTGCTAGTGCTGCAACGGCTTTTCTCCCCTCTATGCTTGCTCCGTGCTTCGTTGCCTATCGACGCTTACTTCGACACTCACTCCACCGACTGACTGCTGCACCGACTAGATGTGTCTCCAGCACACAGCTGACGCCGTCTAGTATCAACAGAAAACCCGCCTTATTAGAAGATTATTATATATACTAGAAGATTTATTAGTACTGTATTGAGGTCGTTGTGGATTCATTAAATAAAGAAATCATTTAAAATAACTAAAGACCTACAGTTTCGACTCAGGGATCAGAGTAGAACCCCACTCATGACATTTGTTTAGAGTGTTACTAAAAAGGGATGATTGTGCACTAATCAAGCGAATAATACTGTCACTCGCCTGTTCGACCCTATGGGATAGCTGGCTGCTATAACCATCACAGCTAAATTGCTAATCCAACTGCTGTGGATACTGGGACTGAGATGGGACCAGGCCGTGATCAGCGTCTTACGCACTACCTGGGCCACCTTTTACGAGCTGCTGTCAGACATCTAGGGCATCCGCATTACTCGTTGGTTTGACATTCTGCATGCAACGCCCAGCTTTCTTCATGAGTTTTCCGATGAATCCGTGTACCTGGTGACGACGGACGAGGATGGCAGTACGAAGTCAAACACTTATAATGGCCAAAAATAGGTTATCTATGATCAAAACATTCAACCTACCAATGCACGAGTTGCGCGGGGTACTGTTACTCGCTCTGCTCATCGCCAGTCTGCTTGAGCATCTACGTCTTACACCATCTAGGATCTACTACTGGTCTAACACTTAAGTCATATTGGCTTGGTTGAAAAGCCACCCCTCTAGATGATCGACCTTCGTGGCCAACCGGGCCAGCTTGGTCTGGACACTTGTGCCTGGCGCACTACGGGACTACGTCAAATCTGCTGACAATCCTGAGCTCGCCACACGTGGAACCTCACTAGCTCAGCTTAGGTAAGAGAGGCTAATCGCAGGCTGGACTGGCTGGAAAGCTCCAATATCAGAGATTTTGATGAATTTTTATTTTTGCAAGACTGAGTCAGAAAAACATGTTTTTAACTAATGTATGTCTGTATGTACGTATGTATGTGACAAAAGATTTCTGGAACAGTAACTCTTCAAGGGAAGCATATTTTGAGCTAAAATTTTGCATGCATATTTTGAAGCTGATTGGATAATAAAAAGTACATTTAATAAGAAAATAGTAACTTAAAAAAAATGTTAAAAATAGAAAAAAGAATTTTTCTCCATTTTATACATTAAATATATTGAAAATACGTATGTTTTCATAAAGTACACGTGTTTCCTTTTGATTGATATATCTAGCATTATTTTAATTCTTTTTTTAAAGAAAAATAAATATATCATTTTATTTTTAAATTTGTTAAAAATTAAGAGAAATTATTTTGCTTTCTCATAGAAGAAGCTTTGTGATGTTAATAAAAGGTTTTGCTGAAAATATGTTAGAAACATGTTTTCAGACATTCGGAGTCAAAACACACTATTTTTAGAAAAAGTCTGTATGTTGTAGAGGCTCGATTTTGAGCAGAATTATAGAGATTTTAGGAGTTCCTCAGCTGTTTTGGGGCTAGTTGTGTGTGTAATGGTATGTGTGTCTTGGTATGTGTATTCGAATTGTAGCGAGAGGTTCGCGCTGCGAGAGTGTCGGCAGAAAGCTGCCAGGAGCTTCAGTGAGCGGTTGTCTGCACTGAGCTCTAAATTCAATTTTATTCGCAGCTGTACTTTTATTGTAAGTCACGCGAGACTCGACCCACCCGTAAGGGGTAAGTTTGTATTTAATTTAGTAAAGCCTCGGTAAAACGTGAGTTTTACGTATTTACCTTATTCTGTAATTATTAGTGTCGGGTTTGGAGACGCACGGTGTGCGGGATCTATAAATATTGATTTGCTCGAGAGGCCACGAGGAGGACGCTCCATCGGCATAGAAAACCCGTGCAGCGACTTCAACCGCATTCACCTCGGCCCGGGTCCAGTTTTGCTGTACGAGGGACTCATCGCCACGGTCCAGTTGATGCCGTCGACGATCGACGATCCCGTCGCCGAGTATTAGCGTAACTATAAGATACGTGCTTTATCACGCCTTCTAAACTAAAACCGACTCTGGCTATATGCCGTATTTATGAATTGGACAACGTTGACTTGTAAAGCCGACGCCGTGTATGGATGTGACGTGTGCATGTGCGAATGAAAGTAGCCGACTCGAAATGGATGCGACGACGACATGATTTCAGTATCGGTGTATATATATTTGTACAAGATTGTTCTTAATTAATGAGTGAACTCTGAAGGAATTCTAGCGTCTCCTTTATTTATTCCCATTAATCTATTACAATGTGTGTTTGTGTGTGTGCGTGCGTGCGTACGTGCGTGTGCGCGGCGTGTGCGTGTATGTGTGTGTGTGTGGACGGATGTTGATGAATATTACTCCGAATATTTATGGTCAAAAATAATGTTTTAGGTTTCAATAATTTTCTTATTTTTTAAAGGAAGGAGGCCGTAAAAAAATATTTGTTGTTTTTCGATGTTTTTTGTCTTTTAGTGGTTTTTCGATTTTTGAGCTTTAATTTTTCGGGGTTTTCAAATAATATCATTCGTTCATTTTTTATCCATTTGAAAGAGCATGAAACGAAATAAGCTAGTTTCTTTTTTCTGTTATACACGAAAACGTCGTGTTTGGTTTAAACGCGAATATGTGGGCAATATAACATGAAAAGTAAAATTTCATTATTCGTTCTGAAAATTTCTAGAAAGATAGATTTTTACTACCTCTTGAGATTGTTAGATGCCTAGATTATAACGACATTTACATTCGGAGTTATTTGAGATTATATATTTAAAATTTTTTTTTGTCGATTATATTTCGAGAACGGTGCGGTCATTGTTTTCAAAACAAGGCTCATTTTTTTCGTTTTTTAATGAAAATTCCGAATTTAAAAGAAATTTTGAGATTCATCGATCCGTTTATGTTTTACAATGATTTCTTTATTTTACGATATTTTACGATATTCTGAAATTGATAAGGTAAATTATTTTTGTATTTTAGAAATAATATGATTGTTTAATTCTTTCTTTCTTTATACTTAATGGCCATGTGTTACCTCTTTTTTGGGTCTACGACAGGTCACAATGCATATGTGCCTTTGTATTTACGTATAACACTGATCATCACGTTCTTATTGTGATTAAAGCCCTGCATGTCTATATGTGGAAAACGAACCTTACAATCATACATACATCTCTGTAGGAAATAACTTTTTTTTAATAATTATACAATGTGATGTTCAAAGTTAATACCAGACATAAACAAAAAGTAAAAGTAGCACTACTTAATTCAATTTAAAAAAAATAAATGGTAATGTTGACTTTAAATAAAGAAGAGCCGGTGCCGCTTTTGTTTTTGTTTACTTATATGAAACGTCTTCTAGTTAAATAGTAGAATGGTTTGAATTTGCCACCACATACCACGTGACCTTAAGGCTCAGACAGAGCTCCAAGATTCGGGATACAAAATACAAGATATAAGATTAAACCATGTATTTAGTATATCTATATATACTAGTATATATATATATATATATATATATATATATATATATATATATATATATATATATATATATATATATATATATATATATATGTTAAGTATATCTATCTATACTATATATATATATGTGTTAAGTATATCTATCTATACTATATATATATATATATAGTATAGATAGATATACTTAACACATGGCTTGTATCTTGTATCTTGTACTCTGTATCCCACATTGAGAGAAAAGTTTGGTAGCTCCAATTAAATTTTCGCATATTAAATAAAATGATTAATTCTATACAAATATTAGCTAAATTCAATAAAATACATTAATTGGAATTTGGTCAAATTTTGTTACAATAAAAGACAGACGATAAAAAAAAATTAATTGATATGATAAAATATTTATTGCAATGATTACTGATATTTCATTAATTCAATTAATTTTTAAATCAAATCTAATAATTCTTTTAATAAAATTATTAACTGAATTGGATGAATAATTCGTTGAACTGATTAAATATTTAATCAAAAATCCTTTTCATAAAATTTAAAATAGATTTAAGCAAATATTTTGTATTTCTAAAAACATATTTAATTGATTCAAACCAAGATTAAATTAAGATTTTATTTGTTCAGCATGCTTTGAATCAAAAATCAAAAATATATATTGATGGAACAAAATATATGATTAGAATTAGATAATGTATTGATATAAAGAAATAATTAATTAAGGAAAAACCCTGATTTATATTGTAAAATCAATTAAATTTTTTTCAATTAAGCAGATTTAATTGATTCAATGAAAGTTCATTGGAACTAATAAACTTTTTTGTCAGTGCTCGGAGCTCTGTCTGAGCCTTTATTATAACTTTCAGACGCGTCGGTAGCGCCATCTCGCGAGGCTTGGACACGCGAGCTTTGCAAATCTTGCACTCCGTTATAACCAAGGAGTAGGGCCTCCGTGCCCCCGCCCCAGCACGCTAAAAACTCAACTGTAGGGGAATAGGAAATAAACAGGGATAAGGCGGAATAAGGACCTTAGCAGGTAAATAAATTATGAAGAAAATCGAAGTTTATCTTGTATAAAATAAATTCAGTGAGAAGTAATTAGGTTTATAATAACAACTGTTGAATGGATTGGACTTTAATTTTATTGTATTTAGTAGAGGCAATGGTTCACATATAAAAAACTAACAATTATAAGGAAATATAACATATATTTATTAAAAAGTCAATTAAAAAATTTCATCAAAGTTTGTTACGCAAGAAAATTTTATGGTAATAATGATACTTTTTACTATTTACAAAACAAGTTAGGTTACGTCGCGCTTGCAAATAAGCGAGAACAAGGGAGAATACGGCGGAATAAGGTTCTTATTCCGTCTTATTTCTCCTTATTTCCTATTCCCCTCAATTTAAGTTTTTAGCGTGCGGGGGCACTAAGGTTATAATATAACCTTACAATACCTATGTATAATATTTGCTATATATACTGTCACTTTTGTGTTTGGTTTATCATTTTGTGTGTTCAATTGGTCATCTGCTAAATGAAAACTATGATTCGGGAAGTTACACAACAAAAAAAAATTTATATGAACTATCAAGCCTTGATCAAAATGATCTCTTGACTCTTTTATATAGAGTAGATAATTTTGGAACGATTACAGATGCTTCTATTTGTGAGCATCATAAATGCAAATATTTGCATTATTTTGAAAAAAAATTTAGAAAGTGTTGTAATCTCTTCAGTAAACATAAAACGGCTATAACCTTTAATTTAAGAACCTTATCTTTGGACACTTGTGAATAATTTTTTGAGGTGAATGGGAAAAAGTTGATTCCTGGTGATAAAACCTGCTGTAATTGTTTGTCAATGTATTAATTCTGCAAAGGAAGAATCATCTCAAAGTGATGCCGATACACCTAAAACTACTGCATCAAACAGTGAATCATTCGCAAGTCAATCAACTATTCAATCCAGTTCGTCAAATGTTGATTATCAGTCTCGCAGTCAAAATGCTGAGATTCTCAATAAAATATTGAATGTGTTTGACATCTCACTATTCAAACCGATGAAACTTAATCATAAAAAATTAGAAAATAAATCAACTGAAATAATCCAGGAAATAGTTACAAAAGTTTCTACAGCCATAAATAGTACATGTGAAAATAACCTAGTGACACCGTTAAATATAAAACAGTTACAAGATGATAGTGATGCATTCAGAGAATTTATCAGCAATCTATCATCTAGATATAATAAAGAAGAAAAAATTAAACAACAAATTCGTTTACTTACTCTATTACCAGTTGATTGGACTTATCAGAAAACTAGTCAGTACTTTCTTTGTACGAAATGTATGTTTTACAAAGCCAAAACTAAGGAAAAAACAAGGTAAATAACAAATTATACGTAATGACAAAAATAAAATTAGTTAGTTAATTTAATAGTTTGGATCCACCATGATCTATATATGACTCAAGGTGAAATGAATAAATATTTGTAAAAAAAATTAATTCCTTTTTATAAAAATTGTCATAAAATTTTGATACCTGCTATCCTAAACATCATCATAAGAATAGAAAAAAATATTTATAAATACTGTGCACTAACTCATAACGAAGGAGGTTACTACTTTATTTATCATGATATGTTTTTTAGGTGTTTTAGCTGATAACCCAAGAAAAATTCATTATACACATTCATCGGAAATAAAAAATTGTATTGTAGAATACTATAGAGATGATGCAAACAGCAGATTATGTAGCGGTTTGAAAGAATGCTTAAGGGGGCAAACCACCTTTAAATTGTCAAAAAATCGTTTTTTTTTTATTTACCTTATTTATAGGAAATTTCCCGTAGAATAAGCTCCCGAAAACCGTTTTAAGATATCATAATTCCTTTTAAAGTTACAATATAAATTCTGAGACAGCTTTTTTGCCAATTTTGCGTAAATTCAGTATTTTATCAATTATTATTTATTTTATTATTATTTATAACTAAATGTTTGATTGATTATTTTATTTAGTTATAAAGCAATAAAATATAATATAATAAGATCCATTCTTGTGTATTCAAATATTTGCGCGTTGTTATATGTAATATTGGCGCATGTGCGAATTACGAGTAACGTGACATGTCATTACGTCACAAGATAAAGGTCGATAAATCAGATCGAATTTTTGACTAACCTTACCCGTACATTTTTGCTACTTTTGACAGTTGGCTTTTATGTTTACAAACCACCTGTTACTAAACACAGCTAATATTTTTATTGTACTGAACTTATACAGTGTTTTAATTGCATTTGACAATTTGTGAATGTGTGTAAATCAGTGTAGTGAAAATGTATTCTAAAAAAGATAAAAAAGGAAGATTCGCAAAAGAAGCCAAGACTATCCACCAGCTCAGCGAGGAAACTCCAAAACACAGCTAGTGCTAGAGGCACCAGTGATACAACAAACAGAATCATTGACACTTCAATTTTATTTTCTAAACTTAGAAGTGTTCTGTGTTGTAATCGGTGCCATGGCAGTGTTCAATTAAGTGAATCTGGTGTGCAGGGTCTTCAAAATAAATATTGTGTTTGGTTTCAAAATAGATATTGTGTGCTCAAAGTGTGGTGAAATAGCAGCGATCAACTCCAGTAACAAAGTAGGAGCCAAAGGAAATGCATATGGAGTGAACAGAAGATCTGTGCTGTCTGCTCGTGCACTTGGACATAGACACGCTGGCCTTTCAACTTTTTGTGGGATTATGGACCTATGCAAGCCAGTTGCCCAATCGGCTTTTGATGAAATAAATAAGCAGTTGAGTGAAGTGTGTGAAAGTGTCGCTCAAGAGTTTAGTATAAGTACAGATTACTCAATTTATTCATTTTTTTGTTTTTTTTTTCATTTCAGGTTATTCAAGGAGGAGGAAGACTCATGGGACTCCACGCACCAGAAAATATTGATGTACACTGCTGCAGATGTTTGTCTGCTACGTTGAAAAGAAGAAAAAAGTAGTTGCAATTGATAAGATAAGTATAAATTATATCTATTAGAACTTGTAACTTAATTGTTAAATAACTCTAAATGTTGTTTTTTATCAATTTCAGCTTACTGTCCGTTAGATTCCAAGTGAACGCATGGACAGATTGGGCTCAAAATTTATGGAGATACTCATTATAGTAGTACTTTTCATATGAGCGTAGGGATTTTGATTTGAACGAGTAGAACATTTTTTACATCTATAAAAGTGATAAAATTATTAAAAAATAAGTGTTATATTGACAATGTTCATATAAAAAAATACTTCTACTCGTTCAAATCAAAATCCCTACGCTCATATGAAAAGTACTACTATAATGAGTATCTCCATAAATTTTTAGCCCAATCCATCCATGCGTAGACTTGGAATCTTACGGACAGTGCTTAAAGTCTTCGAAAACAGTCTGGTTTGCCATGGAGGTATAGAAGGTCCAACGAAGGTAAAAAATATACAAATTGGTAGGTTTTTATGTATACTTTGAGGAAAAAAAAACCCTTATTAAAATAAATATCAAAATAAAAATTCTTAATTAATTTTTTTGTTTCAGATTTTAAAGGTGGTGTGCCCCCTTAAGCGTTTCAACTGTCAATAGCGAAGGGTCCAAAACATCAGCATTACTTCAAAAAAGATTATTATTATATGATCTGAATGATCTCTATAGAAACTGGGTAAAAGACTATAATTCAGATAATATACCTAGTTTTGCATTATTCGCCGGTTTAAGACCAAAAGAATGCGTAATAGCAGGAGCACCAGGGACTCATACGATATGCGTCTGCAGTCTGCATCAGAATGTTAAATTAAAATTAGATGCTTTAACTACTAAAATATCATACAGAGATTTGCTAAAGCAATATGTATTCTCAATGGACAATAAAAACTGTATGTTACATGAGTGCGATAAGTGTTCTGGAAGAAAAGCTATTGTTGGATATTTACAATCTAGATAATTTTTTGGTAAAAAAACTTTTATTACTTATAATAATTGAACATCAGTCAGTTAAAAGAAAGGTGATTCCAAAACTTCAGTCAGTAGAGCAGTGCTTGATAATTTTAAAGAACGTATTGATGAATTTATTAAGAACTTTGTTGATGATCTGTGGAACCCATCCGAGCATCATTTCGTGGCTGAAGCTCAAAAATATTTCCTCTCGTATTGCAAAAAACCATTAGATGCAGAAGTACTTGCATTGCTCTTATAGATTTTGCAGAAAACTACACATTTATCTGTTAAGAGTCTATTCAAGCATATTATTTCAGTAGTGTTCAAGCGACCTTACATCCAATTTCAATTTATTATCGAACTATTACTGACACTGCTGTGACGGTTATGAGTTTCTGCGTTATCAGTGATAGCTTGAAACATACTGCATATACTGTAAATATTTTTCAAGAAAAAGTTTTGGAAAAATTTAAAGAGGAATGCCCCTGGATCACAAACATTATCTATTTTTCTGATGGAGCTCCTACGCTGTATAAAAATAAGTAAGTAAATATTTTATTAACATTGTGAACATTGCAAAAATAATTATCCATCGAAACAAAATAAGTAACTTATTGTTAGTATAATACGAATCATGAATATAAATCTTTTTTTCAAAAACAACTTTATTAGTTTATGTTTTCATGAAACTGAATTAAAGCTAAAAATTACTTCTTACAATTTTTTCGCCACCAGTCATGGAAAAAGCGCATGCGATGGTATTGGTGCAGTAGCGAAACGCTCAGTAAGAAATGCAACATTACAGCGGGATGCAATAGTATAGATATAATTCTAATTTTAGAGGATTAGTTGTGATGCAGAAAGAACTGTAAGTACCTACCTGAGTATGTGAGGTATCCTGTAAAAATTTATGATAATCTTATTAGAATCGTCCTTAATAATTAGAAATTTAAGGAAATTTATTCTATTATTTTATATTTCTATTGTAAATTACATATATAAATATTCTATTATTTTATTTTATATTATTATTATAAATTGCATAGGTATATAAAAATAAAAATTGTTTAGAAAATGATGCATAATGTTTCACTTTTTCTTTATAATATTGTTAAGACCCGGTTCGGGGTTAATTCTAATAATACACGTTATTTATAAAAGAACGCAATAACTTAGGTTTTATTAAAAACTCGGGCACTCGAACGTTTTATTACAAGTGCATCTAAATAGACAGCTGTCCCAAAAGCGTTTAACTGTTTACAAAACAAATTATCGGATATTGTATCCGTGTTCGAATTGCATTCCAATTAATGTTAAGTTTGAAAGTACGATTTTCAAGCGCTTAAAATAAAAATGCATAATTTAGTTAACAGGAAGTAACGCAGTATAAAATTATTTCATTGTATATACATGCTTTATTCGAAATTCATTTACATTTTTAAGAACTATAATTTAGTTTCCTCTTGCATAATTCAAGTTGCACATACTACTAAAATTAGAAAATCCCACGCATGAAAGTCGATGGCTGTCGCCAATGCCGCTTACGAACTTCAAAGTATCTTTTTAATACAGCGCGGGAAGGAAAATGAATGATTTAGATAGAGAGGGGATACACCAGTAGGCCTGTGCAAGAACTATGCAGATCCGATACGACCTCCGGCAACCTATGACACTCGCAGGTCGCACTCGTAGCCCGACTTGGCATGCACTAAAAAGAAGTTTTTTTTATGCCTAATACGATTCATTAAATGTTAAGTACGGTTATTTTGGACTGGGGACTGTTCATTCACACAAAAAAGTTTACTCACCTAATTTCTACACAAGTTTTTGATACGAGTATTTTCTACATATATCTTTTCTCACAAAATATTATTCTACCCAAAATATATTTTTCAAACATTTTTCCAACACAAATATATATCAATACCATTAGATTTTACAGATCAATTATTTACGATATTGTTTCTTATTATTAATAAATAATGTTGACACGACACAAAACTGTAATTGGCAGTAAACAACCCGGTAATTGGTCTGTTACTCATGTTAGTAAGATCATCGTCACGTATCTACGGGGTTATTTTATCATCGACGTCAGTGGTGCGCAAGTGGCGCGCGGTACGTCAGCAGCGCGTACCCCAGCGCGCTTTTTTCATCCGCAGCGAGTGATTCTGCCTGGCTTTATTTTGGCAGTAGCTCGTACTTCAGAGCATCTTCTGCACCAGCAGTAACGCGTACTTCTGTGCGCCTTTGTCGGTATGAACCGCATGCCTCTCATCGCGCCTTTGTCCCAAATATTCCCATTTAGTTAGTGTCCACGTTTCGCATTCGTATAGCATTACTGGCATTATGATTTTTCTATATATCTGTAGTTTTGTCTTCCGTAATAGAAGTCGTAAAGGCATGCATATTCCAAATTCAATTTTTTCTTGATTTCGTTATGAGTCTTCTTATTAAAGTCAAATATGGTGAAACGGCGCACCAATTAATAATTAATTTTAAAGAAGCTAGTTAACTTAATTAAAATGTGTCTAGATAACAGTAGGGGCATAGTTCATATTTCAATTTCTTTTCTAAAAGTTGCCTAACTGTTAACATGTGATCGTTAGTCTATCTGTTTCGTTGAAATTCACACTGGTCATCCTCGCGGATTTCTTCTGCGAGTGGCATGAGTCTTATTAGTACATTAGGCAAGTTTATCACCTTTTTTGTGAAATGGAATCATGATCAAGTCTCTCCATTCCTTAGGCATCATTTCCCTTTTCGATATGATGCATATAAGAATGTGAATTATTACAATAAGTGGCCTTCCTCTTTCCTTAAATAATTCTGTTCGTAATTGGCCCACTTACGGGATCTATTATTTTTCAACTTTTTGATTGCTGCGTGTATTTCGTTAGAAGTGTGCTGCTCGATATGTGATTCAGTAGTATGGATTTCGCTGTAGATAGAAACGATTTGTTGTTCGTTAACATTTAGTCAAAATAGCTTCTTCACCTGCTTAGTATCCCTACTGTATCGGTTATTATCTTTCCTTGTTCGTCCCTTAGAAAATCGTAATTGTTTTGGGATCCTTTAAAATCGTAATTGTTTTGGGTAGTGTTATTCAGACTAGGCATTTTTGTTTGTTGCATTTTATCTTTCCTTTCCTCGCATTCTTCATCGAACCACGATTTATGTTTGCACTTTTTCCGTAGTCCTAACGCCGTCTTAGCAGCTTGTTTCATCGAACTTTTAATGTTTTCCCAAGTAGCTTTCCTGATAACACAAAACGTTTTTAAATCGGTTTAAAAACGTTTGAAACCAAACTTTAAGACATTCAAAAATAAACTTGGAAAAACTTTTGAAAAACTTTGGATAACATCTGAATGTCCGCCGATTCGTTCAACATAAGACGTTGTAATACCTATTTTATCCGTGATTTAAGTAGTCTATTATTGCACCGTCCTTATCGCCCTCGCTACGCTCGGCGCTAACCTGACGGTGCAATACTGGTCTGCTTAAGGCACGGCTAGGCGTGACAGCGGATTTAGGCAAGTAGTGCTATAAAATAGCATACGATACTCATGTCAAAAGTCGTCCTTCATATCACGACGTTAAAGGAGCAAGTATCAGAGACACACACTTTGAGCCCTAACCAAATACAGGCTTGCAGCGATCCCGAAATTCAGAGCTCTTTAACCTTTTTGTTCTGGCAAAGCTTCAGGAATCTACGTGTGCCGCACACATACACATAGCAGAGCTATTATTAATGCACAGAAAGGGTTAACACCAGCCCTACTGGAGGTCCCAGCCTTGTTTTTGTCAAAGAGAGTCTTAAGGTACAGCGGTTGATCAATGTTAATTGTTTTACACAATAATAACCCCGCGAAAAAGTTTTTATACTCATCTACACTATATTTAAAAGATGAAAAAACTGTTTTCTTTATCGTAAGTTTATGCAATAATATCTAAATATATCTAGCATGTGCTGCAGCGCCTTGAAAATCGAATACCTCTACTACCGCCTCGATAAATGCTATTTTAAGAATAGTTTTAAAATATTACTAAGGTAGCATGTCCTCCAAAGGGCGATGGCCCGCATCGATATCTTTTTACGTCACCTTTCTTTTGCCACCTCGTTTGAGAAAACAAAATGTGCCAACGCACCCGAAAATCCTTAGGGGTAGTTTTTATCTAAACCGTTAACCCCCTGTAAAATTGTGAAAATGCAGTAGCCCCCATTTGGGGTCATTTTACAATTATAGATTGTGACAAAATCTTCCATTTGAGCCGTTACTCAATTGCTGAAAAGTGTGCCAAGTGGAGGAATTTGATATGGACAATTTAAGGATTGCTTCTGGTATTTTAAGAATAGTCTTAAAACACTACTAAGGGATCACGTCCCACAAAGGGAGATAGTTCGAATCGATAGCTTTTTACATTACCTTTCATTTGCCACCTCGTTCGAAAAAAAATTGGGGCCAGTTACTTCGGGACAGTTTCTTTCTTAACCCCCTGTAAAATGATTACAATTTAGCTCCCATTTAAAGTCATTTTTTAATGATAGCTTTTGTCGAAATTTTTCATTTGAGCCCTTATTTGATTATTGAAAGTTGTGCCAAGTTTCTGTTTTAGAGCTTTCTGTCGTTTTCTGTCTTTTAGGGGTTGAAAACCTTAATCCTTAATTTCTCAAGTTCCTTGAGTCTTAGGTGCTGATTTTTTTTAAATTCATGTCTTTTGATACTCTAATCGAAGGCGTAGGTTTTATAGGTTGTTTTTAGGGGGCGTCTTTATTAAAAAATGATGCGACGTTCTCAAGATATAAGCGACTAAATTTTTTTTTCAAAATACGCATAATCGCAATATCTTAGAAAATAAATGATCTCATAATCGGAAAAAAACATACATGTGATGAGTAGTAAAAAGCTCTGAGGTAAATTTGGAACTAAATAGATAATATTACTTTTTCTAAAATGTTAAATAAGAAAAAAAAATTGTTTTGGTAGTTTTTATTGAAAATATATAAAAGATAGACACATGTTCTAAACTTGCGAGATAGATAGATATAAACTCTTAAAGTGCGAGTGATTTCATTTCGATTTATGTCTTTTAATACTATTCTTAAGCTATTTTTAAGAAATAAATTTGAATTTAAAGATTTTTCAAATAGTAGATATGTTATCAAATTAAAAATGAATTTTTCAGCAGTTTCTATTGAAGATATTTAAAAAAAGATATAAATTTTGAAAACGCGTACAATTTTCTTTGTATTTATGTGTTTTATAGCTGTTCTTAAGCTATTTTTCAGAACAAACTAGAATTTAAAGAATTTTTGGAAAATAGCTATTTTAACAAATCAAAATATTGCTTCCTCCTTAAGGAAGCTTTGTAATAGTAAAAAAAAAGTTTTGCTTAAAACATGTTAGAAACATATTTTGAGACATAAGAAGTTAAAATACAATATTTTTAGAAAATGTCCGTATGGATGTGTGTGTGTGTGTGTGTGTGTGTGTGTGTGTGTGTGTGTGTGTGTGTGTGTGTGTGTGTGTGTGTGTGTGTGTGTGTGTGTGTGTGTGTGTGTGTGTGTGTGTGTGTGTGTGTGTGTGTGTGTGTGTGTGTGTGTGTGTGTGTGTGTGTGTGTGTGTGTGTGTGTGTGTGTGTGTGTGTGTGTGTGTGTGTGTGTGTGTGTGTGTGTGTGTGTGTGTGTGTGTGTGTGTGTGTGTGTGTGTGTGTGTGTGTATGTATGTATGTATCCCTCTGTATCTCGAGTAATCCACGGTTAAATTACCTGATTCAGGGCTCATTGGATTTGTTTTTTTTAAGGAATGCGGCTGAAATTTTTTTGATTTTTCAATGTTTTTTTTTGTTTTTATAGTGATTTTTCGATTTTTGAGTTTTAGTTTTTCGTTTTTTTTGTATGTTTAAAATATTATTATCTATTCACTTTAAATGCATTTTAAAGAGTATAAAATTGTCTATCTTTTCCGACCCTAAATTTAAAGAAAGTCATTTCCCTGTTTACGTTATATACGGAAATGTTTTTTGTTTAAACGGCCATATCTGTGAAAAATATGAAGGAAAATGTTTGAACAATTTTGAGGTGATTAGGAATATGACAAAGAATATTCTGTAAAATTTTCAAGTTTCTTTACTTTTCGTTTTCTGAGAAAAAAATCATTTTGTGAAAAAACTCGATTTTTTGTCGTCCACTTACTTGAGTAAAACGGCTTTAATTTGTCTGAAAATTTCCAGAAATGTAGCTTTTAGTAATCTCTTCTCTCTAAATGTGAAATAGTGAAATTGTCACTATTTCGGTTAGTGAACCCATTTCTCACTTGTAAAATAGTGAAAATATCACTAATTCAGAAGATGAAAAATTTTCGCTATTAAAATAGTGAATAAACCACTAATTGAATTAGTAAACCGAAACGCTATTTCATCTAGTGAAAAATTTCACGATTAAAATAATGAGAAAAATCCCGCACATTCCTACGAGAGAAAATCCGCGAACAGTGAAACCCGCTAAAAGTCCGGAAGCGTGCCCACCGTTGAGAGTGAGAATTGGGAGCTAGATAATATAATACAAAAAACACAACATTGAATTTAATTAATACTGGTAAGTAATCATATAAATATATATAATTATGAGGTGTAGTGGTTATGTATAATTTTTGCATTTATTCGAAAATTTTATATAACCTCAATCACACCTCGTGGAAGAGGGTAGAAGAATTTTCATGCCTCCAGCTAGATTTTTTCAAATTCTATAATATTTTATTATTTAATTATTTTATTTGTTACATTATTTAATTTAAATCTTTCATGGGACAATCATTTTACTACTTTAAATATTGAAGATTCACAAATTTAAACATTAAAAACTTACTAATTTAAATAGTGAATTTTCATTATTTTTATTAATATCTATCCACTAATTTACATAGTAAAGTTTCACTAATTTAAATAGTGAACTTTCGTTATTTTTATTAATATCGATTCACTAATTTAAATAGTGAATAATCACTAAAGTAAGTAGTTCATTTACACTAATTCAAATAGTGAAGGTTTTTCACTATTTCATCTAGTGACTATTCACTATTTTCTAGTTGCATACTTTGTACTAATTCTGTTAGTGAATATGCACTAGAAATTAGTGAATTTTCACTATTTCACATTTAGAGAGTTGGCTAAGTTCTTTGCCCAGATCATAAGGACTTTTGTTTTTCATGATATTTAAGGTTATATCTTTTTTCAAAAAAATTTTTGATTGCTCATATCTTTGTCAACCAGGGCTCATTTTTTTGTTTTTTAATAAGGATTCGGAATTACAAAGAAATTTTAAGATTTATCGACTCGATTTTGTTTTATAATGATTTTTCTATTTTTTTCAAGGTAGATTGTATTGAAGATATATAAATTAGACATAAATTTTTAAAACGCGAATTTGGAGAAGGTATTCATGTATTCTAAAATAAGTATTTTAGCAAATCAAAATTAATTTTTTATCACTGCTTACTAAAATATATAATATGTACGTAATATTTTATTAGAACTAATTTTTTTAAGGATATTCTGAACCCTGAAATTTACATTATAAGATTCTATAAGTCGATTAATCAAGACCTCTCTTTGAAAAAGCATTCTGCTAAAGCACTGAGCAGCGGTATCTTTTAAATGTACTTTTTATAATCCAATCAGCTTCAAAAATCTATTTTGAATCGGCGATCTCTACTCGGGTGTGCACTGAGAGAATGGTTCAGTTTGGCTTGCCGAAGTCGCATTGCTAAGTTTGCGGAGGCCATAGTCTGTCATTCTTACTGAGGAGATCGGTAAAAACTGCGGAACAGTTCGGCTGTTTTGCCGGATGTGTATTAAAAGTGATGTGTGGTGTTGCGCTTTATTGTAGCCTCATTATCACGTTTGTGATAAGGCAAAACAGAAGTAAGGTTAAAGTAGAACATCGAAAATATAACTTAGACTAACTAATCATATGTAAAAAGGTAACAGTAACAAAAAATTATTCATTATTTGTGAAAATGTGAGGTTAGGAGTGCAGCACGACGCACGGAGAATCAGCTGCCGAACTTGTTCCGCTATTCTTGCCGTATACATACTACCGAACTCACTTCGGTCAAAACTACCGAACAGTTCATCAAGTCTGACCGATGTATTCTCTTAGTGTGCGATTCTACTTAAAAGTAGAACTTCACGCCCAAGTAGAGATCACCGCGCCCCTCTAAAATAATGAAAATAAACAAAGTATTGAGTTATAAAACATGTTTTTAATTTTAAAAAATATTAGTATATAAACAAATTTTAAAATTAAAAAAAAATTAACTGTAAAGAAATTTTAATAAGATAATTATCAAACAATTAAAACTAACCCTAAAAACTAACTATTAAAACTGCAAATAAATGCCGGGACGCGTGTTTATGTACTTCTCTAAAGTTCGAACTGAAATATCGCACTACGATAGTACCACTAAGCTAACGTACTCATTGCAAAACAATAAATTACGCGAGTATTTCAAAAGTCAAAGGTTGGCGACAGCATTTGTAACACTCGCGCAGACAGAGAAGATTAAAAAAATAACTGAAATATTTAGATTATATTTTTAGCCATTTTTTGAATAAATTAATTAGAAAATGCGTTTTATTCGTAATAAAAATTATAAAGCGCTTGAGAATGCATTGGTTTTTAGCCGATTTAATGAATATATTAATTAAAAAATGCGGGTTTTACTTATTAAAAAAATACAAAGCTCTTAAGAATGCATTGTTTATGATATATTTTGATAAGAAGTGAATAAATTATACATTTTGGATACCAATCAAATGTCTGGGGACTGCTTAAAGGCTGAAAATTGCTTAAAAATCATAAATATTGCGTTTTTAGCCGTTTTTATGAACAAATTAATTAAAAAATGCGGTTCTTTCGTAATAAAAATTACAAAGTGTTTGCTAATGCACTATTTATGATATCTTTTGACAATAAGTGAGTAAATAATTCACTTTAGAGACTAATCGAATGTCTGGGGACTGCTTGCAGGCCGAGAATTGCTTAAAAATCATTAAAAATACGGTTTTTCGCAATTTTGAGGGGAACCCTTAAAAATATTAAAATACATGATTTCCCGTATAAATTAACCCTGCAGGTCTCGATTGCTCGGAGTTATAAAGGTTTTAAATATTTAAAGATTTTTTTAGGGTAGAATTCGGACTTCTTATGTGTTGAAAAAATTCGTGTAGTTGTATAACGTATGTGCATGATTTTTTGCAAAAAATTTCACCGTGAATGTTTGGAGAAAAAAAAATAATGTGATAATAGAGTTTTTTCGCGATTTGAGGGGGGAGGGGGTTAGAAAAATTATCAAAAATTCTTTTTTTTTTATATAAACATGAGTTTTTCAAGTCAGGAGGAGAGTCCTTTTGACTATCTTAACGGGAGGTACCCTTTATCATATTTATGTTTTTATGCCGATATTAAGCTTTCTAGCACAAATTTCTGCACTGTAATATTTTATTTTTGAATAAACATTTTCGTTTTACTTTTTATTAGTAGTGTATGACAAATAAATGTTTCAAGAATTGACTACTAAATAGTTTACTAGTTTATTGAAGAGTTATATTTTTTTAAATGTACTTTCTATAGTGTATTGTATAATGAATACTTTCACGTAAATTAAAAATAGTTTATCTTATAAAGCAATCTTCTCCTGCAGCTTTAATTTCTTCTTTTTTTCTGAGAATTTCTTTATAAATTTCTTATATGATTTTGAAGAATCTGTTGGTAAGATTCATCGAAAAATTGTATAGGTCCTAAAATAATAATTCAAAATAGCTAAAACATTTTTTAAATTTCTTGATCACACTGTACTTGTCACAAAATATTATGTGTTATACAATTGTTTCATTCACAAAAAATGTAAGCATCACAGATACTTCCTCGTAACAAAGTAAATGCGATTCATCAAAATTCAGACAAAACGTTTTAAAAGCTGCATAGTATTCTCAAATAACGTTTTAAAAGCTGCATAGTATTCTCAAATATGTAAAAAGTTTTAAATTTAATTCTCCCTCACAGGTGCATTTACAAAGGCCTCACTTGGCATCGTTGGTTCGCGAACGTGTGCCAATTCATTCAACTCTTTCCGACCAGCGCCATCTCTCCTTTAACAGACTTTCGAGATAGTGCGTACATCACTAAGGATCGCGTTGCTGTTGAGACGTGCTTTAGTAATTGTCGTATTTAACGCTTGTTTCTTTATCAGCGATGAACGAGGAAAAGTATTATTCCCGGAAGTTACCAGTGATGCAACCCGGGGACGAAATCGTTATCAGTGGTATCGCCGGACGATTTCCAGAATCCGATAATATAAAACATCTGCAGGAGAATTTGATGAACAAGCGGGATCTCATCACCGATGATGGTCGACGTTGGAAATTAGGTGATCATTTGCTCATTTATGTATTATAATAAAGTTCGATGTATATGAAGAAACTCAATATTGAATGATTACTCGCTGAATTATAGAGTCACCTTTCAAATGTGGGTCTTTACTTTTAAATCTTGAGACTTTACTCGCAAATTTTGGTGCGTACTCTTATAGTTAGGTGTGTAAATAAAAGTGAAAATTTTGAGTACCTTTCTTTAAAATTCTTACAAGTTAATTGTAAAGAAAATTATCTTAGATTAACTTAAAAAATATTTGTATAAATTGATCATCATAAAAAAAGTTTTAATAGTTTAAAAAGCAACGGTACTACGGGGAGTATACCTAAAGCAGGGCTAAACGGCTGTTGTGGCTTCTACTCCTCCAAGTAATCCCCGACCAAAAAGTAATTTAGAAAACAAGTATTGACTAAATAGAATGTAACTAAATTTGGGTTTATCCAGTGGATACACTCTAAAAAAATTTAAATTCGTGTAAACGCTTTGAGTAATATTTTATACTTAAATATGTGTAAATTTATATTTGTGTAAAAAATGTGTAATCTCTTAGTTTTACAAATATTTTACACAAATATTAAGGCTTTTAAAACTTGCACACTACTTGTGTACAATAATTGTGTAAATGCAATTCATTGCTTACTAATTATAGGATATTACCATATCTGACACCGTATTTTCCATTATGCATTCGACTATGACAACTCAAAAATTTTCAACTTATTTTTCAAATTAAATATTAGGTAATATTACATACTTGAACACAATTTTCGACCACTACTGATTCTCGTATATATATGTTAAAACAAAACAAATTAACGCGTTTCGAGTTAATGCCTGATATGCAATCTTTATAATATTCTAGATTATTATTACATAATACGATTAAACAATAATATTAACAGCTTTTATCGTTTTTCTGAAAATCTATTGTTATGGAATTAAGCTATTTAGAATCACTTTTAATCCTGATTAAAAAGAGAAAAAGTATTTGATTTCGTGAAATGGATAGAATACCGTTTTTATTTAAAACATGTATGATTATGTTTTGTAGCATTCATGTATAAGATTGAAATAGTTACTTTGATGCGCTTTCTCAAATTTTCTAATTATTAAAATAGATAACGTTACGATCAAGTCAAGTGAGTTGGTCCACTACTTAGGAATTACACTAGACTATAGACTGTCATTTCAACAACACATAATGTCTATTAAAAAACAAATGTTTAAAAGCGATGAATGTTATAAAATTTCTCTGAAGGACCTGGTGGGGAGCGGATCTTGCATCCGAGTACCCTTTTGATATTAAATAAAAGTCACATACGCTCTTTATTAGATTATGGAAGCTTCATATATTTTCCTCATAAAAAAAAACAAATAGATGCAATTGAAAAAAATCAGTATGATGCAATAAGGTATACACTAGGTTATCGGATCAGCACCCCCCACTAATCTACTCATTGCAAAACTTACCTATCTATACGACAGAAGTAAATATTTGTGTCTTGTTTATTTATCTAAAAAACTTCCAACCAACATCTTCCTGTCTATAAGTCTGCTATCCGATATTACTCAACTCACAAAAAAAAAATACGCGACCGACTTCTTCTTGAACGTATCGGGAATGTAATTCCGTTTAGAAATGCGATCGACTCGCATAAACACTGTAACACATACTTGCATGCATACGAAACTCTAACAACGTCTATTGCATTTGACTATAAACTAGGAAATCGCCTAGAGAGCGTGGAAGATTCCAACAAAATCTTGAATGACTTTATAGCAGCTGAATAAGCTATCGCAATTTACAACGGTAGCAAGATTTTTGATGCTCAGACAGTTGGCACTGCATGCACGTACAATAACCCAGTATTTTCACTCTAACGTAGCATCAATAATCTTGCTTCAATTTTTGCTGCTTAAGTCATTGCATTAAATGACCTGTTCGACTTCGCTCTTCAAAATAATTATTGTAACATTTTCATTTTCACTGATTCCCTTAGTGCTTTATAAAAACTCAAGTCCACTAACACAAGCATGATAACCAATAACTACATATATCAAACTAAAGAAAAAATTATAGAATTTCGTAAAACAAATCTAAATAATAACCAAATAAATAAAAGTGTAGACTCTTTAGCGAAATCAGCAACTACTAATTAGTATGATGTAAACATATGCATTCCCTTTTCCAACCTCCGTGGGAAATATAAAGAGACAGCAAAAATGAACACGCAATTAACTACTAAAAAAATCGGGCTTGAAAAGGGCAAAGAATATTTCCAATATTCTTATCTAAACAGATCTAAGCCTTGATTTTCAAATCTAAATTTTAACCGAGAAATAATAGTCACAATAAATCGTTGTCGAGCGGATCACTACTCTTTGGCGGCTTCCTTAGCGCAAGTAAACATGATCAACATTCTCGTTGTTCCTGCGGACATGAAATCCAAGACTTAGATCATATACTGTGGTAATGTATTTTATATAATCCCCAAAGGACATAGCTGATAAAAAGTCTGGAAAGAAAAAGAATGTACCTACCTTTGAGAGCTAGAATGCTAATCTCCGAGGCTCGACCTTCACTATGCAATATTTTATTTCAGTTTTTAAAATCTTGTAATCTCGAAATTTAATAGTGTCGTATACAATTATTAGCCAATTGTACTGATATATATATATATAGGGGAGAGTGGGGTAAAGTGGGCAGGGCAGCTAAGTGTGGCACCTTAATATTATAAACAATAACGTACGTTAAAAATCTAATTTTGTTTATACACATTTAGAAATGACTCTAGTATTTTTTTCTTAAGTTATAAACTCAAAAATTAATGTTAATAATTATTAATGCAAGTTTGAAAATCGGAGCATGAAAAAAGGTTGCCTTCATTTTTCGTCGGCTAAGTACGGATCGAAAATGATTCCTTTTTTAAGTGAAATTATGCGCGTTTCATAAATTAACTTTTAAACTTTTAGAGCCTTTCTTTTGTTTTTTCAAAAGTGCCGTAAATAATTAATTATAAATGATTAAAAATTGAATTAAAAAGGGGCTATCGTGGCATACTAAGTGGGGCAAATGTAGCACACACAGCGCCGCGTAGTGAGTTCGTCTTGACGCACCTAACCTATCGAACTCAAAACGGAGCAAGGTGGGATAGAGCACACGTGTAATTCACAGGTGCCAACTGGTTCAATTGTAGATTTACCTTCCTTGGATAATATTCAAAGTATTATTGAAATACCAGATCTGCCAGTTCTAAACAATGGGACATTTTTTAATAATGAACCGGTGGACATTTATTACGTAACTGAAGACGTTGCCAAAACCTTAAATATATAATTATATCTCAAAAGATTATTTATTTTTGTATTGCCAAAGTAAAAAAAAATTAATTATAGAAAAAAAGAATAAATGTATCAAAAAAGTATTAAATTGTGATTGATATTATATAAGTTCTTTGTTACATCTTGATGAAAAAATAAAAATTTTAATTGAAAAAACTATTATTTAATATTTTATTAACCTAATAAATAGCCTCTCTCAATATTCCTAATAAATATTTAAAAAAAACACAATTTTCATGAACTTACCAGCAGAAATAAAAACATCATTCGGCCGTGCTACATTTACCCCACCCCGTGCCACACTTGACCCACCGGTGGGGCAAGTGTGGCATTTCCGATCGCTCTAGAATTTGATTTTTTAAACTATAATATAATTCAAATTAAAAATTTGCAATAACGAATCTTAATACTAGAAGAATAGGCCTATACATTGCAATTTTTAAAATATTGATGTTTTAATATTTTAATGATATGTTTAAAATAAGTTAGGGTGCCACGCTTACCCCACCCTCCCCTACCAATTGTACTGTGCGCAAAAACTCATTAATATGTAATATGTACTATATTAAATGTAGCTAAATAGTCCCGAGAAGGAATTGATAAAGTTTAAATACAAAAAAAAGATTCATACGTTTTTCAAGTGTAGATACCCAAAGTTATTATGACATTTAAAGACTGACAGTTTTATATGTATCTTACCTCCTAAAAAACTAAAAGTTATGTTAATTTCAAGTGTTTAAAAAAAAGTATACGCCTTCTTAATTTATAGATCACCCGGAGATACCTCAACGCACGGGCAAGATAAATAATATTGAGAAGTTCGACGCACTCTTTTTTGGTGTGCACTCTAAGCAGGCCCATACGATGGACCCGATGTGTCGTATGCTACTCGAGCATGCTTACGAGGCCATCGTTGACGCGGGCGTGAATCCACGAAAATTGCGCGGCACCAAGACCGGTGTATTCGTTGGCGCCTGCTTCTCTGAGTCCGAGAAGACCTGGTTCTATGACGAAGTACAGGTAAAGTTAAAATTAAACTTTAACAGATTATTAGGAAACATAATTAAATATGAATAAAAATTAATTTTAATCAAATATTGATATAGAAACATTCGCCTTAAAAGAGTTTATTATGGACAGCTTTAGTGTAATGATCATCGTCATATTCAACACGCTCAACGTGAAAATTTTCACTGAAAAACTTTATTCATCTAGCAAATGGATACAATGCCAGTGCTAGTGATCAAAATAATAGAAAAACTTCAACTACAGATACTCTAAAAAAACAGGACTAAAACTTTATTTCTCAACTTCTCAACCTATATCTACAGGGATCAATAAATATTTTCTATATCAACTAAAAAGAAGAAGTTTCTAATTGAAAATAAGCTAGTTTAGCTGGTTAATGTATTAAGGGGCAGACCTGGAGTAAACATAAAAAAGACTTTTTTTCACGAGTCCAGAAAACTTTTTATATTTAAAAGCAATCATTTTTATTATTATTTTTCATTTATCCAATCAATTTTTTTAAAAATATTAAAATTTTTGCTCAAAAAGTCGATTGGATCTCCGAAGATAGACAATAAGAAGAATTTTAACGAAAAGGTGATCCGCTCCTTTTGTAATACAGGAGACAGATATACCTTTAAATTTTAAATTAATTATGTTAAAAAGAATTTTTACCTAACAACAGATTTGTATAGATCGTGGTATATTTTCTTTGTAAACTTTTTGAGTTTTATCTGCATCTTGAAAATTGAAATAGATATGGCGCACTAAAGTTTTTGGTGACATGAGACTGAAGTTAGCAGCCAGATTCCAGCAGCCAGTTAGAAAAAGCGCTGGTTCTCAACCGAAAATTAAATTATCGTTTAATGTAACTAAATATCGTTTTGAAGTCTTGTAGAGCATCATAACGACTTATATAACGCGTAAATATTAGTATAATACATTTGTATTGCCAATATTTAAATTTAAGAACCTGTAGAACTTGTTACACAATCATTACAAAGTCACAAATTAACTGTACGCATGTATGTGACTTTCGCGTCCGATCGCGATACTTTCAAAATTATGTCTGTTCATTTTCTGAAACTTCGAGAATATGTTTACTAGAGCATAGTAAACATATTTGTGGAGTTTTAAAAATAGGAACAGGCCCCAAATTTGATGTATACTCGTGACAAGTCCCAAATACGAGCTGAAGCCAGTTCGATTGTCGCATATTCTTGACTTACGCATACGATAATTTAAAGACTAAAGGTGTTCATTTTCTCAAACTCAACTAACATTCATGAACAGCATAATAAACATATCTGTGAAGTTTTAAAAAATGAACAGTTTTAAATTTCGAATAATACCGATTCCAAGTCCCAAATACGAGCAGCAGTCTGTTCGATTGACGCATATTCTTGACTCACGCAGACGATAATTTAAAAACTACAGGTGTTCATTTTCTCAAACTCAACGAACATGTTTATTACAGCATAATAAATATATCTGTGGAGTTTTAAAAAATGAACAGTTTTAAATTTCGAATAATACCGATGCCAAGTCCCAAATACGAGCTGCAGTCAGTTCGATTTTCGCATATTCTTAACTTTCGTAACCTATAGAATGTTTTCTAGAACTTTATAAACATTATTACATATAAGGTTTTTCAAAAGAAACTAGATATGTAGAAAAAAGTTGTGAATAGTAACTTCAATCTTAATTATTGTATTATCGTTGTTATGATTAGTTTTCAATTTGTCAACAGTATGCGACGAATTATTTCTACTAAAATTATTGACGATAAATTATACTTTTACGAATGATTTAAATTTTGCCTTACGTTTAGCGTTATCCAAGGGCAACCATCGTGGATGAAGTAAGTAGTCTGACCCCCTTTTTTTATTCTACTTTTTCTGTTTTTTTTTAATCTATTTATTTTTTCATATGATACTTACGTAAGTTTTTGGTTTTCATTTTAGCATAGAAAGATTTATATTGTATAATACTCTTAACTGTGTTATTGTACTAAATGGTTTAAGCAGGCACATTAATGCATACTGCTCCCAGCACCCATTGATGGATCATTTGATCGTTGCATCTGTTTCAGATCAACCGGTTTTATTTTCTTATTGGTTGCATTGCTTTTATCATAACAAACCAGTTTATCATCAATATTCTTTTCTTTGGTAGATATAATCATGTCAATAATCCATATTCCAGCTTTGTTCATATCTTTCTCAGTAATATAAAGCCGTTCACCCCTACTTACTCATTTATCATCTGTGACGGGACATCTTTAGGAGAATAAAACGTCCATTCCTTCCAATTAAAGTCCGGCATATCAGCTCGGGAGAAGACATTTTGTATGAATGTGCAGAGTTTTTGTATATTTGGTTTTGATAAAGTGCCATGCAAAGAATCCATGTAGATTATATGTTTCGTTAAAAATACCACTACAATCAAAGTCCAATGACCACTTCCACCTTTTTGAAAAAGCCAAATTCCATAAAACCAGGCTTTTTTTGTACCCACTTATAGAACCCTGAATTTTGCTTGTTTAAGATTAGGCTAGAGAAAAAGAGTAAATAAAAAATGAATGGATCTCTGTCATCATTTTTATTTTTCTGACATATTTGTAAAAATGAATTAATAACGTTGTCGTCCACTTCTTCGACCGGCATTAATATTTGCAAGGTACTTTCATCTATAATATGTTCTGAAATATAAAATTTCATGCTGTCGTAATCTTCAGGATAACTGTATATTGTATATTTTTCCCAGGAAATGGTGTCAGTTGAAATTTTATGTTCTGATCCCGATGTTTTTATTAGATTGACATTGGATAGTACTTGCTCATTCAATTTTTCTTCTTTTGAATCACGATAACTATTATAATCATTCTCAGCATGTTGTTTTGCATACATCACTTTCTTGGCTTCCCATTCTTCTGTAGTTTATGGGAAATTTTCAAATCCACCATTAAATATTTCACTTATATTTTTTCTATTCCACTCTTCGCAATATAAGTCAAAGTCATTATCACATAATCTTGTTTCCTCAGGCTTTTCTAGTGCATAGATATTATTATTATCTTTTTTTTGTTACAGTCATTTTCCACTAATATTTCTAATATTTCTTCCCTTTCTAAAATTGACCTTTGCATAAGTGTATTAGAAATATTATCTTCAAGTTTTACAATAGTTCTAGATACAAATTGACGCATTTTCCTATCAAAGATAAAATATTTAATTATTTAATTTCAGCTCTCAACGCATGCATTAGAATTCCTTCTTAATCCGAATCTTTTTATTATGATAGCTGACCAGAGCGGATAATACGGCAAAAGTTCATTTAATAAATAAATGATAAATGCAGGAACATAATTTTCATTTCAAAGATTCTTCAAATTTTCACTATTAATTATTTCATCATGTATTTCAAAAAAATATTGGTAAAATCTTGACCGTTTTCTTTTTGTATCACCATATGAAAACTGATGATCAATTATTTCATCATCATCTCTACCATCTTCGTTGATCTCTTCATCAACATCTTCGTTAGTAACATTTACTATAATTTTTTCTTTAAGGTCTAATGGCTGAATTTTTTTTACTTAATTTATTTAGATTAATTTCGTAATCTGATGTTTTTTTCTTACGTCCTAAAAGCTGTACAAATATACAAAATTAGTCCGAAGCATGGCTAAGATCAGTCGCATGCACTAGTAAAGAAACGGCATATTTTAATAGTTCTCGAACTGTTTCATCTAACGTAAAAGTTCGTATAATTCGAAGGGCCGTTTTAATTAAATGGCTGGAACAAACGTGTATAATAATTAGAGATTGCGCTTCGCATTATAGATGATGTAATTGACTATAAGTTTCATTTAGATTCAAACTTAAGTCCATGTTGTTGAAAGCCTTGCATGTTGATTGAATGACAGCCTTTCCGAAGTCAGTTTCAAGAAGATCAACAAGTGGCCATTTAATGGTGTACAGTAGCATCGAAATGTAGCATAATAAAATTATCTTTTGATAATTTGATAATTTCCAAAATTTGTTTTTTCATAAAAAGAGTTACTATAAACGCCAGATATGTTGAGTAGCCTTGGATGAATCCTTTGACATGCGTATCTGTTCAATTATCGTCAAAATAATACTTATCTCTTAATTTGCAAAGAAGCAGATGAAAATTTGAATCTAAGTCAAACTTTATTTGTATCCCACTTTGTAATACATCCCCATTATTTTTAGATAACAGTTCGCCAGCAAGAACACAAGAGTGCTTATGAGGTAGTTCTTCAGAATAAAGTTCTCTCAGTTCACCTTTCACATCACGTCTTTCTGTTTGAATACCATCATGGTTATATGTTCCGCTGCTGAAAACATAACAGATAAATTCACGTGACTTGTTCAAAGCTTCTTTTATAACAAATTTGTACTTACAGCAATTGTTCATTTTACACTTTGCTACTGCTATGAATGGTGTGAACCTATAGTTTCGTCTGCTATTTGCATATTTCAGTTTGTGATAGTCAAATCGCAAAACACATTTATCATTAATCGTTTCGAAACATTTATTGAAAGCATCCGTCCATCCTTAGGCCGATTTTTTTGCTTCTTCCGACCATTACTTCTTGAAAAATGAAGCTGATACTATAAAAGAGTCGTTGAGCTCAGTTGATTTAACATTTCTGTCAAAATTTGTCGCCTCATTCAATGTATTATGTGACATCTCATTCAATGTAACGAAATCCTGTATATTCCTTCATGTTTATAATACGTATCATTATGCTGACAAAGCAGGCTATAACTTCCGTCAATAATTTTTATTTTCATATTCTCTCACTAGCTGCATACTTAAATGTATTATGAATATAATAAAACCATAGAAATACACATTTGATCATATTGGCTCTTAGAACCTTGTGGTAGATGAAGCAGTATACACTATATGACTTTCATTATAGCCGATCAAGAAACCATAGTACCAGAAATTTTTTTTTTAAATTTTCTGTTTTATTTTAATAAAATATTCAAATTTACCGAAGAAAATGGGTAATATATTAATAAAACTCAATTTAACCTTTAAATGCATTAACAATCCTTGTAAAGCCGCTCACAATTCATTAGCATTTAGCTTCCTCAAATTTTATAAATTGTTCCAATATGAAATTCTTTGATTTAATAAATTAATTGTATATTACTATATCTTTTTCTAATTACTATCTCAAAAAAGGTTTGCTTTTGTTATCATCGATGGTTTGTTCGGGACTATGCAAACTCTACACGTAATTATTGTTAGAAAATGTGTCCAATGAAAAACTCTACACACAAAAACTCTACACAATAATTCTGTACCTGTTTATAGTTGAATTTCACGACAACGGAAAATTCTACACGTAAAAATTCAACACACAAATTCTACATGCACAAATTTTACACGCATAAATTCAAAGTTATACGTAAATAAAGATAGTGATAAAAATCGTCAAAAATACGTGAAAATGAAAGATTTTGTATTTTCTTGTCATTTTCGGCATTTTTGTTATTTTTGATTTCTACTTTAATTCTCTGTTGCGAAAAAAGTTTTTTGACCAATATGAACCGAGTTATTAACGACTCAATAAGAGTCTTTATTTAACATAAATTGCTTAGGGGGTTCCGAAAGTCAATACCTTGAATTACCGACCGAACCAGACATTATTTACTTTATAAACAAAATTACGTATATTTAGCTAAAACCCAAACTCGCGAGCCCTTCATTGATTAGTACTACACCTCTGTACAAAATTTCAGACGTTAAAAACAACGGCACCCTATAAAATTATTAGAATGAAATTTCGTCAATATTTCACTTCAATAATTTTTCAAGGTGCTCTTGATTATAACGTCTGAAACTTTGTAGAGGTGTGTGTGTATTTTGCTCAATGAAGGGCTACCTAGTTTGGATTTTAGCTAAATATACTTAATTTTATAATTATAAATAATTATTCGAAGCTTCCCTAGTATTTATGCAAATCTAACATAAATAATAGTTTTTATTGAAGATTATTAATGTTTTAAATATTTTTTTTACAAGAAATTATCAATAAAAATTGATGTACATGAGATTTAAACCCAAAACCTCTAAGTTACGAAGCTATTCTCTTGTTGTAAGAGTAGTATCTGAATTACATTATACGTTATACCGGTGGATACCTTATATATAATCATACATAGATATGAACAATTAAATGTAAATGGATTTAGAAAATTTTACTTATTAAAAAAGTAAAATATGTAGAGTTGATAGAAAACAGTAAAGTTGTACATAGTTATATATAATCATATATAATTACACATAAGTACTTAAAAATTATTAAAGTATAGGACAACTTAGAAGCGCAAGTCGTCGGCAACTTGCGGTCTCCCATTTGGTTACCTAAATATTTCTATAATTTTGAATTAAGCGTAACTTTTCATCGAATTATCCTCATTCATGATCCGACCACTCAAATTAAAGCTCTCAATATCAGCTTTCTTCTGGACATGCACAAATTTATCCGTAATATATAATACGTCACGTAAATTACGCCAGACTTTAATAGTATGAAGTTTATTTTAGGTAAATAAAGCAAGCTGGAAAAAAATTCACAGTTACGCTGTAAGTTCAATAGACAACATCAAACCGGAAGCATTGTTTTCTAGGATGTTAAAACTGTATTTCCTGAAAGTTTGAACTCAAAAAGGGCTCAGAGAGAGAAGTTATAGGGATACCACCTTAACGATTTAAAAAAAAATACTTGGTTTTCCAGATTCTGTATCTTTAGCTATAAGAAACCGTTTTGAACGTACCAAAAGAATATTTAAAAGTCTTTTATAAATAAAGAATTTGAGACGTGTAGATCTAAATTCCTATCGATTTCGTAACATGGCAAGCTATGGAACATAACCTAAGAAGCACAAAATTTGAGGTTTATATTCACCTATTTGGGGGATGACCCATTGAGCAGCCAAGGGGGTCTAATATTTTTTTCTTAAAGTTAATAATAAGATGAAAAAGTCTTTTTTTGGTACGTTCAAGTTGGTATTTGGGAACTCTTTTGAATTTTTTTAAAATATATGTTTTTTGGCCATTTTTGAAAATTCAGAATATTACGACTCACAGGGGACCTTAGGGGCTAAAAATTTTATTCAGACTTATTTGGATGAGTACTTTCATATAAAAAATCGACGGCAAATTTCGAAGACCTCCTACGCACGCTTTTTTAAAAAAGTATAAGAATGATTCAAAATCCAAATCTTTAGCACGAATTAATTTAATTAATAGCCCTACTTGCAAATGCGGTCAAGAAGAAGAGAACTTAAATCACGTCATATTTCAGTGTAAATTATATGACGCCACAAGACGCGAATTACTTTTAAAATTAAATAAGCTCAAATTCCAGCTTCCGCTTAACATTGAAATGCTAATAGCCGATCCTCATATTGCAGCGTGTCAAATTGTTTTCTCATTCCTGGAAAAATGCAAGCTAAATATATAGAAACAATGTATTTTTATTAACATATCTCTAAGTCATCTTTGTAAAACGTAAGAAATGTTGAGGAAATTTTCGTAAAACCACCCAATGTATAGCTTAAATAAGCCTTTAAATAGGTTTCAATAAAGCTTAATGAAAAAAAAAAAAAAAAAAAAAATCCAAATATAATTATATGAAGCCATATGCAACATTATATATTTATATATACTCATATACGATTTTTATACTTAACGATATAAAAGCATATGTACCTATATATGATTATAAAAACATTTTTACTCGGAATATATAATTATTATTTACCATTTATTTTTTTATACTCTGCAAAAATATTCTGATAACAAATGTTCTATTATATTGCATGCATTCAATATACTTTTTTTATTCTTGTACAATGTAATTTGGTCACGTACACGAGATCTCGCTGTGTGCGATATTCTGAGGCGCCGTAACTTTTATACATTATATGTATTGTGACAACAGATGTTGAGAGACGTTGTGATCCCATTGCTAGAGCCCTATAATTATAAGATCAAAACTCTGCTTTTTAGCAGTGCATGCATGTAAAGAAACCGCGTTTGTCAGCGTGATATGAGCGAAAAATAAATCATACGGCACACGAAATTGTAGCTTCTTTTACGTACTTGCATGTACCAGTTTTTGTCGTAAAGTTTATTTTCACTGCGAAAATTGCAACTTTCGTTCACGTTTATCGGTTGGTAAAGTGGCCATACGAATGCATTGCAAGGCAAAAAAAATCGACGCTGATATAAACGGCGGTTGCTTTTTAAAAATTCCTAGGCCTATTAATCCCAAAATATCGGCTCCATGGCGGACGCTACGGCACCATGTAGTTAAATAACACATAAAGGAAGTATCTTCTAGGCTAGTCTTGACTTTTTGAAGCACTTTCTTTCGTGCTGGCTGCCTTGCTTCATTTTGAGAATATCTTCTATTGCACCTGCATTACTCCTAACTCATTACATATTAACACGTGACATTTTAAATTTCATTTGATTACACTAGAATTAAATTTAATACTTTTATCAGGTCAATGGCTTTGGTATTACTGGTTGTGCGCGTGCCATGCTATCCAATCGTATTTCGTATTGGCTTGACGTGACAGGACCCAGCTACACGATCGACACGGCCTGCAGCTCCAGTCTCTATGCAATTGAAAATGCGTACAGAGCGATGCAGGAAGGACTCTGTGATGCGGCTATAGTGGGAGGGACACAGCTGTGCCTTCATCCTCTTGTTTCTCTGCAGTTCTCCAAATTAGGTATGTTATGATCACTTATAATATTAAAAATGTTCGCACTACAAATATCCTATTATAAAACAAGTTTATTTACTTAATTTGCGCGAATATTTTACATACCTAAGTGTACTCTCTTAAAGGTACTATTATTTAACAGAATACAACATACTCGAGCAAACGCTTCTATTCGCCCTTCTGATAAGTTTATATCAGAAATCCATCAAAGTTATAACATGAAATAGAGAACAAAAAATGACAGCCAAAATATTTTCTTCGCAGGCGTGCTGTCGATGGACGGGCGCAGCAAGGCCTTCGACGAGTCGGCCGACGGCTACGTGCGCGGCGAGGCCGTGTCCGCAATCCTCCTCCAGAGGGCCAAGGACGCTAAGCGCGTCTACGCCACCGTCGTCCACGGCAAGCTCAACTGCGACGGCTTCAAGGAGCAGGGCATCACCTTTCCCTCGAGTCGCATGCAGGCCACACTGCTGCGCGAGTGTTACCTCGAGTGCGGCGTATCGCCGACGCTCGTCAATTACGTCGAGGCGCATGGCACGGGCACGAGAGTCGGAGATCCCGAGGAGGTCAACGCCATCGACGAGGTCTTCTGTCCTGGGCGCGAGACCCCGCTCAAGATCGGCTCGAGTAAGTCCAACTTCGGTCACTCGGAGCCGGCCAGCGGAATGGGCTCCGTGGCAAAGGTGAGTTGAACTCGGGAATTCGTACTCGCATTCTTTGGGGTTCAAGATATAGAATCCGAGGGAGTATTTTAGATTTGCTAAAAGTCACTATAGTAACCATAGTTCGACTTTCCTTCGCGGAATATTTAAGGAAATAGAACAGAAATTATTGGCATGTATTTAGTGTATATTGATTTTAAAGAGTTGAACTCGATTGTAATAGTACTCCAAAGTTACGTGTGGAAAAATGGTATGTCGTAGCTCTCAAGATTTGGCTTCTGGAAACATTTCTGTTGGTGGAATATTTCAAAATGATACTTTTATTTAATTTTGAATAATGTTTTAAGCGTAAAAACTTGCAGAACTGTAATTAGAAGTAAAGGTCCCATTTTTTACTAAAATTATGTATAATTTATATCATTGAAAAAAATTAAGAGTGATGCACTGTACTTCTATGTGCCAGAAATCATCTCTCAAAATATCATTAAATTTTGTTTCCCGGACTTGTGATACTCTTATATAGTTAATCAGTACAAGTTTGAAAATTAAGATTCAATAAGGGCTGTACAAAGCAAAAAAAAATCATACTCTTCAGGAGTTATTATTAATCTATTGTTTTAGATAAACAAATAAAGTCAATTCATAAAAACTATGAATTTTTCATACATAACTTTAGAATGGTACTCTAAGTCAATTTTATTAAAAAAAATTATAATTTTTTTTGTAATGTTAATTTAAAAATCTTATAAGGAGATGGTCAAACATGCGGGTCCTGAATTTTCATGAAACTTTAAGGATCCATTCCTGGTATCTTGACATTTAAGCCAGCGCCCGTAGTTTTGTTTTAAGGGGGTACATACACCTTAAATCTGAAATAATACTTATTGTTTTTTTTTTTTTTTTTTTTTTTAACGTCGCCATGTTTGTGCTCCCATGTGGTGCTAATCGACGACGGGGGTCTGCGGTGTGTTTGTAAACAAAGCACATGTAATTTTGACAGTGGTGCTTGTATCAATCGGCAGAGACTAGGATTCTAACCCGGGTCACCGGCGTGGGAATCCGATACTCTACCGACTGAGCCGCCGCAGGCCCCCTATTCTTTTTAATATAACTTATTGTTTTTAGTGCTTGCTAAAAAAAAAATTTAATGAAAATTTATACTCAAGAAAATAATCTATCCTATTCTTACGCATAAAATGTACTATTTCACGAGAGGAGAAGGCCCCAATATCGATTACAGTACTAGAAGTTGGGCGTCTATCTTTTCATGAAAAATTCACTGATATATTCCAGTGGTCGAAAAGTATAGTATCTTCCTGTGAGCGGATGTCAATTTTTCAAGTTTATTCACTTTGTTTTGATACTGGCTACCCTCGCTATCAAAATCTCGAAGATTCATTAAATTTATATTATTTATACGCATTAAAATTAAATATAGTACTAGAAAAGTCTCTTAGAATCGGTACTTCTTCAAGATTGTGATACTGTAGGTAGCCAGTGTTAAAACAAAGTGAAAAAAACTTGAAAAATTGACAACTGCTTACAGTGAGATGCTATACTTTATGACCACTGAACTACATCAGTGAACTTTTCATGGAAAGTTAGACGCTCGACTTGTGGAGATGTAATCAATATTTGGCCCTTTTTCTCCGGTGAAATAGTACATTATATGCGTAGGAAAAGGGTACATTTTTTAAATGAGTATAAATTTTCATTAGAAATTTTTTTATGAAGCACTAAAAATATTATCTATTATTTAATATTTAAGATGTACCCCCTTAATGAACCCTATATCAAGAGATATAGCTAAGTAAATTAACATTAGCAATATATCTATGTATGATTTGTTTAACATTTCTTATATTCAAACAAAGTGCCGGTGTCGAGCTTCATTTTAAGATACCAGGAACAGATTCTAAAATTTTCATGAAAATGCAGGACCCGCATCATTGATCATCTCCTTGTTAGTAAGATAAGGGCAAAACTTTGATTTTTTACCAATAAAATGCAAAAAAGCACAACAACTTCCTGAACAGTAAAATGATGGACAAGTTTAGAACGGACACTCATAAATAATAGAAACTGACAAAAATCAAACAAGAGAGCTATTAAAGATGCTTCTTCTTTTGTGATTGACCGCAGTGAATATTAGGTTGGGTAGTTACTTTTACCCAATTAGTGGATCACTTAATTTAGGTCGTTGATATTGCCCATTTCATCCAGGCCTGTCATTTAACAATATGCAAACTTTAAAAAAATGTATATTCTACAGGTCTTAATATCAATGGAATCCGGCGTTATTCCACCAAACCTGCACTATAAGAACCCGAGGAAGGGGGTCAAGGCCTTGGAAGATGGAAGAATTAAAGTTGTCTCAGAACTGACTCCCTGGGAAGGTGGCTACGCCGGAATTAGCGCATTTGGATTTGGAGGTGCTAATGCTCACATACTTCTCAAGTCCAATACAAAGCAGAAAGTCAACAATGGCGCGCCGCATGATGATTTACCGCGATTGGTGGTAGTGTCCGGACGAACGGAGGAAGCTGTATCCACCATAATAAACGATGTGAGATTTCAAATAAAATACATATTCATAATTTGTTTTAAAAAACTAATAATTTAGTAATGCAACTATAATTAAGTAAATAAAAATCTCCTGTGGTTCGAATTACACTTTATACTACAATGTCAGCTAATTTGCATACGTACTTCATCTACTATACTCACCAAATGTGAGAGTAAGAATAAATACACTCTGACTATGAGGAATACGAGGAATAGGAATTCAACTATTAGATGGCACTAGAGGTATAATATTTTAGCCATTCGCGGAACACAACAGCCGCCTTTTATTGGCTGGAGTCTTATACATTGCTTGCTGTTCTCTGGAACATGTTTGCTAGATCACCATCCTTATAGGGAACCAGGTCTGATGTGTACATGCAACTTAGATTACCTTTGCAGAGTTCACATGAACTTCGACCTTGGATAAACAATAAAAATAATAATGGCAATAATGATAACAATTAACGAGATAAATAGTAAATATAGGAGGTACGTGATAATGCAAATAATGCGAAATTGTTATTTGGTTAGTTGAACAGCAAACCAGTTGATGTTGAATACGTAAGTCTGATACACAGTATACACTCAGACAATATAAGTGGTCACCTTTATCGAGGCTATTCGCTTTTACCTGCGCGTGGAACAGCCGACAATTTGAAGAGAGAAATAAAATCTTTTCCTGGAGTAAAGAGACCAGTTTGGTTCATTTTCTCTGGAATGGGCTCACAGTGGCCTGGAATGGGTAAGAATCTGGTATTATTCTATGCAAATCATGATTTTCATTCATTTTTATTTTCTACATTACTACATTGAGAAAACTACATCGTAACGTACGCAATCAGAAATTTTAATTTGTACATTTAAAATACATTTTTAAATACTTTAATTTCTTATAGTACGTAATGTATTCTTAGAAGATCCCATGTCGATATTTTTACGACATTGAATACGCTTTTTTAACATGAATTTACTTTATGATATATGAATCGGAAAGTTACGATATCGTACTATAAAGATGTGAATTTTACGATATTGTTTTGTCAATGAATAAAGCATTTCTTATATAAGGGAAACGTGGACTATATGAGATACTTTACGTTTTGAAATTTGTAATTTAACCATTTCATAAAAAAACCGTATCTCGCCTTCAGTTCGCCTTCGACTCGTATTGCAAACCTCATATACGGGCGAAAAAACCTTACTTTTTCACAATGGTACACAATAAACTATTAATTTTACTTAAAGCCATAAATAGTGTTATTTGTGAATGATACAGGGTTAGTCCTGTAATTTTTATAAAAAAATTCTAGGAGTATAATTCTAACGAACTACAATGCATTTGTTATGTAATAATATATCTACAATAATTAAAAAAAAATGTATCAACAAATGATTCTTCTAAAAAAAACCTATTGTTGAATGAACCTGATAAAGAAAATTAAGTTTTTGTGCTACACACACGATTCTCGCATTTTTCCGACCTATGTAGCTAAAGTGATCATTTTTCGACCGGTGAAAGAAAAAGTCGAAGAGGAAATTTTCGGGCGCATATTATGTATCTGGTAAAAGCGGGCGCAAATAGTCTCTTACATCCGCTTTTTCATTTTATTTTCTAATAGGCGCGCGATAGCCGTGTCGTAAAACGGTCAACTTTAGCCCGCTTCATAGGCATACAAAAACACAAAAATCCACACATGTGTTACAAAAAATATGGTGTCCATCATGGGCGAGTGAGCTTTTTGATCTTATGTATTTGTAGTACGAGCCGTAGACGAGCGAGCCGAGCCTAAGGCTAGTCCACACTCCATACTCGGTAAAAAAGATCCATTTTTGGCCCTTCGTACATAATATTCTATGTAATTTTTTTTTAATTCCGCCATTTTGTAACTTCTTTAGTTTTTTAAAAAATTGTAGCGGATATGTATATAGCATCACAATCTTCATAAACATAAAAAAGAATAACTTAAAAAAGTCAAATACTCACAAAAATATAATATTTAAAAACAATTATATTGATTTTAATAAATGCATTGTTAGAGTTGAAGTTTAAACATCCATATCTTTGTAAAAAATGTTTTTTTTTAAACTCTGCCTGATTTTAAATGAACCCATCCTATCGTATACGTGATTTAATATTAAAGCAGAATTATTTAAACGTTAATTTATTTAACATAAGATGAGTATAATATATATATATATATATATATATATATATATATATATATATATATATATATATATATATATATATATATATATATATATATATATATATATATATATATATATATATATATATATATATATATATATTAAGGAAGTTCAAGCGGCATAGTCTGATAAAAAATAAATATTTCTAATACGTAATATAATCATTAGGGTGGTTCAAAATTCCCAAAAATTTTCAAATATCAAAAGTAAGCCTCGAAAAAGTTGGTATTTGTCAAAGAAATAAGTTTCCTGCAAACTGGATGCTTAACGTTAACATTTAACGGTGGCTACCTCGAATTTAAGGTTTTTTAAAGAGCACTTATACAATTTTTCCGTAAACTCGCAAATTAAATGAATTGCATCCTAACCGGCAAAAACTCCTTTTCTTTGGGATAACAGTCGTATAAGTCAAAATTTATACTTAAAACCGGCTATTTATGAACATTTTGATAACCTCAATCTTTGATGATTGTTAAAAATTAAAATTATTTCAAATCTTTGTTCCAAATAGTATCTACATAAAAATTGTCACACCATAGGATATCAAAATATGGAAGTTATAGCAGTCTTTTCCGTTTTAATAAATGGTTATAACTAATTATTGAAAAAGTTTAAGCCCTTTATTTATTTATTCGTCTAATATTTTGCTTTTGTTTTTAATTTTAAGAACACGTAACCAGGCCCAATATCTGTTCTCCCCTATAATAAATAAATAAATAAATAAATAAATGAACAAGTCAATCAATTAATTAACGTGCACTAGGTTATGTTAGGCATACTGATATTTCTTCTATAATTATAAGTTTGCAAAATTTTATACTAAAGCTCTTTTATATCTCATAAACATTTGTAGTGAATTAATTTTCTAAAACTGGAAAACTATGCTTGTGATATAGGAGAAGCATTGTTGCGGTTACCAGTATTTGCTGATGCTATAAAAAAGTGCCACGCAGTTCTTGAACCTCATGGTATTGACATTTTCCATATAATTACGAACAAAGATAAGAAAGCGTTCGATAATATATTACATTCATTTGTTGGAATCGCTGCTATTCAGGTAATTTCAATTACAAATTTTATAACAATACATTAATTATAAATAAAGTAGTCAATTTATTTATTCACACTTTGCTTTCGCAAATATAAATCTTTGTAACTATAATATAAGATTTAAAATCCCAGATTTTAATGTATTTTCATGTTCTCGAAGTTACTGAATCGGAAACACATTTATTTTACATTAACGTGTATCTGATTCATGCAATGTATCTTTTAAAAAGGTACGGCAAATGGTGTCCAGCTTTATATTATATATTACTTCCATAATTATTCTACATTATATACTAGTTTTTCAGAACGATTTGAATAAAACTTATTTTACAAATTTCACAATTTATAAAAAGGCATTTTTGTAAGTACTGAGGATAGGGTTTCCATATTTTCCCAAGAGATTCATCTAGTCGAAATCTAAGCACATACCTAAAACGTAATATTCGTAAATTTTTAGATCGGTCTCGTCGACGTTCTGCGATCGGTGGGCATCGTACCTGATAACATAATCGGCCATTCTGTTGGCGAATTGGGCTGCGCATACGCTGACGGTTGCTTCACTGCTGAGCAAATGATAATGGCTGCGTATTCGCGTGGTCTTGCCTCCATCGTGACAAAGTTCATCCATGGTTCTATGGCTGCTGTTGGTCTTGGCTACAACGAATTGAAAGATATATGCCCGACTGATATAGAAATTGCATGCCACAATTCCCCCATGAGCTCGACAATTAGTGGTCCTGCAGAGTCAATGAAGGCCTTCGTTGCAGAATTACAAGTTAGAGCACAGTACAAGTATTCATGAATATTTATTTAGAAAGATTTTGTGATACATGTACAATTACATTTAGGCAAAGAATATCTTCGCCAAAGAAGTCCCTTGCAGTAGCATCCCATATCACAGTCGTTACATCGTACAAGCTGGTCCAATACTACTCGCTTATCTGAAAAAAGTGATTCCCAATCCAAAGTCTCGCAGTTCAAAATGGCTGAGCACCTCAGTGGCAATGGATAATTGGAATACCCCAGCAGCTCGATTCTCATCCGCAGAATATCATACGAACAATCTTCTTGGTCCCGTGTTGTTCGAGGAAACCTCCCAATTGATTCCAAAGGACGCAATTGCAATCGAAATTGCTCCCCATGGCCTGCTTCAGGCAATTCTTCGCAGATCGCTCGATACTGGTGTAGCGAACATTGCATTGACGCAACGCGGCCATCATGACAACGTCGAGGTGCTTCTGCAGAGTATTGGAAAGATGTACATTGTGGGATTACAACCTCAATTAGGTAAGTAAATTCAACTTGCATATACGACATTACAAGGGGGCGAACAATACCGTATAATTTAACTTTAGATGCTTTGTTAATAGTTGATTTTTGAGTTTAGATTAATAGTAACACCATAAATTTGAAGAGAACATTGTTTTATGATGAATAAGTACGTAATATCATTTTTCACAAAAAGTGGAATTATCCGATTTTGTTCGCCCTCTCCTCGTATATTCTAATTAAAATCTGAAGATGAAAAGTTAATTTAAAACTGTATTCCTTGTGTATTTTATTAGACAATCTTTATCCACGTATCGAGTTCCCAGTGAGCCGTGGAACACAAATGTTTTCGCCGCTCGTCAAGTGGGAGCACTCGGACGACTGGTTCACCTCATCTTATGCGTTGCAGCAAAAAAGCGTATCTGGCGAACGCATCGTCAAAGTTACACTGGAGGATTCGAATTTCGAAGCAATGGCTGGTCACATCGTTGATGGCAGAAATCTATTTCCGGCAACCGGATATCTCGCTCTAGTATGGGAATCCGTCGGAATGATGTGTGGTGATTTGTATACCCAAGTTTCCATAGTTTTTGAAGATGTACGGTTCTTGAGAGCTACTACTATTACAAAAGAGGGAGCCATTGAATTTACAGTATCAGTTTATAAAGGTATGATTAAGATGTATCCCGTATCTTATTCATCCAAATACAAAAGTACATTCAAGGATTTTCTGAAATATAGATCGTATAACTATTTATTATTGTTCATACTGTAGTTTGTCTTGTTAATCTATTATTCCATCACATCAGGTACGGGTAGATTTGAAATCGTCGAAGGAGGCATGGCTGTGGTGACAGGTTTCGTACGGGCATGTACAAATCCAGCTGCGGAGAAGACGAACCCCCCAATTCTTGACGACGGCAGAGAAGAATTTTTATCGTCTCGCGACGTTTACAAGGAACTCAGACTCCGTGGATATCAGTACACCGGTTGTTACCGAAGCATCAGCAGATCTACGAGTAACGGCTCCAAGGCTCACATAGCCTGGCGTAATGACTGGGTTGCCTTTTTGGACAATATGTTGCAGATGCAAATTTTGGGGGCGGACACACGCGGTCTCTTTGTACCCACTGGTATAAAGAAGCTCGTCATTGACACGAAGGCTCAGCTTAGTCACCTCAATATTAGCGAAGAAGATGGTGAGTCGATATTATCATTTTTATACGTTTCAAATATTATAACACAGTACAATAAAAACATCAACATTCTTCAGATTTACCAGCACACGTCAATAGACTTTTCAATGTCATCACATGTGGTGGGGTGGAAATCCGCGGTCTTAAAGCTAATGCAATCGCCCGAAGAAAACCTGCCGGCGATCCAGTTCTCGAGGAATACAAATTCATTGCACATCACGACAGAGCCGAAGTAAGTCTTCGTGACATTGCCAGACTCATCACCCACATTGGTCTGGAGAATCACTTGGGCATGAAAATAAAGACTATTGAGCTGATTGATAAAGCTGATAAGGTTCTCGTTGACAATCTCTTATCGCCCGCCATATCTGAATCACTAGAAGATATACCTTTAATCCAGACGGACATTAGTATCGTTAGTAAAAAAGACGAATTTGAAGATGGTATTTTGTCATCAAACGTGTCTGTGATTAATCCGAAAAAAGTTAACGCCGAAACAAACGCTCTTTTGGCAATTGGTCATCGACTATTTGAGAACGATTGCTCTGACAATTTGAATCTTCTTCTTTTAGGATTACAGGAAGGTGGTTTCCTGTTAACTCGTGAAATCAATGGAGAAGTAAATAACATTGAGATACTTACCCGCAATAAAGGATTGAATGTTATTTTAGAAAAGAAATATAGAAACGAACTGTTCATTCTATTAAGAAAGCATGAAAAAGTACCAGAAAAAACTGCAGTTGTATACGTAGATAATAATAGTTTAGACTGGGTCAAAAACATGCGCAAAACGATGTCAGAACAATTGAAAACAAATGACAGTGGATCTGTAAGGATTCTTTTCGTTGGTCAAGGAGATTTTCAAAATGGTATAAAGTTTACTTTTTTATCTCCATTTTTATATGACAAATTAAATTGTTTACCTTTTTTTTTTTTTTTTTTTTTAAATGGCATTTCGAACTCGAAAGTTCATCGCCTCATCTACGCAAGCCTTCCACGTTTCCCTATTTTGTGCCAACCCCATCCATTTCGCGCCTTCCCGCCCAATTTCAGTTACGTCTGATTTTACGTTATCCTCCCATCTGCGTCTAGGTCTACCAAGAGGTCGCGTTGCTTTCGGTTTTCCTTTCATTATGCGCGCTGCTGTACGATCATCGGCCATTCTTGCCACGTGCCCTGCCCATCTTAGTCTCCGTGATTTTATTATTCTGTTAATATTTGGTGACGCGTACAAATTATGTAGCTCGTCATTGTGCAGTTTCCTCCACTCCCCAGTTTCCTCATCTTTCTTTGGCCCGTATATTTTCCGCAGAACCTTATTTTCAAATACCCTAAAACGATTTTCTTCCGCTTTAGTGAGCGCCCAGGTTTCGCACCCATACAAGATTACCGGCATTATTATAGTCCTATATATCCTTATTTTGACATTTTTCGACAGTAGCTTTGACTTAAGTAATCCGTTCACAGCGTAGAAGCAGGCATTACCCGAATAAAGTCTCTTATTAATCTCGGCTTTAATTTCGTTTCGATCATTTATAGTTGTACCTAAATATCTGAATTCGCTAACCTTTTCAAAAGTGAAATTTCCGACTCTGAGATCCCCCTCTGCTTCGCGAATGCCCAGTTTCTCCATGATCATATATTTCGTTTTCGATTCGCTCACTTCTAACCCCGTGTTTTTAGCCGCATTTATAAGGATTTCCGCATTTCTCGCCACCGTTTCACCATTATCTCCCACTATATCCAAGTCATCCGCATAGCCTAAAATTTGCGTTGTTCCGTTGAGTGTTGCGCCTAGCTCGCTAGCCTGCATTTTTCTAACAACATGCTCTAGCGTCAGGTTAAAGAGTACCGTTGAAAGCCCGTCACCTTGCTTCAAACCGTCGCGTATCATGAACGATTCGGATACATTACCGCCTACTCGGACCTTTCCAGTGCTTCCGTTGAGACATATTTGAATTAATTTTACGAGTTTTTTTGGTACGCCAAGGAGCACTAGGATTTCATACATTTTGCTTCGTTTGACAGAGTCGTACGCTTTCTTAAAGTCCACAAATAGCTGGTGTATAGTTTCGCAATATTCCCACTTTTTCTCTAATAATTGTCTTATGGTAAACATTTGATCGCTCGTTGACCTGTTGCGCCGGAATCCACACTGATAATCTCCTATTATATCTTCCCCGAATGGTGTGAGTCTGGCCTGTATTACGTTTGACAGAACTTTGTAGCAGGTAGCTAAAAGTGAGATTCCCCGGTAGTTATTGCAGTCTGTTTTATCTCCCGTTTTAAAGATCGGTATGATGATGGATTCTTTCCAATTTTCTGGTATTGTTTCATTTCTCCAAATAGCACATACTAGATAAAAAATTTTAGATGTAAGCGCGGTGCCTCCATATTTAAGTAGTTCAGCTGGTATAGAATCGTTTCCTGCGGCCTTATTGTTTTTTAGCTTTTTGATCGCGGCCTCTACTTCTTTGTAGGTCGTTTCGTCCATATGGAGTTCAGCAGTGTGGATTTCGTCTCCCATTTCCTCGGAGTTTTCATGCACGTTTAATAACTTATCGAAATAATCTTTCCATAATTTCAATAGTTCATTTTCGCTTGTCACGAGGTTCCCGTCCTTATCTTTCATTAACTGCGATCTACTCTGAAAACCCTTCCTAATAGCGTTTATTCCTTTGTACATCTCGCGCGGATTATTTTCCCTACTATTAGTTTCTATTTTTCTAATTTCATTTTTCTGATACTCGCGCTTCTTGTTTCTGTAAATCACACGTACTTGCTTTCTTATTTCATGGTATTCTTCTACGGCCCTACCGCTTTCATTGTGTACACTATCTAATTTAGCCTTCTTGCGCCTTTCAAACCAGAGTTCGCACTCTTCGTCAAACCATGGTTTGCTCTTCGGCCTTTTTTTCTTACCCAGTACTTTGTTCGCGGCCCCTTTTATAGTTTTTTCGATAGCCCCCCACAACCTGTTCGGATCGTCATCTACTCCCGTCTGTTCCTCCGTTTCCTCGAGCGCCTGAAATCGGTTGCTAACTTCTACTTGGTACTTGATTCGCTCTATCCCGCTTCGTAGTTTTCCAATATCAAAGGTTTCTACTTTGTTCGCTCGCTTACTATTTTGACCGGCTACTAATCTGGCTCTTAATTTGGCCACTACTAGATAATGATCTGAGTCGCAATCCGCCCCCCTATAGGTCCTTACGTCGAGTACATTCGTGTGGCGCCTCTTATCAATAAGAAAATGATCGATTTGATTGTGCGTGGCCCCATCCGGCGATGTCCACGTTGCCTTGTGTATATCCTTGTGCTTGAAGCACGTGGTCTTGACTATAAGATCTTTTGCGGCTGCGAAATTTATGACCATAATACCGTTATCATTGCTGGTTTCGTGCAGACTTTCTTTGCCTATGGTGGGCCTAAACATTTCCTCTCTCCCTATTTTAGCATTGAAATCCCCCACTACTATTTTGGTGTCGTAAGACGCGAATTGGTCGATTAATTGCTCTAAAGTTTCATAATAAAGATTTTTTACTTCTTCCTCTTTGTCCTCCGTGGGACAGTGGACGTTAATAACCACGTAATTATACCACGCTCCTTCGATGATGATATACGAGAGTCGGTCATTCACGAAATTGCAACTTTTAACGGAATGTATGATGCTTTTGTTAACAAGAAATCCGGTGCCTAGAGAATGCCCGCTCGCGCCCCCATATAAAAAGGTGAAGTTACCGGATCCTAGCATCGCGTTATCTTTCCATCGGGTTTCTTGTATTGCTACCAAATCTAAATTGTACCTCTCAGTTTCAGTTATGATTTCCCGGAACGCGCCTGCTCTGTGTAGACTGCGTACATTCCAGGTTCCCACCCTTAAGTTTCTTTTCGTTTTGGTTTGGTTTTGTTTTCTTTGAGCCATAATAGTAAGTTAAACCCGCGCGTTTTGGATCCTGTTCCGATCGCAGGTGAGTCCATCCGTCTAGGGGTGATAACCCTCATACCTCCCTAGAACTAAGTATGAGAGCTTTCCGACTTTGGCGAGGACATAGTCAACTCGTCGTCAGACACACTCGGTTTCATTCTCATATCCTAACGCCCCCCTGCAAGGCAGCGCGCCTTCGCTGGCTTCGTTGCCATGTAAGACCAGGTGGCGAATCATTCTACACATCCCCTCTCAGGGCAGTTGTCATCGCTCCCGCATCCTCCACGACAGCAGGATTTTTGGCCCATTTTTTGTTTGAAATGTGTGGTAAAAGAGATAGATTACAGAGTAAGGTAGAAGAAGAAAGTAAGATAGGAGATTTTGTATAGTGTTTGTAGTTGTTGCGGTGCTTGCGTAGTGTTTCTAGATGAATGCGTTCGCCAGTGCGGGCTCATCACACCCACGCCTGGGCCTATCGGCTGTCCGCGACTGCTTATTCGCTTTATTCGCAGCTAACCTCTTTCTCAGGGGTCATTCCTCTATCCGCAACCTGAGGACGCGCTGTGTAGTGGTGATAGGCACCCACCCGTCCGCTCTGGACGACTACGCCCAGGACCCGCTTAGGGTAACGGCGTTGCAACAGAAATTGTTTACCTTACATATTAAAAAATTAATATGATTTTTCATTAAGCATATAATACATTGTCATTTTCAGGTTTAATGGGACTCGTAAACTGCTTAAGGAAAGAGCCAGGTGGTGAAGTAGTCCGCGGATTACTGATTCAAGATTCGAATGCGCCAATATTCTCTTTGCAGAATTCCTTTTACGCTGAGCAGCTGCAGAAGGACTTAGCAATATGCGTTCTCCGCGAAAATGGCACTTGGGGTACGTACAGGCATTTACCGTTACCGCCACTAGAGATGATACCAGTTCAGCATGCATTAGTAAATCAGACCGTTCAAGGCGACCTTAGTTCGTTAAATTGGCTCGAAGGTCCTCTTCAGCTCGATAATAAGAACATCGTCAATATAGTGTATTCCTCCATTAATTTCAAGTAAAGATTTAATTATGAGAAAAATAGTTCAATTCTTTTGCGAGTAATGTAATTTTGGTTTACAATTCACAGAGATGTAATGTTGGCTACCGGTAAGCTTGCTGCTGAAACAATGAGCAAAAGTAGGATATTACAGGAATGCGTCCTTGGTTTTGAGTATAGTGGAATCAATGCATTCGGCAAACGAATAATGGGCATTATCGAGAGCCGTGCGATATCCAATCTTTGCATGGCTGATCATAATCTAACTTGGGAAATACCAAATAGCTGGACCCTTGAGGATGCAGTGACGGTACCTTGCGTCTACAGCACTTGCTATTACGCAATGTACAAAAAAGGTAAAATAAATGTGTTACGAATATACTTATTTTGTTTATCAAAAGTAATACGATAGGATTGTATCGCACTGGCCCTTCCTAATTCTCTTTATATTTAATAATTACTTAAAAACTATTTTTTAACGAATCGTCAACCTAATTGTTAATGAAAAACAGTAACCTTAAAATTATTCAACCTATAGTTTATGGACAAAATATGAAAATGAATTGCCTTTTTTCGAATTATCATGATATCCATATAAAAAATGTTTTTTAATTAAGTACTAATAACGAAAAAAGCAGACGGTCAAAGAAATTTTTTTTTTCAAATTTCTTTTACATAGAAAAACGTTATAGTATTCGTAAAGTAAAATGCGATAGAACAGTCTCACAAGTTGGTCTTAAAAAATATATTATTTAAATGAATGATTTTATGGGTATTTTTCTTTATTAATATATTTACGTAAGATAACATAAATAATTACTCAAATGTAGTAATATAGTATTTATTTTAATTGGTATATAAGGTAAATGTACCTAATATGACCCACCTAAGCTTTGAGCATTTACCATGGTTGACGTATTGGGAGTTTAAATGTTCAATGCGACACTAGCGCATTCTGGATAAACTTATAAATATGGCCGCCGAGGAGTAGGTTCTCTATAAAATTTACACGGGAAAAATTATTAGTAACTGAAATACAAGTTTAATATCTGACAAAAAAACTTATTGCTACCATCCGTTATACTATACCTTCATATAGTATATACAATGACATTAGTAGGTTTTTTTGGCCACGTATAAAACTTGTAAGTCCATTTATAAATATGATCTCCATGTAAATCTCATGAGAAACTGCCCCCTCGGCGGCCGTGTTTTTCGCTGTTTTCGTATGCAAAACAGTAGCGCCTCTCTAAGCTCGGTTTTCTTTGCCAATAGAAAGAATTTTATTTGGACCGGTTGAAGATCAAAATATAACATAAGAACTTTATTATTTGAATATATGCGTATAGGGCAATTCTATAGAAGTTCTTAAATAAAGTGCTAGTGGAACATATTGAGTTTTACGTATATCCAATATAGCTCGTCATTATTTTGCATTCTTCAATTACTAATAAAAAGCAAATATATGTATCGGAAGGAGTTGGGTTGGGTTGGGTTAAAAATAATGAAATGATTAGATAAATGATAAGAGTAATTAATATGTTTCATTAATATAAATAATATTTGGCATTTTGGACATATATAATCATCTTTGTCGGTCGTAGTAAAATCTAAGCGTATTTTAAAGGACATAAATAACGTATAAAACGCAAAAATTATTTAAACACATATTATTTATATCTTTTTCACATATTAATTAACAGTTTAAGTATCTTTTATCCGCAAAATAATCAACTTTGTAAATGATTAAAATTGCGTTAAATAAAAAAAAAAGTATCTTTTATAACAAATATACATTTCTTAACCTTGAGAAGCTTAAAAAAATTCTAAGATTGGTCATTATATACAAATCTTGTATGCTTTCGGTTACGTGGGCGGTATTAGTTGGAATAAGTGTGTAGACACATATCGTCTTATACTAAAAAGGTACATGGCTAGATGATAAAATAAACTGTGCTACTGAAAAGCTGACCATATATTATGTAGTAATTAATATTTAGGGCAGTGTCTAGTAGATATAATGATTTATTCAAAATTATAGTTACGAATTAACTCAAGCGGTTTTAAGACAAAATACACTGCAGGTTAGTTCCCTTTTGTTTCCTTGAAAAAATTTTCACAACATATTAATTCATTTCTCAAGGTAAGATGAAGAAGGGTGACAAGGTGCTGATCCACGCAGGTACCGGTGGTATAGGTCAAGCTGCTATCAATTTAGCCCTACACGAGGGCTGCGAGATCTTCACGACAGTGAGCACATCAGAGAAACGACGATTCATACGTGAACACTTCCCACAAATTCCAGACGATCATATAGGGAACTCGCGCGACATCAGTTTCGAGAAGATGATTACCCTACAGACGAACGGCCGAGGCGTCGACATTGTGCTAAACAGTCTCGCCGAAGAGAAACTCCAGGCGTCGGTATCATGTTTGGCGTGTGGTGGACAATTCCTGGAAATCGGTAAATTCGATTTGTCGAACAATAATCCGTTGGGAATGGAGTGTTTCTTGCGCGAGATCAGCTTCCATGGTGTCATGTTAGACCAGTTGATTGCTTCGGACTATGAAAGCAAATTAGATCTGCATAAGCTTGTGACTAATGGTTTAAAGAGTGGTGCAATAAAACCACTTGTAAGGTAAAATCAAATTGCATGTTTTAATTTAATAAATAAAGGGAATATTAAGTTTGTTTGAAATTCAAATTTCTTGCCTCGAATCTTATAGACCAAGAAAATGTATACTCGATTGTAATTAAATATATGGACCAGATTGATAGGTTTGTAATTAAATTCTGTACTATATAGTAACCATATTGATAAATTTGTAAGTATATGTTATAATACATAGGAACCGGATTCATATATTTTTAACTTATGTGAGATAAGCTTAATTTTAACTTAATACGCGGGTTGAGATAGAATCTTCTTCGTCGTTGTGAGTTAGGAGCTTCTTCGTGTGAGCCGAGATAGGATGTTCTTTGTCGCGGTAAGTTAAGAGATTCTTCGCGCGAGCTAAGATAAGAGCTTCTTCGCGCTGATCAAGACAGGATATTCTTCACGCGCAGTTCGAGATAGGAGATTCTTCTGATTCTACATGTTCTGATTTTAAATAAATTAGTATACAACTAATTATATATTTATAATTAAGTCAGTAAGATTTGAAGAGGAAATTCGAATTTTTAATTAATGCTTCAGAAAAATATGAACCTTATTATTATATTAACACATTACTTCCATATCTACTATTTATATTTTAATTTTGTTATAGCTATTTATTTATATATCTATTAGTTTTTCGACTAATAATAACAGAAATAATTAGATTAATTAAGCCAATAAAATTAGTAATATTTTGTTAATATCATTATTTTAGAATCCATGATAAAAATAAAAATTTCTTTCAATGAAATTTTGTATAGTTAGTATAGTTACTCAAAATCACCAAAGTCAATTTGAGGCATTGATTTTATTGATTTAATAACTTAGAAACTAATCGGTACCTAAATGATTGTCTGGTAAATAATGACTTAAATATCTATATTTTTTTTCATGACAAATAAGAACCGTCTTCCCGAAAGATAAAGTTGAGTCAGCATTTCGTTATATGGCTGCCGGTAAGCATATTGGCAAGGTTATAGTGAAGGTGCGCGAGGAAAATGAGCAGTCCAATAGTCTTGCTCTGGCTCTACCACGATATTATTGTCTTAGCGATCGCAGTTACATAATTTTGGGTGGTCTTGGTGGCTTCGGCCTTGAATTAGGTTAGTATTTTAAACAGTTTCTCATTATAAAATATATTTCATAATATTGAAATTTGTAGTTTCTCGAATAATGATTCAAGTTAATTTTCTTTTAAATCAAGCTTATATGAAATTCTGTACATAAAATTATCATTTTTATAAAAATTGTCTTCCATATAAAAATAGAAAGATGCTCCGAAACGTAATCCTACGATTTACATTTATGTTATTTAGCGGATTGGCTAGTTTTGCGCGGCGCCAGAAACTTAGTCCTTACCTCGCGCACAGGTATCCGCAACGGCTACCAGAGGATGCGCATCGAGTTGTGGGAGAGTTACGGCACGAGGGTCGTCATCGTCTCGGAAAAAGACGCCTCCAAGCGTGAGGATTGCCAGGCAATCATAGAGACGGCAGAGAGAGTCGCACCGGTCGACGGGATATTCAACTTGGCGGTCGTTCTGAGGGACGCGATCTGGGATAACCAGACATCGGAATCTTTCGCGGAGTCCTTCAGATGCAAGGCTTGGGCTACGAAGCATCTGGACGCGTTGACGAGAAAACTGTGCCCGTTGCTCAGGCACTTTGTCGTTTTCTCCTCGGTTTCTTGCGGTAGGGGCAATGCTGGCCAAAGCAACTACGGAATGTCCAACTCGGTGCGTTTGTTAGCAGTGCTTTTACAATTGTGGTCGCTTTCCAGTGAATTTTGGTGAACATCAAAATATTTTGTATTGATTTTTTTTTATGGTAGGTCTTGCAAATATACGAGAAAACTTCGAATCGTCAGATTTACGACAGTTTCATATATTACTTGGTTAATTTGAAAAATAAATACTTTTATCGGAGCGAATTTAAGAAAAAAATCTAAGCAATCGATTGATCGAGTATCAGAATTTCAAATTTACTTTAAAGAACGAAAATAAAAGTATAATTTCTTGAAGATTCTAATAAGATAATGATTTGAAGTACCTAAGAACAACCTAGAGAAAAAAGCCACACAGTAAGGTCAATGTCCCGATTTCTGCTCATATAAGCATTTTGAATCAAACAAAAATGTTTAAAAAGTTATTCTAACATTAATTTATAAAGCAGATATGATTATTATCTTAATTATGAATAGGACAATACAATATAAAGGCATAAAATCCATTTTAAAAACTTAAATATTAATAATAGTCAATTAAAAGGCGTATGCAAAATGCACCTATTTCTGCTCACAGCAAAAAGCGGTGATTTCGATCTGTACCTATTTCTGATCACCGTTGATTTTATAGACTTCATTCATATGATTTGTATCTTTTTATTGTATTAGTATGTTAATAAGCGTAAATACTTCACGATGCATAGGCTGCAAACAGTGTACTTATTGTATAAATACAACTAAAACGTTATTTTTTCGTGATTAGAAATAGGGACATGCAGAATGCATCTGCGTCTAACCTCAAACTATCACTATTATCAAGTTTTTTAATTAGAATCTACAATATTTTTAATTCAGCACTACAGGCTTTAGTTGTAATACTAAAAAGGTATAGATAGCTTGGATATAATATATATTAAAACAACCTTCATATCTATAATAACAGAAAAACTTCGAGTGATTAGAAATAGGGACGTGAGCAGAAATTGGGACATTTACCTTATTACTAGGAAAAATTTCACCATTCCTTATAAGTTGCACAGTAGTAGTTTGATATCTTCTTCGTGTCTCTATTTTCTTCTTGTTCGGGACGAACTTACACTAAGGATTTGGTCTAAATAATACATACAATTTATATTAAATACGGTTCTTTATTCGACTTATTTAAACTTCGTTGTTATGGGGCGCTTCGTACCGCCGGTCTGCACAAAGGCCAGAGCAAATATGTCGTAGGTACGTTATCTGACCTGCGCCCTGCTTTTTCGAGTTCGACGAGCCGCTGAAAGGACTCGAGAACGTTATCGCGTTCAAACTATCAACAATCTTTTAGAAGCCTTTTTCATATGAACTCATTGCGAAACCTCACTAACACTTTTAAATCATTCAAATGAATTCTATCCGTAACACTTCTATCTTTTCTATTCTGTACGTGTTTTCGGTAATCAAATTTTATTTAGTTATATATATTTTTTCTTCTTCTAATTGTTTATTCTTAATTTTAGCCTACTAAGAGATTCTTTTGTTTAAAGAATTTTCTTAACATACATGTTAAATACTAGAAGATTTTTCGTTTTCTTTACTACATTTTCATAACTCAATTCTCTTAGAAGTGAATTGTTGATAATATTTCTTTTCTGTGTTCGTATTTTTAGAAATTTTTTCTTTATTTTCGTTTCATTCTTGTATGTATGAATGTATATTCCAACTACATCTCGAGAACGACTTGACGGATCGATTTAAAATTTGGCTACTACATTCTACTAGTCTCAGCGAAGGTAAATAACATGGTTATAATGGTATATATTAATATATTCATATAATATATTGATATATTACGATTTTTGTTGATCAACCATTTCTTGTGAACAGCTTAATGAATCGAGGTGAGAGTTTGACCATAGCTTCTACGTCTTAAGCTAAATGGGTCGTTTTTAATTAACCATTAGAAGAAAAAAAATTATATAAAAAACTTCTAAAGATTGTATAATTTTAATAATAAAACATATTAAAGAAGGGTATTTAACGAAATGGATACAATTATTTCAATAATTTTGTCACGTCAGAAGTGTAAATACTGTCAATATAAAAAGATTCTACTGATACAATAGAATTTTCTTTATTTAACAATCAATTTTTATATTTCGGAGCTTATTTTCTTCTTCAAACATTTGTCTACAAATTCACCGTTAAGGGGACGCCGGATATCTCTGTCCTTGTCTAATTGAGTTTTCATTCATAATTTTAAGAGAAATCATATTTTTCTTTAAATAATAGTTGTCCCCGCTTCGTTTTATAGTAATCTACATATATGTCCAAGCTGGGTTCATATGATTGTTTTGTTTTCGAGAAAACTTTGACACACTAAAAGGGCCAACTACGTGGAGATTAACCTTTACATACTAAGTTTGTCAAAGTTTTCTCGAAAACAAAATAATCATATGAAACCAGCTTGGACATATAAGTAGGTTACTGTAAAACAAATTGGGGACAGCTATTATTTTGTCATTAAACAATTAACTTTGTAAATAAATAACGAAATACGTGTGTAGGATAGTAGGAATCTACTGTCGGTATCCGACGTCTCCTTAAACATGATATATTAATTTAACTTTCAAGAGAAAAGACTAATTGTTTATAAGATTTTACATAAAATACATTTTTATATATAAACAAATAGTATTTTCTCCTGAAGAATAAAACAATATATCTGTGACAAACCGGAAAAACGACTTAAGTCCACTTTTTTTAAAATTGAGTTTTGAGTGATTTTAGTCGCCTTACATAGTATATTTTCAGATAAAACTGCAAAAAATCAGGAAAGTGTAAAAATAACTGACCCTATCAACGATTTTTGAATTTGTTTAACATTAGTTTAAATGGAAATTAAAAACTTCAAACCTTAATATCTCAAAAACATGAAAAGTGGACTTAAGTCGATTTACTGGTAACCCACAGATATAATGTTCAAACGATGAATTTGTAGATAAATGTTTAAAGAAGAAAATAGCCAAATTGTAGTCCGGAAAGTCCATGAGTACACTTCTGAAGAATAGTTTAAAGCCTCGATGACTATGTAAAATGTAGTTCCGAATTCAAAAACCTCTGGTACGTGGTTAAAAAGGTTTAAATACAATAATATAGATTAGTGAATTCTTAGGGGACTCTAAAGACCACTTAGAGGAGTCTAATTCATGGTAAAATCACATATAACATACATATTTAAAATATAGAAACTTGCATCAACTTAAATTATGTCAAAATATTTTTGTAGTGTATGTAATGGATAATGATTTGTTACAGGATTTAACTTAGGCTGGCCCCCTTATCGGTTGTAAATAACTCGATTTGAAAGGTCTATATTAACTAGATATTAATATATCTAGATAATATAGTGATAAGGTCAATTGGTTGATTGCCTGTGTCAATGTATTTCTAAACGCTTGTCACTTTTACCAGAACGTATCATCGTGTCATTATTAGCTTTTCTTTAAAAACTTTGGTTGTCCTGTCATATCAGTTGCGTACGTTGTTACAAAGAAGTTTATTATATATTGAATTCATTCATCTAAATCCTAGGTGCCATTCTTTACTTACTAATTTTTTAGGTCTCGCAAAAAGTCCTCTGACTCTATTTCGAATGTTATTGACGTGTTTTTTGATAGTGCGTCCAGTTCCGAATATAACACCGTGATCTTTAAATCATTCGATTCGTTTTAGTTTTTTAATTTATTTGTATTTTTACATTTATTTGTATTTTTGGGAATATTTTTTTTCCGTTGATAGAATCATTGTGCATTATGTCGGTGACAGTTTTAATAATAATTCTATATACCATGCTGTGATTCTGTTGATAACATCTTGGCATTTTTCTTCTAAATCCTTTCTGCTGTCCTCTTCGAACATGACGACTTGGTCATATGCATAATCTATCATTAGTATATCTATATTCTATTTTCTTAAGATTAGTGTTGGAAATAAGATTTTATAATATCGGGCATAGGATTGACCCTTCAGGGCATCCTTTATTTAAATTTTAGTGTACTCATTCTCGCCTTCGCTAGGTACGACTTTCATAAAATCAATATATAGAAAATTCTTGGGCATTCCGCTTTTCTGAGGGCTTCACTAGACGTCGTTGTAAGATATTTTGACATTTAGAAAGATGCTTAGAAGATGTTTAAATCTTCGTGTTCTGTTTTCTTGTTGATTACTGTAATATTTCCGTTGTCCGCTTTCTCTGTGGATCTTATCTTCCTGAAACCGAAATGCGATTGCGATTTTTTGGATTAGCGCTTCTTGTATATTACGTAGTATTGGTAAGAGACATAGCAGGTCCATCTTATATATGTCGATATTTTTAAGCGAATTTTATGATCATCATTCAATATATTCATAGACTGTTGTTAACGCCTATTATTTTAAATACGGTCCATTTTTTGGGCATTCTGATCAGAACCTCATGAATAATTTGATTGGTGCCACTTTTACCCGAGGCATGTATATGGTCCATTTCCATGGTGTTATACGAACAAGTAATTTTTTAATTCGTTTATCCGCAGATCATGGAACGAATTTGTGAAATGCGTGCAGCTGAAGGTTTGCCGGCTTTAGCAATCCAATGGGGTGCTGTGGGAGACGTTGGTCTTGTTGCGGACATGCAGGAGGATAACAAGGAGGTGGTCATTGGTGGTACCCTCCAGCAGAGGATATCCTCATGCTTGCAGGAACTTAACGGATTCCTAAAGCAAAAACGACCCGTCGTTGCCAGTATGGTCGTAGCGGAGAAGAGAGCGAGAGGCAATGCAACCCTCAATATCGTTGGCACAGTGCTAAACATTATGGGTAATAATTAATTTACGAAAGAAACATTAAATCGTTAAAACATTTTCAATTTATATTTCTCTGATAAATGGGATTCAAATACGTTGAAATTTTAATCAGATCATTTTATATAATACGAAAGTCTGTTGAAGTTTTTTAACGCTAGTAAGGTAGGTTAATAAAATAAATCGTTTACGAACTAATAATGCGAGAGTACGAGATGTGGATGGCAATTTTTTATGAAACATTTAAGAATCATTTACTAAACTTAGAAATTAAGTTTAACATTCATAGTTTCACTGAATAGGCTGTATATGACGAGATATAGCTAAAAACATAATTTATAAAGAAAAAAATTCCAGTCCATTTTGAGTTGCTATATTTCATTACAACCAAATATAATGCAAATATAAATATGCAAATATAATGTGATTTTGATTTTCAAAATATAATTTATAATGAAAGTCTTTATTCGGTTTTAAAAGCATTAAATTCATCAATATCAATAAGGATACTTTTCAAGTAAAATACTTAACGGAGAAACTAGGATGCATTCGAGGTGAACATTTCTGGATCTGCAGGCTTTTGATTTTTTATTAAAAGTCAATCTTAAACAATTCCCTGGATTGCTGGCTATTTTAAAATAGATTGAGTAAAACCAACATTTTAACCACTTTCATTTACATATGCCGAAGACATATGGGTCAACCATTCACTCTATAATATACATCTTCACGATTCTGGATGCACTGCATCACTTATACTAAAATCCGTTATACCCATATAGGTCTGAAAAGCTTGAAGGGAGTAAGCCCGAACATACCACTGTCTGAACTCGGCATGGACTCGATGATGTCTGTGGAGATCAAGCAGGCCCTTGAGCGCGAGTTCGAGGTGTTCCTCACCGCGCAGGACATTCGCAACCTCAGCTTCGCCAAGCTGCAGGAGATGTGCGGCACGAGCGAGGAGAGCGCCAAGCGAACGTCGAGCTACGACGAGGTGCTCACAGGCCTGAAGCTCATCGTGCGACTGATCGGCAGCAAGTACGTCAACACGGAGACGTGCCTGAGGCTGGCCTCGAGGGAGGAATCGGATAGGGAGGAGGTGTTCCTCGTTCCCGGCATCGAGGGCGTGGGCTCGGTCTTCGCATTGCTGGCTGCGAACATCAAAGCACCCACCACGTACCTGCAGCTGGGCATCGACGACAACACGGAAACATCCATCGCCGACATGGCCGATCGACTGCTGCCGGTAATGACTTTTACACTTTATTGTTTCGTTGAAGAAATTTGTTATGATTGACGTGCATACAAATATTGTAAATTTCTTAATCAAGCATGTACTAGAAAGGAACAAGAATCGTCGTCATTTTGTCATCGTAGGTTACTCGTTCGGTGCTACAGTTGCAATTGAACTTGTCAGAAGATTGGAGGCAAAGGATTTGAACTGTCGATTGATTCTCATCGATGGTGCTCCGGATCATCTGAAAACTCTCATAAACGAACAAATTCCTTCCGAGAACAGCGAGGAGCTTGAAAATAACGTTTTACTGGGTATTCTGAACATGATTTCTCCCGCTAGTACTTCAAAGGTAATTATAAGAATTTGCTAATAATGTTAAACTAGTTGTAGCCAATTATTCTCATTATCATTATCATTGTCATTGTCATTGTCATCGTCATTGTCATTGTCATTGTCATTGTCATTGTCATTGTCATTATCATTGTCATTGTCATTGTCACCGTCATCGTCACCATCACCATCACCATCATCATCACCATCACCATCACCATCATTATTATTATTATTATACTAATACATTTGTAAGTATTCTATTATAACGTAAAATCTAGAATTCTGACCGTTTGATTATAGCTGCACGCTAATCTGGAGAAGTGTAAGACTTGGGAAGACAAACTGCAAAGCTTGATCAAGCATACATCCAGCACGAGTCTGGACATATCCGTGGAACATCAGAAAGCCTTGTTTACGGTGATCTACATGAGATTGCTGGCAGTCCAGAGTTACGACTGCTCTCAACAGTCGCCCATTAGGGCATCCATAGTTTTGCTCAAGCCAACGGTAGCGAGTCTTCGATCAGCGAGCGAAGACTATGGTCTGTCTAAGGTATAGGTTACTTCAATATACTCGTTATTCATTAATTATAAGTTTTAAAAACTCAGAAAGAAAGCTTGTATACTATTGTAATACAGGCAGCATCATGAACTGATTCTTACGGAAAAAGCGTTCAAAATTGAATCCGTTCACACTCAAGAAAAACACTTGAAATTATACTCAATACAACTTTCAACTTAGTATAAATTGACACAAAAATAAATACTTGATTTGAGTGTTACCCATCATTTCAGTGTAGAGTTAATACTCAAATCAAATACGACCAAGACGATCTAAACGAGGGCTTGAACCCGCGAATGTTGGATCCAGTCATCCCCGTCATCTCAGGTGCGGTGAGGAAGGAGGTGCTCCCCTCTTTCACCTCGCATGGCTTCGCTCACCGTACACCTCTAGTCCAGTAAATGTAGGTCTGAAATACATCTCTTCCCCACCAGTTCTGCAATGTGGATATTTAGTATCTTTAGACCAATAGAAACTTTCTTTACCTATACAGAAAAGTTTGAAAATGTTCGGGGAGGGGGGGGGGGGGAGGGGGCAGAAAACAGTAAACAAACCTTTTTTGGCCGGAATCTCTGAAACGATGCGCGATACGCAAAAATGAAATGGTTTGCAGCACTTTATTCAGGAGACACTCATGCATAAAAAAGTCTCATTAATACATTTTTTAAAAGTAAGATCTAAGTAACTGGAGTGATTGTAACATTAATGCAACGTCAGTATTTTGCACTACTTTGTAATATAATCTTGTAAATACCAATTCGATCATGTTGGTCATCATTATAGACAATCAAAGAGACTTGAAAACCATAAAAAAATCGCTGTCAATTCATTGGCACCTAGCTTCCACAAACTAAATTAATTGTTTCAATATGAAATTCATTGCTCTTATAAATTAATTTTAAATTGCTATATCTTCCCGAAATATAACCGATAAACTAAAAAATTTACGATTGTTAAAGATCTGTCATTTTATGCTATTTTTTTTATGAATTTACACTAAATTGATAATAATATTTCGATCATGTCAAAAAACCCGAAAATCTAAGACTAGAAAACTGTAAAATAAAAATCTGTAAAATAAATACGTTTTAAAAAAGAAACTAGTAGATGAATCTTTAAATTTCTTTTTAATTTCGAATCTGTATATCATTAAATACCGAAAAAAAATTAGCTCTTTTTGGTAAAAAATTACCATGCCATTCTTGAGATATAAGTGATCAAAAAAAAGTTTTAAAAAATACATAACATCAAATATCTCAAAATATAAATGTCGTGGTGAATCGAGCAAATAATTCATCCAAGAGATAGTACAAAGCTACCGTTTTGGAAAGTTTCAGATCAAATGCGGCCGATTTACTCCAGTATTCGTACTGACTAAAAATGAATTTTTTTTCCAAAAAGTTTTTTTACCCTTAAAATGAAAAGGATGAAGCCTAAAAAATTTTACAGAATATTCTTCTTCATATTCGTAATCATCTCATATTCTTTAAAAAAATTTCCTTCTTATATTTTACAGATATAACCGTTTGAACAAAAAAATGACAATTACGTGAATAACAAAACAACTTATACAAAATTTTGGGTTGAAAAAGATACATAATTTTCTATTCTATTAAATGCAGTATCACTCAATCGTTGATATTATTTCTAAGTAATCAAAAAACCCGAAAAACAAAACTTAAAAATCAAAAGCCGCTAAAATAACAAAAAAGAATCGAAAAAAAAATTTATTGTGCCGCATTCTTTCAAGAAAAACAAAAAAATGAGCCCTGAAACATTAAGTTTCACCGTGTATATGCAGATTACTGCTGGTCTACGTCCCTACGCGCACACATACTTACACACACACACACCCTCACACGCACGCACGCACACACACACGTACACACACACAGACACTTTCTTAAAATAGTGTATTTTGATTCACAGTATCTCAAAACATGTTTCTAACATGTTTTTAGCAAAACTTTTTTTTTATTATCACAAAGCTTCCTGTATGAGGAAGCCAAAATGATAATATATAGCATAGAATAATTTTTAACATTAAATCTTAAAAGTATAGATGGAATGAAAATTTCGATTTTTAGAAATTTTTTTTAAATTAATATATTTATATTATTTCACTGAAATGGCTTAAAAGTGATTATTATATATGCAAATTAGAAGGTAATTAACTTAATTACATTAATTACATTAACTTAGAAAATTTATATGTTTTACGTATAAAATGACAAAAAAATATTTTTGAATTTTATAAATTTGTTACAATTTATATCTTTATTAAAAATATTAGAAGCATGTTTTGACACCGAAGGAATCTAAATACACTATTTTTATAAAATGTCCGTATGGATGTGTGTGTCCGGATAGATAGATAGATCTATATAATAGATATATGTTTTGTTTGTAAAAAAAATATAGATCTGTCATGTCAAGATATAAAACACTCGTATACTCAACGCTTCTCATTCGTACTTATCTCTCATACTAATACGTACATACATAATAACAAGAACGTAGAGAAATAAGTAAATTAGTACTGAACAAGAATGAATTAGGACGAATATACAAGAAACGTTTAACGTACGGATCACGGACAATGGTGTGGTTGTCGGTCGACGTGTTGCCGGAGGTATCTGCACACTTGATAAAATGGTTTAACTCTGTGCAGTCGGGTCAGCGTGTAATTGTTTGAGGTGCCTGCCTAACGCTGTTTTAAACGTACATAATGATGACAGGTATCTTACATTGCAAGAGAGCGAGTACTACAGGTGAGCACTGTGGGCTCTAATTGAATATAGGCCCTTATAAGTGAGCGAGCCCGGAACTGAGAGCTCTTTCATACCTCTCCTACCTGAAGTCCTGGCCTGTTTTTTTTTTAAAAGAGCAGTAAGATACGGTAGCTGCCGCATAATAATGAGAGCCCGGTTCATCTTTTTGCTAACCGCATCTATTTGCGGCTTCCACGTTAATCATCCGTCCATTGCCACACCGAGGTTGATGAGTGTGGGATGTGTGACTTTCCCTCCTGAGTAGTCGATAAACTGCACAGAAGGTTAGCCTTAAAGGTATTATGAATATTCAGGACTAACCCGCCCCCAAATTTGTTACGATCATGACTAATGCAGGAATAGCCGTTGATCCGAATACAATCAGTCTCAATGTCTGAGCACAGGTGCGACTCAACAATTCCAAAGAGATGGTAATGGAAAGATGTAGTCCAAGAATTCCAATGTGTTCTAAAAGAGAGGTTACACTCACAAAACCTGCTCTCAGCCCCCTACAGCGCACCCCACCCCCCAACAGTACTTCTGGCTAGACAATCCTCAGCGACAGTCTCATTTTGTTTAGATGCTGAAATAATAGCTGCTGCGCTTCTACACCATTACGCGCTTGTTTATTCGCTGATTCATTTGGATTAATCCGTAGGATGATAAAATTGCTTGTAGGTCAGTAGCTGAGAAAAATTCATGAGAGACATCGCCATCACGTCTCTTTACCAGGTAACAGCCCACTCTGTGACATACATATTTAAAGTTAAGCCTCATCGCGAGGATCTTTAGGCTTCTGTATTTTAAGAAAGAGTCTCTGTCTAGGAGCTCATTAAGGAAGATTTTACCATTAATTATTGATTCATTAGTTTCCTGGTCAAGAGTCGAGGTGTCGACGTCTTTCGTATAGAAACTTGTAATGAACTTCTTCGCGTGCATGATTTTCCCTACTAATATACTAATGGAGAGAGTAACAACCCACGATGACTGTCTACTTTCGCTTTTCTCAGAAGTCGGTAACATAGGATGATACTCGTCCGATCGAAGCAGATCTACAGATCGAAGTAGATGTGTGCGTCCGTATGAATGCATCCGTATGGATGTGTGTGTATGTGTGTGTGTGTGCGTATGTGTGTCTGTGTGTGCGTGTGTGTATGTATCTGTGTGTGCGTGTGTCTGAGTGTGTGTTTGTGTGTGTATTTGCAAAAAGTATTAGAAATTTTTTTGCAGAGAGGCTCCGCCCCACCTGGACTTCGTTATTTGCACCAATACCCCGTTCTCACCCTCTCCTACCTTCATCACCCATCCTTCTCTTTCACAGCTACATACTCGGATGTGAGTTATTTATATCCGAGTGCATTTTTCTCTTATCAACTTATTATATAAGATGCTTTTTTTATAGGTTATTAGTCGGGTCTACTTTATATACATTTATAGATAAGTAATGTAAGCAACATGTGCGTGCATTTTTTGTCTTCGTGCCAAAAAGTCACACGTTACGAAGTAGTTGCTTAAAGTACTATTTTATTACTCAATACGCTCCAAAATCTAATCAATTCTTAGTTGAAACATGTCCAATATGTCTGCAAAATTTCAGCTCGTAACGTGCCTTTGTTGAAAAGTTTTGATGGATACAAAATTTGGTTTCATACGTACGTACACACATACACACAAATACACACATACATACATATAGACAGATATTTATTAAGAATCTATTTTTCTGACTCAGGTACCTCGAAAGTATCGAAATTTATCGAAATCTCTGATTAAAAAATTTCCATCGTTACAAAGCTTTCTCTTTGAGAAAGCAAAAGACAGTTTAAGAACTAATTCTGAGTTCTTTGAAATTATTTAAGAGTTCATTTGGAAGTCTGGTAACAGAATACATTTCGAAGCCATAAATATAAACTATTTTTAGGATTCATTCGAATTATATATAGTCTGGAAACGGATTATATGGAAGGTATTAGACATGTATTTAATTAATCTAATTATCTGTTCCTTGTGAGTAGTTTGCCACCAAAAATGTAAAATACTCGGTGAGGTACTAATAGTGTGCATGTAGTAACTAGTTTTAATGTCAATAAAAAAATTGTGAATAATATACAAACAATACAAAACCTTCGACCAATGGCAATGTTTGAATTGGCTAAAATACCGGGCACGTGGATATTCAAATATATTTACCCAAACAAAAATGTTTTAGACTTCTTATAATTAATATATTTTATAAATAACCATTAATAATATTGAAAAATCATCATTTCAGGTGACATGTAATGAAGTAGAAGTTCACTACGTAAATGGAAATCACGTTACAATGCTGGATAACGAGAAGGTAGCTGATGTTATCAACGGAGTAGTAGGAGAAGATGCAGCATCATTGAAAGAAAAGCTTAACCCTAGAACACGAACGTAAAAAAACTTAATAGGAACAGGGGTCACTGTCATCCTACACAACTTCAAATAGCTGTAACTTTCTTAAAACTCAACGAATTTGAGTAAACGAAAACAGATATTCTAATCAGAGTCTATATCTTACAATTTCATACATAGAACAGTATTTTAGATAAATTAAAAAAGATCATTGTTTTTCTAAACGTGAAAAAAAAAGTTGTGTTCTCATAAATATGCAAAGTAACAATCAAATAACCGGAATGAACTTTACAGATGTGTTTAGATAAATATAAACCTCAAATTGAGAGAAAAAAATTATACCAAGAGTCGATCTTTTAAAAAGTATAATTATTTGAAAGAATGATAATCGTGTATTCTTTTACATATACGCTGATATCGACATATGCGTCATTTTCACGGAAATATTTATACATAAAGGGGAAATAACATTAAAAATATATATTACAAAAGATGTTTATTTATTTAATATTTATATGAAAATGATTGATATTCAAGTTTAAAAGGATGTGAGAAATATCTAAAATTTGCTTTTAGAACAATCTAAGCAACTTTTGCTATATGGTATAACAGTAGGTAAAATATATTATTTCTTCTTATAATATATTTCCCTATCGTGCGCTCTATTAGCACGATGCACAAAGTCTCGAGCCATTGCTCCGGGAGCAGGAACTATATCGTACCCGGCTGTTCCTGCGCACGTTAGGGCACCGGGACTCACTCGAGTGCCTATAGCATACACCCGACTCACCTGTTAATGTAGATTTCCTGTCTACTTTGGTGTCCAGCTGCTTAAACACCTGGAAATTCCTGTTAGCGGAGGTAAGCAGGGAGGCACACTACTCTCTTACATTTCAATGTCATCGATTCATTTTGTTTAAGTATTCAGATTATTAAGTTTACTTATATAGAGTTATTTTTAATATATTCGCTACATGCATGACACTAGTACGAAAGTATCTATACGCACCCGTTCAGTGTAAAATTTGGTGTAAAATACTTAAAAGATACTATAAATGCACTTTTCCGTTATCTTCCTTATGAACTGTAAGTAAAAGATCACTGTCCATTATCTTCCGGACGTGACGGTATAGAGATTGACATCCGTATTAATCCGTAAAGGACTACGTACAAGTCCGTAAAAATTCTGTAATCACTCCGTGACAGTCCGTAAGGCTTCCATAAGAGTTCGTATGGCTTCCGTAAGAGTCCGTAAGGTTTCCGTAAGAGTCCGTAAAGAGTCCGTAAGAGTGCGTAAAGATCAGTAAGAGTCCAGAAGGCTTCCGGAAGAGTTCAAATTGCTTCCGTAAGAGTTCGTAAAGCTTCCGTAAGAGTGCGTAAAGAGACCGTAAGAGTTCGTATGGCTTCCGTAAGAGTCCGAAAAGAGTTAGTAAGAGTTCGTGAGGCTTCCGTAAGAGTTCGTACGGCTTTAGTATGAGTCCGTAGAAGGTCCGTAAGAGTGCGTAAGAGTTCGTATAGCTTCCGCAAGAGTCCGTAAAGAGTCCGTAAAGAATCTTTAACAGTTCGTAAGGCTTCCCTAAGAGATGGTATGGCTTCCGTTAGAGTCCGTAAAGATCCTGTAAGAGTCCGTAAAGATCCTGTAAGAGTCCATAAAGATCCTGTAAGAGTCCGTAAAGATCCTGTAATAGTCCGTAAAGAGTCCGTGAGGCTTCCGTAAGAGTTCACATGGCATCCATATTAGTCCGTAGAAGTTACGTGAGGTTTCGGTAAGAGTTCGTATGGCTTCCGTAAGAGTCAGTAAGGCTTCCGTAAGAATCCGTAAGGAGTACGTTAGAGTCCCTGAGGTTTCCGTAAGAGTTTGTATGGCTTCCGTCGGAGTTCGTAAAGCTTCCGTAAGAGTTCGTATGTCTTCCGTAAGAGTTCGTATGGCTTCCGTAAGAGTCCGTAAAGATTCCCTAAGGCCTCCGTAAGAGTCCGTAAAGAGTCTGTAATAGTCCGTAAAGCTTCCGTATAAGTTCGCACGGTCTCCGTAAGTGTCCGTAAAGAGTCCGTTAGAGTTCATATTACTTCCGTATGAGCCCGGAGAGAGTCCGTAAGAGTCTGTAAGAGCTCGTATGGCTTTCGTAATAGTCTGTAAAGAGTCCGTGAGACCCCGTAAGAGTCCGCAAAGAGTCTGCAGGAGTCCGTAAGGCTTCCATAAGAGTCCGTGAGGCTTCCGTAAGTGTTCGTATGGTTTTCGTAAGAGACCGTAAAACTTCCGTACGAGTTGGTAAATAGTCCATAAGACTGTGAAAGAGCTCGTATGGCTTTCGTAAGAGGTCATAGGATTCCGTAAGTCTTCCATACGAGTCCAAAATGAGTCCGTAAAGAGTCTGTAAGAGTTCGTGAGGCTTCCGTAAGAGTCCGTAAAGCTTTCGTAAGAGTTCGTATCTATTCTGTAAGAGTCGGTAAGGCATCCGTAAGAGTCCGTAAAGATTACGTTACAGTCCGTAATACTTCCGTACAAGTCCGTAAAGTGGCAGTTAAAGCTCGTATGGCTTGCGTAAGAGTCCGTAGGAGTCCGTAAGGCTTCCGTAACAGTTCGTAGGAGTCCGAAAAGAGTCTGTAAGAATCCGTAAGGCTTCCGTAAGAGTTCGTATCGCTTCCGTAAGAATCCGTGAAGCTTGCTAAGAATCCATAAAGCTGTCGTAATTGTTCGTATGACTTCCGTAAGAGTCCGTAAGGCTTCCGTAATAGTCCATGAAAAGCCCGTAAAAGTCCGTAAGGCTTCCGTAAGCGTTCGTATGGCTTCCGTAAGAGTCCGTTAAGAATCTGTAAAAGTCCGAAAGGCTTCCGTAAGAGTTAGTACGGCTTTCGTAAGAGTTAGTACGGCTTTCGTAAGAGTCCGTAAGATTTAGTATGGCTTCCGTATGAGTCCGTAGAGAGTCCGTAACAGCTCGTATGGCTTCCTTAACCCTTTGTGCCTTAGTGGCTATTATAATCGCCACTTCTTTCATCTAAGATTTTTATGTATAAAAATTTCATTTATAGGTGTATATAAATGATTTTACATTCTTCTATTAGCTGAGGTTTCTCTATAATACTAATTAACAAAAATTCAAATTCGTAATCAACGACCCCAAAAACCTCCGAGTAACAATTTTTAGATAAAATATTGAACAGAAAAATGTGGGCCACAAAGGGTTAAGAGTTCGTAAAGAGTCCGTAAGTGTCCGTAGAGAGTCCGTAAGAGTCCGTAAGACTTTCGTAAGAATTCGTATGGCTTCCATCGCTCCATCCCAAAAGAATATAAATAAATGTTTCGACTATTTTTATAAAGAAATATTCAATAGATGGAAATGTAAAGATAGCATTTTTTAACCAAAAATTAGTAAAAGCATAAAGTGCGTCTATTTTTGGAAATTGTAACTCTGAAGATGGGATTCCTTATATACCGAAATACATTAAAAAATTATTATGGTTTGTTTAAAATACATAATATTTAGTAGGAGAGAAACGTAAAAATTTCGCATTTTGACTCAAAATCGTAAATAACGAAAGCTCTGACCGTTTTTTGCTTGGTAATTAAAAATTCAGATTTACATAGTTTTACATAAATTTACCGTGGGGAGCTAAAATGTTATACTTATAGACCTCCCTGGCCACCCCCCCCCCCCCCTTCGTTTCAGCTAATATCTAAAAAAAACTGTAAGAAACTATAAATAACTGAGAAAATGTGCATATCTGTTACGTAATAGATGTTCCAAAAGTATATGTGTTTTTACATTTTTCACACTTTTTCACATTTTTTTTCATAGTTTTTAGAAAAACGAAAATTTTTAATATACTCTATCGCGACAGGTAGCGTTGATCTAGCACAATACCTTAAACGTACATATTATATTTTTAAATGTTGTATCATTGAAGATATAAATCATTGATAATAGTAGATTATGCAACAAGGGAATAAAGTCGACTTTATTCCCGTGTTGCATAAATAGTTTTATTTCTGACTTAACTGTGGTCACTTATTGACTTTTATTGAAAATTGATATTAATATACAAAAAATAAGGGGGGTTCAGGATTTTCGGTCCGAATCAATATGACACGTGCATGGCGGTCTGCAAGGTAGAGGATAGCGTTGCTCAAACGCTTCTTCGCAAAGGCCGCATAAAAACAGACTGAGAACGGTAGTAACGAGGTGGCACAGGTGCCTCGGATAGGGACACAGAGGGACAGACTGTAAAGGTACGGACAGAAGTCAGTGTTGCTGGAAGTGCGGCCTGACCGGCCATGTCGGGAAAGGCTGCCCGACCTCAACACTGGCGTGTTTCCTGCACTCTGAAAACGAGCGCGAAGAGACCGCTCACCTACCGGGCTCCGGTAAGTGTGCGGTTTACAGAGGCTCGTTGGAGGAGCGCAGATGGCAGCTTCAGACATGACGACTATTCTCCAAGGAAATATGCACAGATGCGAGGCAGCAGACCTTTTACTGACCCAAATCGCGAAAGAACGAGACGCTGACATACTAATAATTAGCGAACAATACAGGGACTTACAGAAAACGTGGTACTCAAACACCTCGGGCACATCGTCCATCTGGATACGGGGTAAGCAGAGGACGAGGGTCACTGACTTTGGCGCGGGGGATGACTACGTTTGGGTCAGGGTCGGCACTGTCACTTACGTCAGCGTCTACCTTACCCCTAACTGCACGGCTAATGCTTTTGACAGTAAAGTAGAGAAATGAAAGGACGCCCTAAGAGATCTCCCGGGAGACTTAGTCGTCGCGGGCGATTTTAACTCCAGAGCGATCGAGTGGGGAATGATAAAGACGAACAAAAGAGGAAGGCTGCTGCTGGAAATGGCCGCAAGGCTGGGACTAGTTTTGGCCAACCTTGGACAGACACCTACATACAGAAGACCGGGCTTCGAAGACTCGATACCAGACGTCACTTTTGTAACGGACCGCCTCCTACCAAAGATCAAGCAATGTCGGGTGCTCGAGGACTTTATAGCCAGCGATCACCAGTACATTGTTTTTGATGTGACGAACCATACAGAGACGTCACGGAACGCACCTGAGCGACCTCCGCGTTGGAACCTGAAGAAACAGGACAAGGAACGATTCTTCACACTACTGCGGGAACTACCAGCACCCGCTAAGATCGTTCCGCACCAGCTCACAGACAGACACAGGACAGACCGACACGTGGTCTAGACGTTGCGACAGATAGAACAGCTATGCAACGTGACCATGCCCCGAAAAGGTACAGTACGGAACAGACGTGAAGTGTACTGGTGAACAGACAAAACCGGCCACCGGCGAATGGAGTGCATAAAAAGTCGAAGAAAAATGAGCCGCGCGAGAAAAAAACGCAACCCTAATGAGGAGGCCCTCTCGGCGGAATACAGGACAGCACGGAAAGCACTAGTAAACGCAATCAAAGACTCAAAAATACGCTGCTGGAAACAGTTATGTGACAACGTGGAGCGGGACCCCTGGGGTCTGGGTTACAAGTTAGTAACGCAGAGACTAGGGGCCTTTGGCACACCAGAACTGAAGGACAGAACCACAATGGACGCGATCGTGGACGGGCTCTTCCCAACCCACAAGGTAAGGGGGGAGTACATCGACGATCAAACGCTAACCGTTCCGGAGTTCAGCGAGGAGGAGCTCTTGAGAGCCACCTCATCGTTGAAACCTGGGAAGGCACCAGGACCAGACGGCATCCCAGGAGAAATTCTTCGGCAAGTGGCTTGCCACAAGCCGGAGATGCTCCTGGACATGTACAACGACAGTTTACGTACAGGGACTTTCAGCAAGCGATGGAAGACGGCTAGGTTGGTTCTTCTGTATAAGGGAAAAGGAGAACCGAATGCGCCGTTCTCCTATAGACCACTGAGCCTACTGGACATCGCGGGCAAGGATTTCGAATTACTACTTAGACCACGACTGACAGACGCGATTGAAGCCGCCGGAGGGTTCTCCGACAACCAGCACGGCTTTCGCAGGGGCCGATCCACGATAGGGGCAATTCGGGAGGTAGTCGAGGCCTCTCGAAAGACAAGACAAACCTGCTACGGGGCCAGACCATTAGTTCTCGCGGGACTGCTAGACGTGAAAAACGCTTTCAACTCGGTCAGGTGGGTGGACATCTTGAGAGCCCTAGAAACTTTCAGGGTGCCTCCCTATCTGATGCGGGTTATAAGAGACTATCTACGGGACCGCAAAATAACATACGAAACGACCGAGGGATGGACAACCAGGAACATAACCGCGGGAGTCGCTCAGGGATCCATACTAGGACTAGACTTCTGGAACGTGATATACGACAGCTTACTAAGACTAGAAATTCCAGAAGGCGCCTTTCTGGTAGCCTACACGGACGACATCGCGGTGGTTATTGTACAACGGAACCCAGAACTAGCCCAACTAACGCTGAACCAGATCATGAGACAAATACACAGATGGATGACAGAACACGGACTACAACTAGCAATACACAAGACAGAACTGGATTTGCTCACAGGACAACGAATACCGACAGTTATTCCGATGAACGTCGGTACAGAACTGACAGAGACGAAGAAATCGGTCAAGTATCTGGGGGTAACCCTGGATACAAAGCTGACCTTCTGGACACACATAGAAAAGGCTGCCAATAAGGCGGCTGAAAGAGTCACCTCCCTAAGCCGCCTGATGGCAAACACGTACGGACCAAGGCAGGGAAAAAGACGGTTACTCATGTCAACGACCCACTCGATCCTGCTATACGGCGCGGAAATTTGGGCCGATACGCTCGGGGTAAAAAAGTACTGCAAGCGACTAATGAACGTACAAAGACGGGAGGCGCTGAGGATTGCATGTGCCTACAGGTCGGTCTCCCAGGAGGCTTTCTTGGTCGTGGCGGGCGTAATCCCCATAGATCTTCTCGCAAAAGAACGCAAGAGAATCTATGAACTAAGCACTGCGACAGGGCGAGCTGATGCGGCGATAACCGAAAGAAACAGGACAATGACGGAATGGTACGAACGATGGACGGAAGTCAAGACAGCAAAATGGACCCGACGCCTGATAGTGGATCTGAGACCATGGACGGAGCGGGGATTCGGCGAGGTGAATTTTTATCTTACCCAATTCTTCACCGGACACGGTTACTTCAGATACTACCTTTTCAGGAGAGACAAGGTACAAACCCCGAACTGTAAGTACTGGAGACACGACAGGGATGACGCAGAACATACATTTTTCGTATGCCAAAGATGGACAACGGACAGATGCAGACTGGGACCAGAAAACATAACGCCCGAGAACATTATACCGAGAATGCTACGCGACGCAGACAGCTGGACGGGAGTAGCTACCTTCGTTGAGACAGTACTCAGAGGTAAGAAAGGCGATGGGTGCTTGGAATGAGCGAAAGAAAATGACAGAGAGAATAGAAACGCAAGAATGCATGAAAGAATGTTTTTTGAGAACGAATGAAGAATGAATGTGAGGACACATAAACTAATAAGAATGACATAGACGGATAGACCATACGAGACGAAAGAAAAGTGGACAGACCCTCCAACGTGAAGTATTACTAACGCAGTTCTACGTTGCAGCTGGACGGAATGGGTTACCTATCCCTGGTCCGGCACTGCTGGCTACATGTCAACAGTCCTAGATCAGGGGAAGGCGGGTTTAGTCGGTCCCCCAGTCGTAGATGCTCTGGGTGGGAATTGAGCAAGAATCTCCTGTCTCCTTTTCCAGCCCGAGAAGATACGAAGCCTGGGAACCCGACACTCCAGTTGGGAATATCCAGCAGGTCGCTGCCTCCAGGGTGATCCCGACTGACGGTTTGGCTACAGCAAATTTACCCGTTTTTTATCCTTAAAAAAAAAAATAATAATAATAATAATAAGAAGAAGAAGAATAAGAATAATAATAATAATAATTTTTTTATTTTTTAATAAGCCTAGTCGGCGAGAGCGATCGAAGTACGCATAAATGCGATGCGACTTCCTGCTATGTCGAAGGGCGCGAGGGAGCTCCAATCGCAAGTATATTTTGTCGACAAGTGGCGAGTTAACGAAAGTTGGCGGGCAAAGCGCCAGATTTCAGTGCTGCCACTTTAGCGGATATTTGAGCCTAATTCCCGCATTACCATACATATGCATACACATACATACATAGATACATACACACGCGCAATCGCAAAAATAAACATTTTTATTTAATTAAATGTGATACGACGTAACAAGTTTACTATTGAATATATTTAATATATCTAGAAATTTAGTACAAAAAATATATCTACATACCCAATATTAATATATATGTAATTAAAAGTAAAAACAGAAAATTGAAAAATAGAAAAGATCCCAAATATTATGGGTCCTATGTCAAAAAGTTTCTACACTTTTGTTTACATAACTTTTCAGCTCTGTAATAGGATTCTGATTTTCGAAAATATTTCTGATTCCTCAACTATATATCCTAAAAATAAAATTATATATCCTAAAAAATAAAAACCTTTATACGTTTTTAAAAAATCAGTTAGAAAACCATTTTAATAACATCTTAAAAATGTGTGAAATATCCGCATATAAAGTGAGGAAATAAGAATCTGTATGGAGGGGAAGGTCGCGTAGAACGAACAACTATAGCTATTTTGGCTTTTCATTAGAGGAACAAAAATTAATTTTCCTTAAGAGGATTTATTCTTTGAAGGACTTTTATTAAAGAAAAAAATTGGCTGATGTCAAGTATAATTTGCAAAATTATTTATCTGTAAAAATGCAAGAGTGACTATTTTAACGCATTTAAAAAGTGACATCCAGTAAGAACACTCATACCTACTTTAAATATAGCTTTTCATTAGAGCCACGGATATTGATTTCCTAACAAAATATTTATTCTTTGAATGGTCCTCTTTGAAGAAAATATTTGGTGGAGTTTAAATTTAATCGACAAAATTATTTATTTATTAAAGTACCAAGTGACAATTTTAAGCTTCTGACAATATCTTTTGACTGGCTGAAAATTGTAAATTAAAAATACCAACTGCAGATTATGTATAGCCCAACTCAACCCAACCCAACCCTCTAATGCCCGGCGTTGCTTCCAAGTACTATAATTTTTTTCCGTTTTACATAAATTATCGCGTGATAAACTTCAAATTCTACAAAATAAATATATTTTTCAGGTCGAAGTGAACTATTTCTGATCTTGTTATGAGACCTAAGTTATTTTTGGCAGAATGAAAGACGATAAATTTAGCAAAACTGTAAGAAATTTTATTGCAAAAAACATTTAAAAATGACAAACATATTTCTAAATACTTTTTTGGAAGTTTTCATGAACGATTTCTATGTTTAGACATTAGAGGGTTAATAAACCCCCAATATACACTAATTTCTCTTAGTAAGGATTTCCACCGAGCAGCGGTAATTACACAATTTTATCAACAAGCAATTATCAGCTTCATTAGTTACAATATTCTTCAAAATTCATTTCCCTAGTATCAGCTCTCCCACTTTTAACTCGTATAAAATGTACGATACGATTCGCTATTCATCGTTCTTTATTTACAAAGCGCTTTTATCCACCGCATGCATCGATTCATCGAACCGGTGAAAAATTTTTCAAGTGCTTTTACAAAAATGCACATCGAACGCTTCAACTCTTTTATTTTACCTCCGGGAAATCACAAGTATGTGTGCGCTTTCGACTAGCAAATTAAATGCTTCGGATTAATTGTTCGAGAGTAATCAAATTAGTTGCATTTGTTTTGCTGTTACATTGCGATTTCAGCACAATCCCGCTCCTGCTGGAATGCACTGAAAATTCTCTCTCACATCTCTGAGCAGTGATGCTGTGAGAATGTACCTATACGTTTTGCTGTAGCTTCTGCCATCCCTAGTGCCTTTTTTTGTTCGGTGCTTCTGCCGTTGTGTTCTAACGTTTTGCGCGGGAAATTTATTTGTCCCGCTGTAATTTTTACGTGTCCTTCTCTGGGGAAAAAGAAATGAGACGTTATGGGTAGGCTGCATGCAAAAGAAAAAGAAAATCACATGAAATTGCGTTTACAGGAATGCTTTGTTTGCAGCAGGATACGGTAATTAGATAATGGAGATAACTCGTTCACGTTTCGGTTGTTCTTTATCTGTGTTTGTTTATTTGAAAAAAAAAACGTGAATATTGATTTTTAATGCGCGTTTGTGGTTATTATGAAATTATAAAGATTTCAATTATTTCAAAAATTAAACATAAATGAAAACCAAAACTAAATATTTGATGTAGCACATCGTATTGGACGTTTTTTATCATAAGCAAATATCAAATTTCACCGTGGTTTTTATATGAATAGAAAAGAAATAAAGTAGGATTGAAATTTGAAAATGTTTGATAATATTTTTTTTTTAGAGATAAATAGCAATAAATACATGTTCATTTCTAATACGTTTTAGAATAAAACAAACAATGTGTACATTACTCATATACAAGTTATGTCAATAAATATAATCCTTGTTACGAATTGACATACGGATTGCATTTTTAAATAAATGAAAAGCGTTACGAAGCGGATTTGACAATAAATAATAATTATAAATCAGTAACTTTTGAACCATCATAGCATACACACGTCTCAAGATTATATCGATTGATTTCTTTTACGGTTAACTTAAAGTGGATGCTAAAGCCACCTGCCACCGACAAATACGAGGAACCACTTTTCTCGTTTAATTTTCAATTTTTAGCATATATCTTTATGAAACGTTATTGTCCTTATCAAAAACAACAACTTTCTAGAGAGATATTTTCTCAAAATTAAAAATAGAATGAAATAAGTGGTTCCCCTTATTTGACGGTGACATGGGATTTAGTATCACCAAGAAAAGTTATTATAAGGTGTAAAATAGTGTTTTCCCCACACGTGCACCGAAAGTACCACTTTTCCTCCCGGGCGTCTGGAGAGAAATGTGTATTTTCGATGCTGGTGTGAGGAAAAATAGTATAAGCACCATGGGAAGTAACAGGCGACACCATAGCATGTGTTTGCCAATTCTTTACCTTCCTAGATGCGTAATATACTATAGTTTTATACTATTCTCCTATCGAGTAATAACGTTTCAAGCTATAACAAACTTCGTTGGCTACAATTCGTATTAGATATCATTGAAACATATTTTAAAACATTCACTTGTGATTCGCGCGTTAACAGGCTGAACTTTTATTTGTTAGTCGAGCGCGGTATTCACGTCGAGCGGGTGCAGCGAGGCACCGATTGCCGTGGTAAATTTGCGCACGTATGGAATTTGGAGCGAGTGAGGCGAGTGAATGTTGAAGTAGCATTTATTGCACGTCGTTAATTCAACTTTAAACAAACTAGTAAGAATAATGCGTGACTATGTGTGTATGCGTGTGTAAATGGAAAAGATAAATTTAGTTTCGAAAAGGCCGACGAGCAAGGAGCTTTGCTCTTCTTGCGCCTCCTCAATAGTGGAGGAAAAAATAACGTAGAAGGGAGACGTCGGGCTCGACGCTATACGCCCTGCGAATAGGCCTCCCGCAGAGATCTCACGGTCGGTCACGCATCGTACAAGTGACCCACGGCGCGCTCCAACAGCCGCTTGGCGCGAGGATTTAAACCTCCCCCGCAACAACTTATCTTAAAAAACAATAACAAAAATTACAAATTAAAACACGCAGTATGAAAATACATGTTTATCTCACATTCTATACGACCAAAAACCTGCACCAAGACATCTACCCCACTCTCTCTGCATCCATCGAACTTTGTCACGCACTCCGACTCTCGTCGACGAAGTTCAGGCACGCAGGGAAAATTTCCACTCCATTCCACTCGACTTGCAACCACAGGCAAAAAGAGAGAGAGAGAGAGAGCGAGAGAGAGAGAGAGAGAGAGAGAGAGAGAGAGAGATATTATGCTGAACATTTTTATTGTACTACTTTATGTAGAAGTCAGTTTAATGCTGTTGCATTTACAGAAATACTTCCCTATCACTTATTCTTGTTACGTTTCAGAATATTTTATAAATTATACGAATAAACACTCTTTATTTAGGTTTACTTGTACTATTCTTGAAATCCATTGTAGAAATACCACTATTTTGCTCCGGTATACTAGTAAATTTGGGAGTAAGTTATGTCTATAAATATAGTTTTCAACAGATAAACGGTAGTTCAAGTAGTAGGTACAAAATCTGTTATATGTTTTTCACATGCGTTATCTACTCTGTATCTATCCAATGAACATAAGAATTTTATGAACAAATCGTACATTGATTAATAAATCATTTAGCGTCTATAATAACGCAAAACGTTTATTTTCTCCATGAGTTCGTTATTTGTGTACAAATCTCCCTTACTATTCTCACAATCGTCGTTTCACGAAGCAATTCTGTTACCTAAGTTTGCTCGAAGAACTTGTCCATCGGCCATTCTTCAAACACCTCCTCTTCCATAGAGATATCTTCTCTGTACATAGAACGAAGTTGCGCAGATCGAGGCATCGCCGCAAACTGAAGCGCGGAAGATAAAAGACAGACCAACTGTCGAATATCGAATGGCCTTATAATGAATAGCCTACATGTAGTGTGGTAGGGATAGAACGAACGACTGACAACAAATGGATCGACCGTTCGAAGTCCGTCCGTAATTTTGATTATATTAAAGATTTAAAAAATACACTAAGAGAAGCAAAAAGTATCTGTTACTAAAAATGTACTAGAGTTTAGAGTGAAAAGTTCGTACAAGTTCACTTTTCTTTTAATATCTATAGTAAAAAATTTGTTATAAAGTTATATTAAGAAAATTAGTTAGAAAGTTAATCTTACTTTAACGGTATAAGGTAGATGGGAATCAGGTGTCCCTTATAATTTATTATATTTTTGCTTTCTCAAAGACAAAGCTTTGTGACAGTATGGAATCATATAGTCACAGAAGAAAATCCCGTTGATTATATTTCTCGCGGACAAACTCCTTCAGAGTTCATGAAAGATAAACTTTGGCTTCAAGGTCCTGCTTGGCTTTCAGAAAATGAAGACAAGTGGTTCTATCAGCGCACTAAATAATTTGTTGCATTTTGTCAACGCACAGTAGTCAATATAAAATTAACAAATAAATTAGCAGGTAACTATTCAGTTAAAGAGTTAACAAATGCACATTTATAAATCATTAAAATAATTGAAACAAGAAGGTGTAGAACTTAATGCATCATTCGTATAGGAGGCTGATTAATAAACGCAGAAATCAACTGATCTAAAAGGCACCCAATTTTAATGCCCCGTAATAATCACGCAACAAAATTAATAATTAAAAATGAACATATCAAGATTTGACATGCAGGAGTGCAAGCGAATTTAAACTGGATCAATCAAAATTATTGGTCAATTGATGGCAAAAATAGTACGCGTTCTGTTTCTAACAAATGCGCGAGTTGCTATCAATTGAGTCCTAAGCTACCAAAATATGTAATGGGCAATTTGCCTAAAAATCGCATAACTCAATCTAGACCTTTCTAGAACGTTGGATTTGATTATTGTGATCTATTTCACATTAAGTAGAAAAAATGTAGAAATATGCAAAAAATTAAAGCATACGTAACAGAATTTGTTTGCTTTACTATGAAAGCAGTTCATTTAAAACTCGTCACCGACTTGACTACCGAAACATGTTTAAAAGCTAGAAAACGATTCGTTTCGCGAAGACGTAAACCAAACAATATTTATTCAGATAATACAACTAACTTTATAGGTGCTAAAAATTAAATCGTAAAACAATGAGAACTTTTTTCTTTAAACGAAAACAATAGTAAATTTTCTCATTATTATCAAAATGAAGGCATTCAATTGCATTTTTCGTCGCCACGATCACCTCATTTTGGGGGTCAATGAGAGACTGCCGTTAAATCACTTAAACACCATCTATACCGTACGGTCGGAGAATCATTGTTCACATACGAACAATTTAATACATGCATAATTGAAATTACGCATAGCTCATTACACCGCGCGGAGACGTACCTTCATAAATCTCTGCACCTGTATACACATCTAGGGTGCTGATTTTTCTTACAATTTATGTTTTTTGTTGCTCTAAACGATGGCATAGGTTTTATAGTATATATTTAGGGGGTCGATTGCTTCTGTACCGTGGGTATCGTTCTTTGAATCCACCACAAGTCTTCAAGGAAAGCATATCACGCGAATTTTGCAGGCATATTATATATGTTTGAACTTAGAATTGATCAGATTTTGAAGCTGAATAGATAATATTAAACTCATTTTTTAGCAAAAATATTAATTTTTAAAAATTTGTAAAACTTAAAAAAATATTTCTTGTTACCTTATACGTTAAACTTGTTAAAAATATGTACGTTTTCTAAAATATTAGTATTAAAAAAGAAATTTAAATAGAGAATTTTTATTTTCTCCTAATACTTTAATTTTGTTTACTGATAAAACCTAAACGCTTGTATGTAATTAATTAATTATAACATTGATTTATTAATTGCGAACTTTCATTATAAGATTCCTTAAATCGATTAATCATGAATTCTCTTTCAGAAAGCATTCTGCTAAAGCAGTTACCAGCGGTTTTTTAAATTCATATGTATGCTTTAATGAAAAAAAACGATGTTTTTAATCTATATGCACGCAACTTCTCAAATATAAATAAACTAAAGTTTTGAGTTTTGTCCTAATTTTACAATAGTGCAATTACTGTTGGATAAATATTTGAGTGTGGTAAAGTATATTTAACCTTCAGTTACCCTACCAGGATTACTTTTGTACCATTTACATACATATGATGGAAACGTTGGTTTGGATTTAGGGTGGGGGGATAATTCTTAGTACTGTAGTAGGTAGTCTTAAAAACTTAATTAATAAATGTTATAATTCTTTTGTATTTATCACAAAATAAAATTGATTACAATGCAATTTACATAGGTACACCTATTCATTCGATTATTAGCTTCTCTCATTCTGCTTTTGTACCCACCGGTTCCACTTCAGTTTTGCAACCCGGACGTATCTCTTGATAGTCTTCTTAGCCTGCTTCTTTAGTTGCTCAGCTTTGTAGTTCATCAAGGCCTCCCTCTCATTGGCTAATTTTTTCATCTCGGTGTCGATAGCTCCTACATTCTCTTTCTCTGGCTCCTCCAAGTAGTCGTACTCGTCGTTGTTCTGTCCTACATTTGTCCCCAAGTTCAGATCCCAAAAAAATCGGCTTATATTTGAGCTATCTAGACCTTGGCTCGACCCCTTCTTCTTTTTTGCCAGCAAATTTTGTAGAAAAGAAAATAATAATTAATTGAGTCAAGTATCGAATTTTCAATTGTTTAATATATGGATGAGACTCGTGGGTTCGAAAACATCTTATCCCAAATTATGTTGCTTTTGCTAAAATCTATTCGTAATCGTAATTTGCCTTGTTAGTAAGCATAGTACTGCTAGTATCTAGAATAAGAACTCAAGGTTTGATGATATTTTAGCGTCTGTATGGCTAATATAGTAGAGTTAACATATTTTGAAATATCTTGTATTTTGAACATCGATATAAGTATATATCCTCTATCCTTCGTATCTGACCAAATAGAATTTGTATGCGAATTTGAATCTAATATTTTTGTGATCGATATAGATTTTGTCAATTCATTTTTTCAATTAACTTCCTCAAATTAGAAAACTGTTACAGTATGAAATTTTTGTTTTAATAAATTATTGCTTTCTCAAAGAGGAAGCTTTGTGATAGTAAAAAAGAATTTCGCTATAAACATGTTAGAAACATGTTTTGCGACTTAAGAAAACCAAATACATTATTTTTTAAAAATGTCTGCATAGATATGTGTGCGTGCGTGTGAGTATACGTGTGCGTGTGTATGCGTGCGCCCGTGTACGAGTGCGCTTGTGTGTGTGTATAGGTGTGTGTGTAAGTGTGTGGATAGCGAGCGGAAAAACCTTCTATCGCCCGCTATGGCGGGCGTAAAGTAAATTTTCGAACATAAGCCCTAAGAGAGATTAGGCACACCTAAACATCGGGTACCATCGACTAGTATTGCAAATCCCATACGCGGACGAAGAAAGTATACTTCTTCCCCATTGTACACTATATATTATTGTGAGATATTGAGGTTACGTGACTTATGAAATTTTTTTTTCACCACTTAAGGTGAATGTCCCGATTTCTGCTCATATAAGCATTTTGAATCAAACAAAAATGTTTAAAAAGTTATTCTAACATTAATTTATAAAGCAGATATGATTGTTATCTTAATTATGAATCGGACAATACAATGTAAAGGCGTAAAATCCATTTTAAAAACTTAAATATTAATAATAGTCAATTAAAAGACGTATGTAAAATGCACCTATTTCTGCTCACAGCAAAAAGCGGTGATTTCGATCTGTACCTATTTCTGATCACCGTTGATTTTATAGACTTCATTCATATGATTTGTATCTTTTTATTGTATTAGTATGTTAATAAGCGTAAATACTTCATGATGCATAGGCTGCAAACAGTGTACTTATTGTATAAATACAACTAAAACGTTATTTTTTCGTGATTAGAAATAGGGACATGCAGAATGCATCTACGTCTAACCTCAAACTATCACTATTATCAAGTTTTTTAATTAGAATCTACAATATTTTTAATTCAGCACTACAGGTTTTAGTTGTAATACTAAAAAGGTATAGATAGCTTGGATATAATATATATTAAAACAACCTTCATATCTATAATAACAGAAAAACTTCTCGAGTGATTAGAAATAGGGACGTGAGCAGAAATTGGGACATTTACCTTATATCTTGAGAACGGGACGGTCATTTTTTATCAGTCACGTCTCAATTTTTTTATTTTCAAATGTAGATTTAAAATTTAAAAGAAATTTCAAGAATCATCCACTTGATTTTATTCTATGGCGATATTTCGATTTTTCTATTTTTGAGTTTTAGATTTTCTGTTTCTTTGGTTTATTAGAAAAATTATGATAAATCTATTGTAAATTCATTAAAAAGGGCATAAAATTATCTACCTTTTACAACTATCAATTTTGGGATGGCTCTTTTTATTCTCCAAAATAATTTTCAGAATAAGGAAACCGTGACTACATCGAGGGAAATGGTTTAGTAACAAATACTATTTTCTATGGTAATGGCGGACTTACCTTGCAGGGGGGCGTTAGGATATGAGAATGAAACCGAGTGTGTCTGACGACGAGTTGACTGTGTCCTCGCCAAAGTCAGACAGCTCTCATACTTAGTTCTAGGGAGGTATGAGGGTTATCACCCCTAGACGGATGGACTCACCTGCGATCGGAACAGGATCCAAAACGCACGGGTTTAACTTATTATCATGGCTCAAAGAAAACAAAACCAAACCAAAACGAAAAGAAACTTAAGGGTGGGAACCTGGAATGTACGCAGTCTACACAGAGCAGGCGCGTTCCGGGAAATCATAAATGAAACTGAGAGGTACAATTTAGATTTGGTAGCAATACAAGAAACCCGATGGAAAGATAACGCGATGCTAGGATCCGGTAACTTCACCTTTTTATATGGGGGCGCGAGCGGGCATTCTCTAGGCACCGGATTTCTTGTTAACAAAAGCATCATACATTCCGTTAAAAGTTGCAATTTCGTGAATGACCGACTCTCGTATATTATCATCGACGGAGCGTGGTATAATTACGTGGTTATTAACGTCCACTGTCCCACAGAGGACAAAGAGGAACAAGTCAAAAATCTTTATTATGAAACTTTAGAGCAATTAATCGACCAATTCGCGTCTTACGACACCAAAATAGTAGTGGGGGATTTCAATGCTAAAATAGGGAGAGAGGAAATGTTTAGGCCCACCATAGGCAAAGAAAGTCTGCACGAAACCAGCAATGATAACGGTATTATGGTCATAAATTTCGCAGCCGCAAAAGATCTTATAGTCAAGACCACGTGCTTCAAGCACAAGGATATACACAAGGCAACGTGGACATCGCCGGATGGGGCCACGCACAATCAAATCGATCATTTTCTTATTGATAAGAGGCGCCACACGAATGTACTCGACGTAAGGACCTATAGGGGGGCGGATTGCGACTCAGATCATTATCTCGTAGTGGCCAAATTAAGAGCCAGATTAGTAGCCGGTCAAAATAGTAAGCGAGCGAACAAAGTAGAAGAAACCTTTGATATTGGAAAACTACGAAGCGGGATAGAGCGAATCAAGTACCAAGTAGAAGTTAGCAACCGATTTCAGGCGCTCGAGGAAACGGATGAACAGACGGGAGTAGATGACGATCCGAACAGGTTGTGGGGGGCTATCGAAAAAACTATAAAAGGGGCCGCGAACAAAGTACTGGGTAAGAAAAAAAGGTCGAAGAGCAAACCATGGTTTGACGAAGAGTGCGAACTCTGGTTTGAAAGGCGCAAGAAGGCTAAATTAGATAGTGTACACAATGAAAGCGATAGGGCCGTAGAAGAATACCATGAAATAAGAAAGCAAGTACGTGTGATTTACAGAAACAAGAAGCGCGAGTATCAGAAAAATGAAATTAGAAAAATAGAAACTAATAGTAGGGAAAATAACCCGCGCGAGATGTACAAAGGAATAAACGATATCAGGAAGGGTTTTCAGAGTAGATCGCAGTTAATGAAAGATAAGGACGGGAACCTCGTGACAAGCGAAAATGAACTATTGAAATTATGGAAAGATTATTTCGATAAGTTATTAAACGTGCATGAAAACTCCGAGGAAATGGGAGACGAAATCCACACTGCTGAACTCCATATGGACGAAACGACCTACAAAGAAGTAGAGGCCGCGATCAAAAAGCTAAAAAACAATAAGGCCGCAGGAAACGATTCTATACCAGCTGAACTACTTAAATATGGAGGCACCGCGCTTACATCTAAAATTTTTTATCTAGTATGTGCTATTTGGAGAAATGAAACAATACCAGAAAATTGGAAAGAATCCATCATCATACCGATCTTCAAAACGGGAGATAAAACAGACTGCAATAACTACCGAGGAATCTCACTTTTAGCTACCTGCTACAAAGTTCTGTCAAACGTAATACAGGCCAGACTCACACCATTCGCGGAAGATATAATAGGAGATTATCAGTGTGGATTCCGGCGCAACAGGTCAACGAGCGATCAAATGTTTACCATAAGACAATTATTAGAGAAAAAGTGGGAATATTGCGAAACTATACACCAGCTATTTGTGGACTTTAAGAAAGCGTACGACTCTGTCAAACGAAGCAAAATGTATGAAATCCTAGTGCTCCTTGGCGTACCAAAAAAACTCGTAAAATTAATTCAAATATGTCTGAACGGAAGCACTGGAAAGGTCCGAGTAGGCGGTAATGTATCCGAATCGTTCATGATACGCGACGGTTTGAAGCAAGGTGACGGGCTTTCAACGGTACTCTTTAACCTGACGCTAGAGCATGTTGTTAGAAAAATGCAGGCTAGCGAGCTAGGCGCAACACTCAACGGAACAACGCAAATTTTAGGCTATGCGGATGACTTGGATATAGTGGGAGATAATGGTGAAACGGTGGCGAGAAATGCGGAAATCCTTATAAATGCGGCTAAAAACACGGGGTTAGAAGTGAGCGAATCGAAAACGAAATATATGATCATGGAGAAACTGGGCATTCGCGAAGCAGAGGGGGATCTCAGAGTCGGAAATTTCACTTTTGAAAAGGTTAGCGAATTCAGATATTTAGGTACAACTATAAATGATCGAAACGAAATTAAAGCCGAGATTAATAAGAGACTTCATTCGGGTAATTCCTGCTTCTACGCTGTGAACAGATTACTTAAGTCAAAGCTACTGTCGAAAAATGTAAAAATAAGGATATATAGGACTATAATAATGTCGGTAATCTTGTATGGGTGCGAAACCTGGGCGCTCACTAAAGCGGAAGAAAATCGTTTTAGGGTATTTGAAAATAAGGTTCTGCGGAAAATATACGGGCCAAAGAAAGATGAGGAAACTGGGGAGTGGAGGAAACTGCACAATGACGAGCTACATAATTTGTACGCGTCACCAAATATTAACAGAATAATAAAATCACGGAGACTAAGATGGGCAGGGCACGTGGCAAGAATGGGCGATGATCGTACAGCAGCGCGCATAATGAAAGGAAAACCGAAAGCAACGCGACCTCTTGGTAGACCTAGACGCAGATGGGAGGATAACGTAAAATCAGACATAACTGAAATTGGGCGGGAAGGCGCGAAATGGATGGGGTTGGCACAAAATAGGGAAACGTGGAAGGCTTGCGTAGATGAGGCGATGAACTTTCGAGTTCGAAATGCCATTTAAAAAAAAAAAAAAAAAATGGCGGACTTACTTGCACAATCGCATTAATTACATTTTCTTTTTCAAAGACAATGATAGATGAACTGTACTGAAACAATGTTGCTGTGATATATATAGCATGAACACGTGCATCAACGTCATAAATATAAATTAATGCTTTTTTCATGACAGTAGTAAATAGAAATAGCAGGCCTTATGCGCAGAGACACGAGTACTAGACGAAAATACACGTCACTTTCATGCATATTTTGCAGCTCAGAAACAAAACCATTTGTCGTATAATATATTATTCAACCTTTCATATATGCGCTGAATAATGCAGCTTTAATTTAAGAGGTTATATGTATGTGCAGTCCCTTAAATTCAAATATCTGAAAATACACTTTTTGCGGATAGACATAATGTATATTTTGATAAATTTATGACCATGGATTTAAGAATTTTAATCTAATTTCTCTATTAGCAGAGGTTTGATTTATGTCTAAAATTGTTTTTTTTTTCGATAAATAGATGCAGCGGTGACTATTGATAAATAATTGAAAACCAGTATCATTTTAGATTCCGAACTGTAAACACATCACAGGAATTAACGTTCAAGTTATATGTGTGGCGTATACGTGTGTATGTGCAAACAAATAAACAAATAAACAAATAAACAAATAAACAAATAAACAAATAAACAAATAAACAAATAAACAAATAAACAAATAAACAAATAAACAAATAAACAAATAAACAAATAAACAAATAAACAAATAAACAAATAAACAAATAAACAAATAAACAAATAAACAAATAAACAAATAAACAAATAAACAAATAAACAAATAAACAAATAAACAAATAAACAAATAAACAAATAAACAAATAAACAAATAAACAAATAAACAAATAAACAAATAAACAAATAAACAAATAAACAAATAAACAAATAAACAAATAAACAAATAAACAAATAAACAAATAAACAAATAAACAAATAAACAAATAAACAAATAAACAAATAAACAAATAAACAAATAAACAAATAAACAAATAAACAAATAAACAAATAAACAAATAAACAAATAAACAAATAAACAAATAAACAAATAAACAAATAAACAAATAAACAAATAAACAAATAAACAAATAAACAAATAAACAAATAAACAAATAAACAAATAAACAAATAAACAAAGAAACAAAGAAACAAAGAAACAAAGAAATAAATAAATAAATAAATAAATAACGGACGAACGGACGGACGGACGGACAGACAGACAGCACATTGAAAATTAATTCATAAACTCATGGGACCATTTGTAACGCATTTTACGGTCAAAATTATGTTGATATAGAGATCCAACATAGTACTCTATAATGCAACAATATTACACGAATACCAGATGCAATATTAAATATTTCTGTGATATATAGTAGTAAAATTTCATGTCACATTCATTTCATGAATGTTACGGAAATATTAGTACAATATTTTGGTGACAATCAGGCAAAATTTCAGTAACATCACAACAATATTATTATTATCCCTTTTTTAGGTGATAGTGAGAAAGATTGCAGTTATATTGTTGCAATATTATAATCATTTCACTTTTAATAATGGGAATACTGGATAATATTTCAGTGATATTCCAACAATAATATTATTATATCGAAAGAATAGTGATATTCAGTTATAAATCAGCGATATTGCAGGAGTGTTTCTAGGGATCATTTGGGTACATTTATTACTATTTTGACATAACTTTATACAAAATTTGTTATAAAAAAATAATTAGTAATAGTCAACTATATCAGTATATATTATAGTGTGTGTAATGCATCTAGCATTGATATCGGATATTGTGCAATAAATAATAAAATAGCATACCTATACCGTCACGGACCCAGTTTCTGACAGGTTCCTGATCATTTGGTTACATTTATTACTATTTTGACTTTAATGTATACAAAATTTGTTTAAAAAAAAAATTAGTAATAGTAAACTATTTCGTAGTCATATAAAACAACTTTAAAAGTTACTAGTAAAATACATTTTCAAGATAAAAAATGTTAAAGTTGGCCGTTGTTGGCAACGTCATGATTGACACCATCTTACTGCATTTAACTACAAGGGAGCATGCAAAGAAATTTACATCATTTCTTTAAAAGTTTGCAATGGACTGTAGAAAAACTTACGTAATTAAGTTATTCAACAGTGTATTTGTATAAATCACTTAAAACATTCATATAAATTATTATTGATATTTGTAAAAACGTGTGATTAGAAATAGGGTCCAAATTTGTATCGTTTACCCAATTCCTGATCTGTATTAATAACATGTTTTATGTGTGTTTAAAAATCTTAAAATATACAAATATTTGTAATAACACAATTCTATAAGTAGTTTTAATCCATGCGTGAATAATTTATCAGGCAATTTGCACAAAACGTGAATTAAATTACAACACTATGTGCATTTTATAGGTTATAAATATATGCTCGTACGCGAGTCTATACCGTGCACTAGACCAAGTACGAATAACCGAACACTTTAACGTCGCCTAAGTTTCACATTTATAATCATACAACCAAAAAATGATGCATGAAAATAGTCATTTTTTATGTATTTTTTTATGCTCAATCAAAGATATTATAATATTGAAGCTATTTTAATTTTTTTTTAGTTAATAGTTTTTGTACTTATAAATAAAGTATATGAATAAAGAACATTTATGGGGATAAAACACCTTTAGACCATAAAAAAGTATTTCTTTTTATGAGTCCATAAAACTGTTTTAAATTAAAAGCACACATTCTAATTTCTTCTACTATAAATACTTAACAATATCTTTAATTTTACCTTTGTAACATCTCTTAATTGGGGCCTACGGTGGCTTAGTCGGTAGAGTGTCTGTTTCCCACGCAGGGGACCTTGGTTCGATTCCTAGTCTTTGCCGATTGATACAAGCATCTCTGTAAAAATTGCATGTTTACAAACATACCGCAGACCCCCGTCGTCCGTTAGCACCAGATGGGAGCGCAAATATGGCGACGTTAAAAAAACACTAAAATCTTGATTCTACACGTCACAATAAATTACCAATGCTAATACCTTTTTAACTAGAGGAATTTTGGGGCGTTCTCGGTTGCACATCATACGAAAAAATAAGTAAATTTTCGACGATTAAATGACGTTTTTTGTCATGTTCTAAAACTTTAATCGTACACTAGTAGCAATACAGAATTATGTTATATGCTTATCAGCGAATGCGAACAGTTTGATAGAGTCAAACTGAGTCCGGCTTTAAAGCGAACAACAAGTACAACATGTAATGACTGTTTATTAAACATCAGTGATACAGTTTTCTCTCATTTCACCGAACTACTTTACGCGGAGACCCTGCGTGCCGCGAAAAATGAACTGAGATTGAGGGCACGAGATTTAAATGTATCCGCTTGTTAAATGTATCAGTATGCAGTGATTGTATTCCTGCGATTCTATCTATATTTACGGCAAAGGGGTTTTTCGATATCGCTTGTTTATAAACAAGGCTCGAGATACATCGAGTGAAGGTTATAGCAACATTCTGATAAGATAAGAGGATGTTTGGTTATACTCTTATCGATAGTTTGGGATTGCCCACTATTCTTGTCCAATTTATGATTTGTGTTAAGGTATCGTGATCAAAGTCGAGTCCATTAGATGATCAGTTCCGATTTCCTTTCAATGATTTTCGAGCTTAACTTACTGAGAAAAAGTGACTCCCGTTATTCTGGAGCGGCTTAAAAAAATTTTTACCTACATTCGAAAACCTTACTTTTAATAAACAGCAACTACACGATCATGTGCGTTATTACAGTCTGGTCTGCAGTTCACGCAGTTTTATAAAAATCATGCAGAATTAGGAATGTTCACCTGCAAGCTACATGACTCACTCATGCGCAAAGCAAGCAGGCGCATCTTGAGCGTGAGTCCTATACATAGGAGATGGGTCTGAACACCACCACGCTACCTGGATCTAGCTTGCAGATGAACATTCTTACTGGGAATTAAATAAGTATATACTATCGATTAAATTGCTTAATAAACTTTTTTTTCAAAAAATGGCGGTATATGTGTACATTTCATTATCCAATTTGTTTTAACTTTGCATTAGAAGTAAAAAATACGTTGACTTACATAACTACTAGCTATATCTAATATGTACATGACAGGAACTGAAAGCGTACATTTAATAGTTTACATTCATTAATTGTACAATTGCATAAAACATTAGTTAACGTTTTATATTGTTATTTATGTCTCCTTTGTTATTGTAAACGGTACTTATACTTTTACGATATAATAATAATTGGTTTATAAAAATTAATTGACGCCACAAAATGTAATTTACTTACTGATACAATCGTAAACCAAGTTTGGCCTATACTATTTGTTATTTCTATCTACAAACAATGTTATACTTTGTAGACTACTAAACTTAATCTGTAATAATAATAATAATAATAATACAGATTTAAATAATTTGCAAAAAGTATGCATAACTAAAATACATGCAATTTGTTTAGATTTATATGAGTGAAATTTTTAAGTTTTTCATAATATAATATAACAAGAAATATTGTTAATTTAAAACAAAAATTAAAGTAATGTAAATTCTTATTACATTCAAAAGAATTATTTTTTTTAATTATATTCATTAATATTAAATTTACATATATGGATTATTACATATATTACATACGAATTAAAAAGAGCTTTACAATATTACATTCAAATAAAAAACACAATTAAAATAAATATATATGTTAAAAAATACAATACTTAAAACTAAATATAAATAAATGTAAGTATGAGTTACATATATTTATTTATAAATGAATTAAATAAAACATAAATTTGAATGTATAATAAAGCTTAATTAACAAAACAAAAAAACGCGCGAAGTGGAAAAATAGAAAACCTTCTTAAAAACCAAAAATTTCATGATGCTTTGGGGGTTGGCGAGCGGAGCGAGCAGGGGGGAACCCCCTAGTATATATATATGTGTGAGTATTCATTTAACCTTGCACAAACTAATTGACTAATTGCTACATTTTGCTGAGGAGCTATAAACAACAATTTACAATGAAGTATAGCATGAAACAACTTCTGCAAATAGTCAACATGTGTTATTTTTCAGAAAGTCTAATAAAAATATACTTTGTGAAATACATTGTTTTATCAAAAAATCTATGAAAATTAAGGATGACAATTAGGATCTTGATGGACGTCGTAAATTGACTCATCGTCGAGATGTATCTCATACAGCTTCATCTCAGCCTCGTTGTTAAACTTGGAATCTTCGAGGTAGCAGTAGCGAGTGGTGTTTGACGCCGATCGAAACACCACGAAGAAAGTCAACGACATTATCAAAGACGTTATCGTGACTACTAAAATAGCAGTATTTCTTATATCCATACTTAGAGCCGGCGTAACGAAGATACAGTATGTATTTGCAGAAAAGAATGACAAAGTTGGTAAGAGAAGTGTGCAGAGGACTATTACGTATTCGCATACCTACAAAATGAAAAAAATTTTGATAAAAACGACCGCTTTTTATTGTAGAGAAAAGGTTGATAAAAATAATCGCTCTTTATTAATTAAAAAAACGTTATCAATCTTCAACAAACTATATATAAGGAATAAAATTGAGCGTACAATTTAATTTATTTATTTAAGAATCATCTTATTTGAATTGCAAATCGAAACTTTCGTTATTTTTTCAATGATTCAATATTGACTTATTTAGATAAGAAGTTTACATAAATTAACTATTAAGGCTGTTCACTTAAAACCGAGACCCTAGCAAAATTAAGAAAAACTTTAGAAAATCATGTAGAAACGTGTTTTGACCGTTAACTAGAGGATTTTTGCAATAAATTTACGAGATCGGAAATGGTTCACTTTGATATGATCCATATATTTTGTTTGTATAATTTTAAGCTTTGCACGTAGAAATATTAACAAAACGAACAAAATTTGCGAGTCCTCCAGGACTCCTACGTCCCGAACGGGTTAATAAGAATCAAATAAGAACAATAAGAAATAAGTTAATAGGATATAACAATATACGGAAGATTTATATCGTGATTCTATAGAAATGGAAACATTAAGACATCTGGATTGTATATATGGAATAGCGCGCTTGACGTATATAAGAAACGGATGATATTTTAGGGTGGTTCAAAATTTCCCAAATCTTAAATATTCTTCTTGTAACTTCAAAATGTTATAATTGGCTTAAAAATGAGATATTTTGTCTGCCGGTTGCCTGAAGTAAACATTAAGAGGTCTCTACCACCACAAACAGGTTTTAACATTTGATTTTAAGCACTTTTATTACATTAGATGAACTAAAAATAATTGTATGTTGATTTATCCAGCTACCAATGTTTTTTTTACGTTTATTGTAAGTTTATTAACAACTTCACCGCATTACGCAAGCCAAAAAACTTTTTTCCTCCAACGTAAAATTGTATTTCACTAAAAAATCTGCTATTTTATAAGGGGTAATGAATTTGTAGCAGTTTATATAATATCATTTTTAATAGTTTAAAAATGTAGTAATATTCGGGTATTCAAAAAATCAAGTACCCATACCCCGAAATCGGTAACAAATCTCGTCCCGTCTTGTACCAATATTTTTCTGCATTTGCTCATCTCTACGCAATACACACAATATTATTACATAAAAATATTTGATATCTATATCATCCCCTATTGTCTCTTTAAACTGCTAGCTTTATGCTTGTATTTTACGAATTATATGTAAGTATGGGAAGTTAAAGCTATCTGAAATACAAAGTGCACGCGGTTTTCTCGTTGCGAATGTTATGTGCAGACGTCATAATTAGACTCTCAGTTTTTAATAATTTTCTATGATAAATAAAATACTCAGAGCTATAAGTCTTATTTTAGCGCAAACTACATATCAAAAGCACTTATTTAATTTTTTTCAGTAGTATGTACAGCTAGCTTTTTTTAATGAAATCATGCATAGACATTGTAAATTTTTCTGTATAAGTTATGGTGTTGTGCCATGGCCTAAAAAGACTAGAATGGCAAAGTCGGAATAGAAAAACCAAAATCACGTTGACCAGTTAGAGTCGATTTGTTGCCATTTTTAACTCCATATTGTCCTATGGAGGGAGAAAATCCAAAACGAAGCTTCTTGAATACCTCTGCGACAGCTGTGATTGGTTTCCCGTAAACAATCCACCAATCACAGTTGTCGCAGAGACATTCTGGCAGCTTCGAATTATTTTCTCCATCAATGTTACCTGGAGGTTAAAAACGGTACTGCAACGACTCTGACTGGTCTACGTCTTTTCACTTTTCCATTTAAGGTTTTGTCATTCTGGTTTTATTTAAGCCATGGGACAGTAGCCTAAGTTAATTATGAGGAAGACGATTTAGCAAGCTGATGATGTATAACGCGACCAAGCCTGAAATCAGCAGCATGGTATTTAGTAAATCTGTATATAAAGCTGTATATTGTTAAAGAAGACTTTAATGCTAATTGGTTTAAAGTAATATTACAAAGGTTGTGACTCACGGTATTCGTTACCAAATATGACACAGGGTGTTTCATAATCAAAATGTAAGATTCTTTTGCAGATTTGTAAAACGTATTTCCATGAACAGCGCACATAGTCACAGCATCAAAAGAAAATTTCAGAAGTATGGTGAACCAAGTAAGTATTAAAATAGGTTGCTTGTACATTTTTTTCAGTTTCTCGAGCCCATGTTTCCATGTTACGTAGAACAATGGAATTATAGATAGCGGCGATGATGCATAAGCTAATGTTCCTGTGTGATATCTGTACAATTTGAAAAATTAATTTACAGATTACAAGTATAAAGATATATTTACACGAGAATATGACAATTATAATTAAATTACAAAACAAGTAATACCTTATTATCACCATAAAGCATTTTGGTATTATCATCATTGGAATAGAGTTCTTATCTTTCGCTTGATACCAAGTAACGAAAGTAGCAGTTAAAACCATTCTTCCTAATCCCATAACGAACCAAGTGGCCCATACGTAACCACAAAAATTGACTACGTGAAATAAATAAATGTGAGGTGGGACTACGGTATTTATATAAAAAAATAGATATCTATACATGTCCATCTGCTCATATGAAGTGTTATTTATATTCTTTGGTATTCTGATACTTAAAAAGTAAGTGTAGACGCTCAATGCAAAGACAGCTATTAGTAGCTGTAAGCTAAATTGTATAACTGCAAAAATTAAAGTTGACGGGAAGAAAAACATGGCTCTGTAAAAATATTACCATGTTTTATCTATTAGATATAATATTAGATAGTGCAATGACAGAAATAATTAGAAATTAATTTTAAACATTCAAAAACAACTCCTTTAAGGCTAGAGTACAATTTAAGGTAGAACTCTGGTGTTCGTATACAAAATCATAAATTTTTTTATTGAATTTTCTTAATCATCTTAATAGTAAGAATGTTTCAGAACCTGTCAGATGTGAAACTCGATTTTTTAACAAAGATAAAGATAACATATCAAATTAAATCTTTAAACGTGTCTTTCTCGAAACTAATTTTTCTAACGTTTAAAGTTGCATGCGAATGAGGTTTTAACGAATCTTAAGATTCAAGTTTGCCAATTAAAATATAATTGACTTGATACATTTTAGTTCATCAACTTAATTATTGAAATTTTTCAATTTTCTCCCAATAGTAGTTTACTTGACATTTACATTTTGAAATTTAGTTGGTTAACTCAATTTTCGATACTCATTAATTAATTTATACATTTGATAGATTGCTTGATATTCATTTTGAATTTAGTTGGCCAACTTAATTCTCACAACAATTTGTTGACAATCCTTATTTTTCTCGTTTTCAGAGCGTTAGAAAATTTCTTTTTTTAAGCAAATTCTTTTGCTCATTTATTTTATTGTATCTTTGATTTTTGTGGTTAACTCAATTTTCGATACTCATTAATTAATTTATACATTTGATAGATTGCTCGATATTCATTTTGAATTTAGTTGGCTAACTTAATTCTCACAACAATTTGTTGCCAATCCTTATTTTTCTCGTTTTCAGAGCGTTAGAAAATTTCTTTTTTTGAGCAAATTCTTTTGTTCATTTATTTTATTGTATCTTTGATAAATAAAATATTTAAGCCCAGTATACCTTAAAAGATAAAATCATTTTTCTAAAATAATAAAAGAATACAGTAGAAAAATATAGTTGAAATTAGAAATATGTAAATTAAAAAGAATGCGTTTAAAAATCGTTGAAGGACCAGTTCAAAAAATAAAAGGCGTGTAAGTAAATTAAAAACTCGAATTCTCCTCATATCTTACCGACCGAAAGGTAAATAATTTCAAGCTGTTATTACAAAGAGTAAATTATGTAAGACCAAGACATCAATGCTCTTCCTTATATAAATAACAATACGCCTTTATACAAAATTTTAAACAAATATTTCAAGGTACTCACGAATACCATTCAAATCTCGAAATATTTTCGTTCATATGTACATTTTTGTTTATTAACATTCATCGAAATATTTTCTTGAAACTCTGTATTAATGAAGATTAACATTTACAAAGAGGATAATGATATTTCTGTTTTATACAATTCAATCTATATATTTAATTACATTTCTAGGTTGTCAAGATTTGGAACTGGAAATTTAAATTTTAAATTAACTTTGTGATTTTATCAGCTGAGTATCAATAAAATTTAACCCATTAAATAGCCATAGAGTGTAACGAGTTCAATGATTGTAAATACTTACTTGCAAGACTCCTTAATTACTTTGCAGACTATTTTAATTCCTGTTTTTATTAATGCATATATTATGAATCCATAGAGTACGGTAATCACGGCAACAAACAGAAAAACGTTAAGTTCCAAGACGTTTAAATAAGTGGCGTAAATTATAAGGCAATGCAGGATGACTAACATGACAGACGTTAAGATGATTGTGATTATTACAAAAGCTTTAGTGACCCATCTTAACAAAATGCCAATTATAAACAATAGTAACCCGGACCAAGCGAAGAACCCAAGGATGATATACCTGAAATTTATTATCACTCATTATATTAGATAATTAAATATTTGCAGGAAGCATTAGAAATATTAACATTTACGATTAAAAAATAATATTTAAATTTTCGATGTTTTTTGTATCTAATTGGATTAAGGTCCCTCTAAATAGTCATTATAGTAAACTTCATAAATATAGTTAGGACTGCTACCAAGACCAAGGCTGTCTTGGTCTCGTCTTGGTCTTGTCGCGAAAAGTTGTTTTTCTCATTAAACTGACAAAGAATATATAACTCTAGCTCATCTGCGTAAACTACGAATCAATATCTAGTATTTAAACTTATTATTTTTCCTATTTATTATATATTTTTCCCCGTTTTCTATATCTATGAAGTTAACTCGCATTAATTTTCAATCCGAAACATTTATTTACTTTGTATCATTTATGAAAATAATTAAAACTTACTTAGCTTCACCTATATTTTCATGAACCTGGCGTATTATGAAGTATAATTGCATATGATGCATATTATGTGGATGCAAGAAACGTTCTGAATCACCAGCACAAAAACCTGAAAAAATTCCATACTATAAATTTAATAAAATTTTTACAAATTGAATTATGGAATTATTTATATATTTACCATAGATTGATATTGCAATCCAAAATAAAATGAAAACACCAAAGCCTATAATGAATGGAACGTCTGTGGAGACTCGCTTTACATCTAATGGCCCAGTCCACACTGACTCCTGTTTTGTTTTCTCACCTGTTTTACATATGTAATGATTAAATCTATAGTCACTATAATAATATTGATTTGGAAATTTTATAGAATACAACGATTTTTATTTACAGGTATCTTGAATGCAATGAATTTTAAATTATATAGAAACTTTAAAGACTTTAACATTTTATCGGTTTATAAAATGAAATACTATTTAGAATCATCATACAGTTTCTATATATACTTGATAACAAAAAAATAAAATATATGTATATCAAAACAAAATAAGTATACTATAAAAAATAGCTGTGTGAAATACTGTTTCATTGGCCATATTAATACGAAATTCGTAATATTACAATAATTTTGAAAATTTAGTACATAGAGAATAGGTCGGATTATTACCTATTTTCAATGTAGAAAATTTACTAGTCGCATTAATAGAAAAATTCACACTAATTTTAATCCTAGGTATGTACTTTACATTGCCATCTCAATTTTACTATCGCATTGTGAATATACTTGAAATCAGAACTATTTCTAAATTTGCTCCTTAATTGTTATTTTTGGTATATTTTCAGTATCATATAAATACTTCTTCTTAAAATGAATACACATAATAGTATATGAACTAAAATAAATGTCTACAGGTCTTATTTATCACATGATTAGCTCATACTATTTTCTATCCTAACCTCGGAAAGCTTTATATTCGACAGACGCAAATTTTTCTAATGATTTGACAACGATGGTTATAAATTCGCTACATTCACTATATAGGTCGGTTTATTACCTACACAGAATGTAGTAATTTTGCAAAGCTATTTTTTACAGTGTTGGCATCAAAACAGCGAGTATCATAATCATATTAATTAGTTTTATACAATTATAAAGAACGATTCATTGAAATCTTTTCGAAATTGACGTAGAATGTAATTGAAATGCAGGTTAAACAATTAATTTCATAAAACTGACAAATGAAACCAATTATATATGTTTAAGAAATATTTTTAACAACTAAATAAAACAATGTAAATTTACAAATCAATGTTTGATCAAGTAAAGAAAAAACGCAACTTACCAGTATTTGTGTGCGTCATTTTGTTGATATCTAAAATAACACACAATAAGCACACACAAAACTATAATAACAGCCAATGTTCTTGAAAAGTAGCGAATCTGTATAAATTATTATCAGCGAATGCAAATGCTTTGATAACGTCGAACCGAGACCGGCTAAAGCGAACAGCGTTTCTAACTAAAATGTTTATTAAACATCAGTAATTCAGTTTCAAGACAATTTTATTTATAACTCGCTAGTTTTATCGAACTGTTTTCGCAGCTAGTCCGCGTGCCGTGGAGATCAAAAACTGAGACTGAACTCACGAGAGTGTGACATCTTGTTAAATGTGCCGGTATGTAGGAATCTTCGGGAAACCCAGGGCCGATACGGCTCGGGTTATCCCGTGCTTTGATTGTGGTCCACCGACTTTATAATAACCTACGCGAACGGATTTTCGGATATTGCTTATTTATAAAAAAAAGGCTTGAGATAAAGCCAGTGAATGTCGTAGTTACATTACGATGATAAATCAACTAGATTCTATAAGCTATTGGAAAATCGCCAATTCTGTTCACTTTTACAATTTTTTAAACAGCGAGGTTAAATGTAACTAAGTTGATTGTTTCTGAATTTAATCAATTCCATTCATACTTTTTTATATTACTTTATGCATAATAGTTATGTATAACATATCGTTGCTTTGGCTGAACAAGCAGCTGCTATCTGCTATGTTATTCCCTTGATAGCCGTTTGTTCGTTCAAACCAACGATGTTTACCTTAAGGGGCCAGGCCTGGGTTAAAATCTAAAAAAGGAAAATTGCAGTTTTATTTATACAAAAATTTTTGGATGTGATTTAGAATATGGGAAGTTTTTTTACCCAAAGTAGGTAAAAAGACAAAGATTTTCACCGCTTAAATACTTAAATATCTTGAATCTGTGGCTCGTACCAAGTGACTTCTTTCGATACTCTGTTTTTCTATTTTCAACCACTCCTCGTAGACTTTCTCAGCATCCAGCCACCGATATAGTCTGCAAATTTTAGAGAATGTTTCTGATACGTTTCCTCACAATATGAGCGCAGCAGATTATTAAAAAAGTCTATGTAGTAATAATTAAAAATATAAACCCTTAAATAATTAAATATTTTAATTAATTTTGAGATTATGTATTTTTAATACTTGCCATATAGACTTTTTCTATAATCTGCTGTACTCATATTGTGAGGAAACATATTAGAAACATTCTCTAAAATTTTTAGCTTATATCGATGGCTGGGTGTTAAGAAAGTCTACCAGGCAGACCTAAAAATAATAAAAAACATTATTTTGAGCTAATAGGGAAGTGACATGGTTCGGAATTAAATTCTAACTCTAATTTTATTCGAAAGTTTATCGAAAAATAACAACTTTCCTAAGACAGTTTTTTTTAACGCAATATCCGAAATTTAGTAATATTTTAAAGTTGTGCTTAATTTTTATAATGATTCAAACTCGCGTGACGTTGGCTGAAGTGCTGTGCATATCAAAAAGTGTTATGCGACCGTCACATTATTACTACAAGGGAATACATTGTAAACAACAGAAAATATTCTATTTAAAAGCTATTAGTTTGAATTTATAATAATTGTAATTCTCAAGAATGAATAAAGGCTATACAAAAGGAACATCTGCTAATTTGCCAAAAATTGATCTCGACATGTTGTTGAAATTTATGGCTGATAACGACAGCTATTCAGGTGCTTAAGTGCGAAATGTCAAAACGTTAAGGTTAGTTTTATATCCTATATTTAAATGATAAATAAAATAAACTTCTTTATGTTTATTTCAAAGAGTTGACATATACATCTGCGGGTTGCAGGGAAAACAACATAAGTCCACTTTTTATGTTTTTGAGATATTAATATTTAAAGTTTTTATTTTCCATTTAAAATAATGTTAAAAAAGATCATAAATAGTAGATAAGATCACTAATTTTTACACTTTTTTGATTTTTTGTATTTTTATTTGAAAATATACTGTGTAAAGATACTAAAATCGTTCAAAAATCAATTTTCAAAAAAATGGACTTATGTTGTTTCTCTGGGAACCCACAGATATTTAGTCATAAACCTGTTGCAAAAATATTATTTTCAATTAAAAAATTAAATTTTTAATTAATTATACTATAATATTTAAATTGTTCATTAATATGTATGTATATAATATATAAAAAGTGGACTTGTGTTGTCCGTGACCGGAATTGACGAGGGCAAAATTTTCTCAAATCAAGCTTCAAAACTTGCCGATAGGGGCGCGCTGAACGGAGGGACGCTGACGTCACGCGAGTTTGAATCATTATAAAAATTAAGCACAACTTTAAAATATTACTGAATTTCGGATATTGCGTTAAAAAAAAACTGTCTTAGGAAAGTTGTTATTTTTCGATAAACTTTCGAATAAAATTAAAATAAAAAATCACGATTCTTCCCTATTGCATTTAAAGTTTGAAAATACAATAAACACATAAAACAATACTCACCTGAAGATAAAAGTAGGAATGCTTTGTATTTTCTTGTTATATATGTATTTCATTATTATATTTCACACTATTGCTTAGAGAAACATGTGTGATATGTCAACGATATGATCTCATGATAGCGCTGAAACAAAGAAAAGAACGCTGAAAAATTTCCACAATACCATCTACCTCCATTTTCCAGCATTGTCTTGATGATTTGACGTACACTGACTTTGATGCGATTCAATCCATTCTTCATAAGCTGGTGTATCTTCTTTTCCTTCCCATAAAGAGCAACTCTTACAAAAACTATTTTTTATAGAAGCATCAAGCACTTCTCCGGTAGAATTGCCTATTACACTAGAAACACCTTGGAGTGAGGAAAAACCTCTTTTTCTCCAAGAACCATCTCCGGACACAGGAAGTCAAGCACTATCTTAAGGCAAGATACTCATTTCTTCTATCGCACCATTACTCATAGAGCCTTCAGCAATCAATTCACAAGCTTCACTCAATTGATGGTTGATATTGTCAAAATTGTTGTGCGACATTGTCTGTGGCGAATCCATAATTCCACAAAATGTTGAAAGTCCAGCATGTCCATGACTAAGAGCACGCATAGCCAAAACAGATCTTCTATTAACTTCATATGCATTACTTTTTTGGCCAATGAATCTACTTGAATTAATTGATGCAATTCTCGGATTTGTACAATTTGAACAAGAAATGTCAATTTTAAATCCAAGTACTCGTACATCAGATTCAGAAAAATTCAGTTTTCCATGACATATATTGCAAAATGCAATTTTTTGCAGTTCAGGAAATAGGATGTCAATGTCGATAATTCTATTCCTGATTTCACTGCCTTCAGTTATAATGTCCTGAACTTTTCTACTGGAAGTTGAATTTCTTGGCTTCTTTGGAGGAGGACCATCTCCGCTTCTTTCATAAAAAATCTTCTTTCTTTTTGTTGGACTTCCACAAGTAAGTTTACCAGGACCACACGACACTCTACTTTGAACATCCCTTAGTCTGGCACTCGAAGACATCAAGGGGCGCGGCAGCGCCCGCTGGTACGTATAAGTACCCTCGGTACGATACGAAGCAGAAGGGCGCACCGTCGCCTTTTATACGTCTAATTGTGCCTTTTTAACCTCTTCAAAATCTTTAAATATCAATATCTAAACACTGATTGACTTATGTGCAGTCTATTGACACTGTTTTAAGAGATAATAAATTAGTCTAACACGTAAAAAAAGTTTCTGTTAAAAAAGATTCATCTAATTAAAGATATAAAGCATAATATATTTGCTAAAATTTTTTCTTTTCATTTTGTTCTCCGCATTTCCGTTTTCTCTAATCATATATATGTGACTTCCGTTTTCTCTACTCATATGTAATAATATACACATATCATATGTATAATACAGATATACACACATACAGACCATATATATATATATAGTGCCTGCAGACAGTGCAGACGACAACCACAAAATCTTCTAACCTATTATCAAAATCAAATGTTGAAGGATGAAGGACGCGTTTGTGTCATTTGTATTATTAAAATAAAACGGGTTGTTTTTACGTGATTTGTTTTTATTACGTGATCAAATCTCTGTACAACGATTTCGAAAAATATCGTACGTCCGAAAAAGTGGCAAGACGGTCATGTGGAATTAAATTATTGCAATCCCAAGTGTAGTTGGAAAAAGCTGCAGTTTTACATGGTAAGAGAGAAGATAAAGAAAAAGACTAACAGTGAATTCTGTCGAAAGAGATGAAGAACGTACAACATTCAGGAGTACTGGATAAGGTATTACCATCGCTCCATTTCTGCAGGAGGCTACACCAGAAGTTGTACCGAGACCATTTCCTTGACAGAATCAAGGATACACAACGTCTTCTGTTGCAGCAAAAATCGTGGCAAAGTATGGATTTAAAGAGGGTCAGGAACTTGGAAAGAAAGAGCAGGGAATGTCTAGCATTGCAAGTAAAGAAGACTAGTAAAAGAAGAGGTAGAATAGTATAGTACACAAAAAGGAACAATTAAGGACGTCTTCTCTGCCTTTGAGTATGTTGCCCCCTTGAAACTCACAAGGAATAAACAAGATGAAACGAGCATTACTGAAATAATGAAGTCATCAAGTAAAGTAGTTTTGCTCAGAAATATGGTTGGAATTTCTTTGGTGCCACGCTTATAGGTAAAGTCATTGTTAAAATGCATATACAGCAATTAGCTGTGATAATTGCATTCAACGAAGAATTATTAGATAAAATTTTTGTTATACTTGTGGTGTGCTACTTCTTAGTAACAAGTATGTATGTGCTTGTGTGTAATCATCATCGGGGATATACAAAGTCATCTGCTGATTGATCATAAACATACAGGGCATACGCCACTATGCACCAGAAAAATACCACACAATCATGGGGATGCAGTAATTGAATATCGCAGAAGCATCTGTTAAATATTTAATACTCCAATAGATGTACTGTTTTTTAACACAAATTTTTGTTATTGACAAGGGTGTTTGTGAATCTTTGTACTAGTGTAAGTGCTTCTTGTGTTTAAAGGATATTACTCAGTTTTACTGTAAACTGCTTGTTATAGCGAGGTATAAGGTCAAATGCTAAGATTCTGTCTTTTCTTGATATCTCAAGCAATTATACTCTGAGGGTAAAATAAACAGCCAGTGAAGTTTGAATACAAATCAAGTACTCTAATCAAGTTGCTGCGTCACAAAAGCATCTGTTAAATATTAAATACTCCAATAGATGTACTGTTTTTAACCCAATTTTTTGTTATTGTTGAGGGTCTTTGTGAATCTTTGTACTCGTGTAAGTGCTTCTTGTGTTTAAAGGATTATTTGAAAGTAACATATAACATACTCATGTTCTATCCAGATATAAAGTCAACACTGGCTCAGAAGGGTCATTTTAATGAAATTACAAAACTATAATTAATCAAATGTTTGCAAGCTCAGGTTTATAATTACATTAAAGAGACTCTTTTCACCCAGCGTTAACTTGATATCTGAATAAAACATGAGAATACTATAAGGTTCTTTCGAAGGAATTTTATTTAAATTTATTTTAAGTGAATTTTCATAATCAAATAGGGCTATGTAATGGTTTAGGTAAAATTGCAAAAGATTATTTCAAGTAATTTAAAAGAAAATGGAGTCAATCAAACTTTCAAATTACCCATACACAAACATTTATTTATTTGAAAGTAACACATAATATACTCATGTTCTATCCAGATATAAAGTCAACGCTGGCTCAGAAGGATCATTTTAATGAAATTATAAAACTATAATTAATCAAATGTTTGCAAGCTCAGGTTTATAATTATATTAAAAAGACTCTTTTCACTTAGCGTTGACTTGATATCTGAATAAAACATGAGAATATAATGAGGTTCTTTCAAAAAATTTTTTTTTAAATTTATTTTAAGTGAATTTTCATAATCAAATAGGGCTACATAATGGTTTCGGTAAAATTGCAAAAGATTACTTCAAGTAGTTTAAAAGAAAATGGAGTCAATGAAACTTTCAAGTTACCCATACACAAACATTTATTTATTTGAAAGTAACACATAATATACTCATGCTCTATCCAGATATAAAGTCAACGCTGGCTCAGAAGGGTCATTTTAATGAAATTATAAAACTATAATTAATCAAATGTTTGCAAGCTCAGGTTTATAAGTACATTAAAAAGACTCTTTTCACCCAGCGTTGACTTGATATCTGAATAAAACATGAGAATATTATAAGGTTCTTTCGAAGGGATTTTTTTAAAATTTATTTTAAGTGAATTTTCATAATCAAATAGGGCTATGTAATGGTTTTGGTAAAATTGCAAAAGATTATTTCAAGTAATTTAAAAGAAAATGGAGTCAATGAAACTTTCAAATTACACACAAATATTTATTTATTTGAAAGTAACACATAATATACTCATGCTCTATCCAGATATAAAGTCAACGCTGGCTCAGAAGGGTCATTTTAATGAAATTATAAAACTATAATTAATCAAATGTTTGCAAGCTCAGGTTTATAAGTACATTAAAAAGACTCTTTTCACCCAGCGTTGACTTGATATCTGAATAAAACATGAGAATATTATAAGGTTCTTTCGAAGGAATTTTTATAAAATTTATTTTAAGTGAATTTTCATAATCAAATAGGGCTATGTAATGGTTTTGGTAAAATTGCAAAAGATTATTTCAAGTAATTTAAAAGAAAATGGTGTCAATGAAACTTTCAATTTACCCATACACAAACATTTATTTATTTGAATGTAACACATAACTTTCTAAAAAGTAAAATCTTGGCAAGTATAAGTTTCGTTATTACCCACAATATAAATTAAAAGAAATACGCTACAATTAAAATAGTAAACGTAAACTAATATTCTATTTTTAAAATATTTCTATTTTTTCGAGAATAGTAAGAATACGTTTCCGTCTCTGGAAAAGTTGTGAAATCTATAAAAAATACCTTTCTAAAAAGTAAAATCTTGGCAAGTATATGTTTCATTATTACAATATAAATTAAAAGAAATATGTTATTACCAAAATAATACGTTCAATTATGAATTTAATGAATACGCTACAATTAAAATAGTAAACTTAAACTAATATTCTATTTAAAAAATAATATAGTTTAAAATATTTCCATTTTTTACTAATTCTGATAATCTCAAATGAACGCTGAAGAAATTAATGAAATCGATTAATAAATTGGCAAGTATTGTATTTTTATTTGTATATCAATTTTCTTCTTTTATTAATTAGTATGAAGTATACAAATTATTTAAAAAATATTATAGTTTAAAATATTTCTATTTTTTACTAATTCCGATAATCTGAAATAAACGCTAAAGAAATTAATTAAATCGATTAATAAATTGGCAAGTATTATATTTTTATTTGTAAATCAATGTCATTTTTTATGAATTAGTATGAAGTATAAAAATTAATAATACCTTTCAAATTTAATATTGTAAGACATTAAATTTGACATAAATACATGTTGATAAGAAATAGGTCAAAAAGTCGAACCTCAAACACTGATCTATAATACTCTCGCTACATTACACTCGCGTTATATGTAGTGCTCATATGGCAATTCATGTCTCTCATAGGTAAACAATAAACAATAAACAATAAACAATAAACAATAAACAATAAACAATAAACAATAAACAATAAACAATAAACAATAAACAATAAACAATAAACAATAAACAATAAACAATAAACAATAAACAATAAATAATAAATAATAAATAATAAATAATAAATAATAAATAATAAATAATACGTAATACATAATAAATAATAAATAATTGGGCAAATGTTTTTTTCTTTAAATCGGGCAAATTGTATACTTTTTGTGAGCATACACCTCCGAATCTGTTGGATAAAACTTAATGAAATTTTGAATGCATATTCAGAGCAACTTAAGATTGCATATCTCTGATTTCAAACAATTGCATTTTTTGTAGCAGTTAAGCGTTCTATGCCCACTTTCTACATCTTTTTGAGTATATTCCTCCAAAGTTTACATATCTCTCATTAAGGAGAGGGAGGGGGGGGGGGGTAGGGTAAGGTTAATTCGGTGAAAAAAAGCATATTTTTAAGAATTTTTACAGTTAATGCAAATTTATTTAATTAATTTTAATATAATAAAACAATATTTGAGCTATATTTTCTAAAATTATCAATGCAAAATATGAATAAATAAGCCAATGGTAGCAAATCTTTGCAGGCGCCTGAAAAAAAGTTGCCCTGCGGTGACCTCTATAACTCAACACTGGATCATCTGAAATAAAAAATCAAAATGATTTTATTATTTAATACGTTACTCGAGGAAACGCTGTCGAGTTTTTTTTATTTATTGATTTTTTAATTTTTGGTAACACTTGGAATTCAAAACATTGATTTTTGATAAAAAAAAATCGGCTAATTTGTTATTGTAAAATAAATAATAATTATAGAAAAAAAACTCGACAGCGTTACCTCGTAATTTATGTGTAGAAATAGTGTACAAAATTTCAAAAGGATCGGTGGAGTAGGTTCTGAGTTATAGAGGTCACAGACTATTTTTTTAGGCGCCTGCAAAGATTTGCTGCCATTGTCTTATATATTCATATTTTACATTGATAATTTAAGAAAATATAGTTCAAATGTTGTTTTTTTTTTTTTTTTTAAATGGCATTTCGAACTCGAAAGTTCATCGCCTCATCTACGCAAGCCTTCCATGTTTCCCTATTTTGTGCCAACCTCATCCATTTCGCGCCTTCCCGGCCAATTTCAGTTTGGCTTTTTTTCGTTGCTTTCGGTTTTCCTTTCATTATGCGCGCTGCTGTACGATCATCGCCCATTCTTGCGACGTGCCCTGCCCATCTTAGTCTCCGTGATTTTATTATTCTGTTAATATTTGGTGACGCGTACAAATTATGTAGCTCGTCATTGTGCAGTTTCCTCCACTCCCCAGTTTCCTCATCTTTCTTTGGCCCGTATATTTTCCGCAGAACCTTATTTTCAAATACCCTAAAACGATTTTCTTCCACTTTAGTGAGCGCCCAGGTTTCGCACCCATACAAGATTACCGGCATTATTATAGTCCTATATATCCTTATTTTGACATTTTTCGACAGTAGTTTTGACTTAAGTAATCTGTTCACAGCGTAGAAGCAGACATTACCCGAATGAAGTCTCTTATTAATCTCGGCTTTAATTTCGTTTCGATCATTTATAGTTGTACCTAAATATCTGAATTCGCTAACCTTTTCAAAAGTGAAATTACCCAGTTTCTCCATGATCATATATTTCGTTTTCGATTCGCTCACTTCTAACCCCGTGTTTTTAGCCGCATTTATAAGGATTTCCGCATTTCTCGCCACCGTTTCACCATTATCTCCCACTATATCCAAGTCATCCGCATAGCCTAAAATTTGCGTTGTTCCGTTGAGTGTTGCGCCTAGCTCGCTAGCCTGCATTTTTCTAACAACATGCTCTAGCGTCAGGTTAAAGAGTACCGTTGAAAGCCCGTCACCTTGCTTCAAACCGTCGCGTATCATGAACGTTTCGGATACATTACCGCCTACTCGGACCTTTGCAGTGCTTCCGTTCAGACATATTTGAATTAATTTTACGAGTTTTTTTGGTACGCCCAGGAGCACTAGGATTTCATACATTTTGCTTCGTTTGACAGAGTCGTACGCTTTCTTAAAGTCCACAAATAGCTGGTGTATAGTTTCGCAATATTCCCACTTTTTCTCTAATAATTGTCTTATGGTAAACATTTGATCGCTCGTTGACCTGTTGCGCCGGAATCCACACTGATAATCTCCTATTATATCTTCCGCGAATGGTGTGAGTCTGGCCTGTATTACGTTTGACAGAACTTTGTAGCAGGTAGCTAAAAGTGAGATTCCCCGGTAATTATTGCAGTCTGTTTTATCTCCCGTTTTAAAGATCGGTATGATGATGGATTCTTTCCAATTTTCCGGTATTGTTTCACTTCTCCAAATAGCACATACTAGATAAAAAATTTTAGATGTAAGCGCGGTGCCTCCATATTTAAGTAGTTCAGCTGGTATAGAATCGTTTCCTGCGGCCTTATTGTTTTTTAGCTTTTTGATCGCGGCCTCTACTTCTTTGTAGGTCGTTTCGTCCATATGGAGTTCAGCAGTGTGGATTTCGTCTCCCATTTCCTCGGAGTTTTCATGCACGTTTAATAACTTATTGAAATAATCTTTCCATAATTTCAATAGTTCATTTTCGCTTGTCACGAGGTTCCCGTCCTTATCTTTCATTAACTGCGATCTACTCTGAAAACCCTTCCTAATAGCGTTTATTCCTTTGTACATCTCGCGCGGGTTATTTTCCCTACTATTAGTTTCTATTTTTCTAATTTCATTTTTCTGATACTCGCGCTTCTTGTTTCTGTAAATCACACGTACTTGCTTTCTTATTTCATGGTATTCTTCTACGGCCCTACCGCTTTCATTGTGTACACTATCTAATTTAGCCTTCTTGCGCCTTTCAAACCAGAGTTCGCACTCTTCGTCAAACCATGGTTTGCTCTTCGGCCTTTTTTTCTTACCCAGTACTTTGTTCGCGGCCTCTTTTATAGTTTTTTCGATAGCCCCCCACAACCTGTTCGGATCGTCATCTACTCCCGTCTGTTCATCCGTTTCCTCGAGCGTCTGAAATCGGTTGCTAACTTCTACTTGGTACTTGATTCGCTCTATCCCGCTTCGTAGTTTTCCAATATCGAAGGTTTCTACTTTGTTCGCTCGCTTACTATTTTGACCGGCTACTAATCTGGCTCTTAATTTGGCCACTACTAGATAATGATCTGAGTCGCAATCCGCCCCCCTATAGGTCCTTACGTCGAGTACATTCGTGTGGCGCCTCTTATCAATAAGAAAATGATCGATTTGATTGTGCGTGGTCCCATCCGGCGATGTCCACGTTGCCTTGTGTATATCCTTGTGCTTGAAGCACGTGGTCTTGACTATAAGATCTTTTGCGGCTGCGAAATTTATGACCATAATACCGTTATCATTGCTGGTTTCGTGCAGACTTTCTTTGCCTATGGTGGGCCTAAACATTTCCTCTCTCCCTATTTTAGCATTGAAATCCCCCACTACTATTTTGGTGTCGTAAGACGCGAATTGGTCGATTAATTGCTCTAAAGTTTCATAATAAAGATTTTTGACTTCTTCCTCTTTGTCCTCCGTGGGATAGTGGACGTTAATAACCACGGAATTATACCACGCTCCTTCGATGATGATATACGAGAGTCGGTCATTCACGAAATTGCAACTTTTAACGGAATGTATGATGCTTTTGTTAACAAGAAATCCGGTGCCTAGAGAATGCCCGCTCGCGCCCCCATATAAAAAGGTGAAGTTACCGGATCCTAGCATCGCGTTATCTTTCCATCGGGTTTCTTGTATTGCTACCAAATCTAAATTGTACCTCTCAGTTTCATTTATGATTTCCCGGAACGCGCCTGCTCTGTGTAGACTGCGTACATTCCAGGTTCCCACCCTTAAGTTTCTTTTCGTTTTGGTTTGGTTTTGTTTTCTTTGAGCCATGATAGTAAGTTAAACCCGCGCGTTTTGGATCCTGTTCCGATCGCAGGTGAGTCCATCCGTCTAGGGGTGATAACCCTCATACCTCCCTAGAACTAAGTATGAGAGCTTTCTGACTTTGGCGAGGACAAAGTCAACTCGTCGTCAGACACACTCGGTTTCATTCTCATATCCTAACGCCCCCCTGCAAGGCAGCGCGCCTTCGCTGGCTTCGTTGCCATGTAAGACCAGGTGGCGAATCATTCTACACATCCCCTCTCAGGGCAGTTGTCATCGCTCCCGCATCCTCCACGACAGCAGGATTTTTGGCCCATTTTTTGTTTGAAATGTGTGGTAAAAGAGATAGATTACAGAGTAAGGTAGAAGTAGAAAGTAACATAGGAGATTTTGTATAGTGTTTGTAGTTGTTGCGGTGCTTGCGTAGTGTTTCTAGATGAATGCGTTCGCCAGTGCGGACTCATCACACCCACGCCTGGGCCTATCGGCTGTACGCGACTGCTTATTCGCTTTATTCGCAGCTAACCTCTTTCTCTAGGCACCCACCCGTCCGCTCTGGACGACTACGCCCAGGACCCGCTTAGGGTAACGGCGTTGTAACAGGTTCAAATGTTGTTTAATTATATTAAAATTAATTAAATAAATTTGCATTAACTGTAGCGTGTAGAAAATTCTTTATAAATAGGTTTTTCTTTACCCAATTAACCTTAGCTCCCCCCACTCCCCACCGCCCCCTTAAATATCCATTGAAATATATAGCCGTCGTATAGCAATTTTCTACCCTTTAATTTTACTTTTTTTTTGCGTTAAAAAGCGTGATCAATTTTTTGGCATTTCCCAACAAGTTAGAGCTTTACAATTTTACACAAGAATGTATTCTTGATAACAATACAATAATATGAAAAACAAATTTTTGTTACATCTCATCTGGACCCATAAATTGAACATTATTATTTTATTGTTTTGTTATATATATACTATTAATTATTTATCTGAGTTATTGTTTTGTTATATGTCATTATTAAACAATAAGTTAATTAGTAAATAATAAAAATATAAATTAAAAAGTTAATAGTTCTGATTTGATTATAATAGTATAACTCATGGATTCTCGGAGCGATACTACTAATAAACACGCGATTTTTCGAAACTGCCAATAGTCTACTTAGCAAAACCGTTTCATTTTTGGCAGTTAATCGGTAGTGAAACTGCTGATAAACTTAGCACTTTCATCAAAACTGCTAGTAAACTGCTAAGTTCTACCGTTTCATATCTATTAGGTATATCATTATTACAAAAGTTTTGCATTCTTGTTTGTTTTTTGAAAGTATTTATTCTTATCTATCAAAATAAGAAAATAAGTGATGCAAAACTTTCATAATAATGATTTAAAAGTACATGATACACAAAAGAGGCACTGATCCACAATAGGGTCCGTGACGGTATGTGTATATAGCTGAGATGTAAAAAAAATTTCAACAATTGAAGGACTCAAAAGTACTGTAACGTTAAATTTGAATATCGCGGTTGCGCGGATAATGTGACCTATATTATCTGCGATGTACCATCAATAAGCGCCGAAAGAGGTCAAGGCCGCGGTTCGTAGAATCGCCGCTATCTCGTACTTGGCGCTGTAAAAGCTCCATTTAGGAGACGCGCAAGCTGGACTCGGCCCGAGCGATACGAGCCACCGTTTGACTTCAACTTTAAAAATCTAAGATAAGTTGATCCTCTCGCCTTATATTGTTCGGGTTCCGTTTGTTGAATTTATTAGTTTTTTTCTGTTTACTCTATTGATTCAATAAAGGTCATTTTTCCAAATATTAGATAATTGCATTCGTAATTATATGTACACGTGTATTAATTAATGGTAGTTGTAAAAAATTAAATACTACCCTTTTATTATAATGTACTAAAGGGAAATAAATACACACACTTAAGTAGATGCTCACGCATACACACACGCATAAACACACGCATACGCACACGCCGCTCATTTTAGACGGGTGTAAAGTGACTACTTTATGCTCGTTCATTCCGCCAATAGAAATGAGAATAAAACTGTCTTAAACTTCGTATGTGAAAATCAATACACGTGTTACAAAAAATATAGCGTGCACCACGGGCGAGAGGGCCTTTTTGAACTCGTGTGTTTGTAGTCACACTCTGTCAAAAATGCCCACTTCTCGCTCTTGGTTCACAATGTACTATTATGACTTTTTCTAGCCATGACAAAAATGTCACCGATAGACTTTATTTGTTTTTCCCAATGTTTATTTACATATATTCTAAATTCTGATTCTATTTGAATCTTAACTTCTTTAAGCAAGTTTGACATTTGTGATATTTCAGTATTTTTGTATTAACTCTATTTGAGTAAATTAATTGGCTAGTTAGATATGATTTATGTTTAAGTAGTTTGGGTAGTTTTTATTTAGATATTTGTTGAGATTACTTTTTATTTGGTATTTGGGAATCACTTGTTATATAGTTGTAGTAATGTTGTTTTCAACGTTGTCAAGATGAAGTTGAATTTCTTCGTTTGTAACATTTTTATCTGTGGGTAGTTTTGTTTGATTATTAAGAATGTGCTTATGGAATTTTATCCAGTTACATTTTTTGTATAGATATCTGGGAGTTTTAAAGGGATTCTTTGTTAATAAATCTAAGTTATTGCTGATTTCACTGAAAAGTCACTATTTTTTAGAGTGGGACCATTATTCACTCTACAATTAGAGCGAAAAAATCACTCCAAAATTTAGAGAATAAGGAGCGACGGTATAGGTTAGGTATAGGGCCATTTTAGGATTCGATTTAGGAACGCACTGCATTGTGTGGTATTAAGATTGGCGGAAAAATACTTATAAATAACTAATAAGCTAGAATTAAAAGGATTTCCATGGCCAATATTGCTAATACAAAATAATTTTCTGTTTTAAAAATGTACAAAGTATCCAAAAATAAAATTACAAAAAAATCTATTTTTCGACAAATTTTGATATACGACCATCTTAAACTGAGTTTGGTAGCAAAATTAAAGTTTATCAACAAATTTAAGTACATAGGAGATATTAGTGCGCGCGAAGTCAGATATAACTGTGGTCTAGCGCACTAGTGTCAGCACGATAAACCGAAGGACGCAGGTTCGAATCCCTTCTAAAATTTTTCTGAGGTTTTTTAATTTATTTCTCTACTTCACACCTTTACAATAAACTGTAATATTTTTTAAATCATTTGTAAAACATAAAATAACTCAAATAATAATTCTTTTCTGTACGAGTATTCTTTTACTCTAAATAGAATGTAAAAGTCACTTATACATAAGAGTAAATTATTTATTTGTTGAAAATTCAATGGCAAAAGAGTAAAAATTCACTCCAAAAATTAATAAAGATATTTTCAATCTCGATTGTAAATTGCATACATTTGTAGTAGGTATTAAGGATGTTCAGGAGTTACAAAAAAATGCAGAGAACGTAATAAAATTAAGAATTATAATTGTTTAGAATATCATAGAGTTGTCTGCATTTTTCAATATTTTATATCGTATCACATTTTGAAGATATATAAATTAGAAGTTTTCTCGTTAGGCACGAGCTGTTATGGGACTCGAGTAAAAAAACAGAATGACATAGGGGAGAACGGGGTAATGTCGGTCACTGGCTAATTCCGGTCACTCTTATTTTCAATAATCTAAACATTTTTAGGTAATAATTCTAATAGTATATCAAATGCAACATAAAATGCAATTAATTTAGTGTCCAAACAACATTCTATTCAGTATTATTAAGGAATTATACACAATTATAGTTTAGGTCTACATTTCTTAAAAGTAATCTGGTCTATAAAATAAACTTTTATGCATATTATTTGTTACTTTATGCAGTGATTTTATGTAACTTTATTAATTTGAACAATCTAAGAATACGAAGTAGTGAAAAGAAGAGTATAAACCTATTGTTTTTTTGTCATTTCAATTCAAATTACTAAGCAGATTGGGGTAATATCGGTCACAATGTTATTTGTATGACGCTCCCGAAAGTGAGGCTAAGAAAACGTTCCACTGCGCTCTCAGGTAGAGCAACTTTGCTTAAGTGTTTTTGATTGAACAGTGGTTATGTGTTACATATTTCACTATGTAAGTTCGATACCTTACATTTTTATATTAAACCAATAAGAAATATTTAAAGTCAATAATTTGGACTAACATAATAATTATTTAAAGTTAATAAATAATAATTTGAAAGTAGAAATATCAAGCACTTTTACTTAGGTGACCGGCAATACCCCGATATCTCCTAGGGTGTGATTTGTGTATAAATGCACAGACAACAATAAAAATACATTTGGTGAAATTTCATGAATATTTATAAAGCTATAAGCGAAATTTGAATCGGTGTAATCAAATCCAATTCTGAACAATCACCGATAATGTAAACAAAAACTCAAGGTTGTAGCCTGTGCGAGGTAGTGTGTCGGGAGCGGAGCGGTGCGCAGGGAAAGAGGGGAGACCCTCTTGTTTTATTTTGAATTATTTCTTTAGCGTATTACATTCGAAAATGTCATGTTCAATGCGGTATAAAAGTACTTCAATGTGCGCATACTTAAAATTTATTTGAATTTGCAGGAACGACAATGCATTAAATACTTGCATAATCTAATTTGCATATACTTCTAAAATTAGAAAATCCGACGCATGAGAGTCGATGATATCGTTGACGGCGCTGACGAACTTCAAAGCCCTGACAAAATATATATTCAAGTTGACCGTGAATTCGAATGCTTAACTGAAATTGAATATTGTACAACTCTAGTGTTCTATATCATGGTCAACTTGAACATATTTTTTGTACACTGCAAAAAAATCTTTTGATCGAGTAACCAAATTCTAGTTGAGGTAGTAATACTTCGTATTTATATCAAACAAAAACTGCAATTCTTATATTCTTACCAACGTGTATCTCATTCATAAAAATGGTATAGTCCCGAGAGCAATATAAGGTAGATGTACCAATGACTAACCACTTCCCGAAATGAATCGACTTCCTAAGAAATGTCCCAAAAGCATAAACTGAAATGCGAATTAGGGTGATGCTAAAGTCACCCGTCACAAACAATTACGAGAGCCCACTATTTTCATTTAATTTTCAATTTTTAGTAAATATATCTCTGAAAATTAAATGAAAAAAGTGTTTCCCCGTATTTGTCAGTAACGGGGATGGGGAGGGGGGGGGGGTTAGAATCACCTTAAGAATTTTTATGTATCTTTTACATATGTCCAATACAACTGCAAAACCGTTACTAACTTTAAATATATACTTTTTTAGCTACATCTGATTTTTTATTGTCTGTTGGCCACAAAAATTGTATGTGTGTCCAACTCTCACCAACGAGGAGGTGTACAATATTTAAAGAGTTATTTTATCGTTTTTGTTTATTCTTAACAGTTTTAAATTCTCTTTGTTGGTTTTATTTATTTTTTTTAAACTTTTAAACATGTTTCAAGTTTTCAAATTTTCTATGATTTATGCATTTTTTAATTTGAAATTTTACTATTTTTTGTGTAATGTTGAAAAGCAATTCACACAGTAGTACTTGTCACATTCAATGAAAAACTTTGTAGTCCTTAGATCGCAACCATCTGTTATGAAACGTTGCCTTGATTTTGTAATGGATTTGTGAGCAGATAAATCGCCCAATTTATTGCGGTAATGTTTACTAACTTGCATGCAATAATCTTTAGTACTGACTTCTTTGACTTTGATACAACACCTATTCCATATCATAGTGGCATTTGTAATTGCAGTTTGGATCATCCTCATAAAAACTGCCCATGTCCATTTTTTACATCTAATGCAGGGTATGATTATGTTACATCTAAAATCGTGAGTGTCTACACCGCACATAAACTGATTGTATAAAAATACAAAGTGAGGAGAAGGGTATTCACCTTTTTGGTGTTCATACTTATTGTATCGTTGCATAGGACTTAGTAGAGTAGCGCCAGTAGCCGTAAATAATAGTGATACTTGTTTGGAATCCGTTATAGTCACAAAATTCATTCCACTGTTTACTTCATGAGTAGCTTCAAACTATCCTCTAGTAGATTTTGTATGCAGATTGTGACTTTCTTTTATTCTATCTTTACGAACATCTCCTTTCGAGTGTAGTCCAAGTTTTTGCAAATGAACAACTAAATCAGGACTTGTAAAGTAGTTGTCAAAGTAAAGATGATATGAAGATAGTTTTGTTTGCGGAGTTTTTAATAAAAGAGAATTAACTATTTACAAAATAACTCTTGAACCTATCGGTATATTTTGTAAGGTTTGAATGAATGTATTTTTTGTACTCTTTTTGCCACAATAAATATCAAAGTCGAGTAAAAACCTAAACACTGTACAAATTGCACAATACTTTATTTCAAATTTTATCGGTTTTGAGCGTATAAATTGTTTAAAAACAGTTCTTCCACAAAACTTGATCATCATTTCATTAATGGATAATGCTGTCGAAAAAAATTGGTACTGTTGACAATTTTTTCTCACGATATTTATCATTTATTGTGACATGAAAGGTACTTTTTAACTTCGTTCTTCGCAAGTTTTCACATCGGTTAGTAAAAAAATTCGTCATCAACTTTTTGAGGTTAGAAATGAGAAAGCATATCCTTTATCCGTTAGCATGCTACTCAAACGTTATCTCTAACATGGAAAATATCGCGAAGACGGTACACACTAAATTTAGACTGTCGAGTGTTGCGAAAGATCGTGCCTCCTTATATGACCTAGGCCTCGCTGTTCTGTTACAGGAAAGCGCGCCGTGTGTGTTTTGCCGCCTAGCAGCAAGAAGCTGAGTTCTGTGAAGTGTGTATGTGTGTATGAGCCCATTTCTTAAAACTTTTGAAAACAAAATTAAAAATCCGATGCAGAACTTTTATTACTCGATGCTTTGATTCATGCTCTATCATTCTGTAATGTATTTTTATTGCACTTTATAAGAAACAATAAAAAGCAACTGTGAAAACCAATTACATACAATAATCTATCGAAAAAACAACAAAAATTTTAAATTTAAAACAAACCCGCTATCTTGATTCCGCCATATTGAATTTCGAAACTTAACCTGTGAAAAGTAAAGAAAATAAACATAGCGAGTCTATCAATGTTATTTGTAATTATATTAGTTAAAAGTATGAATTTTATTATTGTTCATAATAAAAATGTTGCAATAATTTGTTAAATAATTTGTTTAAACAAATAATATGTTAGCAATAATAACTTATTGACCAACAAAAAAGTCATAATCATCATCAGATTATGACCCTGCTAACACAGAACGTTTATAGAACGTTCTTAAGACGTTCCAAAAAGAACGTAAAAACGTATTTTTTCAATGTGAAGAATAACGTCTTAAGAACGTTCTATAAACGTTCTTTTGTCGACAAAATATTAAAAAAACAGCTTTGAAACGTTTTATGCAATGACATTATATTTCTAATGGTAATTTATGAAGAAAGGTAGTATGCAACTGTCAAAACTTAAAATATACACTAATAATTCAGAAAAATCAATAATCGAAAATCTCTTGAAATAAAGCCGTCATTTTAAGTCCACCATATTGAATTTCATAATAAAACCAATTGGACTTTAAAGTAGAGTTCTGTATGCCACTCTATCCTGAGGCTCAAGAGAATCGGTCCACAAATACAATACTTTAACTACGATTTACGAAAACAAAAATTAAAAAATTTGCAATTTCTTGTTAATTAATCCACCATATTGGAAAAACACGTAAAAATTTTAAAAAACTAATGACAGATTTGAAAAGAGCAGGCAATTTTACACAGTAATACAAATTTTCAAATTTTTTTTATCAATGTTTTACTAGGTTTTTTAACACGATGAAAATAAAGTAAAATTTAGGGCATCCCTGGACGAAACGGGTTAAAGGTAAGTAAAATAATCTGCAATATTACATATAAGGTAGTTGACCCTGTTCTCGATAGCTTAGTAACAGACTCAACTTATTTCGCTATAAAAAATGCTTTAATTTTAAAAAAATTGAAATTTTTTGTTTTCAACTATTAATTAATATACTTATTTAGCAAATAACTCGAAAAAAACGAAGTTTTAACGTAATGTTTACTTCTAAATTCAATAAACCAAAAAATAATCCGAGGGAGCAGTTGTCGATAACCATTTTACGAGTCGGAGCAATTCTCGATAGATGCAAAAGACCCAGTTCTCGATATACCAACAAGCCCATTATTCAGGTTAGGTTCTAGGTTATGTCAAAACTTGATTGAATAACATACAGATTTTGATTATTATAATTACATAATTATTAATTAAAAGTAGTGCTTAAGTACTTTTAAGCATTGAAATAACATTTAAAGAAAAATTTATTTGTATTTTGTATATATTATCTGACTATCGACAACTGGGTACGTACGAATAATTAAGACGGAGTTGTCGATATATGAATTAAAATAGTTATAAGTAAATAAATCAAAATTTAACTTTTTGATTACGCTTATTTTGTTGAATTTAAAGCTAATCTTGGCTTTATAGTTTTTTAAAACGTTCTATTTATTACAAAAATGTCACTTTAAAGTTTACTGTTTGTTACGGTCGTGATTAAGGAAACGTCGAGAAACTCATCAAATCTGAGAGTGCCAAGAAGTGTGAATTTCTGTTTAACAAGTAGCGCTAACTGAGTTTTTATAATTCAAAATATTTATTCAGTGATATATTCTTAATATAGAAATAATTTTCTCGTACCGAAAAATTGCTCAAAATATATCTAAAATCGTATTATTCCTTCGAGTTATCGACAACTGGGTACCTATCGAGAACCGGGTCCACTACCTTACACGTTATTCTTTCAGGTCTATACATGTTTCAACGCTAGGCGATCGAGTGCAATTTTCCATCAACAAGATCGTCACAACACTACACTAGTCATCGTCTCTGCAAATCGTTTGACTGGATTCTCAAGAGCCTCGCTTACTCTCTCTCTCTCTCTCCCTCTCTCTCTCTCTCTCTCTTTCTGCGGAGGAGGGGGGAGGGGGGGGGGGATTGTTGCGGCAGCGATACGCCGTGACTCTGCTCATGGAGGGAGTGGCGGACGCTCTCTCAGCTGTGTAAGTCTAGACAGGCTCGCACACGTGTCAGCACTTGCCACCATCTTGCAATTCCATAACCTTACCGACGGCAGACAACTGCAATTATCGGTCGGTGCGGTGGATCCCCCCCCCCCTTACACCCTCTCTCTCTCTCTCTCTCTCTCTCTTCTCTTCACTCTCTGCCCTCTTTCCGGTAAGTTGAGAACGACGGCGCCTCTCACATAAACTTAGACAATTCTGATCGTTTTTCACTCTCAGGAGTGATTTCTTTACAGCGGAAAGGATTTCCCAAAAGGCTTTTACGCTCATGCTAAAAAAATCACTTTTTTTAACACACCCAGCCATAAAACACGTACTTTTTTCCCGCCGAGACGGGAGTAAAGCTCTACATTAAATCCCTACCTCCACTCTAGTCCCCGCCTCGCCAGGCGCTGTTTGTGCCCAAACCGAAGGCGATACATATATATATAGTGCACCTGAACCAATATTTAGTGCACCCGAGCTAGCATTTAGTGCACCAGCACCAACATTTAGTGCACCTGAGCCAACATTCAGTTCTGCAAGGTTTATTAACGTTTAAAAGTCGAATGGGGGTTGATGAGCGGAGCGAGCATGGGGAATCCCCCCCTAGTATATAACCCTTTACGTAAAATCACTTACAGCCAAGGATTACATAGTCTGTCAAATAGCTAGAAAACAACTTATGCGCTTCTTAGAAATAGGCAAAACCCAATTTTGTGTAAGGTTTGTGAGAGCCAATTTTCTGGATTTAAAGAGAAAGAATATTTTCACCATTTCGGGATAGTTTTCCATTTTTTAAAATTCTTATTCGTGTGTTTAGACACTAGAATACGTATTGAACCTAATTATATATATTTTTGAAAGTATAAGAAAATTAAGCCGATATAAAAAAAAAAATTTATAACTCACAAGTTTATTTTTTCAACCATAGATTTAGCAAATTCCAAATATTCCTTCCATTTTAAAGATATAACTTTATATATTAAATTTCTTTTAACAGAACCAAAGTTTTTAAATAGCTTATTTTTACGTTATGTTAGATAACTATCATAGTTAAAATAAAAAAAAATTAAATTTAAAATAGGTTCCGTATATAAAAATATTAATGTCCTTTAAAAAGGACATGGCGACCGAAAGGGTTAAGGGGTAACACCACTGTAGAAATTGCAAAAAATCGTTTTTTTTATTGACTTAAAACATGCTTGAAGCGATAAGAAAAGAAGACGAGGAGGAGAATTTGCATTTGGAAGGGCAGCTTTATGGTTCTGGCATTGCAGACTAACGGTAAAAAATTTTCTTTAAATGATTTCCTCATTTTTTTGAAACTTTAAGTTGATTATTCTTGAAACGAGTATCAACGGGCACGCAGCAAAACTTGAACAGTTTTCATCCTATCCATTTGAAATTTTAACCATATCTTAATTATTATATTTCGAAGTGAATCACGTAGGGGATTTTTAATAAATTGATTTAAACAATTTTTATAAACAAGAACGTGCCTTCTTTTTCATGACAATTTTTAATTTATTTTCAATTAACTGCCAAATTTGCAAAAATCAATATTTTCAAAATCCCCTACGTGATTCACTAGCTATTAACATCAAGAATAAGTGGATTTCTTTTGTTCCAGGTTGAAATGTGCGATTGGTACACTGCGTGCCGTGGAGCGCTTTCGATGCAAGAGGCTTCAAGAGATCGGCTATAAATCAGCCATTTTGTATTTTTTTACTCAATTTTTTTTAAAATATACTATAATATTAGATTAATAATAAATATTATTTCTTTATAACCATTCTTTACATTAAAAAAAATACACAAAAAATGATTTTTTTAGCTATTACAGTGGTGTTACCCCTTAATATATTATTATATTTTATATTAAACATAAAAAATAATTTGAAATTATTGTTTTGAACTTTTGTAAAATTGTAAGTAAGAATTTAATATTTAAGAAACTTAACAAAAAAGTCTCGATTGTTCTGTCGAATCTTTCTTTAGTTTCCAATATCCACTTTTGCAGTAACAGAATTTCTATAAAAATATATTTTAGTCCGACAAAGACTCCTTATTGGATAATATACTGACTTTCATATCATTATGTGAGATTAAATTGCAATAAAAAATGTTTGTTTTTTTTGTGACATATATATGCCAATAGCACCTCCTTGGGCCATTATTGTTGCAAATTGTACCGGTTTTCGGTTGTTATACCGTGAGTTCGAAAATTATTTTAACCTCTAAAACTCGAAAAGTAATGGACAAAATTCAATTATATTTTTACTTAATATTAGTTATATACGCAACTATAATCCTGCAAATTTTCAAGTCATAAGACTCATTGCTTTCTCAGAAAAACAAATATTGATAAAAATGCATCTTGTTGGGTAACGGTATCTTAATAATTTGTTAAGTAAATGGATATAAGCATGGTTTTGATATCATTTTTGCAACTTTTTTACGTTTTACCAGAATGTATGACGGGAGTGGAATGTATTTTCAGAATAATTACGTTTTGTGTATGTATGTATGTATGGATGGATGCATATATGTACGCGTGTATGTGTGTGTGACATACGTACATGTACGTGTATTGTGTTTATGTACACGCGTGTCGCTCATCTGGGCTCAAACATCTGTGGATATAATCAAATCAATCTGTGTGCAAAACTTAATTTTCAGTTAACATTTAAACTTAGTATTAATGTCGTTGAAGTTTGGAACGTTCTTAGAATTAAGTACGAAATTTGTATTATAGGTGTTTTAGAAGTGCGAATCCGCTAATTCCGATGACAATAGACTTTCAACGATTATAGAAGCGATTGTGCGGAGTTTTAGCAAAATTTATCATGTGGATGATATAAAAATAACCTAAAATAGTTAAATAATTTCAATTACTTCTAAAGTTAAGCCCTGATCCCGAAAGCTTATTATGAATTACATCAGCAATATTTTAATTGATATATTAGCCAAGTTTCATTAGTATTTATCATGTGGAAGGTATTTAAAAATTTAAAAAAACCCAAATTATGGTGATTTTTAATTTTTATTGCAAAGTCTAAAACTCTGAACCCGCTAATACTTTATATAATCGATTTCACATAATCTAATACAAAAATGGTGCAAAAGCCAACGAAATCTTCATTCAATATTATCTTAAGTAATATCTTGATCCCGCTAAATCCTTTAGAAATAAATTCTGCGTATTTTTCTATATAAATCTACAAATTTTTAATGTAATATACTATGTTGAAAGTCATTTTAAGTTAATTGTACTCAACAGCGCGACTGGTAAAGGGTTAGGAATATCGATATATATAGGCACGGCTATAGTTACTTATATTCTTTATAACCTGCATGCATAAAAAAGCTAGATTTAACTTCTCTTGATTTTACCCTTGAGATTATTAGTTACTAAATTTACGTATCAAACTATGACCTAATGTTAATACATTTTAATTACATATAAATTATAATTTCGATCATTATTACATAAAGTAAACTTGTACATTTTTAAGACTATTATAGAGAAATTCATTTTATCCTAGTATGTTCTGATATGTTTAAGGTGTTTGTAATGTTTATGAATTTCTTACATATATTTTACAAAAATAACAAACAAATTTTAAATTAATTTGTAAAATTTCAAACGATTAACTTATTTGATAGCAAAATTTTAGTTTGAGGAAGTTAACAAGGAGAGTATCATACCATTGGTTACCAACGAATTTTGATTAGGCTCTGGGAGTTGTTTTCTGGTACCCAGATATGAAGTCTAGAAACTGACGTTTTGTTAATTGGCCCTTTATATTCGAGATATGAGCTATTTTACTTAGAAATTACGTTATTTTAGTGAAAAATTGTACCTAATAACTATGCATGTATTAACACTACACAAAATGACCCGAATGATAATAAAAAGTAGGCGAAATGAGCTTTATTTTAAGCTTTGTTTCATTCAAAAATATTAATCTTGTGTAAAGTTATTAATAATTAACAGTGCCGGAAAATACATGAATATTTGAGGAAATTTTAGGGAACAGATACACTTTTAAATTTTAAATTAATTGTTAATACGTTATAAAATACAAGTGAGTTTTGTCATCATATATTAGTTACGTTATAGTTAACTCTAACTTTTTTGATTTTCATAAGTTAATAACTTTTAATGTAACTTAAACTAATTTCATTCCCAAGTAACTTTCAACTTAACATTTTAGTTTATTAAAAATTACCCAACCCTGTTAATAATTAATAACAATTGCTATTTTCAATACATTTGTTGTGTATTATATATATCAAGATTCTTGACAAGACCAAGAATCTTGTCTTAAAAATAATTTCGCAGTATCGTCTTGATCATGTCTCGAAAATCAAGACAAGACCAAGACAAGTACAAGAGAAATCTCGAGTCTCGTGCAGTCCTACAGTCTCACCTTAATACTCTCTAACAGTGCCGGGAGTCTAACTGTATAATATATTGTATAAAATGACTATAAATTTATAAACTTGTAATTTTTTTGTAGCCTATTTTTAAAACTTTTTTGTTATACATTAGTCTTATACTACGAATAGAATATGCAATTCTGTTAAATTTATGGATTTTCTTTAAAATGCGAGTATTGTAGCTTTCTGAATTTGAATAATTCAAAATAACAAATTTACATATCTAACCGGATCACAAATCGATTAGGTCAGCTTTTGACATCAATTAACGTTCAAAAGTAGCTTATCGAGAGAATTTGACTGTGAGAAGAAATCTATGTTTGTTATCTTTAGAAATCGGTCATCAAGTTCTCTATAGAGTTACGATCTCTTTGCAGACAGTATTTCTTTATGATCTAATTCACGGTTTTATTTACAAGAATGATAATAAAAAAAATGTTTTTTGTCATATTCTAACTAATATTTTTATTTAAAAATGCGTTTTTTGTTGTATCTGAGCAGATTTACTATATTTATTTTTGTATGCCGATATGAAACTATTTAGCGGAAACTTGCACTATAATATTTTATATTTGGATATACATTTGCGATTGATAGCATATAGCAGTAATTTATGACAAAAGAAGTTTTAAAAATTAGCTACGAAAAGAATTACAAATTTTTCTATAAGTTATAGGCATTTTATACAGTACATTATAGATTATGTTTATAATACATAATGTTTTTTTTTAATGTACTTTTAATTTTATTATATTATATTAAAAACGTATGTTATGAGTATTATATAATGAATGCATTAACGAAAATTAAAAAAATTTGCCTTAAAAATCTACTCTCTTGTATACCTTTGAATATTTTTTGCTGAAAAATTTTGTATGAGCTTGGTATATGTTTTTGAATAATCTGTTGCATAAATTTGTCGAAAAATTCTGTAGGTTATATAATAGTTATATAATAGTAATAATTCAGAATAGCTAAACAATTTTAAAAATCTTTTATTACAGTATACTAGTTCCAAAAAATTATGTTAAACAAAATTCTTTCATCCACCTAAAAATTTAAGCCTTATGCGTAACTCCACTTAATAAGGCAAATGTAATTCCGCAAAATTCGAGCATAATACTTTAAAAGCTGGTATTCTGAAGTATGTCAAATATATATAATTGAATTCTTCAAGGCAGTTGTTGTTATAAAAGGCCTCATTCTCGTATTCCTACTCTTACTTTTTCGGCATCGGTGATTCGTGGATGTGAGCCAATACTTTCTACCACCTCCCCTGCTTTTACAGTCGTGTAAATTTCTCGCGAAATCTAATTCGATAATACTTGTATATCGCTTAGGATTGCATTGCTGTTGAAAAGTGCATTAGAAATTGTTTCATTTGACGCGCGTGTCTTCGACAGTAATGACCGACGAAGCGTGTAATCCTCGAAAGATGCCGGTGGTGCAACCCGGAGACGAGGTCGTCATCAGTGGTATCGCCGGACGATTTCCAGAATCCGACAATGTGAAACGTCTGCAGGAGAATTTGATGAGCAAGAGGGATCTCATCACCGATGATGAGCGACGCTGGAAACACGGTGATCATTTATTCATTCATGTATTAAGAACCGCTGCTAACTGCGTTAGCACAGTGCCTTCTCAGAGAGATCTAATGAATTTTTATATTGATAAAAGTGATTTTTGGAATGTTATGGACAATGTTACGCTTTTAAGAGGAGTCCGTATCTTCTGCCCTTGTCTAATCACGTTTTTGCTTTTTAGTCAAATTGTAGTTTGTTAATTGAGAAACTAAAAGTTGGCCCCAATTGGTATTAAAGTAAGGAATATTTTGAGACCTTAAAAGTATCTAACATTATTTTCTTTTCGAGAAAACTTCGGAATGGAAAAGCTAACCTCAATTTTCGCGTTCCGAAGTTTTCTCGAAAAGGAAATAATGTTATATGCTTTTTAAGGTCTCAAAATATTCCTTACTTTAATACCAATTGGAGCCAACTTTTAGTTTTTAAATCAACAAACTACAATTTGAATAAATTTATTAGAGATTAGAGAAGGACAGTAGATACGGACTTCTCTGAAGGTAGCAGGTCTGGGTTAAACCCAAAAAAAGATTTTTTTTACGAGTCCAGAGAACTCTTTATGTTTAAAAGCAATCATTCTGAAAATTTGTATGCTATTAATGCTTAATAATATCTTAAATTTTACCTTTGTAAAATCTCAAAATCTTGATCATACATGTCACAATAAATTACTATTTTCAATACCATAATTATTAAAGGAACTTTGTTCCTTACACGATTCTAGGTGACATGATGAACGAATTTTTTTTCGACGCTTATGTGACTCCTTTTGACATGTATTACAAAAAGAGTGAAGCACTTTTTCGAAAAAGAAATTTTATTATTCTTTTTGGGAGATCCAATTAACTTTTTGAAAAAATTTTTTAATATTTTTTACAAAATTGATTGGATCTACGGAAAAGAATAATAGAAAAAGGAGTTTTAACGAACAAGTGCTTCGCTCCTTTTGTACTCCGCTCATTTTGTAAAAGTCTCAAAAGGAGTCGAATAACCGTGGAAAGAAGAATAATTAAGTTAAAATTCGTGTTACAGTATCATAATTTATGATTTAAAGAATATAGTTCCCTTAAACTGAAATGTTTAATAATGTTGCAACTTAAAATTATAATATATGTATAATCATAGATAGTTCATTTGATGATCACCTACATGTTAAACTATAAAACAAATATATATATATATATTCATACGTCAACATGCATGAATCATCTTAATAAATAGTCATTTTATTTTCAAACAAAAAATAATAAAATTAAACTAAATAACTCTTAGATTTACTCGAAAACCCCAACTTGCGTGCAACTAAGCATTTGAGCCAATGATTTCACGTAATAATTGAAAATATATAATAGCTTATCATTATTTATTTATATATTTTTTTTTTTATTATTATTTAACGTCGCCATGTTTGTGCTTCCATGTGGTGCTAATCGACGACGGGGGTCTGCGGTGTGTTTGTAAACAAAGCACATGTAATTTTTACAGAGGTGCTTGTATCAATCGGCAGAGACTAGGATTCGAACCCGGGTCACCGGCGTGGGAATCCGACACTCTACCGACTGAGCCGCCGCAGGCCCCTTTTATTTATATTTAAACAGGCTTCTAAGTTTAACATCTTTAGCCATAGACTCGCTTGGAGCACTATATTGAATATTATTAGATAATTTGTTGTTAATAAACAATATTTATATTCTAGTATACTAATAATATCCCAATAATACTATTGGATACAAAGATTTTATCGTTATAGTACTACATCAATTTTAACTTATACGAGCGATCGTTAGTGAGCGAACTGGTATTATATTATTATGTATCTGTCAATATCTGTTGATGGATTTGGCAAAATACGTAATATATTATAAAAAATTTTGCTTAAGATGTTCATAACTATTAAAATTACGTTAAGGGGATGTGAACGGGTCTCATATGTATTGCTTACCATGGAAAATATTCAAAACGATTTTGTGGTTGCAAAAAATAACGGAATATTTTGAAAGTTTAACCAGACGATGTTTATACAAATACGAAGGGTATAGTGAACCATTTTTTTGTCAAAAAAAAAAGTTTGCTCAATTTCCTAAAATTGTGTATAATAGAAAAGTTGATAATACAGAACTGTGTAACAAAAAATTATTTTTTAAAAAAAAATCCTTACGATGTCCTTTGCATTTGTATAAACATTGTCAAGTTAACTTTTCAAGATATTCTGTTATTATCTGAACTAAGAAAACTGTTTTGAAAAGTACCCTTTCACGTCCACTTCAGTTTAAATGACAATTGCTAATTAAGTTGTTGAATACAGTTTGATTAGATTATATCAACTGGTTTTTAAGCCTAGATGAGCTCCACATACGTATATACATAAACATACACACACAATAATGCAAGCACATACATACACACATTTATACATATCTGTGGCTTCGAGGCATAATGACTTAAGTCACATTTTTATGAAAATCGAGATATTTGTGGAATTTACATGTTTAATTGATCTTCTTTCACATAAAATTTACAGTAGTTCATAAAACATGATCAGTGACTCATACCAGCTATGTGCATAATGATTTAAGTCCACTTTTTTGCGATTTGCTCGCGGCATAACAACTTAAGTCCATTTTTTTCGATTTGCTCGCGGCATAACAACTTAAATCCACTCTATAGCGATTTGCTTGTGGCATAATAACTTAAGTCTACATTCATATTATACTATGGAGAGCAACATTCATCTACTTTTACGAGTTAAAAATCAAAATTTATGTTGTTCTTAACTAGTTTATTATGTTAGCAGCATGAAATAACTTAATTGGTTAATATACAGCATGTCTGTTTAAATCCGTGAGAGTAGTCCGTAGCTAGCGTTAGAGGCATAACAACTTAATTGCATTGTTATACCATCTTACGAAGAAACAAAAAAATTCTTATATTTAAGTATATGGTTATATTGGTATGTGATGCCCAAATAGATGAGCAGAAAATCAATGTTTATTTTGGGCTGAGTAGCAGTTTTCAACAATAAATACATGAAAATGCGCATTTCTCGAAATCGCGAAAAGTGTACTTAAGTTGTTATGCCTTGAAGACATAAATGTATAAAGCGTACTTTTTCTGGAAATACCATATTTGAACTCTTTAAGTCTTTAGTGAAAAAATCACAAAACATGTTATCAAATTTATATCCCAGTGCTCAACAAATTATCAATTAAACTTTCAAAGGAAAATATAAAAACTCTTTTATGATATCGTTGCCCAACAAAATACATTTATTTAGCACAAATATAAGTCTGTTAAAGTTTAAGTGAATTCGATTTTTTAGTATGAATTGATATTTGTTATGAGCCTGAATTGAAGCTGAGTGAATTCAATGTGAGTATGAATTTTAACTTAAGTCCATTTTTATGTTAAAATAAAAGTCTGAGAAATAATTTTTATTACCAAAATTTTCTTATTTTACAAATAATTTTTTATTTTGTTATTAATAATAACAGCATGGAAATAGGTTGGTTATTCGTATATAATCTAAATTTCTAAACAATTATAGAATATTTTTAAAATAATTTAGTACTCTATTAATAATAAAAATCTATCAATTTATTTAATTTTATATACAATCTTTTTAATTTTACATTTTTATGAAAAATTGAAAATATAGAGAATTTTAACCCTTACAGGTACGCATTTTTCTTCGAAGGTAAGTATATTTGCATGGAATGGTATAACGGTTCACGAGGTTGCTGATTAAGAATCCGAGGTCGGATTTGCAAAATTCGAAATGGCGTATTCAAGATAGCGGATCGGATTGATACAAATTTGAACAAATTGGCTAAAAATTATTACTAGGGGGTTTTGGGGGTAGCTGATTACGAATCCGCGGTTGGATTTGTATTCAATGATAAATCAGCACACATTTTTGAGATTCCAATTTAAAAGAGATATAGCGATTTAAAATTAATTTATTAGAATACAAATTAATATATTAGAACAATTAATTTAGTTTGAGGAGGCTAAGCGCCAATGAATTGGCAGCGGATTTATTTTGATGATTTTTTAAGTCCTTTGTTGTACTACTTTTACCCCCTTAAATATCTTATTCCCCTGATTCTATTTCATTATAAACTCCCTAAGTCATATAATAAAAATATTAAAAAATTATCAAATCAATGATTTCTCTTTGAGAAAGCAAAAGCAAAGTATGCCTTGTTAATTTGTAGAACACCCGGAGATACCTCAACGCACGGGCAAGATAAACAATATTGAGAAGTTCGATGCACCCTTCTTCGCTGTTCGCTCTAAGCAGGCCCATAAGATGGATCCGATGTGTCGTATGATACTTGAGCATGCTTACGAGGCCGTCGTTGACGCGGGCGTGAATCCACGACAATTACGTGGTAGCAGAACCGGCGTATTCGTTGGCTCCTGCTTCTCTGAGTCGGAGAACACCTTGATCTATGATATACTACAGGTAAAGTTAAGATTAAACTTAATAAAGTAACTTAATCTAATAAGATTACTCAGAAAACATAATTAAATATTAATATAACTTACTTTAATTTAATATTTAGTACACGAAATAAAAGGGTTAACAATGATTTTTAATAATACTATAGAGGGTACACTGAGAAAAGGATACAGTTATATTTAACATATATTGGAACTATTCACCTATATATTGTTAATTTTGGTAATTTGAAAACTAATACCGTCACGGACCCAGTTCCTGAAAAAAATTTGTTTTAAAAAAATAATTAGTAATAGTAACTATTTCGTAGTCTTATAAAAGAAGTTTAAAAGTTATTAGTAAAATACATTTTTAAGATAAAAAATGTTAAAGTTAAACGTTGTTGACAACGTCATGATTGACACCTTCTTACTGTAGTTGACTACAAGTGAACATATAAAGAAATTTACATCATTTCTTTAAAATTTTGTAATAGATCGTAGAAAAACTTATGTAATTGTTATTCAACAGTTTATTCGTATAAATCACTTAAAACATTCATATAAAATATTATTGATATTTGTAAAAACGTGTGATTAGAAATACGGTCCAAATTCTTATCGTTTACCCAATTCCTGATCAGTATTAATAACATGTTGTATGTGTGTTTAAAAATCTTAAAATACACAAATATTTATAATAACATAATTCTATAAGTAGTTTTAATCCATGTGTAAATAATTTATCATGCAAAAGTCGCAGAAAGCGTGACAATAAATCACAACACTATCTGCATTTTATAGGTTATAATATATGCTCGCACGCGAGTCTATATCGTGCAGTAGACATAATACGAATAACCAAACACTTTTACCTCGCCTAAGTTTCACATTTATAATCACACAACCAAAAAATTTTATATTTTAGTACATCTACTGTATTAGTATTGCTTAATAAGTTTTTGTTTATCATATACTATATAAAATACTTATGCGTCAATAATATATGTGATCAGGACTTGGGTCTTGATATGATCAGAAACTACTCCCATACAAATCTTAAGTGATCAGGAATTGCTCCCACAGCTTTTTTTCTTTGAGGCTTTATATTTAACTTAATTTTGATTATTTATGTATTTTTTCAATTTTATATTAAAGATTAACAATTATATTTGTTATTAGAAATTTAATTTTCCATGAGTACCTCATCTTTACGCTTTGACACAACAAATAGCATGACGACGTATTTTAACTGACTAGGAACTGGGTCCTTCACGGTATATATTAATTTAAATAAACTTAAATTAAAATTAACTAATCATCGAATTTATAACAATTAAGTTACGTACAATATTCATGCATTTTCAGTCATTATATTCGATTATCAATAACTTTTACCAGGATTAATATTTTTATACGCAACAAAGCTTAAATTAAAGCTCTTCTCACCTAGTTTTGATGTGTTTTCGGGCCAATTTTTACTGTAAAAATTATGCAGAGTTACGTTGAAAAGAAGACGTGCTTGTTTTTCCTAAAATTATACGCATTTGGAATATAATGACTTATATCTCAAGAAAAAAGGCCAATTGGAAAAAACTACGTGTACTAGGCATCATTTTAAAGTACAAAATAACACCTTCTAAAGTTTCATCAAATTTCGTGACCCGGAAGGTCTGGAGTGTTTGGATTCTCCTTATAAGTTAACGGAGGTTACGTCGCCGTCGAGTTAACGGAGTTTAAAGAATAAAAAAAACAATAAAATCATTACAGAATAATAATTTTTCTATTATACACTTCAACATAACATTATTTTGAATATAAATTACTTTTACAATCAATTATGACAAAATAATAATAACATAAAAGTAATAATAATAACATTATAAGCTTTATATATCTCACATTTATTCCTGTATAATTTGTAATTATGACAAACAAAATTATACTATAGATAAAATTTAAAATATATAACTTTTGGAGCATAAATGTAATCTATACTAAACTAAAGAGTATTGATTATTTAACGGAGGTTACGATTTAAAAAAAATCCATTCAGGTCGACGTTAAGTATAAAAAAATGCTTTATTAAGACTGTAACGCAAAGTATTACATATTTATTTAATCATTTGATGCAGTTCAAAATTAGATACCTGGTCATTTGAACAAAAAAGTCGATTGTGCGTAATTAAAATAAAATTTTATTTCAAGTAGTATTATGTTATATAGTTTTGTTGTAAAATATTTGTTCCGCTTTAGATGCGTAAAGTTACTAGAGATAAATAAATTTATGGATATACAACTTTATTTTTTATTACTTAGAGTGTAATATTTGCACATAAAGTATGTAGTTTGAAACTCCGTTAACTTTTTTTAGCAGTGGAAAATATTTATTTTCTTATACTTATAAAAATTTTTCCCGTAGGTATTAGATAACTATATACAATAACATTTTTGTAACTTTTCCCGCGGCAACTGACGGAGTTACATTTTTTCATGTCTAATAACTTTTTAGTGAATTAAATCAACATTGTATTAATACTTTTGTGATGGAATTTATTTTAAAAATTCATAAAGTAACTATAGGAATTTTATTTTTTTCACATACATACGAATTTATCTGAAATTTTTGGCAAAGAATATAATCGGTCACCTATTGGAGTAACTACCATTTATGAATGCTTGGTTTTGTGTATACCATTTAAAGGACCTTTCTGTAGGTACATGATTCAATTGTAACTGTTCAATGTAAAATTGTTCCACGGATTTGATACTTTTGTCTAATTCAATGCTTTTCTCTTGTTCAGGTCGATGGTTTTGGTCTGGTTGGTTGTGCGCATGCTATGCTGTCCAATCGTATTTCTTACTGGCTTGGCGTGACAGGACCCAGCTGCACAATTGACACAGCCTGCAGCTCCAGTCTCAATGCAGTTGAAAATGCATACAGAGCGATACACGACGGACTATGCGATGCGGCTATAGTGGGAGGATCAAATCTGTGCCTTCATCCTCTGGTTTCTCTGCAGTTCTCCAAATTTGGTATGCTATGAATTATAATTTAAGAAAATGCTTGTATGTAGTTTAAATATTTTATTTTTAATCTTACATCAATATACTTAATCTGAAACAAGTTTAGTTTCTCTTTTAAAGCTACTACTATTGTATTTAAATGAATACAACGTACACAAACGAAAGAAAAGTAGATAGAGAAATTTACTTATTTTTGTTGCTTCTTAATTTTTTTTCTTTCTAATGCATCACTTATTTTAAGAACATTTCCTTTAAATAAGAAACTTTTTTGAAAATATGAAAATAAGAAACACAATTAATTATAAAAAGAAATAAATTTTTCTTAAATACTAAAATAAGTAATAATGGGACGTGCAATGATTCTAGTAGTAAATGTGCACCTCATAAGACAATGGCAGCTCAAGGGGCGTGAGTTCCCGTCAGTCCGAATTTCTCAGGGAAATTTAAAGAATATGTCTTTCCGGAATTTTCGGTGTAGGAGTTCGGGACTATAATCCCCTACCTCGGTATGGGAAGTAATACCCATATATGTAATTTAAAAATCACTGCTAACTGCTTTAGCAGATTGCTTTCTTAAAAAGCTTTAAATGTTACGAAAGAAAATAATTATTAAAGAGGGTTTTTGTGCGTTTGAATCTGAACAAAAGGATAACAAATTAATAATTTAATTGTGAAAAAGGACAGGAATGAGCGAGGGCAAGCTGGGTCGACAAATTAATGGACAATATTTTCGCGGGAAAGACTAACTTGCCTCGGCATGAAAACTCACACGAAAGAGAGAGAACAGCCGGGGCAAGCGCAAGCTTTATTTATTAAATGAAACTACAAGGAAATTGTACAATAAATAGAGACTCTAATAGACAAAAGAGAGAGGAAGAAACGCAGAATACGCCGCAAGGTACCTTAAGTCGCACGCAGAGAGCTTTCTTACCTAGGTAGGTTAAGAAGCCGCAGATGGACGGGCAACACGACGCAAGGTCCTAGCCGCACGCTGAAGGGAAACACCTCGGTCGCAGGGCGCCTCGACGTCTCGAGGGGACAACACCTGGACCACGGGCACTCCTAAAAGGCCCTGCCGCGTAGATGCTCGCCGAAGAGGGGCGGCACGTCGAGGGAACTCGTACGTGGCCTACCTACCCGAACCACACGAATTACGGTCACACAAATACGCACACTCGCACACAGCTCTGCGCAATAAAACAATATTCGCACTTAACCTACGTGAGACGACCGTTCTGAAAAGAACGTACCGTGTCATCTTGGATAACGCAACGCAACGAAGAAAACCTCAGGCCGATATTAGATTAGATGTTTATTAGGTGCAAGACAAAAACAATAAAACTACATTCAATAATAATACACATTTACAGAGATCATTAGTATAGTCAATCATATTACAGCTCGGCATTGCTCGTCATTAACTTACATATATTACATCTGTCGTACATCAATCACGTTATTACACTTATCACATATTCCTATCATTACGAATAATACATTCTTTTGTGACTATCAAACTTCAATTTCTATTATAGTCAACATTCGTATGATCGGTGTCATTCTACATTAGATATACATGGTCCATGTCCGTGGACTTACATAGCAAATAGTCGCGAATTGTCGCTTTAAATCTGCGTAGTGAGGGCAAATGCTTAATACGTCGAGAGATCGTATTCCATAGGCGCGCACCTTGAGATTGAAAAGATTTCAACCCTGTATCGGTACGCGACGATGGAATCGAGAGCTCCCTAGAATCAGTCCTACTAAAGGTCCGAGCCTGGTTTTTTTGAAAAAGGGCCGCAAGATACGTGGGTTGACCCATGTTAATAACTTTGTATAGTTGTACCTCCGCAAAATACGTCTTTCTTCCTTAGTGATCAAGCCAGCCAAGTTTACTCCTGTAAGGACTGATATGCTTCTTGAAAGGCGCGAGAAGTCGACCGGTCTCTACAGGAGAGATATCAAAAAATGCGTTACCCGCGCACGAGGCCAGCGAAAGAGCGCGCGGACTTTTTCCCTGGCGGCGCGCGCATCCACTCGGCCGACAGTGCTGCGGCGGGCGGCGAGTTACGGCGCGCAATTCAAATTCCCCCCAAAGACTTAAATAACCCGAACAGAATCTAAAATTTGAGATATTTATATTTTATGAAAGTAATATATAAATATCATATTTTTCGCAAAATAGCTCCAAAATAATAAGTACATATATCGATTTAATTGAAATCATATATACCCTCTCAAATTATACACATATTTCATATATTTTTGCAGTGCCTAGATTAAAAATTATTTTAAATTTGCTTAATAACCTTATTTTTGTAAATTGGATACTGAAAATTCAAAACCATGATTCTTCCACTAAATAGTACAATACTCATTCGTCAACCTTTATTTCGTCGTTTAATCAGAGATTTTTAATGAAATATTTACACTAATTTATTTAAATGCCTACTAAGACAGATCAATATACAGAAATAAACGTCAGTACGTTTCAACTATTATTAATTAGTTTAACTTTAATTTATTAATTATATAGTTATTGTTATTTGTAACAATATTAAAATAAGTTGTAGTAAATGATTGGGCAAATATCCAAATTAGTATATCTAAAATTCCCTTATAATAATCCGAACTATAGTTTATTTACTTAAACTCTATTTATTTATTTATTTAAGAATGTTGATTGAAAATTGATCAAGGTTAATTAGTGTAAGAGTATTTTATCAATTTATATGAAGTTTTCGTGAAATAGTTTAGACTATTACTAATTTGAATTATTATTTATTTATTTATAACTATTTATTTAAATGTTTATTAAAAATGAATCAATTTTTATTGAGGAAAAACGAGGAAAAGAACTCAAATTTTAAAAAGCTACGATCGAGATTTAGCTTATAAAATGTTATATGAAAATATTAAAATATATTTTGAGGAAATAATAAAATGTGGAACAAATTTTAACCTGATTTTCGTCAAAATCTTAGAGTATGATGATTTAGCGGCGTTCGAGTTATTCTTGGCTCACCGAAGTGCATAATGTAATTGAGACCTTCGGTCAATTCTCGCCGATGTCACTTATTATCCAAGAAAATGCTAACCAGTCTATCTCTTAGAATCAACGGTCCCAATTTCCCGATAAATAATATAGTATACTTATAGTATTTCATCGATACATTTGAAAATATCGCATAACACATGGAAAGCTATTAATTTGTTTATTTATTTATTTATAATTATTTATTTAAATTTTTATTAAAACGAATCATCTTTTATTCAGTAACAAGTATTTTAAGATTTCATGATAACAATTTGAATCATGACTTCAAGGAGAGAAAAGGAGAATCACGAGAGATTGATTGATCGATTGATTGATCTTTATTCCGCCTTGGGGTAGAACCCCGTCTGGCGCGAAGAAAATACAAAGTTATAATTTAATTAAATTTACATAGCATAAATGTACAAAGAAATTAACATGTAAGTTTAATTTTAATTGCAAGTGTAAAATCGCCTAATATTAATTACAATTCAAGAATTAATAATATCGAATGAATAGGTTCTAACTAAATTCTAAGTTCTAAGCTGTACAGCTAACGCAACATATGTAATAAAATATAATATAATATAATAACTAAAGGGATAAGCCCTCATTTTGAATCCTTGTTTCCCAGTCTATACGATCACGCATAAAGAGAGCATCTCGCAGGAAGGTTTTGAAAGTCCTAAGGGCCGAAAATCTACAACACATAACAAATTCAGCAACGCGGACACTCTTATATGAAATGCCTGATTGAGGGATTCCGTACGAGTGACGGGATAAAGAAGAACTTGAGGGGGATTCCTAGCTGACCGACGCACAGTTGCATCAATATTGAGTCTTGAAAAACAACTGGCAAGATAAGAAGGACGTCCGTGGGCAATGACAACATAGGCTGGTGCGGCAGTAAAATATTCACGCCTACGTGCTGCTGACAACCAGCCTAATTCCAGCCTAAAAGATGTAACATGAGCACGAAAGGGAATATTGGCAAAAACAAATCGAACGCACGCATTTTGGGCACGTTAAATCTTCAGGGATCGGTGGAGTCAAGATCACTGTATACGACTGAAGCATAATCAAGCTGTGGTAATATAAGACTTTCCACCAAGTTTTTCCTTAGTTTCAACGTTAGGGCATGTCTGTAGAGTTTTAAAACAAATAAGATGCCATAGACTTTTCGTGCTACATGCTTAGTATGCAAATATCATGAAATTAGCATACTTCAGGACTGATGGAAGATCATTTATATAAATAGCAAAAAGTAAAGGGCTGAGGACACTCCCTTGAGGTACACCTGAGGCAGATCTGAGCCAACCCGATATAGAGCCACCCTCATCTATTACTGCTTGAATGCGGTCTGTAAGATAGGAGAAAAACCATCGTAGGACCCTATCAGAAACATTGATTGCGCGAAGTTTGGCAAGTAGTATCGCATGTGGGATTGAGTCAAATGTCTTTGAAAAGTCAAAGAGGATCAAAATTGTGCTCATTCGATTATTAATAGCCCGCCTGATATCACCAAGTACACCTAGTAGAGCGGTCTGAGTGCTATGGCCACGACGAAAACCAGCTTGCCTAGGATTTAGAAGGTTATGAACCTCTAGATACCCTAGCAGTTGATGATGAACTAGCCGCCCAAGTATCTTGGATAACTCGGAGAGTTGGGATATTGGTCGCGTGTCCGATGGAGTAGATGAAGCTTTAACTTTAGAAAGAGGGACTAACAGAGCTTTTTTCCATGCTGAGGGATAATAGGCATTCAAGAGCGAAGAGTTCATTAGATCAGTAAGAGGGCCCAAAATATCAGGCAGGGCAGCTTTGATCATCGGCACTGACAGGCCATCGACGTCAGAGCCTTTCGAATTTGAAGATGTCAGCATTTGAAGCACTTTACTTTGTGAAACTGGGCGGAAATCAAATGACGTCGGAAGTGTAGAGTTGAAGGGTAGATCACGTGCAACTTGAAAGACGTCTTCAGCGGGCGGCTGTGAGCGATTTACGGTTTCTGCGTAGTGCGCGTTGAGTGTATCAGCGCTGAAATAAAGGAGGGAAGAGGGCAGATTGGAACCCGTGACGTGCATGCCACGAAGTTGACGCCATTTAGACTTCACATCTGAAGCTTCGTTAAGTCGGTTAGCCAAAAACTCATTTTTTGCTGTATCGAGCGAATTGCTGACTAGAGATTCGAGGAACGTGCAGTCTTATAAGCAGAATCACGCTGTTTCACGCTGTTTTGCTGTAATGACAGCACGTAGCGCAGGTGAAATCTACGGTCTTCTTTTAGACGATAGTATAATAGTCAGAAGAGGCGCGCCATAAAATACTCTCTCCTCGCTTTCATATCTACCCAGTCCAGGTTCTTCCTGTAGTGAGTGATATGCTCATCCCATCTAGCACCACATATGTACCTCACACATGAATTTTGTAGACGTTGCAGTCGTGTTTGAAGCTCACCTGACACATGAAGATAAACCACTGAGCAGTAATCTAGGTAAGGTAAGAGAGAGAGAGAGAGAGAGATAGAGAGAGAGGGAGAGAGAGAGAGAGAGAGAGAGAGAGAGAGAGAGAGAGAGAGAGAGAGAGAGAGACAGAGACAGAGACAGAGAGAGAGAGAGAGAGAGAGAGGGAGAGAGAGAGAGAAGGAACCTTGCATACGCGAAAAACAATAATTTAATGTAGGAAATATTCCTACCATTTAAAAAGTTTATCAGATTGGTCATTCTGATTCGTGGTGATCCCCGCTGGCTCAGTTGTGGCTGATGACGGCAGCTGAGCAAAGAAAGTTCTCTGCTACAGCGGTCCGCTGCAGGCTGGAGTCGAAGACGATTGATGGAGATTAAACGATAATCAAAGATTTGAGAAGAAAAACACAAATAAAAGTATATTTTATTTTCTAATACTAGTTTTTGTGAATTTATTTTATCAAAACCAAAAATATCAAGTGATATAAAGAAATATCTTAGATTTTAAGACGCGGACCGAGCACGAATGCACAAAGACGAAGTCACGACAAGATTTTACTTACAAAAATTTAAATATTTTCTAAGTTCGAGTGTCCGTGGATTATTTGGGCACAGCCTCGCCGTCTTGAAAAAGTATCGCCCGACTGACTCAAGTACAGGCTGATGTGACTCTTTACAAAGGCCTCTTGTTGCTGCTCTTCTCTGCCAAACGTGTTTTTGCCCATATTTGGTAAGAGGTACTATAGTATTCTAGCGAACTTTGATTTCGGCTAAAAGGATCATAAAATCGTAGACTGGTCATCGAGTTGATAGGTGCGCTTTCCGAAATTTTTGTAGTAATTTACTCTCGATCCTGTGGATATGGATTGTGCGCAATCCCATGTTGCATATAAAACTTTATTCCCGACTTAAAGGTGCATTTTCATGGAGCATCAAATTTTTGTGTCAACTTGACCACGTGATATTTTTACGCCCGCTTTCGCATTTTTCATGTTAAAATTGTTTAACTTCAATAAACAATTGAACTGCCACGTATACCATTGAAAAGGTTATCTAAATACAAACTTTTAAAATGGCTCATATTTCAAGGAAACATATTTGAACGTTTACAAATCATCATTAATGTAAAATATTACTTTTTAGGAAGATCATATGTGTATAACAGTGAAATAATGTATTACAAAAATAATAAAATTAATATAATAATAAAATAATAAATCATGACTTAATCTAAGAAAAGTGTTCTTAAATTTGTTGCATCATTTTAAGAATAGCACATTCTCGTACATGTATCGAACCGTATTTTTTGAAAACTAACATTTTTCTTATAATAAGTAATTCTTTTGGCTGTGTACTAAATCAAATGCTTCGATTTGCTCCGTTTCGTCTGCAAACATGAACGCACCAATTTTATTTCAGATAACCCTCTTGTTACCCTGATAAAAATCAATCAAAACAATAATTTATAAAAGAAAGAAAAGAATATCATACAAATTGTTTGTATCGCAGGCGTGCTATCGATGGACGGGCGTTGCAAGGTCTTCGACGAGTCGGCCAACGGCTACGTGCGCAGCGAGAGTGTCTCCGCGATATTCTTGCAGAAGGCCAAGGACGCGAAGCGCATCTACGCCACCGTTGTCCATGGCAAGGTCAACTGCGACGGCTTCAAGGAGCAGGGCTTTACCTTTCCCTCGAGTCGCATGCAGGCCACGCTGCTGCGCGAGTGTTACCTAGAGTGCGGCATATCGCCGACGCTCGTCAACTACGTCGAGGCGCACGGCACGGGCACAAAGGTCGGCGATCCCGAGGAGGTCAACGCCATCGACGCGGTATTCTGTCCCGGGCGCAAGACGCCACTGATGATCGGCTCGTGCAAGAGCAACTTTGGTCATACGGAGCCGGCCAGCGGCATGAGTTCCATCGCAAAAGTAAGTTGGGCTTGGAAATTCGTACTCGGATTTGTTGAAGTTCGTGGCAAATCTGAGAGGGTATTTCAGTCTTGTAGTCGGTATGGCTTGACTTTTTTTGCGAAAATTATTAGCTTATTTTTCCAACATATTAATTACAAATAATTAAACTTGATTGCCATAGCACTCCGATATTACGTTAGAGAGGAAGGTACGTAATAGCCTCCAAGACTTTACCCGAAGAATTTCTGTCATTGGAATATTTTAAAATGATACTTACTAGGAGAGAGTCAGAGGTTTGGAAAACGAAATTTGCCCTTATGCTTAAGGTATAAGCCAATTGACCTCATTAATCAATTATTTTAGTGAAGAATGGTACTTATACTTCTAATCACATCTTTGAAAGTTTTTATGCTTGACCAAAATTGAAATTAAAACTCTTTTCATTAACTTTTATTCACTTTTGGGTAATTTGTTAAACATAAAAACTTGCAGAAATATAATTAGAAGTATATGTGCCATTTTCACTAAAATGATGTAGATTTGAGCTCATTGGAACAATTTAAGGGTGAGGCACTGTATTTTTTGGTGCCAGAAAACGCTTCTCAAAAACTCATTAAATTTAGTTCCTCGAATCTGTGATAATTAGAATAAGTTTGAAAATTAGTATTCGATAAAGACTGTAAAAAGTAGCAACAATCCAACTCATCAAGAACCATTATGAATTTTTTTGTTTTAGATAAACGAAAAAGGTTAAATCATACAAGCTATGAATTTTTCATACCTGACTTAAGAATGTTTCGCAGTAGTCAATTTCAATTATTATTTATTCGAAAAAATTATAATTACTCTTGCAAATTATAATTAATGACTAACAAGGAAAACACCAACCCTGCGGAACTCGGATTTCGATGAGGCTTAAGGAGGTGTTTTCTGTTACCTAAAAATAAAGTCTAGCATCCGTGGATCGTTCCAATGAGTCCTTATATTCGTGATAAAAGCTGTTTTTACTCTGAACACACGTTATTTAAGTGAAAAAAATTACCTCTTCTGGTGATTATTACGATGCACGTGTTAACATTCCAGGAAATAACTGAATGACTGAAAATTCTTGAATATTCGAGGAAATTAAACTGTTTTAATTTCTTTGATTTTTTGTGCATTTTCAGTCACCAATTGTTAATAACTTTGGCACAGATTGATATTTTGAACATCACCGGTCTCAAATTAAAGCCTTTTCCGTCTACTTTTATTATCTTGCAGGCCAATTCTTTCGGTGAAAATACATGCATAGTTATAATCGCCAGAAGAGGTACCTTTTTCATTAAAATAACGTATATTCGGAGTCAAATACTTTATACATCAAAATCGAGGGCCCATTAGAATCATTTCTAAGAACCTGGAAGGTTCTCTTAAAACCTCATAAAACTCGAGTTCCGGAGAGTTGGTGTTCTTCTTGCAAATAGGATAAGGAGATAACTTTGATTTTTTTCAAATAATATACAAAAAAATAAAAAATGGCCTGAACGATCAAAAGGGTGGGCACTATTAGAACTGACACTAAAGATGTTTTTTATGATTAGCAAGAGTAACTAGGTTAGGTTAGGTGGTTGCTTTTATCCAATTCGTTGATCATTCAAGTTAAGTCATTACTAGTGTCCATTTTGTCCGAGTCTGTCATCTAAGAATGCGCAAACTTTAAAAAAAAGTTCTACAGGTAATAATAGCAATGGAATCCGGCATTATTCCACCAAACCTGCACTACAAACATCCGAGGAAGGGTATCAAGGCGTTGGAAGATGGAAGAATTAAAGTTGTTACAGATCTGACTCCCTGGGAAGGTGGCTACGCTGGAATTAGCTCGTTTGGATTCGGAGGTGCAAATGCTCACATACTTCTCAAGTCCAATACGAAGCAGAAAGTGAACAATGGCGCGCCGGACGATAATTTAATGCGATTGGTCATAGTATCTGGGCGAACGGAGGAAGCTGTATCTACCATAATAAATGATGTGAGGTTTCAAATGAAATATATACTTGTTTAAAGTAATAATTCAGTAATGTGATAACTATAATTAAGTAATTATAAGACTCCGGTGGTTCGGATTTCATTTTAAATTGAAAGGCCAGTTATTTTGCATGCGTGCTTCATCTATTACACTCACCAAATGTGGGAGTGGTGGATGAATGCATTATGACTATGAGGAAGGCGAGTGTGAAACTGCATCCATTAGATATCACAAGCAGAATAAAATTTCAGCCATCAGCGCATAGCAACTGACGTCTCTGATTGGCAGGAGTCTTATACATGCATGTTGTCCTCTGGAATAAGTTTGCCAAGTCACCATCGTCATAGAGAACCAGGTCTAATTTATATAGATAACTTAGATTACCTGTGCAGAGTTCATAAGAACTAAATTTAATTAATTTTTTTACAATTTTCGTTTTTATAACATTTTGAACCAATTTTTGTAATATTTTTTGATTTTTCTAGATTTCGAACGCAGATTACATGTATTTTATTTGATCATTGAAAGGTTTAAGAGCTGGTAAAATATACAGCATTTCATTTAAATAAGAATCGAAAGCTGTGATATAGTCCAGTAATTTGACCCGCAGAGATCAATCTATTAATTTTTTTACTTTAAAATCTTTTGAGCGAGTAATCAATTCAGTTTTTAAGAAAAGAGCAATCTTTTCTTATACTTATAATTAAAAACAATTACGTCAGCAATATTAATAGTTAATTAGATAAAAATTAAATACAGAAGGTACGTCATATCAGAAATAATATACATTTATTATTTGGTTTAGCTCAACAGTAAACCAGTTGATGTTGAATACATAAGTTTGCTACACAGTTTACACTTAGACGATATAAGTGGTCACCTTTATCGAGGCTATACGCTTTTACCAGCGCGTGGTATAACCGAAAATTTGAAGAAAGAAATCAAGTATTTCCCTGGTGTAAAGAGACCAGTATGGTTCGTTTTCTCTGGAATGGGCTCACAGTGGCCTGGAATGGGTAAGAATCTAATATTAATCTATGCAAATCATGATTTTTATTAATTTTTACTAGGAGAGATACTGGCTCGCGTATTCTCGCTCGTTTAGTAAAAAATAATCTAATGATTTTATATATATCTGAATGATTCTTTGAAAAATCGAGAACAAAAATCAAAAATTTATTGCGGCAAAAATGTTTCTTTTGGTACGTAAAATGATCGTGAATTTTTTCAGATTTTTTTAAGCCCGTATATTTAAAGTTGTTTGAAGCTAAATATGACTTTATTGCTCAAATGTGCATTTTAATAAATTTATTAACAATATTTCATGTTATTTTGATAGGAGAAGCATTGTTGCGATTACCAGTATTTGCTGCTGCTATACAAAAATGCCACGCAGTGCTTGAACCTCATGGAATTGACATATTCCATGTGATTACGAATAAAGATAAAACAGCGTTTGATAATATATTATATTCATTTATTGGAATCGCTGCTATTCAGGTAACTTTAATTTAAAAATTTACAACAATACATGGATCTTAAATAAAGTCGTTAATTTATTCACATTTAAGGAAGTTGTATGCGTAGATAGAAAGTCAATATAATATAAAATTGTTAAACTAAAAAAAATTTTTATCGAAATTCCGTTATTGTAAAATTAGATGTGTCCAACGTAAGACTTTAAAAGATAAAAAGTTGACAAAACAGTAGAGACAGAGAACAGTACAAACTTTATTATTTGTTATCTGATTTTAATTTGGAAGATCTCATTATGTTCCTTGAAAGATTTCAGGGGAACTTACTCATAAGTATTGAAAAACATCGAAAAACCTGCAAGGTTACAGTCAATTGTTTATAAGTTCATACTCGTATTTTTATAAGTTTAAGCGTGTACAATTATAAACTATAGGCTGTAGCTTAGCAGGTTTTTCTATGGTTTTTAATTTGTATATCGGCAAGTTCCCCTGAAATTATTCAAGGAACATGAGATACATTGTTTTGAATATTTGTTGCTTGCACGTAACATATAGAATGTACTACTTGATGAATCTAGGTCTACCAGGGCTTAAATTGTTCCTCTTTAATGCCATTCAAGGAAACCACCCTAGGTGTATCTCATGGATTTCGCTCATTTTGTGATATGATGTAGTACATAAGCCCATATAAGGGGCAAAAACTACCCCCAAACCAATTGCAATTTTTTAATGAAATCTCTGCCAAATAATTAGTTGTAAGACGCATATATTGACACACAAGACTTGTTCTGTGGAATTGCATCCCCTATTTTGTAGGAGAGTAAAAATACATTTTTTATGTAAATTTTACTTCAGAAAAACCGCGAATCGCTTAAATTTTGGTAGATAATTCTTATTTATAATCGAAATAGAAAAATAAAGGTGACTTTCTTTTTAAATAATTTCAGAGGGTTAATTAAATTTTATATTTATTTTACGGATACTACCCCCTTAAATGACTAAATACGTATTACAAATCACTAAAAACTTAAAGTTTCAACTAAAAAATTCTACGAATTAGCTGCTGCCTCCCCTACTATTATTAGCAGAAGTTGTGTTTTAAATTACTTACTCATCTACCATATTATAAAAAACACGCATAATATGTAAGATTTGTAATTTTTTAGATCGGTCTCGTCGACGTTTTGCGATCGCTGGGCATTGAACCTGACAACGTGATCGGTCATTCTTTCGGTGAATTGGGTTGCGCTTATGCTGATGGTTGCTTCACTGCTGAGCAGATGATCATGTCCGCGTATTCGCGCGGTCTCGTTTCCATTGAGACAAAGTTCATCCACGGCTCTATGGCTACTATCGGTCTTGACTACACGGAATTAAAAAAATTATGCCCGGCTGACATCGAAATTGCTTGCCATAATGCTGCCATGAATTCGACCATCAGTGGACCTGCAGATTCTATGAAGGCTTTCGTTGCACAGTTACAAGTAAGAATACGATACAATAATGTATGAAAATTTATTTTAGAGAGATTCTGCAATACAAATATAATTACATTTAGGCAAAAAATATCTTCGCCAAAGAAGTTCGATGCGGCAACATTCCATATCACAGTCGTTACATCTCACAAGCCGGCCCAAAACTACTCGCTTATCTGAAAAAACTAATTCCTGATCCAAAGCCCCGCAGTTCGAAATGGCTAAGCACTTCAGTACCGTTTGATAAGTGGGGTACCCCAGAAGCTTGGTTCTCATCAGCAGAGTATCACACGAACAATTTCCTTGGTTCCGTGCTGTTTAAGGAAACTTCGGCATTTATTCCAAAGGACGCAATTACAATCGAAATTGCTCCTCATGGTCTGTTTCAGTCAATTCTTCGCAATTCGCTCAATACCAGTGTAGCGAACATTGCACTGACGCAGCGCGACCATCATGACAACGTCGAGGTGCTTCTACAGAGTATTGGAAAAATGTACATTGTGGGGTTACATCCTCAGTTAAGTAAGCAAATCTAGCGTGTATACATGATATATTTTAATTCTAAGCTGAAAAAGAAAAGTTAATTTAAAACCATATTCTTCGTGTGTTTGATTAGACTATCTTTATCCGCACGTTGAGTTTCCAGTGAGCCGAGGAACGCAAATGATTTCGCCGCTCGTTAAGTGGGAGCATTCGGAAGATTGGTTCGTAACATCTTGCATTTCGAACCAGAAAAATGTATCCGGCGAACGCATCGTTAAAGTTTCGCTGTCCAACTCGAATTTCGAACCAATGATTGGTCACGTCATCGATGGCAGAAATCTGTTTCCGGCCACAGGATATCTTGTGCTAGTGTGGGAATCCATCGGAATTATGCGTTGTGATTTATATACCCAGGTCCCCATAGTTTTCGAAAATGTTAGGTTCTTGAGAGCTACTACCATTCCAAAAGAGGGAGCCATCGAATTTACAGTATCAGTTCATAAAGGTATGATTTGAATGTAATATGTATTATATTTTCCAAATAAAAAAGTACTTGGATATTCTAGTATATTCCGAAATATAAATAACATAACTATATATTATTTTTCATACTGTATCTTGTAGTCCTGCTAATCTATTGTTTGATCGCGTCAGGTACGGGTAGATTTGAAATCGTTGAAGGAGGCATGGCTGTCGTAACAGGTTACGTGCGCGCATGTTCGAATGCAGCTGTGGAGAAGACGAACCCGCCAATTATTGACGACGGCAGAGAAGAATTTTTATCGTCTAGCGACGTCTACAAAGAACTTAGAATTTGCGGATATCAGTACACTGGTGTTTACCGAAGCATCATTAAAGCAACGAGTAACGGCTCGAAGGCTCACATAGCCTGGAACAATGACTGGGTTTCCTTTTTGGACAATATGTTGCAGATAAAAATTTTGGGCTCGGACACGCGTGGTCTCTTCGTACCCACTGGTATAAAGAAGCTCGTTATTGATACGACGGCTCACCTCAGTCAACTCGAAAAATGCGAAGAAGAAAATAGTAAGGAGATATTATCAATTTTGTACCATTAAAATATTATAACATAATACAATAAAAACCATCAACGTTCTTCAGATTTACCAGCGTACGTCAACAAACTTTTCAGTGCCATCACCTGTGGTGGTGTGGAAATCCGTGGTCTAAAAGTTAGTGCAATCGCCCGAAGAAAACCTGCCGGCGATCCAGTTCTCGAGGAATACAAATTCATTGCACATCACGACAGAGCCGAAGTAAATCTTCATGACATTGCCAGACTAATCACTCAGATTGGTCTGGAGAATCACTTGGGTATAAAAATAAAGACTATTGAGCTGATTGAAAAAACTGATAAGGTTCTCGTTGACAATCTCTTATCGCCCGCAATATCTGAATCCCTAGAAGATATACCTTTAATCCAGACGAACATTAGTATCGTTAGCACGAAAGACGAATTTGAAGATGGTACTTTGCCATCAGACGTGTCTGTGATTAATCCGAAAAAAGTTAACGCCGATACAAACGCCTTGCTGGCAATTGGTCATCGATTATTTACGAAGGATCGCGCTGATAATTTGAAACTTCTGCTTTTAGGACTACAGAATGGTGGCTTTCTATTAACTCGTGAAGTCGATGATGAAGTAAACAACATTGAAATGCTTGTCCGCAATAAAGGATTGGATGTCATTTTAGAGAAAAAATCTAGAACCGAAGTGTTCATTCTATTGAGAAAGAATGAAAAGATATTAGAGAAGACTGAAGTGGTATACGTAGATAATAATAAATTAGACTGGGTCAAATACATGCGCAAAACTATGTCAGAACAACTGAAAATAAACGACAGTGGATCTGTAAAGATTCTTTTCGTTGGACAAGGAGATTTTGATAATGGTATGAAGTCAACTTTTCTATTTTCATTTTTATACGATAAATTATATTGTTTACTTTACTTATTAACATTAATATGATTCTTCACCAAGCATACTGACATTGTAATTTTCAGGTTTAATGGGTCTTATAAACTGCTTGAGGAAAGAACCAGGTGGTGAAGTGGTTCGCGGATTACTGATTCAAGATTGTAATGCACCAAAATTCTCTTTAGAGAATCCCTTTTACTCTAAGCAACTGCAGAAGGACTTAGCGGTATGTGTTCTCCGCGAAAATGGCACTTGGGGTACTTACAGGCATTTACCGTTACCGCCACTAGAGATGATGCCAGTTCAGCATGCATCAGTAAATCAGACGGTTCAAGGCGACCTGAGTTCGTTAAATTGGCTCGAGGGTCCTCTTCAGCTTGATACTGAGAACATCGTCAATATAGTTTATTCCTCAATTAATTTCAAGTAAAGGTTTAGTTATTAAAATAAACAGTTTAAATCTTTTGTAAGTACTGTCAATTTTGTTTATATTTAATAGAGATATAATGCTGGCTACCGGTAAACTTGCTTCTGGGACAGTAAGGAAAATTAGGCTATTACAGGAATGTGTACTTGGTTGTGAGTACAGCGGAATCAATGCATTCGGCAAACGAATAATGGGCATAATCGAGAACAATGCGATATCCAATCTTTGCATGGTTGATAATGATCTAGCTTGGGAAATACCGAATAGCTGGACCCTCGAGGATGCAGCGACGGTACCTTGCGTCTACAGCACTTGTTATTACGCACTGTACAAGAGAGGTACCTAGAAATGAAGCCCAAAACTTGTAACCTTTTCCAATAGACCCTTGTTCTCGAGATATAAGATATTTCACTTTAAATATGCGTTATTTTAATGAATAAATGGACCTCTTCTTTTGATAAATTTGTAAATTTCAATGTTAGAAAAATTGACCAACAAAAGTTAATCGAAGTAGGTAGAAATAGCTCTAATTTAAGCTTTGTATCGTATAATAATTCTATTCTAATGCAAAGTTATTAATAGTTCAAGATACAAATAATAGAGCATAAATATTCCATGAAATTTAACTCGTAAATTCGATGCTCTTTTATCAATTTTTAATCATCATTTTCAATTGTTAATAACTTTGCATCAGAGTGATATTTTTATTCAAAATAAATAAGCTTAACTTACAGCTCTTCCCATCTACTTGAATAATTTTGTCGGATGATTCGTCTTGCATAAAAATTATTGTCAAAAGAAGAGGTATCTTTTTTATTAAAATAACGGATATTCGTAGAATTATACCTCATATCTGTACACTGTCCTTGTAAGTACATATATTTTTGTTTCTCAAAAGTAATATGATAGGATAAGTTTGTGGAAATAAAGTATAAGAGGTAATCATATGTCACTTTCGTCCCACTTTTCAGGTTAATAAAGTACCCATTACAGTTAAGTAGGGAATAAAATATATTATTTAAATGAATGATTTTACGGGTATTTTTATTTTAAATTAATTAATAAATTTACGTAATTTAATATAAATAACCACTAATGTGTAGTAATATAGTACTTATTTTAATTTACATATAATTAATATATCCACAACATATTAATTTATTTCTCAAGGTAAGATGCAGAAGGCAGACAAGGTACTGATCCACGCGGGTTCCGGCGGTGTAGGTCAAGCGGCGATCAATTTATCTCTGCATGAGGGCTGTGAGGTTTTCACGACAGTAGGCACGCCGGAGAAACGGCGGTTCATACGTGAGCATTTCCCGCAGATTCCAGACGATCATATAGGAAACTCACGTGACACCAGCTTCGAAAAGATGATTATTCTGCAAACGAACGGCCGGGGCGTCGACATTGTTCTGAACAGTCTCGCCGAAGAGAAGCTCCAGGCATCGGTGGCGTGTTTGGCATATGGCGGACGATTCCTGGAAATCGGTAAATTCGATTTGTCGTCCAATAATTCCTTGGGCATGGAGTGCTTCTTGCGCGAGATCAGCTTCCAAGGCGTCATGTTGGACCATTTGATTACTTCGGATTATAAGAGCAAATTAGAAGTGCACAAGCTTGTGGCTAATGGTATAAAGAGTGGTGCAATAAAGCCACTTATCAGGTAATATTAAATTGCATATTTTAGTTTAATAAATTAAAGGGATCATTAAATTTGTTCGAAATTCAAATTTCTTGAATAATTGATTATAATAAGTAAATATGTAGACTGGATTAATGGATTTATAGCTATATTCCGTATTGTTTGCAGTTCTTTTATTTCAAGACGTGCACAAATGAATTTAAAAATATTTGAAAATAGTACATTATGCATCAAGGGAGTAAAGTGGGCAATGTACGCACTGTGTGACGTTGCCGACCGAGCGAAGCGAGGTCGGCATTTCACACAGTGCATGCTTGCCTACTGTACTTCAGAGGTGCGTATACAACTTTTCACCACACCCCCATAAAGAAATGACTGTACGCATATCAGCAGGCCGTACAGTACCCCATGCTCTGCCTAGAAGTAAAGTGACTTGTGTACGCGCGACGCGCTGTTTTACCGCTCGAGACGCAGTCGAGAGCGGAAAAAAGACGCATCGCGCATGCGCAAGTCACTTTATTCCCTAGGCAGTCCATGGGGTACTGTACGGCCTGCTGAGAGGGCGTACAGTCAGCACTTTACGCGCAGTGTGGTGAAAAGTACTTTTTGTTTTTTCATTTAACACGAAAATCCGCCATTAAAAACCAATCGGTACCTAAATGATTGCTTGGCAAGTGATAAGTTGAATACCTATACATTTTTTTCTATGGCAAATTAGGACTGTCTTCCCGAAAGATCAAATTGAGGCAGCATTTCGATATATGGCTGCCGGTAAGCACATTGGCAAGGTTCTGGTGAAGGTGCACGAGGAAAATGAGCAGCCCAATAGTCTTCCTATGGCTCTACCACGCTATTATTGTCTTAGCAATCGCAGTTACATAATTTTAGGTGGTCTCGGTGGTTTCGGCCTTGAATTAGGTTAGTGTTTAAGAAAACGACAGAATTTAATTTTTTTTTCAAATTGAGCTTATATAGAATTTTGTATATAAAATTTTTGTTCTTATAAAAATTGTATTTCATATAAAAATAGCAAGAGGCGCCGAAACATAACCCTATAATTTACATTTGTGTTATTTAGCGGATTGGCTAGTTTTGCGCGGCGCCAGGAATTTAGTCCTTACCTCTCGCACAGGCGTCCGCAATGGCTACCAGAGGATGCGCATCGAATTGTGGGAGAGTTATGGCACGAAGGTCGTCATCGTCACGGAAAAAGATGCCTCTAAGCGCGAGGATTGCCGAGCCATCGTCGAGACGGCAGCGAGACTAGCACCGGTTGATGGGATATTCAACTTGGCAGTGGTGCTGAAGGACGCGTTGTGGGATAACCAGACTCCGGAATCTTTCGCGGAGTCCTTCAGAGCTAAGGCTTGGGCTACGAAGCATCTGGACGTACTGACGAGAGAGCAATGCCCGCTGCTCCGGCACTTTGTCGTTTTCTCCTCGGTTTCCTGCGGTAAGGGTAATCCTGGCCAAAGCAACTACGGAATGTCCAACTCGGTAAGTTTGCTTGTAGTGCTTTTTATAATTGAGGTCGATTTCCGGTGAATAGGTCAAAATTAAAATATTTTGTATTGATATTTTTGTTGTCGTGAGTCTTGTAGAAAATATCCTAAATAGGTAAAAATTAAAATATTTTGTATTGATATTTTTGTTGTCGTGGGCCTTGTAGAAAATATGCGAGAAAACTTTGAATCTGCAAATTTATGACAGACTCCTATTTTACTTCGTTAATTTGAAATATATATATACGTTTACCTGAGCAAATTTAAGAAAAAATTATAAGCAACAGATCATCGAATGTTTATCAGAAATTCAAATTTACTTTAAACAACGTAAATGAATAGTATAATTTCTTGAAAATTCTAAGAAGTTATAGAATAAGTTTACCGTTTGAAGCATCTAACAACAACCTCGAAAAAAAGCTGCTCTGTATTGCTTGGCAAAGTTCCATCGTTTCTTATAGGTTGCATACTAGTAGTTTGTTATCTACTTCGTGTATCTTTCTTCTTCTTGTTCGGGACGAAATTACGTTGTTAGTAATGTTTTTTTTAGCGGTTTTCCGCTTTTTGAGGTTTAGTTTTTCGGGTATATTGTTATATTTGAAATAATGTCATCGATTAATTTCTTTGCATTTGAAACAACATAAAATTATCTTTTCTTCCGACCCGAAATTTTAAATAAGATACTTTCTTTTTTCTGTTATACACGGAAACGTTGTATTTTATTTAAACGGTGATATTCGGGAAATATAACATGGAAAATTATTGAAAAAATTTGACGGAATTTTTTTTTGGCGAAGGATAACTTGAGTAAAATGTCAATATTCCTTCTGAAATTTTCCAAAAAGGTTGCTTTTTAATATCTTTTGAGACTGTTAGAAGCCTAGATTATAAGGGTCTTTACATTCCGAGTTATTAGAGGTTATGTTTTTTTTTAATTTTGTTATCGTTTATATCTCGAGAACGGCGCGGTCACTTTGCAAACCAGAGCTTATTTATTTCGCTTTCAATGAAGATTCTGAATTAAAAAGAAATTTTGGGATTTATCGATCCGTTTTTTTTTACAATAATTTCTTTATTTTACTTTATTTTGATAGGATAAGGTAAATTATTTATGTATTTTAGAAATAATATATTAGTTTAATTCTTTGTTTCATTGTATTCGATGTCCACGTGTCCCCCTTTTTTGGGAGTCCGATATGTCACAATGCATATGTGTTTTTGAATTTAACATTTGTATTTATACACTTGTTTGTTGCGTTGTGCGATGTCAGTAGAGCGAAAACCATCACCTGCTAGCGTTTCAGACACTTTTGAGGAGGCTATATGGGCACATACGTCATGCCTCAAAGCACAATGCATGTGTTGGAAATCTTTTCTCGACGAAAAGCTAGAAGAAAAAATTCTCGAGATATTTCACCGGGATTCAAACCCTTGACTGCTTGATTTCCCTTTGCTTATGAATTTTAAAAAATTTTCACATATGTTTATATAACCAAAAATGAAAGTTTTTTTTAACAATTAATGCTCATTTTACCGTATTTATGTTGATATTCAACGAGAAATTCATCATCTTTTTAGTCAAAATGAAGCAAATTGCCAACGTCATTTATACCTCTGTTCCATAAATAATTATTTTTCACTATATCTAGATCAATACACAGTACCTTGGCAATGCACAAATTTCTTCATAATGTTAAAAAGAATATGTCAAATTAATTTCAAAAAGTTTTGACAAAAGCTAATGCATCTGGAATAATTTTAATAGAGAAAACCAAAAACAGCAGAAGAAGCTGTTTTTGTTACATGAAGTACATTTATCTTAATATATAATCGTACTTTAAAATGTCATTTTCAAATTGAAAATTTGATGTAAATTAAAAATTCGATGCATTTATGTGTTAAAAACTTCTGAAGAATCGAAAAAAGAAATTAAATAAAAAATCGATTTTTTGGTCAAAAAATGATAGGGATCCTCCTTAATTAATCTGCATATTAGAAAAAATAATTTTATATTTGAACAATTAATTGAGCTTAATGAAGTTAAGCGTTAATAAATTGACCACGGTTCTTTTCTTTATTGTCTTTTATTCTTGATTCGAACTTCCGCAGTCTATTCCGTCTTTATTTATTGCGTTCCCTTACGTTGTACAATCGTGATATTCTCATGCATTTGACTTCACTTGATCAATTGCTTGTATTTATGTACTTCTAAGAGCCTGTCACTTTTATCAAAACGTATCTTCGTGCCATTATTAACTTTTCTTTAAAAGCTTTGGTTCTCCTGAAGTGCCAGTCTGTAACTACGTACGTTGTTACAAGGAAGTCTATTATATATTGAATTTATTAATCTAAATCCTAGGTCCCATTCATTGCTTACTAAATTTTAAAATATCATGATAAGTCCTCTGGCGAATGTTGTTGACGTGCTTTTTGACGGTCAGTCCAGTTCCGAATATAGCACCGAGATATTTAAATGATTTGACTCGTTTTATTTTTTCGTCATTTATGTTAATTTTTAGGTATTCTTTTACTTTTTTCCTTTGGATAGAATCATTGAGCATTTTGTCGGTGATATTTTTAATTATAATTCTGTATACCATGCTGTGACTTTGTTGATAGCATCTTGACATTTTTCTTCTATGTCCCTTTTGCTGTCCCCTTCGATCATGATGACTTTGTCATATGCATAATCTATCATTAGTTTATCTTTGTCTTCTATTGTCTTAAGAGATCGATCCTTGACAGCATCCTTTGTTTACGTTTTAGTGCATTCCTTCTCGCCTTCACCAGGTACGACTTTTGTAAAATCGTATATAGAAGCTTTCGGGCATTAAACTGTTCTGAGGACTTCACCAAAGGTCATTGAAAAATCTTTTGATACTTAGAAAGATGTTTAGAAGATGTTTAAATCCTTGTGAGGTATTTGTTCGTTGATTACTTTACTATTCCCGTTAGTTTTATGTATTTACTACGGATCTTATCTTGCTGAAACAGACATGCGCATGCGATTTTTTGGATTAACGCTTCTTGTAGGTTATCTGGTATTGGTGAGAGACATATCATGTCCATCTTATATATGTCGATATATTTAAGCGATTTTGATGCTCATCATCCAACACTATCATAGACTGTCGTTAACGCCCATTATTTTACATACTGCCCATTTTTTGGGCATTCTGATCTGAACTTCATGAATAATTTGACGGATGCCACTTTTAACAAAAGAATGCATTTGGTCAGTTTAAACAGTGTTATACGAACTTTAATTCGTTTATACGCAGATCATGGAACGAATTTGTGAAAGGCGAGCAGCAGAAGGTTTGCCGGCTTTAGCAATCCAATGGGGTGCTGTGGGAGATGTTGGTATTGTTGCGAACATGCAGGAGGATAACAAGGAGCTGGTCATTAGTGGTACCCTACAGCAGAGGATATCATCATGCTTGCAGGAACTAAACGGATTCCTAAAGCAAAATCGACCCGTCGTTTCTAGTATGATCGTAGCAGAGAAGAGAATGAGAGGCACCGTAGCCCTCAATATCGTTGACACCGTACTGAACATTATGGGTAATAAATAATTTACGGAATAAACTTCAAAATCACATGATTCTAATTAACAAGATGTAAAAGTAATAGTCTGTATATTACGTTATGTTAAAACATTTTCAATTTATATTTCTCTGTTAAATGGGGTTCAAATTGGTTGAAAGTTTAATCAGGTCATTATTTGTAATACGAAAGTCTGTTCAAGTCTTTTTATCGGTAGTAAGGTAGGTTTACAAAATAAATTGTTTATGAACGAAGCTTAGTATTCGTCGTTTCACTAAAAAAAACTTTATATGAGATACAGCTAAAAACATTAATATTTTTTGTAAAGAAAAAGTTAGAGTCCTTCAACAATGACATAGTGACCGAAAGGGTTAAAACTTTCCCGGGTAAAAATGGCTCATTTCGACGCTCCGTACGAAGACTAGCACAGCTCAGAATTCTCAAAAACAGCTAGTTCTTTTCCAAGACCTCTTATAAAACTAGCACTTTTTAGATCCTCTAATAAATACTAATATTTTCTCAGAACCTTTGAAAAGGTGATAGTTTTTGTCTGAGAACCTGAAAACTCCTAGTTTCGTAGGAGGATTTTGATTAAAACTGTTGTTTTTTGAGAATTCTGAGTTGTGCTAGTCTTCGTACGGAGCGTCGATATATAATCATATATGATCATATACAACGGTTCAAATATGATTATATATAATCATAAATGAGTTATGGCAATACATGAAGATATCTGATCAACGTGGGAAATTTCTGGTAGAATACGTTTGAATTTTTTTGAATTACTGCAATTTCATTGGGTCTCATTGGATCGAACACACGTCTTCACTAAGCTCATTGGAGGCTTTCAAACATATTCGACCAGAAATTTCCCACGTCGAGTGTACATGCTTACATATATATATATATATCTTTTCGAACATCCAAATGAAACTTTTGATATGTCCATATAGGTATACCTATAATGGCATAAAGCCATGTATGGGCTTACATGACCATAAATATTCATATATGCTTATATGATGTCATAATTTGTTTATGCTCATACATGGATTAATATTTACATACATGATCATGTATAGTCATATATCTTCTTATATAATTCTCTTATACGATCATACATAAGTATATATGATTTTAAATGAAGTCATTTTCACTCGGGTGAGTCCATTTTGAGCTGCCATATTTAATTACAATCACGAAATTTTAAAAATCAATCTTTAGTTTTGCAAATATAAGGTAATTTTGCTTTTAAAAATATAATTTATAATCAAAGTCTTTATTAACTTTAAAACCAATAAACTCATCAACATCAATAGGGATATATTATGAGTAAAAATATTTGACGGAAAAACTAACTCGATTTCCAGATGAACATTTCTGGATCTGCTGATTTTTCATTATTGACCAAAAGCCAATCTCAACTAATTACCTGGATTAGTTTAAAAAACATGAAATAGATACCAATCTAGATATGGGTAAAAGTCAAAAAGTTGACCATTCTCAGGTATGGAATTTAAGAAATAAAAGTACGTTATTTTAATAAAAATGCATATTTCTAGAATAGTATTTGTCATACAGATGTGAAAAATCTACTTCGTCAAAATCAATAACTATTTTTAAACTATTAAAATATTTCTTAAGTATCAGTATAAGTTTAAGTATAGTATAGAATAAGTCACATTAATTGCGCTCAAATTACTCACTGATAATTATTGAATAATCATTTTCTCGTTCTTTTTGTATTTTTTTCTATCAAATATCTTTCTTGTGTAGATTTTAATGAAAATGAGAATAATCTAGCTTGATCTTTACGCACTATTTGTAACTCAAATACACGACTGTTTAAAAGGTTAACATATTATGTTTGTTTATTGCTCCTGTATGCGTAGCGACAATGCGTCGACAATACTGTTGTGGCGGTGCGAGCGTACACTATAGTATAGTTGATCAAACATCGGAATACACATGATTAGCGGGCGATAAAATTTTCACAATAATTTCTTCCTTACTCGTAATTTAAACTTAAATGAAATTTTTGATGAAGCAATTCTTGTATTGTTTCACACGATAAACTTATTTTTAAAGTTATTTTTTAAAATTTCTTGATATCTGTTTAGTTATAGCAATGGGCACACATGACATCCATTAATGCATGCAAGACAAAATGCAGTTATAATTCGACTTTACTTAAAAAATATACAATGAAACCTTTTAAAATCACTAATAAATGAAAATGGATGGTTAAATAAACAAATATAATATGCGTTGATAATGAATTTACACATCTTTATATATTAAAAATTAATTTTAAAAGCCGGGACATACCTAACGCCAAAATGGAGGGACAGATTTTAAGTCATTTTTAAATACTCTTAGCATGAAAATTAAGATATTATACTTAATCTATTTGAAAGCTGAAAATAAGTTTAAGCAATCTGCTGCCTACTTTTCTCTTGAGACATCATCTCGTAATAAAATTTAAAAATAATACCGGAGAAAGTTGGTTGGGGACGCGAGACACATGATATTTCATGGTGTTTTTGATTTTTAATTCGAAATCAAAACGATCAATAATATTGAAACTTTGCAGCAATGTTCTGCATGTTATATCTAATACATCTGATTTTAAGTTAGACCGATACATCGTTTTAAAATTGTGTAAAATAACGGGGATACGACTTGGTCGACTTTCTGACTTTTACCCATATTAACCTGAAAATTCAATTGGTTTTCCAGTTCGTTTTAAAACAGATTGAGTAAAAACAACATTTTAATTACTTTTATTTATATATGCCGAAGACGGATGGGTCACACTTTCACTCTGTAACACACTTTTTCACGATTCTGGATGCACTGCATGCCTTACACTAAAATCCGGTATACCCATATAGGCCTGAAGACCTTGAAGGGAGTGAGCCCGATCATATCGCTGCCCGAGCTCGGCATGGACTCGATGATGTCCGTGGAGATCAAGCAGGCGCTGGAACGCGAGTTTGAGGTCTTCCTCACCATTCAGGACATACGTGGCCTCAGCTTCGCCAAGCTGCAAGAGATGTGCGATACGAGCAAGAAGAGCTCCAAGCAAACGTCGAGCGACGCCAATGTGCACACCGACCTGAAGCTGATCATGCGTCTGCTCAGCAGCGAGGACATAAACTCCGAGACGTGCCTGAGGCTGGCTTCTGGGGAGGAATTGGATAAGGAGGAAGTGTTCCTTGTTCCCGGCATGGATGGCATGGGCTCGGTATTTTCATCGCTGGCTAAGAGAATCAGAGCGCCCGCTACGTGTCTGCAGCTGGGCATCGTCGACTACACCGAAACGTCCATATCCGACATGGCCGATCGACTGTTCCCAGTAATGACTTTAATACTTTGTAATTTCATTAATAGTACATTGTGCAACTAGGGGGAAATTGGCTTCTTCTAAGCGATGATAATGATTGATACGAGTGCTCTAATCATCATCCGAATCTGAAAAAGCCATTTCTCCCACTGTTACACACCGTAGTTCTTTTTCAACTCAGGCATGAAATGGCCCCTTTTTCATGCCTGTAAACCGGTTGGGAAATTACGTATTTTAAACGTGTTTGATCAAAGTGATGAAAAATATCCATTTCTACACTCAAAAGAGGTGAGAAATGAAAAACATGAAAGAAATATCCATTTCTCACCTGTTTCAGGAAAGAAATGGATATTGTTAAAAATCCCGTAAAAAAAACAAATCATGCCTTTGTTAATAAAAATACGGTGTGTAATACGGGAAGAAAAGCTATTTCAGACTCGGGTGAGGTGTTTGCAGCACTCCTCTCTGTGTCGATTCGTGATGCACACCTCACCCTCGCTAGAAATAGCGTATTTTCTACCCTTGATGTACAATGTACAATTTTGTCATTATTGCATGAATAGGCCCTTTTCTATGCAGGGCGGACGGAGAACCAGGCATTTTGAGTCGTCCATCACGCCAATAAAAATAAAAAGAAATCTATAAAAAAATTTCAAAATTTTTAAAATTTTTTCAGGAATAATTTTTTTCTTGGCTCCAGCTTTTCTGTCTCCTTCTTTTTTTCTTGGTCTTTTCCAAAAGACTTCCTCCCGCTACTCGAAGATGCTCGAAATGATTAATTTTCTAATCGCTTTACAGGCATGGAAAAGGGCCTTTTTCATGCATGTGTTATAAAAAAAATATTTGTTGACGTGCGTAAAGATTGTGTGAATTTGTTATGTAAGCATGTACTAAAACGAAGCAAGAATCGGCGTCACATCATCATGGTAGGCTACTCGTTTGGTGCTGCAGTCGCAATTGAACTCGTCCGGAGATTGGAAGCAGAGGGTTTGGATGGTCGATTGATTCTCATCGACGGTGCTCCAGATTACATGAAAAATATCATTAACAAACTATTTCTTTCTGAAAGCACCGAAGAGCTTGAAAATAACTTTTTACTAAGTATTATGAACATAATTTCTTCCGATAGAAGTTCAAAGGTAATTATCAAAATTTGCTAATAATATTAAGCTAGTTGTAGCTACATAATTAGGACTTTGCATGAAAAAATCCATTAGGTCCAAATTAAAAGAGTGACAGTCGTTTAAAGATTACAGATTTCTGATATAGATATACTGCAATGACATATGACGTTATGATCATATATGTCTTCGGGACGTCACGAGTATTCACAGGGCTGTAACTATTTAAATGTGTGTGTGTGTGTGTGTGTACAAGCTAGCGTGCGTGCGTGAGTGCGTGCGTGTGTGTGTTACGGAAAGTCATCCTGGCGCCTACCTAATTTTTGAATCCGGATGAAATTTTTAGGATATATTCTCTAAAGTATACACAAAAGAGAGTGCATTTTATTTTTCTCTAAAATTTATTATTAATTTATAAAATATAACATTCATGATTTATGATTTTGCTTAAGAAAACACTAGTTTTACAATTATTTTACATGTAATGATAAAGTAATAAAGTTCGCTTTTAATAATAAAGTTGTTCAAAATAATTTCAAAAACAAAATACACACTTTTATTCTAAATACTTTAAAGACTATCATTCTAAATACTTTAAAGACTATCATCCTAAAATGTTACCCGGATTCGTTAATGTGGTGTGTGTCAGGAAAAAATTAAAGTATAAAAAACAAATTAGTGAGAAAACAGTGTTTTGATCCAAATAGTGGCTTTATTGAATAAACCCACCATAATTTTAGAAAACTATTCATTATTAATATATTTAAAAAATTTTTTTAAAATTATTCTTCACTTTATGAAAAACATAAATTAATGCATAAAAGTGAAAAAATAACGTTAAATAACAAAAAGATCTTTGCGTAAAGCGTTATTTTTTATTTATAAAAAATTAATTCTATCATAAAAATATTTTTACATGATAAGTTAATAAATAGTTCAACTGACTTTTTAAACAAAAAAAGATATTTCGAATTTTTGGTCGAAAATCATTAAAGAGCCTCCTTAAACGACAATATCACGGAAACATATGATAAGACAATATAAATTAAATTGAACAAGTCGGCTATCCACTATCTCTTGGTTGAGCTATTTTCGCAGACTATTTGAGGTATTTTATCTTTCAAGATATTTGAGGTTATATTTTTCTTTCAATGTGATTGCTAATCTCTCGAGAATGTTGCGGTATTACGAATTAAGAAATAAAATTAAATATTCATTGATTCATTTTATTTTATAACGATCTATCGACTTTGATGATGACAACAACAAATAAAATGACTAAAAAACGCTTAAATATCAAACAAATACATATACATATATATAGTAGTAAATAATATATTGGGAGGAGGTGGTGTTTTGATTGAAATTAACAAAAGGATGAAAACTGCTTAATAGAATAAGAAGATTTGTCAATGATAATAATAACATAATAATAATATTTGTAATTATTCTGTTATAATGTAAAATCAAGAATTTTGACCGTCTGATTCTAGCTGTACGTCAATTTGGAGGAGTGTAAAACTTGGGAAGAAAAATTACAAAGCCTGATCAATCATATACCCAGTACGAATCTGGATATATCCGTGGAGCATCAGAAAGCCTTATTCACGATGTGCTATAAGAGATTGCTGGCTGCGCAGAGCTACGATTGCTCTCAACTGTCGTCCATCAGGGCGCCCATTGTTTTGCTCAAGCCAACGTTACCAATCCTTAGGTCAGAGAGCGAAGACTATGGTCTTTCTAAGGTATAGACGTTGCTTCCTTGTAAAAGTGCAAAAGTACTCATTATTAGATAAAATTTATTATTATCAGATTATCTTACCTCCCCAATGTTTTTTTAATTCTAATCCAGAGTCTTAGCTATTGTCTATTCGCATGGTACATACGAAATAACAAATTGACTCTTACGGAAAAGACAATGAAAATTTAAGTCTTTCATACTTAAATTACTCAAAGACAACACTTGAAATAACACTGAATAGAACTTGAGTAGAAATTGACACAAAAATAAACATTTGAATTGAGTGTTACTGTTGCGGCCGCAGTTTGAATTTGCGCGCCAAAACTCGTCTTCGTAGAAGTTGTCCCTGCTAGACCTTTCACCTTAGATCCAGCGATTAACTTTGCTGGTGGTCGCGGTGAAAGGGATGGCGAAGGGAACTTTTTCCCAATTTCCTTTATTAGCGATAGCGTGGCCCACGCAATAAAACTGTTTGCGCCACGAAAATCGCTCTCTCCCGGCTTGATCGCTCGCTCGTCCAGTTCGGTACGCGTGTCACAGTACCTCATCCTTGATCGCGTATTTTACTCCTTTATTTCAACACACTTACACATACACGCACACACACATACACACACACACGCATACTCACACACCCACACACACACAAATACGCACACACACAAACATACACATACACACACATACGCACACACATACGCACACATATACACACTAGGGTGGTCCAAAATGTCCCGAATCTCGGGACTCGGATGATGATTTTGAGCACTTGTGCACTCCTGCTCAATCATAATCCTCGCTTGAAAATACCTATCTTCGCCTCTAGTTGCGTCATATACTATTTTTATCTAATTTTATCCCGCGGAAAGTGATTTTTGTTACCAAAATCGGTGCAAAAACCAACAAAATCTTCAATATTATCTTAAGTAATATCTTGATCCCGCTATATTCTTTAGTAATAAATGCTGTGTATTTTTATATATAAATAAAATGAAAAGCTCTTTTAAGTTAATTTTACTCAAAATCGCGACTAGATAGGGTTAGAAATATCGATATATATATGGGGAAATCTCCCAAACCTTTAACCTATATGACTCGAGGTTTCAATCAGTTTTTTCTTATATTTTAACTGCATTAAACTGTTTCACATATGCTTATGTTATTGTTTAAAGCTTAAGCTTATTGTTATTACACTTTTATGTTTACTTTCTGTCATAAATTAATTAAATTTATCAATCAAATGTCTAAACTGTCACATTTCTCGTATGTCGTATTCCCAATTTCAATTATAGTTTCTCTGATAGTGTTTAAAATTTACCTGATAAAAATATAAAATAAATTATTTCTTACTAAGAAGTAATCAAAGAATAAGATAATATTAATAATATTTTTATTCATAAAATCGGAGTTAAATATATTTGAAAATTGACGTAGGCTTTCGGTGTCGCATCCACAACACGAAGAATAACTCAATAAATAGTAATTGAATCACCTTAAAAAGTATTTAATATGGGTGAAATACATCAACAGTATACGAGTATGTTGTATTATAATCCTTTGTTGTTATTTTAGTAAACATAATGCCCAAAATTTGAATAACACCTAAGTGAACCGATTAAATAAACGAACAAAAAGATTGTCGAATCCACAACGCACGTTTGTGCTATAAATAGACGGGGGGGGGGGGGGGTAAAAATTTTGATATATAAAAATAGGAAAGGGTAAAACTACGAAAGTTAAAGTTTTGAAAATTTTGATTAGGAAGTAAAATAATTCCTAAAGTGAAAATTTGGAATTTGAGATTTAATGAATGGGAAAAACTTATAAAAAATGTAAATATGAAAGTGCTTTATATTGAAAAAAAAATTATTTGAAAGATAAGAATTTTGAAATATAAAATTTAAATTTTTTGAAAATCAAATTTAAGAAAATAACAACTTAAGAAATTTATAAAACACAAAAAATATTATTTGGAATTTGATAATGAGTAATAACAGAAAAGAAAATTATTTGGTAAATTAAATTTTTGAAATAGAAAAAAACAGAAGAATGTCTACTTTACAGTAGAATGTTAATTTTATTGTTAATGTCCTTGGCAAAAATTTGTTCATTAAAAATGATCTGGAAGCCAGTTAAGGTGGTTGAGACGTCAATACATACCTGAAAGAAAAATTATATAATAATCTGTTCTTATGTCACAATATGAGAAACGATATAATATAAAAAAGGGACACTTCAAGACAAAAAAAAATTTTTTTTTCATACATGCACGATTTTCAACTGATAACACGTGTATAAAAAATACCATTTTTACTGATATATATATATATATATATATATATATATATATAAATGGAGCGAAATAGTATATTACGCATCTAGGGATGTAAAGAATTGGCGAGTTCATAGCACGTGTAAATTGGCAAACGCATGCTATGTAGTCGCCGTTTTACCTCCTCATACCTGCCTGAACAACAGCTCTGCAAAACTTCTTTCTGTGTAGAGAGGAGTTCTGATCCCGATACTTTTATTTTACAAATTCCAAATATTTATTTTCTGATTTATACACAATTATTTTTAGTTCATTATTTTAAAAAGAATCTATTGAACTCCACGAGCTATAAACCCATATATACTACTCCAACGGACTTTTGTCATTCCGCTTTCCTCAATTCGGATAGGTGACTATTATGACAGTTTATCCTACGAAAGAGAAATTAATGCGAAAATAGCATCCGAAAGAGAGGAATGTCTGAGCAAAGAAAAAGAATATATATTTTGAATGTAAATAAAAGATAAGAATAAGTTTTTATTAAGAAATAATGAAAAAATTATATAATAGCGTTTCGGCTCCAGTACTTTGCCAGTGAGTCATCGTCAGTGCAATGCTGGCAAGTACCTATTACAGACGCTAAGTGATACTCCAGAGTTGGTCATATATATGGAATAGAAATGATAAATTTATGTATGGATACAAAAAACTTGCATCCATCTGGTAATAAAACCCGGAATTATAAGGCATATTTGTGTTCTAATGCCAAGTTATTATGAAAAGAAATTTCCATTTTACACTTTCTTGACAATAGGCAAGAAAGTATAAAATGCAAACTAATTGCTCTTTGGGCATATATGGGTATATATGGGTTTATAGCTCGTGGAGTTGAATAGATTCTTTTTAAAATAATTAAATACCCAAAGAGCAATCAGTTTGCATTTTATACTTTCTTGCCTATTGTCAAGAAAGTGTAAAATGGAAATTTCTTTTCATAATATTTTTAGTTCAGCCTAATATAATAAGAGTGCTCAAAATCAAATGCATAAGAGGTGCTCTGAGGACTCCTCTTCTAGACAGCAATAGTGATAATTTGGGCTATCTGACATACCCGTCTTGTGCCTATGTGAGCGCAGTTTACCATCGCCTGCGAGTATTTCCATGATAATTCGAGCCTTTTCCTTACTGAGACTACAGATGACTTTCGTCCAGTTTTTTTTTGTTTCGGGAGAGATGAAGGCCTTCGTTTACCTGCATCGTTCCTCGATTTCTCGCACCCGCGGATGTTCTCTTGCTACCCACCTCGTGATTTCATCTTTCACGAGGCTGGTGCAGATGCCTACAGCCGGTTCTGGGCCAATGAAGCTTTCCTTGGCTCCAATTTTAGCCAGGTCGTCCGATATCAATTTTCCCTTGATATCTTTGTGTCCAGGAATCCATAAAAGCACCACCTTAGTGATGCTAGTCAGATTATTGAGGGTTTCATATCATTCCCACACTAACCTAGATTTGCCAAGGCGAACTGACCCAAGGGCACGGCAATGCCCTTGCCGCCACTCCTACAGTACAGTGCGTCTCATAACTATAGAAACACCACAAATTTTCACGTTTAAATGTGTATATTATACCTTTTTTTAAAGAACCTGTAACTTTGGAAGCAAAAATCCGAGGATAATTTTGCAAAAAGCCAATGAATGGAAAATATATTCTCTTTAAAACATTACTAGAATATTTCTTTCGCATCAACATTAAAGAAGTTATCGTTGTTTCATAACTATAGAAACACTTTAAATTTTTAGACCCATTTAAATCAATGTAAATTTTTTATCTAGTATTCAAGTTTTGTTTAAACCGTCCGTGAATTTTTCATAATTTAATGTAGACACAATATTTTGGTAACGTCTTAAAGAGAATAAAATTGCCTTTTATTTGCTATTTTTAAAATTATCCTTGGTTTTTTGCTTCGAAAGTTACAGGTTTTTTAAGAAAAGGTATAATACGCAGATTTAAATATAAAAATTTTTGGTGTTTCTATAGTTATGAGACGTACTGTATAATGCCTGTCACTGAAAGTAACACTCAAGTGAAAAGAAATACTCAAATCAAGCATGACCGAAATGGCTGAGATCAGGAATTGAACCCAGGAATTTTGGATCCAGTCATCAAGTAATCTCAGTCTCCTTAACATTGAGACCTCCTCATCGTCTCAATATCAAGCGTGACTACTCAACAATTAATATTAGGGGGACAGATACACCTTTAAAATTTAAATTAATTGATATTACTTCTTAACGTAAAAATAAGTCACTCAGCATATATTAGCTCATTTTTTCGGTAAATTTGAACATTTTATCAAAATATAAATAAAATAAAATTTTATTTTTTTTTAAGATTGTTAGGTCCCTTTGATTATCTATAATGAAAACCTCTATATTTATTGAGCTACTGCAAGGTTTAGATCTAATATGATCGAATTTACGTTTTCAAGGTTTTATTATGTTCAAAATACATATAGTTATGATATGACTGTGGGAATTTGTATATACAAATTATTGACCAAAGTTATAGTCTATTAAAGCCATATTTCATAATAAAATTTTAAAAAGTCGAAGAAAAAAAAATTTTTTAGTTATATTTTGTTAAAAATAAAAAATTAGGTAATATATGATGAGTGACTTATTTTTATCTTAAAATGTATTATTAATTAATTTAAAATTTAAAGGTGATCCATTCCCTTAAATTATTGAATGTTACACTCAATATTCAGCATCATTTTCACCATTGAAACCTAACTTCGAGAGATTACTCAATTTTTAAGAGTACACTCTGAACTTTTACGGGTAACTCTAAGTTTTTAATATCCATAGTATACACTTAATATTGAGATAAAACACTCAAATTCTTAATTTTTCTGTAGAGGGTGGCAAATTTGAGAATCATTTGTTTGCTCAAATACATTGGCTTATATGGAAGGTAGTAAAAATGTTTTTTATTAATCACTCTTATTTCAAGTAGCAAGTAAACTTTTTTGTAAGGTAATAAGTATATCTGATATAGAAAATTACTAACTAGTGATTTGTTTAAGAAATACTTTTTAATAATATGCCGTATATAATCTAATACACTGTTGCTTACGACTAGTTTTGCTGTCGAAAATTTGTAAATATAGATACTCATAATGTGCACATAGTTTTAATGTAAAAAAAATTATGAACAATAGAAAATATAAATGAAAATTTATTGTTTAATGGAAATGTTTGACAATATCTGACAAAATCGGGCTCACGGATTCTTGATATATAAATACCCAAACAGGGATATTATTCAAAGTTCCATTAGACTTTTTATAATTAATATATTTAATAAGTAACCATTATTAATATTAAAAATTAATTTTTTCAGGTAACAAGCAATAAAGTAGAAGTGCACTACGTGAATGGAAATCACGCAACGATGCTGGGTAACGAAAAGGTTGCAGCTGCTATTAACGAAGCTGTAGAAGACGCGAGATCTTAATTAAAAAGATAAAATAATGTATATATCACGCATCGACGATAACATTAATTAAACTTGTTACAAAAGCAGTAAAAATTTTAAATTTATAATTAAAGCGACAAAATAGATCTTTCTGTGAATTTCCGAGTACATGTTTTATGCATGTGTCAACCTTTACGAGTATTCGTAATGTGAATATGTGTAGTCTGCCGTCACTATAATAGTTTGAAATCTGAATAATTGTAGATATGTAATTCTAAATAATAATAGACTTAATGTAAGCATTTTAAGTCAATATTGATATCCTTACATGTTAAAGAACGAAATGTGTTAACTACTGTTAATTTAGTGTATTTCTATTAAATAGAAATTATAAAAAGTGCTAAAATTATTTATCGATGGATAAATCCACCAACAATCAATAATTTTTGCGTTACGCTTAAAATGTAGTGTGGCTATTATGATAGAAGATTATGGTGGAATATGTTATTTATTTAGAATTTTGCGATCTACCCCTTTTGACCGTAGACCATAAAATATCCAGACATACAGCATCTGTGAAAGTAGATGTGAAATGGTACAGCGACGAAATGACGATGGTCCGCTTCGTTGCTGGCTTCGTAAAAGAATAGGTAAGTAGCGACCGTGATGCAAGAGCGGAAGGTAGTTGCAGGCGCGCGTGCAGACGCCTAGTTGGAAACAGTGCTGCTAACAAGCCTTAAGAACCCTGTCCTACAGAAGGCGGTTGCCTAGAACCCTCGGAAAATTCACTCCTTCAGTATGGGTCACTTATGTATGCCTTCATTCCACAATACAATAATTTATGGATACTTAATAATATAATAGTTGCAGGAGATACAGAAAAACCGCTGCCAATTCATTAACACTTAGCTTCTTTAAACTAAATAAATTGTTCTAATATGAATTTCTTTATTCTAATACAATAATTTTACATTGCTATATATTTTTCTAATCTTTAGCTCAAAAAAGTGTGTTTTTTTTATAATTGATTGTTTATCAAAAGATAAGTTACAAAATAATTATAAGCTTACGATCATGAAGTACATTATCGATTTCAAAACATCTTGAAAGATATAAGATCTCATAGTCCGGGAAAAGAGCTGAACCAAGAGACAGTAGACCTTGTTGAGTTTAATTGATTTTTTCCATCATATGTTTCCGAGATACTGTCGTTTAAACAAAAAAATAGTCGTAAGTCCAAGGAACAAAGTAAATAAGGTAAATAAGGTAACACAAAAAGGTCCCAGTTTAGTAGTATAAGCAATACGTGTAATTATGAAGCTTTATCGGCCATTCCTTGTGTTAACGTCGGTCCGTCGGTAGCAAATAGTCGGGATACCGACTATTACCAAAATATTTTAAAATCGTGTGCGGTACTATAGGTATGATAGTAAATCTTGCTATTTACTTTGCCACATAAAATAATATTTTTTTAAATATAAAGTTTATAATTATAATAATAACTAGTAATATTACTAGTTATTAATCGAGTATATAATAAATAAAGAGTTAAACAAGAGATTGATAACGATTGCACTTATAAAAGAAACTGTAATAAAATAATACATAAACCGATAGTCACTGCTGCAGAACTTCTCTAGTTTTATACTGGTAATGTGATATCGCAGTGTGTAGACCAGGGTGCGTCTTAGGTAATATAACTTTAAACTTGATAAACACTTTGCGCCTGTCGTCATATGTTACCGAGTAACATCTACGAGTACATTAAATGCACTAAATGACAGATCTACTATGCTTTTATGTTTTCCTATTACCTTGACCTATCTCTAAATTATTAAATAAACACAACCAATAATAACTAGTCGTTACTCTACAGGTATTTTCGATATTATTCATCGAGCATCGAGTACGCCAAATAAACATTTTCTTGCCCGAAGATTTATCAAATGGACTCTTGAATATGGTATGGAGCTTAAAACATTAGTATTGGTCATATATGCAATACTAAAAATAAGATCTGCTGTACAAAGGCCCTTTTGATAAAATTACAGGCATTGGGCTTCATTTTTGGTACCGGAAAACGATCCCCGAAGTTTCATCAAAATCCGTGACCCGGACTCCGTGCAATCCTCTTGTAAGTTACAACGGATTTCCTAATAACTTTTTACGGAGTCTTCCCAGATTTTTTCGTACGAATTTTATACGATATTTCTATCAATATGTAAAAGAAATATATATACTTTGTAATGAAAGAAATTCGAAGAATTAACAATTCTATATCTAAAAGTCAGCAATACTCCGATCGCAGATAGAGGGGATGAAGAAACATTAAACATGTTTTTCTCGAAATGACAATTATTTGGGTCGTTGACACGAGTTCTGAAAAACTAACCGACCAATTTTAAAAATTCTTGCGGCATTGCATTTGTAGAACGATTTGCTATTAGGATTTAAAGTGTCGTGGCCGAGACAAAGCTCAGTCTCTTCTTTTTAAATAAGCATATAAAATGGATGAATTTTAAAACTAATTATATGAAAAAATTCTATATGTTTTAAAGTTCCAGAATCTGCGAAGAAACTAATTTTATGACATCTTTTAAATAGTTTAAAAAATTATTGACAAATATGTTAGATTTAAAAATGATAGAGTCAGTTCAAATAGAGTTAATAACTTTGTCACCTTTTTATTACTTCACTTTGACATATAAAAAATCACTGCAAACATTTTTTCTAGTACAATTGTTACATATAACTAGTTTTAAAATCCATCCATTGTACATGCTTATTTTGGAAAGGAGAAATTGCCGTTACTGCCTTGTATCGGTCATTACACTTTAAATCCCAATGGCACAAACTACAATGAACGATTTCAATGAAACAATTAAAATATTTATTTACGTCTTTTTAGCTAGAAAAAGTGTTCTTTTCGCATCACTATCTAAAGACACATATCAACTCGTGAATTAATATTGTTCAATTATTCTGCTTTATGTCATATCAACAAAAATAAACTTAAAAAAAATATAAATATTTTATTTCACACAATGGGTTCTCGAGATACCGTGCCAACCAGTCTCATCGGTCACCTCATTTTCTCGACGCTGCACCTTACAGCTGATATTTAAAAATCTTGCAACAAAAAAATTGTTAAACTTTTTTTTAATCCTAATATGTGTATATTAATAAATGTGTGTTACTTTAGTTTTCTTTAAAAAAATTCGAAAAAAGGCCTCACATTTAGTGGGGTGACACCAGAAGGTATCCTTCAGAAACCAAACAAACAACATCGTGCGGCGAAATGCCGCTACACACTTGCGCGATTCCCCACTTCGCGGAACTCCTCCTAATACCTTCTGCCGGGGGGAGGTTGCGCGGCTGCGATCGGGTGGGGTCGGCGCACGAGGGGTTGCGGCTGAGCCACCGGGGGGGGGGGGGCGGATTTATCGCCGGCAGCGTGCGTCGCTTAGCGGAACGCACGCGACAGTTTGCAGGCGAGCGTCGACGCGCCCGGTTCGTTCTCGTCTTGACTCTCTGTAGCTCTGTTTCCTGCGCGTATACGCGATCGTTGCTGGGGTTGATAGAGTTTAGCGACGGATGCAGACTGAGCGTTACGGAAGTCACGGGATCTTTGGGGTAGACTCGAGTTGATTTTCTTTTTGCGGTTGGAAAGGTTGTGAAGTGCGTTGGAGAGCGTGTGCAGTGGTTCTTTCTGGACGTTCTTGCTAGGATTTTTGATTTGGTAGGTGTTTGATTTGTTGGTTTGGGTTTTTTTTGAGAGGAAAAGTGGAGATATGTACGCAAGGCGATGCATTTGCATCCAACGCAAAGTCTTCGCGAAGCTCCGCGTCGTTGTCACTAGGTAAGTTATTGTCAGATGTTTGTTTACTTTGCTATGGTGCTTCGATTTTCATTTTATTCTAAACGGTTTCCTGAAAATCAAATAGGTGCTCTAAAATAAAATCAAATTAGTAATAGTGCTAGTTTTAACAAACGAGGATTAGTCGTGTACAGGATTTCTAATCAGCATGATTCATAAACAAAGTACATTAAAAAGTACATTTTTTAATAACCTTTAATTTATACGTTCTAAGAAGAGTTAGTGAGCGAAAATACATCCGTAGTAGAAAAGTAATTTCATGTAATTAAATAATTGTAAGAGACTACAAACAAAAATATATATATTTTTTATTCTAAATTTATTTAAAATTTTTGTTATAAATATGAATATTTTCATATTTGAAAATTATGGATATTCATCAAATATTCCAATAACATAAATAAAATAATCAAAAAGTACATTGCAATGCATGGCGCGCATATACTGCATGCATAAATTGCAATCATTTATTTCAAAATTTCAAGTCCAAGGTATATTATAAAATTTACAAGCAAATATAAGATAAAATGTGCTAATCGATTTTTAAAACAAATTTGGTTCAAAGCAGAACTTTGTACCACGTTTTACTTTTATACCGCCAAACCTAAAACTAATCGATATAATGAAGTTTCTCACACCTTCGGCTAAAACAACAGTCATATTCAAAAATGTAAATGTATGCAAAAGAAAGTAAAAAAAAAATAAGATATAGAAAAACAAACTCCTATGTATTTGCGCCAACACGTGTTAATCCCGCGCTCCGGCGTGCTATTGCACCTTTCTGATGCTCCTGTCCTTTCCGCGATATCCAAGAGGAAGCGAGAAAAGTCGTTTAATCGGCAGCTGGCCTGCGGCGGCTCAGTCGGTAGAGTGTCGGATTCCCACGCCGGTGACCCGGGTTCGAATCCTAGTCTCTGCCGATTGATACAAGCACCTCTGTAAAAATTACATGTGCTTTGTTTACAAACACACCGCAGACCCCCGTCGTCGATTAGCACCACATGGAAGCACAAACATGGCGACGTTAAATAATAATAAAAAAAAAAAAAAAATTGGCAGCTTTCCAGCGAATGTCGCATGTCGTTGTTGATATTAACCCCTCAATTTTATGAACCTCTCTTTCTATCTTCTTCTCTTTGTGGATTTCCGTCTGCGTCAATGTAAATTTTTGTTATAGACTGTGGTAGCTATATTAAGTGCGGAATGCATTAAATTAGCTCAAGGAAGAGTCGGAGTAGAATAAACGCGATTCGGACAAAAATTGACCTTGACAGTGTGATGGAATTTTGGAATTACTTTAAAAATATATTTAGTAGCATTCTTAATTTAAAAAAATAACATAATTTTATTAAAATAATAACTTAAATGTTATTCGGTGAACTCCAAAGTCTAAGTTCTTAGTAAGTAATCTCTAATATGTCTGCAAAGTTTCTTTAAAAAAATTGAATGCATACGCTGTGGGTTTCTGGCAATTTTTTATGAAGAAATCAAATTTTTGTATAAAAATAATAGTTTAATCCTTAAATCGACTTAAGAGAAAAAAAAAAAAATATATATATATATATATATATATAACGAAACACTATTTCTAAAAAAATAATTACCATTCCACAAAAATGTGAAATTCTGTCGTGCGCTTCTACACTCCTCCGTATTTCCATACCACCGCTAACAAGAGCACGAGACTCTGTCCTCCATAGCCTCGTGACGACGACGACATTCCATCCTTCATGATCATTATATCGCCAATTAGAAGATAGCGAGAGAGGGAGAGAGATATAGAGAGAGAGAGAGAGAGAGCTCCGCGCCGCGATGCCTAACAAGCTTCCTGGGGGAGACAACCGAGCCGCTATGCGAAATAAGAGAGGGAGGAAGCTTATACTCTATTTCTCCTTTTCGGTCTCGCTTGTTCTCCCTGTTACACTTGCATTGCGAAGCTGTGGGCTGTGGACTGAGTGAAAGAGAGACGGAGCGATGTGACTTGCAGGCATTTGCGTACGGCTGCACATGTGGCGATGGCGCCGGGCGCCTACAAGGTCAATTATATCGAGGGAGATTGATGGCATGCACCGAGTTGCTCTGATGTGTAGTTTGATGCGTGGCGCGTGGAACGACGCTGTCTCGGATTTTTTGTTTGCATATTCATACGTTTTTGAGAATATTTGTGTCTCGTTTGGTTTGCAAATGTAACATTCGTTAATCAAAAGTATTTTAAACGAAGGTACAGCTATTACACAGGGAAATATTATTACTTTTTGACATTTTCACTGTATTCTACTGAATATTGATTTAGATTAGAGTGAATTTTCACGTATAGTTAAAATATGGTGAAGGGATTATTGAAAGGAAGATTAATGCCATTTTTTGACAGAAAGTAGTTATTTAAGTTTACAATTTTACAAGGGTGATAATTAAACTGAAACTTGCAGCACAGCGCCACGTCTAGATACCCCTCTAATACAGAGAAAGCGGATCCAATTTACTCGCACTGTTCTACCTGATAGTGGTCACAATTAACATTGCCGCAACAACTGTCGCAGCTAATTCTTTCCACCACCAGCACCTTAATCCCTCACTCGCTCGTTTATCCATTTGTTTCAACTGCGGTACCAGCGTAATCGAAAATTTTGGAAATCCAGGCTTCGAGTATCTAGTTCATCCACATATCTATTATACGTATATGAACAAATTCTCAAATAGTGATTACTGCATTTATATTGCTTGTAAAATTTATCCATTACTTTTAAAAATTCTGAAAAAATACAGTTACATACTTTAAAATACACTTTATTAAAATAAACTTCTTACAAGATAATTTTTTGAAAGTAATTATGTTTACAGTTTATAGTTAGTATATATTTAGTAAACAACCGAGTGCAATTATTGTTCATCAAAATATAAAGTTAGAAGCCTGCGACCGTCATGTGAAGTTTAGCTCTAATTTTTGTATCGTTATCATAATTAAGATATTGGTATTACACAGACTCCTCTAAAGAATAAGCGTGTGCTTTTAGATTAATTGAGTATGATAGATTTCAATATTGATAAAAAAATATAAAAGTGCTCGCATCTAGTTTGGTTCATATTTTTTGTAGATACTCTAAAAGACAAGTATGTGCCTTTACAATTGAGAATGAGGCGATAATTCCACTTTAAGTGAAAATAAATTGTATGTGTCTTTTTACCATGGCCTAATGTTGTTGTCTTCACGTTCATGGCGTTATTTATTATCAAAACTCAAAATTGAGCCATTAAAAACGCATCTGCAATACGTTATTCCAGTCAAACTACCAAGGAACCTATACAACCTTTTATAATTTTCTAACAATTGAGAAAAGTGGAATTATCTATTTTTCTTCGCTCACCCCTAAAGTAATCAACTACAACAGTTTAAAAAATTATCTAAATTTCTTTATTTGATAAACGCCGATTTTGAGGATTCGCTCATGTACACACTCACACACATCTCTCCTATCTGCAGCTGTCATATAGTTACAAGCTCCAGCTCCAGCTTCAGCTCGGGTCTCAATTAGTTGAACTTACGTGTCGCCGGGGTCCAATTAGGTGCGGGCCAGGAGCAGCAGTGCACCCTGTTTGCTCAAGTCCGTATGCGCGCCGCATCGCTGCGACAAAGAGGGGACGTGGCGCGCGCCGGCTTGAAAGTGTCTTTTTCCTCCGCTAATGACTAATTAGCGGCCTCGCCACTTCAGGGCCATAATGACGCGGGGGGATACACAGAGTCGAAATATTGGGTGGTGCGCATGGCGTGTACAGACTTTTTGGAGCGAGTGAGCCCGTCTTTTTATCCCGCGGAGTGAGTGGATGGATGCGAGCGGGCGCATCGTCGTCATTAAACTGCGAGGGTTCGTGCGTGCGTAGGTGGATTTGGTGCTGCTGGAGTCGGGAGGTATTTGCCAGGGATTGTGTTTTGTTTTTCAAGTTGGAGGATTCTTACAGACTATGGAATGTACTGAAGTTCTTGTATGATTATAGAATTCGTCATATGGAGTTTGCCTATTTTTGGAGAAATTATACAGTTGAATGTTTTGTTTTATAAAATGTTCATAATTTACTTAAAGGTTTTTAAATTTAAGAACTCATCATTAACTTATAAGTTATTTAAAAATAAATGAACGCAAATAATCGGAAATTCAAATGTATTTATTCATTATATCAAAAAATTATCTAAGAATAACAAGAATAGAACGAATAAAGTCAAAACACTTTTTAATAGATGAATCACCGAGAACAAAACTATGACAACTCGAAATTCTGTTTTTGTAAAACCAAACATGTAACGTAATTTATTTGTTTGTTTCTTTACTTGAACTTTATTATTGTACTTCAATTTCTCAATCTCTTTTAACAAGTTTTTAAAATAAATATAGGACTTTTATTTTCGTATAACCTATTTTGTTAACAAAAATCAATTCTAGAAAACTGTGAATTGTTATAGTCTTATTTTGGAGGTGCAATATGTACTTATTAGACGTCTGATTCGACCCATCTGTTACTACTTTCAAAATACAAATATTATAGAATACACGTGCGCTTCTTTATACAATTTACAACTCTCAAACTAAATACAAGAACTTCTAGTTCAAAAATAAAGCAATCTAGGTATGTATGAAAATTCAACATCTAAGCACTGAATAATAATAACGCTCCTTGCGCAAAAATTGTAACCGCGCAATCGTAAAATTAAAAAAAAACACGTGCGGGGGCAACTGATGTTTCAGTCTTTTATCCATAAAACTCGTCTTTGACCGCTCGTGATATATAAAGGTACTTTCCAACTCTTTGGGGTTTTCCGCCCACCCCCTCTCTCTCTCTCCCACTCTCTCTCCCTCTCTCTCTCTCGCTCTCTTTCTCTCTCTCTCTCTCTCTCTCTCTTTCTCTCTCTCTCTCTCTCTTTCTCTTTCTCTCTCTCTTTCTCTCTCTCTCTCTTTCTCTCTCTCTTTCTCTCTCTCTTTCTCTCTCTCTTTCTCTCTTTCTCTCTCTCTTTCTCTCTCTCTCTCTCTCTCTCTCTCTCTCTCTGACGAAATGTGATAACATGATTATGTGACTTAAAAAATCTTATACTGTGACAAATACGTTAATCTTAATATGAAATATTATATACATAAGTTCTGTACCATATTTTTGATAATATCAAAATAAAAAGTATATCTATCTCTCTCTCTCTCTCTCTCTCTCTCTCTATATATATATATATATATAGATAGATAGATAGATAGATATATCTCACGTACCCTATCGTTTAGTATTTAGCAACAGACCTGTCCGTCAGTCATTAACCATTCGCGTATATAATATAAGTATTAAGTGTGTATATATGTGTGTGTATATGTGTGTGTAAGGAAGGAGAGAGCGGTTATTTATTTTCGCGTCTCAGAAACGTCCGACCCGCTGGTCACTTTATATCTGACGTTTTTATTAAAGTACGTCTAAGGTGTCGCTTCTCCTTCTGGGAATGGTAGAGTAGGGCAATCCCGGTCAGTGGCAATGTCAGTCATCCTTATTTTACAAAACTCAATCTAAACATTTTTTACTCATTCTAAATTTTAAAGCAAAGTAAAACTAAAATAAATGTACTCTGGAGTTAAAAATATGCTTTTATTTTAATTAAATAAATGCCAGTAAAATCGTTTCATTAAGTACATTTCATACATACATATCAGAGCTGATTATCGTATTCGTAAAAATTAATCTTTAATCCCAGTTTTATTTTTGAGTGCTATAATAAAAAATAAAATATTTATAAATTTGTTAAAACATTTTAAATTTTTTATCATCGACACTTCTTTGAGTAATAAGCATACATTACATGACTGACTAATATTATCCCACGGTTTGAACAATTCTAGTCAATCAGATTTTTTGTATAAACTTATAATTTAATTATTAACAAATATTACATTAAAATTTATATTGATAGTTCATATTATATTAAATTATTAGCATATAACTCTGTGAAAGATATAACGAAAGCTTTATTGAACTTAAAATATACGTGTTGACACAAAAAATGACCGCGATTTTCACGAACTACCCTCTGGATATGAGGAGAAGGACACCGCTATGTGAATAGATACTATAATCTCACGAATCCAGATAATGATTGACTCACATGCATTCTGCAATGCACCACGTTAATATTCAATTAGTAATAGTTTCATTGATGCATCCCATCGTCCGAAATCAAAAGCGACTCTAATTTGATAAAGCTGAAGGAGAGACAGTGGGAGGGAATAAGCATGTGTACGAGAGCGTCCGCTCATTCAGCAAGCGAGCAAAGGATTGCGGGTGATTCCGTATTTTCATCTATAATTTGTATGTAGGCGGTCGGCTTACGCTTTTGAGATTTTTTTTATTATTTTCTATACTATAAAGAAACTGTTAAAAAAATTATTACTTAACGTATTTAATTCCCGGCTTAACTATAATGGCCAGTTTATTGACCTGAAAAGCAGGACGAAACCCGACGTATCATTCCCTCCTTTATTTTATTCTCGAAAATGCGGAAATAAAGTAATTTTTCAGTTTCTCTGTCTTTTTTTTTTCTCAAATTTGAACAATTTTTTTCTATATTAATATAAATTCTCAATAAATTCTAGTTCTTTCCATAGGTCCCACTTTCCAAGTCAATAATGTGGCCATAGTTAAACCGAAAATAAAGTTCTATATGCAACGCGGGAATAAAGCCGATTATAATCTTCAACTTTATTCCCTTGTTGCATAATGTACTACTATTTGTGTATTATTGATAATGGTTATCTACGTCATCAACTCATTAAAGCTTAATCCAACGTCATCACTTCCATATTACGTACATTCATTTGATCTACTATGAGTGCTAATTAATACAGGAAACTATTTCTATCTAATTATCTATCAATAACAACTAATGTACATTGCTTTATATGACTATTATTATTAAATAGAGACAGTCCCGAAACTAATAGCAATACTAAACCATGCTAATTGAAGTATTTCGCTAATTAATGCAACCGACGCAATATCAAGGGCTAATAATCGTACACCACGGGGATTAATGCAAACATTCAGATTATCTTGTTAAATAATATGTTTTATATTACCCCATAGATTTAATAATAATTTATTTTAACTCGCCCAGAATTCTTCTTTTTTAAAACGTACGTATATAACATAATTCAAGTTCAAAGCATCTTCTTTATTGTTCTTTCTCAAAGAGAAAGCTTTGTATTGTTCGTGTTACGTTCGCATGCATACACATCGTAGATTACACGAGTATATTAATCCCCGCACGTCGTGGAAACATTTTGTATTCTCGAACTCGAACTTATGCGTATTGACAAGTGCACACATTTATCACTCTCTAATTAGCTAATTTGTAAAGTATAGATATGGATCTTTTATTCGTCGTGGAATTTTTTATATTTTTTGGACGAGTAACTTTATTACTTTTTCTCTCTATTTTATAGTGATGGTATAAACACAACTTGATTATTTCATTACATTTTATATTTATAGCAATAATCTCGGTATACTAAACTCAATTATATAGGTATATAAATCACATTAAATTGTGAATTTCCAAAGTAATAAAATCTATTATAATAAATAGCTATTTATCGTAATTAGAATAATTAAGCTAGATAGAAGCGTCTAATATAAATAGACAAGTATAATTAAATCAAAAGCGAAGTGTTTATTTCAGCGGACCAATGAAGCTCATACTTTCATATTCATAAATACAAAACCAGAATATATATTTTTGTTCTTGCATAACTCTTGATGAATAATTTTCATAATATATTACAAGATCAAACGCCTTATAATTCGGTATAAATCAAAGAATAAAATATACACATGCACTTAATTAAAGCATCGACGTGACTTCTTTTTTTTTACAGACGGTGGTTTAGCCCAGACTACGATGACGATGGATGTGAGCAAGTCGGAGACTAGTAAAAGTGGCTCCACTCAGCAAGAGTGCCACGGATGCCGCAAAGCAATCAAGGAAAGGTGAGTGCTGTACTGTCTGTCGGTAGTACTTCTACTTGGGACACTCAAATTAATATAATTAACAACCGGGATTTGTGTGTTTACGTTATATCGTCCGTCGACTCGAGAAAAGTCGCGTGCTTTTTGCTGTCTCGAGTTTTGACGCACTTTATTTATAGGACCGATAGAGCGCCAGAATATCAGTAATATTTGTTTATAGTTTATATATTGTGTGACTGTGCATTGTTATTGTGTCAATATATACATATACTTTTCGTAAAATGTGTAAAATATTTAATTTCACATTTCTTGAAGATTTTTATTTATTGGATAGTTGAGTAATTAGCTTTATCCGAAGTTAGTGAAACTAGTAGTACGTAATGGGTAATTTTAATTAAAGCATACAAAATATTGTAAATTAATAACTTCTATTCAAACTAAAGCAGATATACACCAAATCAACAGAATAGAAGAAAAAAGTTTTTCAACCGAATTATTTGAATCAAACCTCGAATATAATGAATCCTTTGAAAATATCCTATCCATTTTGTACCGCTTTCTCTTATCAAAGAGTGCACCGAACTATATATGCTACTTTAAAAATTGCGATTTTAGCCAATTTTGTGCTTGTTATTTTACTAACTCAGTTAAAGAGATTTTCCCACAAAAATCAAATAATGTTCTGCTTTATGATTATCAGGTATCTGCTGAAGGCGTTGGACGTCTACTGGCACGAAGACTGTCTGAAGTGCAGCTGCTGCGACTGTCGGCTTGGCGAGGTAGGCTCGAGCCTCTACACCAAGGCCAACCTGATCCTCTGCAGACGGGACTACCTTCGGTTGTTCGGCAGCACAGGCCACTGCTCGGCCTGCAACAAGCCTATACCGGCCTTCGAGATGGTCATGCGCGCCAAGACCAACGTCTATCATCTCGAGTGCTTCGCCTGCCAGCAGTGCTATCACCGGTTAGTGTACAATTTTCTTTAACGTGATAATAATAGATACACTGAAAAAAATTTATTTAAAATTTTATTTTACTTATAATAAATAATTGTATAAGTTGAAAAAGACAAATATGGTAAGACCGCAACAAACTCATCTTTTCCTGCGTCACATTGTTAAATTGAATCAAATTTTTCTTTAATTAGATTTTAAAATCCTGTTTATTTATAGAAAAATTAAATAACTTCATGATTCTGGTGATATGAAATTATACGATTTGCAACTCTCCAAAGTTGAAATTATCATAATAAATTTTTTCACTAGTAAGATTCAATTGTTGTTCATATCGTCTTCATTAATTTATTAATCATCAATACAGTCTTCAATTATTTGTTAGCCGTTACAACAAGTTTCACCATACTTTAACATTCAACAAAACATATTTCGAAACTCAAATAAACAACAACTTGTCAATCACCTTTCGATCTTAAAACACGCAGACAATTAAAAAATCTATAACATCCTCCATAAAAAAAAAACCCAACGAGGAAAATTATTACAAAACTCATATGTCCCATTTAATCAAAACTTCGCCTAAAACCATAAATCACCACACCCTCGTGAATACACCCACAAACATCGATTTTAGTACCTCGCCCGAGGCCAGCTGCGCTTGACGATTCACCCTGAAAGTGTCAGCAGCGGGCGCACAGTATCGCGATAATTATGCAACAAGCCGAGCGAGCAGAAAGAAAGACGGCAATACTGCGAATCGTTCGTGCACACGAGGCAAGGAGGTCGCGAAGGAGGCGCAGCAAGGAGGAACGAGCTGCGAAGGGTGATTTCCCAGCTGGCCTGTAAAGCGAGCACGGTCGCGCCGGCGAACGTCCCGATGAAAAAATAAAATTACCGAGCGCGCCGAGAGCGCGGAACGGACGGGCAATCAAAGCGAAGAAGCGCCGCTTTTCTCTACTGTCTGCGATGCTTGCTTTCTTTTTTTCATTGGGTTAGGAGGTGCGAGTGAAGAATGCGCAAGCTGCACGAGAAATATGGAATTTAGAATAAATATTTTTGATTTCGTTAAGTTTTTTTTTTTCAATTTGGGTCGGAAAATTCAATTTTGATAGATGAGTGTTGTTAAATAAGTGGTGATTTGTATTTAAAAGTGGATGTTTTTGTTAAGCGATCGTAAAATCGCTTTAGTCTTTACAGCGAAGAGATACGAAATATTGAGATTAAATTCATTCCTAAATCTCCCTGGTAGAAAGTTAGCTAGAATGGCTGGTTAGCTTATTAATTATTAGCCAGATTAATAAGCTATTAATAAGACAAATTATAGCTAATATCTGGCTAGAATCTGCTTAAGACTATGCTTTAAACAAGAACGTATTTTGTTTGCAAATCTAACCTATTTATATTTTGTTTTGAAAAGTTATTAGTTTTTAAAAATATACATTATTATACTTTATTGAATGTTCAATATAGTATGCCGCCAAAATAAATATTTTTATCAACAAATAACAACTTACGAGATTATAGAAATATGTATATGCAATACTACAAGTATTTGATAACTAATAATTTCCTTTCCGAAAATTAGTAAATCATAACTTAGTCAACAAAAATTTTGTGATTGATGTCGACAATAAAATTTTGTAATACAACTTCATTATAAAGCTACAAATATTTGTTTACCAATTCTCTAAATTTCGTCATAACTTACATTATTCTATTTTTATTGTTATTTTTAAAATAACAATAATTATATGACTATATGCATTCTATTATTTATAACATAAATTTCTTTAATAAAGACACTTACATTTTACTCGGGACTTTGGTACTTTTTGTGTAAATAATACTTTTTAAATACACGCGTCGTTATGTAAACACATAACCTAACCTCCATTACTACTAGACATTTAAGGTACATTTTTAACTTTAATTTAGTAAAACACTTAATGTAGTATGATTAGAATTGAGTATTACTTTGACTATTATAAAAATGTTATTATTTCCATTATTAATTAATACATAAATTACTTAGTTTATCAATTTTATATTAACTAGAATATTAAGCAGAATTAGAAAATCGAGCTAATATCTGGCCAGAAACCGACTTAGATTTCTACCAAGGCTAAAAAGGAAAATAAGTATCTAGTAAATTTCTTTATTTCTTATAAGTAGAAATGGTCCGTTTACAAAATTTTGAGAATAGTGATTGCAATTAAATTTTGGTTAGTAGTGAAAGATTTTTCTCAACACGTGCATGAAATACACCCTTTACCATGCTGGCAAACCGAATGGAAAACTGGGTATTCCGAGCGTCTTTGTCAGAGCGGGAAGGAATGGTCATTTCCCGGGAGGGAATGATTCCCACCCACTCCTAAAAATCTCTGAAAATAATGGCAAAATTTTATATTTTCCAAAATTTGAACTCAAATTTTTCAACAAAATTCAAAACTTTTCAAAAAATTCAAAATTTTGGAGAAAATTCAAAATTTTGGAAAAAATTCAAAATTTTGGAAAAAATTCAAGATTTTGGAAAAAATTCAAAATCTTGGAAAAAATTCAAAATTTTGGAAAAAATTCAAAATTTTGGAAAAAATTCAAAATTTTGGAAAAAATTCAAAATCTTGGAAAAAATTTTGGAAAAATATCAAAATTTTGGAAAAAATTCAAAATTTTGGAAAAAATTCAAAATTTTGGAAAAAATTCAAAATCTTGGAAAAAATTCAAAATTTTGGAAAAATATCAAAATTTTGGAAAAAATTCAAAATTTTGGAAAAAATTCAAAATTTTGGAAAAAATTCAAAATTTTTAAAACAATTCAAAATTTTTGTTAAAAAATATACGGTGTGTAAAACGGGTGGAAAGGGCTTTTTCAGACTCGGATGATGATTTGAGAACTCGTATACATCTCGGGCGCCGTCGGCGCCCTCGACTTTCACTCGTGCTCAATCATCATCGTCGCTTAGAAAAAGCCCATTTTCCCCCTAGTTGCACAATGTACTATTGTTTTCCATTATTTATCATTTTAAACGAAATATAATATTATGCACCCATATTATCAGTAAATATAATTCTTAGAGATATTAATCTAAAACGAATCTACAAAAAGCAAAAGAAAACTCTGCAACATCAGAAAAAGTCAAACAATCTTCGGAGAAGAATCGGTGTGCAGCTGTCATGGACAAAGGTCCTCACGAAAGAGCATCAATTTTACGTTTTTATCCTCGGCCCATTGTCTAACGTTCGTATTTTTTCGATAATGCTCTTTCTTTATAGCTCACTGTATTCGCACGTTATGTCGTGTCTTGTTCTCCTCGTTCAGTAGTGTAGCTTGTGTGTCTTTATCTCCACATGAACGAATCGCTCTTTTAGTCGCGACTCGACTTTGTCAGGATTTTGTTGTTTGGGGATAGGACTGGTGATACTTTTAGCTTTTCTTTTCAAAGATAAGTCATTTGACAAGGTTGCGTTTGTAAAGAGATTACATTTTGAAAGGAAAACATTCATATTAGAAATCCTTTTGTTTTTCTGTTAACTTCTTTTTATTGGTGAACTAATATATTTTCATTGTTAATTATGAAAAATTAATTTATCTTATATTGAATGCAGATGGTAACGAGAAAGCATTTATTTCAGTAGTATAAGTCAACGCTTAATCCGATTAGGTTAAAAAAATGTGTACGAAGCTGTAACTAAACTAAATAATCACTTTACATTATTTATTGTCTATTCAAGAAGCCTATAAATATAAAAACATTACTGACAAATAATTGAATCAGTAGTATAAATCGACCACTGGTCATCCCAAGGATCCAATAACACTTACCAATTCATTTTGAAATCTTACAAATTAATATTATATATATATACTACGTCGTGAAACCAAGCATTCTTCAGATCAAAACAACGCACATTTCAATTTCTCACCTCCAAAACCTCAATTCTTATCCTAATCCCCTCGAGGCTCTCAGTAATGTCCGTCAAGCATCCACAAAAACACGTATCCTCCCATTGGCTACCGCTTAATCGACAATTCACGTCCTCTCTTTTCTCATCTGCTCAAAAAAAAGGCTCTCCCCACTCTCCAGTATTCTCCAGCGGTCCTCAATATTTGATCGGACGCTCGCTGGACGTCGCGCGGTATCGTCCGAGGCACCGAGTGTATATAAAATGGCCCTCAGCGGGGTCGCACTCGTCCGCTCGCTCTTTCCGCTTATTTATTCAAAGTGAGCATTGCAGGGGCAGTAGCAGCGCATCCCTCGTTAAAGATTTAGCCGTGTCATCTGTGCGGGCTCCGTCCAGATTGAAATTTGTGAGCGGATGTGCGGCTTTCAGTTATATAGACTGTTTACCGAGGAGAGACGAGATGAATTTTTGCGGAGGTGTGCCTCAGAGAAATGCGGGCGTAGATTCGGTGTGAATTAGTTTGAGATTGTGAAATCGAGAAGGTTTAAGTATGATTTTGTTCTTAGAGCAAGCGAAGGAAAATATTTCTTGAAAGAAAAATAGTTCTAGAACCCAATTTTTAAAGGTGGGGTCCTATGGATGCGACGTGAATAGGGGAACGTAGGGGAATGTAGGGGAACATTCAAAGCTAACTCTATTGTTTAAAGCTTTTCAAAATATAAAAATTAAAATGGAAACATTGTGAAGTAAACGAAACTTAATAAAAAGGAGGGTCAGATTGGAAAATTGAAGTGAATAAGTCAAAATTTTAACAGTCATTTCTTAGTAATAAATAAAAAAAAACGTATTTCATATTATCCATTTTATATAGAGTGAAAATGTTATTTAGATGCTTCAAATTTTATGGATTCTTTATGCTCATGTTAGTTTTATAAATCACAATTCAGCTGGGTTGCGCATAGGCACTCTCTTTTAAATTTCTAAAAATGCCTATAGAACAAAAAAAATCAATCATTTTTGCTGAAACATTCAAGCACATGCCTCTTAACAATTATAGCGAACATCTACATCAAATTAGAGAAAAGTATTTCCATGGGATTAGAAACTGTGATGCACCACGTATTAAACACCTCACCAAAACCGCTATCATAAATACACGCACACAGACCCCGACTCATTGCGATAATTCGATTTGCCGCAGTGCACGATTACGGATATTAGCCTTCCACACGGTCGTCCTGCATTTCCGGTGGTGCGCTCGCGCTGCCACTGCTCCTCAGCACGATAATTATTGCTATCGACGGGACCGTAGCAAGCGCATTATTTCGAGTGGAAATTCGACCTTCGAATGCGAGAGCGCGCGCCCACTGTGATTAATTATATAATTGACGAGCCACGTGTCAGCGCCGAGCAAAATTAGTAAGAGTGAGGGGATTTCCGCTGAAACGCCACGGTATTTTTTAGTTCGCGCATGCGCCCATGCATGCGGTGGCTTTTCGTTTGTATTCGAGGTTTTCGCGCTCGGTTGCTGGAATTGTAATTGTGCGCGCGTGCGTGTTTTGATTAATTGGCTGTTTGTATTATTATTGCGTTTGGGGTTTATTGGATGTTCGTTTGTTTTGAGTGAATGTTGATGTTTCACTAATTATAATCAGAATGTATAGAGCTGCGTTTGTGTAGCTTTCGTATTGATACAATGCTTTAGACATTTAAAAATTCAGTGTTCAGGTAATGTTCATCAATATTAATAGTCAATAATTTTATCAAACTTTTACAATCATTTTTCATGTTCGTGTTAATTATAATTTTTACTGTTTTTAATCAGAAATTTAAGAATTTAAGTAGAGGTACAAGTGAAAATTTGTGTTTTAGTATATAGAAATATATAAAAAAAAAACGTTTTACTACAAAATATTAAAAACTGTAGGAGAACATAGATTTTTAAAGAATGTTTCAATTTTCTCCTACAGTTTATAACATTTTTAGTTAAAACTTTTTTACATTTTTCTTAGATGATTTTAAAAAACTTCTTGTATGGGCTAGGAACAATGTTCTGTAGATCCATAGATAAAAAAAGAAAAACCGCCAAAACACTAATTTTCAGTAGTGCTATCTCTTAATTTTCAACAAAATACATTGTTTGCAATTAATCTACTTATTTTTATGATTTTTTAGTACACATGTAATGTGTACTAAAAACATTCATTTAGTTAAAAGTTTAGTTTAGTCAGTAGTCATTTACCTAAAAGTTAAAAAACAGGTAGCAGCTGTTTATAAATTTCTTAAACTATTAGAAATAGAATTTTTTATGTTACATAAAAACTTGCATTAAAATGTTAATACAGTGAAACTTGTGTAAGCCGGAATCGTATGGAAATGTGTAAAATTGACTGCATTGACAGGTTTCCGGCTTATCCAGATAAGCATTTGGATAGAGAGAATAGAATTGGTGAAGTGATGGAGAGATGGATATGGTATCAACATATATATTACCATTATTATTATTATTATTATTATATTGGCCAAGTAGTATCAAAGTAATGTTTAGCATCAACAAAGCTTGCAACAAGCTGTTACAACATAACTACCATAACTAATTGTCGGGACTAGCTCTCCAGAGCTGTATAGTCTATAGCCTTGTTTACACAGTCAAGCCATTTCACTGTCTGTTATTTGCCAGTTGTATCCAATCCTACTCATAGCATTCTATTTCCAGTAGGTCAGTTTTAATATTGTACTCCCACCTTTATCTCGGTCTTCCTCAGGTCTAGCGCCTGTCAGTTTCTCTATAAGTATTCTAAGTGCTGATCTTTCACTTCCCATCCTAGCTACGTGTCCCGCCTACCCTAGTCTTCCAGATTGAATCACTCTTGTGGTGTTTGGTTTTCTGTACAACTCATGTATTTCCTCATTATGTCAAATTCTCCATTCTCTAATAATCTCATCTATTTTACCCCCGAATATCATTCTAAGGACTCTATTCTCAAACACTTTAAATCTATTCTCTTCTGTATTGACATCTCAGCTACATTTAGTATTAATACATTTGTAAATAAACTTATAATGCAAGTTTTATCGGTTAAAGTAAACAAATAAACGATGTTTAATAGCTTAAACGTTTATAAACAGCAACTACCTGGTTTAAGCTTTTTAAATATCGACAACATGTAGATATTGTAAAGCTCCACTTTTAGGAAAATGACCCATACAGGCAATACGTATAGTATATAGTTTATTCATTACTCATGTATATACAAATCTAGGGGGATAATTACCCTATTTAACTATGAATTTCAAAATTTACTACAATGTAAAACAAATTTTAAAATTTGAAAAAAAAGTCTGTAAAGTAGGCTAGTATTGCTTTCATCCTACTCATCAATTCAATTTTAATCAATAATAAATCATAACAATACCAAACCAAACAATCACAACAGCTTGAATACTCCACCAACCAAAGATCCTTGTCCTTACTGTTGCAGGTTTTGCGTGGGTGATCGGTTCTACCTGTGCGACAATAAGATCCTCTGCGAGTACGACTACGAGGAAAGATTGGTGTTCGCGAACATGGCGCTGCATCCGCACACGAATCTTGCTCACCTGAAGCGACAGCTGCCGTCGACGCTTACGCAGCCTGGACAGAACATCTTATCCGGTCACAACACTATGCAACAGCAACAACAGCAGCAACAGCTACAGCAGCAACAGCAGCAACAGCAGCAACAGCAGCATCAGAATCAGCAGGCACAGATGCTGGAACAGCAGATGACGCAGCACAGTCATGTAGCGAATGTAAGTGTAGCGATTTTTGATATTTTTGCTAGGGTTATATTACTTAAATTCATTACTTTCATTCATACTTAAGTTCTTGTCAACATTCTTTGAAATTCCATTGAATATCATTTAAATATACGCACAAAAGTTATATTATTTAATAGGATTTGCAATGTACATGCTCATGTACTATAAAATTATGCGCATATTTCGATTTTTTTCAATACTGTAGATCATCTAATAAATTTTATCCCTGTTAAATATAAAATTAAAAGAACGATTGTTATCACAACACTGAAACCCGTCACGCTAAAAGCGTCACGCTGGACTATATAAACGTGAGTTTATTACTGAGTAGTGATTAGACACTTAATATAGAAGGCATAAGAGCATGTAGGAGCGTGAGGGAGGAAAAGATGGCAGGAGTAGGAAATATGAACAGGAAATATTCTTAACAAACTAATGATATAGACCACGCACTAAAACTGTCACGCAGAAATATGCGGTAATTCACTTTAATGGGAAGGGATTAGAAGGGTATAGAAACGTTAGGGATAATAAGTGAGAAATTTAGAGATAATGGAGGGGGGGGGGAGGAGTGGGAGGGGGCAATTCTTATCAAAAGAAGTTACGAAAAAATACGCTCGCATTTACTAACAATTTGTAAGATGTAGTACTTAGAGGGTCCACAGAGGGGATAATATGGAGGGAGTATAAAGTCAAAAAGGGGAGAGGGAATGAAAAATTAATTTAAATTACAACGCCAATCCCTTTTTGACGCAAATCTCATCGATCGATTCTCCGATCTCTATGCTTCCAGGGCCAAATGTCAGGCGTCACTCCGACGGTGAACGGCACATCGATGGACATGAGCTCAGCAAATCGCGGCGATCATAACAATAACAATGGACTGTCGGGTCCAGCAGGCCTGGGGTCAGTCAAGACGTCACCCATGACGATGCACGACGAGGCCACAGCGCCACCACTCAAGAAACTCCGGTGCCTCGACGTCTACTGAGGCTGCGAGGATAGAAAGGCGTGCGACGATCAGTTACTGTGATAAATAAAGTGTAGGATTCGAGACGTTCTGACGATTGATTGGATAAGATAATGCAGTGCGGTGTTGTGATGAGGACGCTGAGAGAGTTTAGTGCGCATGGACCAGGAAGAATATGTAAATAAATAGGCGGACTCCAATAGAAACATTGTTTTTTTGTTGCATTTTTGTTGTTATCCTATCGTAGATTCCATATTATTATTAATTTATTGCTATTATTATTATATTATAATTGTTTTTTTATTTTATATGTATAATGTTAATTATTAATCATCGTTACCTGTGCCATACTAAGTTGAATTTTTGTCGTCGAGTGTTGAATTGAATATGTTATAATATAATGAACGACTCGCCGGTATTGATGATCGATAAATCGACGTAGGTTGATCGCAATCGATACCTTAAACTGTTTTCAATTTACTCATTATCGATAGTTCGATCGATAAAGTCCAATTGAAACTAGATATTGAAAAATTTAGAAGCTTGCAGGCAAATTAGAGAAATACAATTGGCTTCCATGCAGCTAATACCAAAAATTATGAAAGATACGTTGTATTCTTCGTACATATTGTTCTTTATATCATCTGTATAAATTCTCATAATTATCGCACTATTATTAATATATTATGCTCGATAGGGCTCCATTAATATAAAAAGAAAAAATACATTCTTATTAATACCTTCAAATTTCGTCTTCTTGTTTTAAATGAGGACCTTTTAATACCTGCTCCCTTAGTATATAATAAGACATTTACATTTGCTATCAGATCGTCTCTACTTTTATTCTTTTAACTTGGTTCCAGAAAAGTTATATTTTTGTGTTTTGTATTTTGTGAAGAACATTTTTTATTTTTTATTTTATACTTAAAATATTACCTTACTTTGAACCTAATTTTTATTTGATGAATCTAGTTTTTACATGATGAATCTAATTTTTACATCATCAACGTCACAGAAAGTAAGTATAATTACACATAATTTATTAAAACCTATATGAATATGATTAAATCAAAGATTACAAAACAGATTTTAAAATTCTGAAATACGAAATTATGTATCCATTATAACGCAGTTCTAAGTAATACAATTGGACAACTGTTTATGATAATTCTTGAAAGTGTAATACATTTTGTATTGGTATTCGTCATTAAGAAGTTTATAATATAATAATAATAGTTATCTGGGTAAAAATCAATACGTATACATAATATGCAAGCTATTAATGATTAATAAAGTATATACTACTAGAAAATTAAGAAAAGCAGCAACAATATAAATTTATACATTTTTCCACTCATGCTTAAATAAAATATCCCACAAAAATCAAATGTTTCAATATAAAATATTTTTAATTCCAAAATTTTTTCCTATAAGTTAGTCCCCTAAACGAAGACAAATAAGGCAGGTAGGTAGCACATAAGTCTTACCCTTAAATGATTGAACTTTGCCTTCCTCTCATAAAAAGAAAGAGAGAGAGAGCAATATATAGCACCGGCAAAGAATTTATTGAGTCTGTTATTGGGTTTCCTTCGATTACACGTTTGGCATCGTTCACCCCTCGCTGTATATATATACGCATGAAACTTCGCTTATGTATTCTTTGAACTCGCGGCACGCAGCAGCAGCAGTCTTGTGATCGCGAAAATACTTTTTTTATGAAACAAAGCAGGATACAAAAGTGGGAGGAGAGCGTTGGGAGAATGCTCAAGTGCTCGAGTCAGCGAGCGACCGATGCGTCGTAAATCAACGAAAAGTGAAATTTTAGAACGTGCGAGGCATCTGTGCAAACTGAAGTGGAACGAGGTTTTGGGGGAAAATGAATTTTAGATATAGCTGTATAGGGGAGAACTTCATTAGATTATGCTTTTCTGTAAAAGAGCGAAAATGAAATAGGTTATGACGGTTGTACTTAAAATAATCTATCGTGAAATAAAATGAATGGAATAGAGACGATTTGCTCCATAAGCGGCTGTGGAAATGACAGAACTATGATTACTAGAACTAAAGATCGACATTTTCTTTCACTGTGCTTATTATTTGTCCTATACTATGATCCCAAAAAATAATGTATGCAATTCGACAGTTAAAACTTAACAAATAACTAAATTGGCCACAAACGATGCATGCTCCTTAAGTGTCCATTCATAAAAACGCATCGTTCACAGTGCGTTTCCAAGTCGCGTTCACGCCAGACAACAACAGCAATAAATGCGTCCCTTCACGGTTCACCGACCAAGTATTCATTCAGGACTCTCTAGTCCATAAAGATCTTCTCGCACATCGTCTGAACAAACAATCCTTCGAATTCGCCTATAGACGCTCACTTCTGTGTGTTTCCGTCAGCTATGGAACCGGAAGTAGCTTGGCGTAGGGTCTTTTCGTGTCGCGACGATGGTGACTCTTGAAAGAGCAAGTTGAGGCGTTATGGGCCGCACATCCTGCTACTTTGTACGCTCGTATTTCAAATTTTATCGCTCGAAATGGACGTGCACGTAAGCGCGACTTTCGTATACTTTGAAAGAATATGTGTGAAATTGCAAAGGTCCATTCTGTTGTTCGTCTTGTCTGGAGGTAAGTTTTATCGAGGGTATTTGATGAGTGGCGTGAAATGTGTAAGCACGTTTGTGAATGTACGATGCATTGTTGTACATGTGCAGTATTGGAACTCAATGATTCGCATTATGTGATTTGAATGACTTAAGGTATGACTCTGATGTTATTAAAATAATCTGCTACTGTTGACCAATAAACTTGAAATATTTGTCTTATCAATGTTATTACAAAAAAGTAATTCATACCAATTTCCAAGCCATTTCATCTCATCCCCTTGATTTTATACCACAATTAGTATTATTTTCACCAATATTAGTGATATTTCAAAATGTGGTACGTGCACACAACATTGAGCTTGGGTACTTAAAATTTCCTGTATGTTTTTGAAGCACTAACAAAGCAAAGTTCATTTATAATAACGTGTATATATACTATAAACCATGGATGTATACTCACTTAAAAAATGATAACTTTTATTCACAAAAGAAAAAAAGGTACCGCAAGGGGCACCAGAACGGCACTTACTCACGGGTGATTCATTCATTAATTATTAATTTTATAAATAAATATTTTGTAAAACTATATTCAAAACCTTTCAAAACCATATATCCCAGACGTACAATTAAGTAGAGTTATTATAAATATATTATTGAATAACAAACTTTCAGAATCATATCATCACCTGCGCATAGAAGTTCAATCAATAAAATCATATTATATAACACATATTTTCAAAACCACATACCCCAGGAATTAAAATTTATAATTAACTAGTTGTTATTAAACAGTAGTCTTTTATAGTACATTATGCAACAAGGAAATAGTTGGCTTTATTCCCGTGTTGCATATAGAATTTTATTTCCGACTTAACTATATAATAATTGTATATTGTATACCAAGGGCGTAAAGTGAGCTGAGCATTTTGCAATTAAAAAATGGGGTGTTACGATTTTATTTTCAGCTAATTAAATGCTAAAAAGGCAGAAGAATTCGCCTATGGCGAGGTTCGAACCCAAGTTTGGTTTTTGTCAGAAAACGAGCGCGCTAACCACTGCGCAATCCTTCCGCACTGGCCGCCTTGCTTCGTTTCGAGTAATCTCCTATTGCACCTTCATTTCTTCTATCTCGTCACAGTATACACGTGACGGGGGTAATAAGGCATACTGACAAGGAGATTGCACGGAGTCCAGGTCACGGATTTTGATGAAACTTTGGAGATCATCTTCTAGTATCTTAAGATATATATATTTATAAAATATAACGGATAAAAGAAAAGAAAATAAATTAAACATAAAGAAATTTCTGAAAAAAAAAGAAATCTCTTAAAAAACATAATGTATACGATACCTTTACACTTTGTTATAATAAGAAAATACAACATAATAAGAGAAAATCTAATCAGGCACCAAAGGTTCCCATAATTATGGAGGCTTTAAAAAATAGATGTACAAACTATAATACATGATTGATAATGAATCATAATATTATGTACCTAGACGATAGAAATTTTTTGTAACATATGTACGATTTTTCAGTTTTTTAGACCTAAAAAGCGAGCTTAAAATGCTTGTTTTCTGACCAGCGGGCAAAACGGCTATATTTTTGCCCGCTGTGGATTTATTTCCTTATTTGTACTTTACGAGACATTTTCGCAAAAATCCATACGTGTGTCACAAAAAATATGGTGTGCGCCAAGGCTTGTGGGCTTTTTGACCTCGTGTGATTGCAATACTCGTCTTCGGCTCGTGCTCGCTCACCTTCGACTCGTACTGCAAACTCCACACTCGGTCTAAAAAAGCCCACTTTACGCCCTAAGTACACAATATACTATTATTTCTAATAAGTTTTATTTAATTTCTTTTTTTATATTTATAAGTTTTATTTTTATTTTTTTTTACCTCTGCAAAGTACTCTTGAACTTTGACCTCGGGTAAGCAATAAAAAGGAAATAAATAATATAAGAAAACCAGGCAGATACACATATTCTATTTACATCTTTTTTCTATCGTTAATCCATTGTTTATATAAACTTAATCTTAAAATTCATGATCAACCATGTATGTTCTAGTTTATCGACCTACTTGTTAAGCCTCCATTATTATGTGGATACATTTCGTGTTTCGTTTAATTTCTTCTTATAATGTAATATTTCTATGTTGCAAAAAGATGTATAATTAATATATCTATTATGTGTTTTATTCCTTTAATACGTACTAGACCTTTTTCCATTTTTATACACTTCAAGATATATGAAATCTCAGACAAGATAAAAAACATATTAAAAACATAAAATATATGCGAGATGTATATTTTTTTTTAACTTAAGGACATAATGCACATTAAAAGGAACAAAGTGAAACGCAAAATAAAATGATTATGAACGACCTGAAAAAATTAAGAATTAAGGAGGAACTTGGAGAAACATGCACGTGATACAGAAAAGTGTCTTGCATGTATTAAAATTATAAAAAACGTAATACATAGATGTTAGTTGCATACTTATTTTTTTAATAAATATATACGACATAACAAGAAGAAGCAAAAACAAAAACAAACACAAAAAATAAACATAGAAATTTATTAAGCGATTTATTTATTTACGTTTACTTTTGTCATCCTTATGTGATATTAAACTAAAAATCGTCGAATCATTAAGGGGGTCCGAAAGTCAATTAAGAAGTCAAATTTCCCGCCTTGATTTTTATCGATTGAGTAGTGAATAATTCTTTACAATTATAAACATACTTATATTTAGATAAAACCCAAACTCACTAGCCCTTCATTGAGCAATTATGGATCTATGTACGAAGTTTCAGATGTTAAAAACAAAGGCACGCTAAAAAATTATTGGAATTAAATTTTATAAAATTTCTATTTCAATAATTTTTGGGGTGTCGTTATTTTTAACTTCTCGAACTTCATACATAGGTCTATAATTGCTCAATGTAGGGCTAGCGAGTTTGGGTTTTAACTAAATAAACGTAATTTTATTTTTAAAGTAAACAATGTATAGTTCAATCGGTAATTCAGGGAAATCACTTTCGAACTCACCTAAGTATTTTTTTCATCGATTACAATATTCATCAACAAAATTCAAATGTATCTCTTTGAGAGCTTAAACACAACAGCATTTAACATTGTTACGTCTATATTATCATAGTTTTGTGTGCATGTATTCACACAAAAAGAAACTAACTGATACTCTTCTCTTCGTACGTGCAGCTTCGATGTGCTAGCAAGGGTCTAGCGGCAGGCAGTACTTTGTTACTGCGCCGTTAATTTTAACGCAGACTACGTGCACCTGATTTCTTTAACTTTCAAGCCGTAAATAACTGCCGCAGTGCACACGCATCTCTCTCCATCTCTCTCTCTCTCTCTCTCTCTCTCTCTCTCTCTCTCTCTCTCTCTCTTCCCCAGCTATTTCTTTGCTTTACTGCTATGCACTTATCGCTTCGCCTTCTCCTTTTTCGTTACATACGATAGTTTTCTTCCTTAGCTGCACAGGCCTTTTTCTCTTTCCTCTCTGTCTTAGTAGTTCGTAGGGTGGTTCCGGGAATTTAATCCACGCATTAACGACTCACTTTGATTTCTTTTGAGGTAGGGGTAGTAGGTGCTCGATGGAAAGGTAGTTAAACTGCAAATGTGCAGGGAATTTTTACGTTCACTGAACGCGTCGTGGGCTTTCGAATTGCAGTAGTAAGTACACTTCAAGAAAGCGAACGAATAAAATAGATTATAGCTGAGTATTTTGTTGAAGATAAAAGTGTAACGATGTTTAGACAGAAATAATCTGTTCTTCGTCAATGCTTTTTAAAAGTTGTGTAAATTCTGTTTAACGAGATAATATAATATGTTGACGGTTGATTTTAAACTTTTCTTGTATTTTAAATCATTCGATCGCTAGGTGGCTACCCATTGTCATTGCTAGCACACTAGGGTGGTCCAAAATTTCCCGATTCTTAAATTTTGTTCTTGTAACCCATTAGAAATGCTATAATTGGCTTAAAAATAAGATATTTTGTTCGCCGATTGCCTGGAGTTAACATTAATAGGTCTCTACCACCGTAAACAGGTTTGCACATTTGATTGTAAGCACTTTTATTACATTAGATGAACTACAAATAATTGTATGTTAGGCAAGTCAAAATAATTTTTTCCTCCTAAATAAAATTGTAGTTTGCTCATTTTTCACTAAAAAACATTCTATTTTCGGTGAATTTTCATGGCAGTATATTTTAACCAATATATACGTTCGATGTCGCATTTTGAAGAGTAAATTGAGTACTATTTATAAAAAAATTAAGAGATAATAGGAAAGCTTGGGTTTTATATACTAACCGATTAATTATTTATTATTTTCTTTTGAGGTGGCCCCTTAATTCTATATAAATGCACATATTCCAGGGGCCAACTTGAATTTAAAAATTTTAAATAATAATAACCTTATTTATTTGAACTTTTTTACTTACTAAAGATGTGATAATTATGGTTCACTATATGTCATGGAGTAAGCAGGTCGCATCATAAACTATGTACCTTTAGATGGTCATTAATAATTGGCACATTCGTCAGAAAAGTAGCTGTCTTCCTGCAATAGGTGTAGGTATCCAAATTGGTTCTATATAGCTTTGAATTAGTTATGCTTGAAGGGGTTACAAGAAGAAAATTTAAAATTCGGGAAATCTTGGATCACCCAACCGTACACGAATAGGCCTCGAAAATATACTTATAGAGAGCGGGACCATAGGCCAAGCAAGTTCGTCCCCGACAGTCATCTAGTTTACTATGTAGCAGCCGCTTTTGTATATGTCTCCACCCGAGATGGACGAACTTTCACGTGGCTGAAGGGATGAGATCCGTGACCCGGACAGTGCGTGCGTGAGTAAAATCTGACTGACGCCATATGTACAGTAGAGACTCCAAGTGTCAGTGCGGTGTCTCTGCAGTGCAGACTATATATATGCGACCGATCGCAGGTTTCGGTAATTTCTTTCTTATAGGGGTTACCTTCACGGCGGTAATATTTATTAACATTAGTGAACTCTATCGCTTATATTTCTCGACATCTGAGGCAAAGGCTACCAACACTACCTTACTAATGAGTCCAGTTGGTAGTCCTGGGACGAAACGCCATCTTATCAATCTATCCCCCACCCTTACTTATACATATTGTAAATACCATAATTGATCGTTTAGTTGTAAATTCAATGTAGAACATAGAGGGCGTTGCGTCGGCCGTCGTCTGAGCCCGGGCAATCCCCTCTATGTTCATATAGGTTGCATTTATAACTGAATTTAAACAAACCTTTAAATTCTAATAAACGTGTAAGATCAAGGTTTTCTTCATCATTTTTATTTGGCCAGTACTGGTAGTATTGGCCCAATACTAACTCAAAACTTACATATGACCACCAGTTAAATAAATCGTCGCCTCCGTGTAAAAAGGTACCAACTCAGAATTCACAAAAAATATCAAATTGGAAGCCGTTTAGAAAATGTATCATTTGGCAAGCCAAAATTTGTTAGCTGATTTTAATTTTTCAGCAGTGGTGCAAGCTTAAATTTGGATTAAAAATGAATTCTCTTTCGGAGGGTAAAATACTGTTGTAATACAGTCACTGACCCGAATTGGAGAAAGCGGAATGATAAAAGTCCATTTGAGTTGTATATGGGTTTATAGCTCGTGGTGTCCATTAGATTCTCTGTAAAATGATGATATGATTAAGGTAAATCATGATGATGATAATCATTATATGATTCCAAAGTCATTCATAGTCGTTCGTACCCATTCATCGGGTATGCAGATTCAGAAGTTGAAGGGGATTAAGAGAATATAATTTCCTTTCCCAGATTATCGTTTCGGGCATAAAATACTTCCTCAAGTAGAAACTGTCACCTTTTTTGAACCTTTACATATTCCCCCAGTTGAATACGTAAGTATATTTACTCATATTCACTACATTTGCAACTTATACTTGTATCTTTTGATCTTGTTCTTTTTTAGAAAGTGATAAAGTCTCTTAAATTGCATGATGAAGTGTAACGGTACAGAACCCGTATTCCAAAGGCAAGCAGCCAAACCGGCACTACACCGCCTGCGCTGTGACCACCCGCCACGCTCCTCTAACAGCAACATGTGCCTGTCTAAATTCCACTACTTTATACTTATAGCTTCTGCTACATTTTTGCACTTGCTGCTTATTCTTAATTATATTCATATGCTATATTCACCGCTACGGTTTATAATTTTGATATTTATGTTTTGCTTTACTTTACAATATGTTTCAATAATAATGATTATAAACTACATATTAAGTATATATACCCCTTTTATACTTGCGTATATAGTTTTCAGAATACGAGATGGCGGTAAGAATTTACATGTAAGAGTATATCTTGTAGTATTAATATATTTTTGTGCTTTTTCTTTATCATTAATCTATTTAGACCTACACTATATTATATATAAATAATTAAATGTCTGGTTTCGCCTTAGTGTAGAGCCGAACGTGTAATCGGGTCTCATATCCTTTTTCTATGTGAATACTTTAGCATAAACTTTGCATAGTTTACCTTCAGCAAAAAGAAAAGCGTAAAATTGTTTCTTTTAGTAAATTTTAGCAGATTTAAAATGGTTATAAAAAAATTAATGGTAATAACCTGTAAGCTGGTAAGAATCTGTATTTTATTGAGGCGGCAGAGCAACTAAAAACAAATAAACAGATTTTTAATGCAAAGAGTGTACGAACGATTCTACTACAATAAAAATAAATGCAATCAGAAGGCTTCTTCTCGGAAAGGAGATACATTCCGAGTAGCGTACATACTTCTGGTGTACATATCGAAAATGTATCTAATTTCTGAGTAGAAATCTGTTATCTCTTGTAAGGTATATCTCTCAAAGTAAATACATTTGACTTATGCTCCCAAAAGTGTAAGTACGCTTTGGGAGCAACATCGAATCTATCTGTACATTCTGAGTAAGCAACTCTACTTTCTACTTAAAGCGTACGTGCACTTCTGGGAATACTATCGAAAATGTATCTACTTTCCGAGTAGATGAAAGTTGACAAATAAACTTACCCAGCGGTCGATCAGCTTTCTCTCAGCATCTCTGAGTGTAGTGTTTGGATACTTCTCGTTGGTTCGACGCTGTTTTTCCAAATTAGCCCTCTCTATTCGAAGATGCGGTGCTAATTGGACAAACCGTTTCTCACCATCAGTTAACTTACGACGCTTAATGGCGTCTCCGCCATGAACTAGTCTGATGATTCAATGCATACGATTCATTTTGACGAAACATCTCGTTACAAATATAATCCTCTCCTTCGACTCGTTTCGTTCGAAAGACATTCCGAAGTTCACCAAGCGACTGTACCTTCAATCATAATATATGCATTTTTATCAATGAAATCGAAATTCTATTCATACCGTATATACAGATTCAATAAAACAACATACTATTCACACCGTATAAACACGTTAAATAGAGAATATGTACTTTTACAACCCTGGTAGAAATGTTCCCCATATGTTCGCCAGATTTTACTCTATTTTATAGGGAATGGCCAATTTCTGCTTAAAAGTCTGGCCAGAAACCCCGCTACCTGTCGACGTTTTCTCGTCAGAAACCTGACCAACTTATGGTTAATGAATAAATAAATAAATAATAACGTTTAACGAATTTTTATAAGTTAATAATGATTATTATGTCATGGATTTAATAGCTTATTGTTAATAGAATGCTAAGATATATGTGGGATAGATTCGAAATAAAAACTAAAAACTTATTTCATTAAAAGTTTTTTTAAGGTTAGAGTTTTATAATTAAATAAGACATAAAAAAATCAAATAAATAATCGAATAAAAATTTGCATGCTGTTTTAACGCAGAAGTACTATAATGGGATTTACATTTTCAATAATTTTTTAGGGTTATGTAAGCTATTTAGATTTTCTATAAATTTCTGGTCAGATGCTGGTTTATTTCTGGCGAACTATTAGGAAACGGATCTGCCCAATAGATCGTGAACCGACCATCTAATATGCTCAATTTTCTACCAGGGGGGGGGGGGCATGCGTGGCATATGGGTGGGGCACGCGTAGCATGGCCTATTATGAAGTAACCTATAGTCTTGTTTTACTTTGTAGGTTAGGCCGAATCGCCTCAGCAAGCACGCTGCTGCCTACCCTGTCCGTGCAACGCGTGTCCCCTTTATAATGCTTTTGTATACGTCAATTACATTATTTATAAATATTTCTAGGTAAAAAAAACAAACGAAGCTCAAAAGTTCGAAGCTTTGAAATGCGTTTGATTTCGATTGGATACGTACTATTTTCGAGTTTTGTCGAACGAATGGAAAATGAAGTTAACCTTGTTTTTCTGCTCCAATTTTCAACCTTATTTATTTAATTCAAAACACCTTTTCATGTCGTGTGTTCAGAGTAGAAAACTAGAAGCATTTTTGTATGTATTTTTATAAAGATTTGCTTTTAAATATTCATTAACTTTTGAGATATTAGAGTGTCAAACTTACCCACCGTTCCAAGCATGCTCCACTCTCTTGTACCAGTATTTTAAACAAAAGAAAAATATCTCGTGCGCAAAACGCAACTGGAAGTTATAAAATAAAGATTTGAGACAAGTGACTTTAAAGTTAAATAGTAGTAATAGTTAAATAAAAGTTAATTTGTAATTATTTATGATTCCTTTTCTGTTTATCGGATAATTTCTTTTGTCCACCACTCTTATAGGCTTTTGACGTTTACTGACGTTTAGCCTTACTTAGGCGCACTTATTTACATTTACTTGTTACGATAATATTGAAAATCATTAAATTATAGATAAAAACGAAAATACTATAAATATTAAATCATCTTAAAGAAGTCAAATTTTCTTGTGAAACATCTTTCATTATTAAGAAAAAAGGTTAAGAATTAGTATAAAAATATAAAAAAACGATCGATTTTTTTACCAAAAACCTGTATTTTCTTCCCTTAAGTTTCAGTTCCACGTTTTTTGTTTATAAAAGTGCCTTGTAATTAAAATGAGTAACAGCATCTTTTCAGCAGTATTTAATACTTACATAGGAAGAAAAAACACCGTTAAAAGAAGTGCTGCGCAATACTTAAAAATAATTTTCTTAAAACCGAATTTGAAAAATGCGGAAAGTTTACACATACAACAGTTAGTTCTAGTGCGCAAAATTGAATTTCAGCAAAGATATATATTTACAAATCAAACCATCGAAAATCATCCATAAACATCCACGAAAATCCTCCTATGAACCATTGAAAAAAAAGCCTTGTCAAACTCAATACTCGCCATCGATCATAGTACAGCCCCACAAACTATTCGTGATGTAGCGACCAACAGAGAGACAGACACCGATTCCTAGGATACACGCCAACATTCGCCGTCTATATTGAAATCCCCTCTATTACCCCAATTGATAGATTTTATTCTTAACCCTTTCAGAGGCAGTGGTACGTATGCGTACCACTTTTTTGCTTTCAGTTTTTTCTGTATTTCGGACGTATTTTTCAGTGCTCCTATGCGCGTGAGTAATTTTTGGACTCTTGAGATGATAAGTTATAAGTTTTGCAAATTTATTTATATATAAATAGTTATAAACAATTGAATCACAAAAAACTCGTTTCTCTTCGTAAAAAATCGTTTATTCTTGAACGAAAAACTCTAGAGCTCTGAATTTTTTTGTTTTTTGATAAAATTTTTGAAAATTTAAAAAAAAATGTGCCCCTGAAAGGGTTAATAACCCCTCTGACTTATGATAATTCACATTTTAGTTCGTTTAAGTTTTTCTATTATTTTCAATTCAAACTTGAATATTATTAAACTCTTAAAAAAACTTTTTTCTTTAAATAAATAATTATTTTCTTTAAAATATATTTAGGGTATGCATACAAAATTCTTGATAAAAAAACTAAAATCAAATGTGCAAGAACTTTTGATAATAATCTTAAGGGGAGGGACCGGTGAAATTTGAGCCTAGAAATATTTATAGGATCGGAAAGAAAAAATCATCTTTTTAGACTCAAATTTGAATGATAAATGTTATAACGCATTAAAAAAATCCAAAAAGTATATTGTGCAACTAGCGTGCGAAGCACTGTGCTTCGCGCACGCTGTGTAAAAGCAAACATTTTGTCGCGAGAATTCTACTTCAATGTATATACCTCACGTGATCGACCTTCTCACACTCGTTTCAAGAAATAGTATGTGCAACACGTGCGCTCAGGTAATTTTCACCGGTCCCTCCCCTTAAACACGCTAGATACCTACTCCAAGATTATGGTTAGTTGCAGCAAATCTCTAATGCTACCTGCATTTATAAATCCCGAAACCAGACCCAGAAATGAGTCGCAATACCGCCCCTGATTTTCTTTCATTTGATGACAATGGCATACTATTATGTGTACAAATATATAACGACGCATACCCGTACATAACAAAGAAAAAACCCCTGGAAATGACTTTAGTCGTAAATTATTTAAGCTATCTTTGACTTCAATGATTATACCTTCAAATGAAACATGAAAGTGCCTTAATCGGAACTGGATGCCCATTATAGAAGCCGATTGAAAAGGTGTAATTAAGGTCAAATCTGCCGTGCAAATGAAGAAAGTTATTTTTCTTTTATAAAAATGAATAGGGGAGATCTGGGCAAAGTGAGCCTGAAAATTGTTTTAATTATTCAATTTGTTACATTTAATGACTGCAAACCTATTTTCTACTCGCGCTACCCCGAATTAAAAAACGAAGAGCAAGATACGAGCATTTTTGGCCAAGTTACGGCGTTTCCCGTAGCTTCACACACGGAGTTTCAAAAAAAAATTTCAGCATGTTGCTTTCAAAACATAGAAAATGCTACTCGTAATAGGAATAATGACATGCAACCTATAATATGCATTGTAAATTATTATTGAATGATTACTGTCGTTATATAGGTTTATTTGTAAAGAAACCCAATGTATAAGCAATAAGAATCGTCAAATTTTTTATTTGTCAAACGAGTTATCGGTCGATATCTGCACGGTTTCAAATTTTATAAAATGCTATAATGATGAAAGCAATGATAATAATAACTATAATATATCTATTATTGTTATCATTGTGATCACTATTATCATCATCGTTTACGTCGTATTCGAGTATTCTCTTTAGAATAAAGTTGTATATTATAAAAATTTCAATTGTAAACATGAAATCGTCGTCCGCATGAGAGGAATTTGCAGTTCATACTAATGACGATAATCAATTGCATACGAATAACAGGTACCAACCGGAGACGGCGAGTCCGTGCCGCGTCGCCTAATCGTTGCGACGCCACGGTCGGGCCGGCCCAAGCAGCCGCGGCAAGTCAAATGCGAGCGCAGTCAAAATCTATCAGGGCCCGCACTTTTCATATTTTGAGCTGAAATCTTTTTTACAGCTTCCATATAAAAATTAACATTAACAATTAAATAACATGGAATAACCTGCAAAGTTACGTCCTATGGTTCATACTCGTACGCGGTCAAACTTACAAAAACACGTGTGTGGACTTATAAACTATAGGCTGTAACTATGCAGGTTATTCGATGTTATTTAATTTTTATATGGGTAAGTCCCCCTGAAATCTTTCTAGGAATAAAATGAGACCTTTAAAATTAAAATCGAATGACAAATAAAACAGTCTCCACTCTTTTGTCAACTATTGTTTTTTTAAAGTCTATATTTGACGATATCTAATTTGATAATAACGGAATTTCGATATAAATAAGTTTTGAGTCTGACAAAAACCTCTTATTTTATAATATATTGACTTTCATATCATTATTTGAGATTAAGTTGTAGTAAAAAATGTTTGTTTTTTATGACATCTATCTACGCACACAGCCTCCTTCAGCAAAGCATCGGATGAAATGTTTGAAAAATTTTTAAATATTAAAAGAAGAATTACATAAGAAACTATTTTAACGTAAATCAAATGCAAATCTCCTAGCACATGAGTAATTAAATTGATATATAAATGTGAATTTTACGTAAAAGTTGATAATGCTTTACTTTCATTTTAGAATTTAGAAAATGTCGCAGAATTTAGGTCAAAATAATTTTATATTAAACAAAAATAAAACAATACGATGGTGTACATTTATGTAAATTATAGTATATACGATATATGTATAATATGTATGATTAATTAACAGTGTCAAATTATTTATACTCATATACTCTTTGATTTTTAGAATAGAACATTTTTAGAATAATAATCATATAACGTGTCTTTCATTATTAAAATAAATAAATCATACATTATTTTATGTACGATTATGTTACGGTAAAAAGCTTTTAAAATGTTACCATCAAAAAATGTCAAGCAAGTAAATAATATACACCTTTAAATGCACTTTCATTGCATCGAACATTTCTGCAATAACAAGCTTCGAGCACCCCTAACGAGTCTATTTTCTGGAAAGCTCGAAAAGTCAGTAGACGATCTCCCAGCAAACAATCCTATCGGATTAGGCAGCCGCCAGTCGGCCAATTACCGATTAGCCGTCCGAAACCCTTTGTCTTGGTAAATCGGTACACTCATACGGTGGGACTCAATCTTCCTCCCTTCTCCTTCCCACATTCTTGGAGAACAGTCGAACTCTCAGTTCAGTTGCGACAAGAACCTACACGCAAACACAGGTAACCCCAAGGGCTAATTACGCGCCGTCGCCACTCAGAGTTGAGGAGTCGATCCGGCACATTTGGAGCCTATATATACAGTCCCGAAGTCCGCAGAGTTCATTCACTCGTAACCTTTCGGTGGTGCAACAAGTGCCAAAGTGACAAAGTGACAGAGAAACCAGTGCAATGGCATCAATGGAAGCAGCACAGGTGGCAACAGTCAGTGCAGTCAATGAAGCTCCGATCCGCAGAAGGAAATCGGCAGCGCGCCGGGTGTCGCGTCCTTCCGCCAAGCTGGCCAAACGCTTTAGGGCTCTCTTCGGCTCCGCATCTCCTGTGCGCGACGAGGAGTTGGCCCTCCTGTCCGCGGCCGAGTCCCTGGAGCCACCTGCGAAACGTCCTCGGCTCACCGAGGATCCCGCCGAGGAAGTGACCGCTAGTGATGAGTTAGACCAGGCGATACTGGGACCCTCGAGGGACGCAGCGAAAGACACTGACGAACAAGCCGCGACATCCGTCGTGGATGGGCCTAATTCCGACCTTATACACCAGGCTATTAAGGGTAAGACCGTGCGCAGTTGGAGGCGAAACTTCTCCGCGCAAATGGACCTGACGAGCAGAGTCGACTACGAGTTCGGCGAGCACTCGAAGATACGCAGACTCAAACGGCTCCGCGGCGTTGCAGTGTGTGTGAGCAGCGCCACTCAAACCCCGCACGACTGGGAAAGTTCAAGCGATAATTCACCCCCGAACGACGGGGAAAGTGCAAGTAACTATTCACCCCCGAACAACGGGGAAAGTGCAAATGACTATTCACCCCCGAACAACGGGGAAAGTGCAAGTGACTATTCACCCCCGAACAACGGGGAAAGTGCAAGTGACTATTCACCCCCGAACGACGGGGAAAGTGCAAGCGATTATTCACCCCCGAACAACGGGGAAAGTGCAAGTGACTATTCACCCCCGAACAACGGGAAAAGTGCAAGCGGCGCGCAACCGGTGCGCGAGCAAAATAGAGCAATGGAGCCAACAAAAGTTCAATGGACATCGTGCGGACAGCGTCAGCGGACCGCTCACAGGTCCAGCACGGACATTCTGGCGACGCGCCGCTCGATCGCCGACATTAAGGGTCCGGAGACTCTGAAGAGGCAACGGACAAGTGCGAAGAAGAATAAAGCCGTGAAGAAGCCATCTTTGGCGATGAGGGCAATGAAGCAGATGAAGTCATCGCCGGCACCGAAGCAGATGAAGCCATCGCCGGCGCCGGCGGCACCGAACCAGATGAAGCCATCGCCAGCACCGAAGCAGATGAACCCATCGTCGGCACCGAAGCAAATGAAGCCATCGCCGGCGCCGACGGCACCGAACCAGATGAAGCCATCGCCGGCACCGAAGCAGATGATGCATTCGTCGGCACCGAAGCATATGATGCCATCGTCGGCACCGAAACAGATGATGCCATCGCCGGCACTGAAGCAGATGAAGCTATTGCTGGCGCCGCCGGCACCGAAGCAGATGAAGCTATTGCCGGCGCCGACGGGACCGAACCAGATGATGCCATCGCCGGCACCGAAGCAGATGAAGCCTTCGCCGGCAAGGACGGCACCGAAGCAGATGAAGCTATTGCCGGCGCCGCCGGCACCGAAGCAGATGAAGCTATTGCCGGCGCCGCCGGCACCGAAGCAGATGAAGCTATTGCCGGCGCCGACGGGACCGAACCACATGATGCCATCGCCGGCACCGAAGCAGATGAAGCCTTCGCCGGCAAGGACGGCACCGAAGCAGATGATGCCATCGCCGGCACCGAAGCAGATGATGCCATCGCCGGCACCGAAGCAGATGAAGCCATCGCCATCGACGACGGCAACGGAGCAGATGAAGCCATCGCCGGCGACGATGGCAACGGAGCAGAAGAAGCCTACGGCGAAGCTTTTCTACAATACTCTGAATATAGTTTATCAGATGCAGATGGCGCTCAAGAAGAAAAACTGAACTTACATGTGATTTCGCGGTTAATATAGTTTTAGTTTTAGTGTTTACGTTTAGTTATTATGGAGTGTGTGTGCCTGTGCATGACGTTTGGCTTTTTAAACGCCAGTTCGCAGCTTTTGTCTACCAGTACTATAGAACTCGCAAGTTTAGTTGTATTTGTAATTATTTATAAATGATGTTAGGTTAGTAGTGTAATTTTATATGCATGTGATAAAGTGATCGCCGAAACTAGATTTATCTATTTTTCGAAGGAGTTTTAGAAAATAGCGTTAAATTTTCTGAATTTTCAAGCAGTTGTCGCGGAAAAATTGAACATTGGTGAACATACCAAAGACATTAAAGTTCATACTAAAATTCTTACACGGTGACGGTTTTTATAAGTCTTTTATAATATCAATGGACAGAAAAATTATGCTTGCATATTAGCATTTAATTTAATTAATATTAAGCAATTATTAATAAGTAATATTTTAAGGAATATTTTTAGCATTTTATATTTTTTATAAAAAACATAATTTTAGAGTATCTGTAGAATATAGTTTTAATGACAATAAAAGATAAAATTTAAAACCAATGGCTTTGTGTGTGATGTTTGATTTTGCGGCATTAAGGAAACCTTTTATTTATAGTTATCCTACGTACCTGAACGCTCCTGTTTCGGCGAAACATTTTTCATTTTATTTTCCCAATATATTGTTCTTATTTCTATCATGTTTAACCAGCTAAAAAGAATATATTTGTCATAAAACGAAATTATAAATTATAAATAAAATAATAATAAAAATTAAATATGTTTTAATCAATATCGCACATAGTAAAAAATATATTAATATAATGTGTTCTCCTTTCATATCCTGTAACTCATAGTACAAGTTCGATTAAAATCCTTTTATTGCGCGAATTACTGATATTTTCAGCAAAGTGCTGGCAACAAAGTCCTGATTAAAGCGCAGTCTTCAATTCTTTTAAGCTCGCTTCCCGCCTGAAGCTCTAGCAATTTCCGCTGGCGCTTGTTTCGGTCTAAAGACTAAACATAACCATGATAAAAAGAATTTATAAAATATTTCAAACATAAAAGTAAAACCAAAAGATGCTTATTAGTAGCTTCTATTTGTATTACATTGATTATTAATATTAAAGAAATTGCAATGTATCGATTAGTTTATTAATCGATATTACTAGGGGAAGGTGGGGCACGATGGGTTTGGCGGGTGGATTGGGCATTCAAATGTTCACTAAATAAATGAATATTCTAACGTGATAGTATTTTTTATATGTTGTAAATAGCTTTTACTTTTTCCCTCTGCAAATCCTAAATGAAAAAAATTAATACAAATCGTATGAGAATTATTAGAAATTGAGGACTTCAAAACGTTGTTTTTTCCATAATTCTAATCTATTTCTCAAGAACATATAAATCATATGAGCTTTGGCGGGTGGATTGGGCATTCAAATGTTCACTAAATAAATGAATATTCTAACGTGATAGTATTTTTTATATGTTGTAAATAGCTTTTACTTTTTCCCTCTGCAAATCCTAAATGAAAAAAATTAATACAAATCGTATGAGAATTATTAGAATTACTTTTACAGTTTAAATCGTAAATTTTTAATAGTATTTTTGATTGATGATCTCCGATGCTTAGGAAAAAAGTAATATTACATATAAAAATACTCTAAAATGGGGCACGACTGGCACCACTAGCGGGGTACGATTGGTATACACGTGAGTCGTCAATTTATTTCCGCCGAGTTTAACAGCTGATTTTCTTAACCTTACTTTTGCGCCCTTAACATTTCGGATTCGGAGTCTTAGATGTTGGTGAAAGAGTCACTGTTAATGAAATGGTCTGGTTTTTAGTTTTGATCCTCAATCCTATAAAATGCAAATTTAATAGTAACGTCCAATATTTTTTTTTAAATAAAAGTTTTCATTAATTCACCGTGCCAATCGTGCCCCACCTCCATGCCAATCGTGCCCCACGGGTGGGGAAAATGGGCAGTTTTAGCGGTATTGTACTTTGCATTATAAAAAAGAATGCAATATATATTTTATAATAAAAAATAATGTATCTAAATCTTGAGATATTCTACTTTAAGAAGCACTTTTAATAATTTGTATTGGTACAAAATAGAAAGTACAGGATTCTTTTGAAGTTAGGGTGCCCGTACTGCCCCACCTTCCCCTATCTGAAAAACAGAATACAAAAGTTAAAAATTATATGAAAATATTTGCACTATCAATTGTTAATGGTTTACAATAATTAGAATAATGTAAAAATATATGGATCAAATAAACCAAATAAATAATATTTCTTCCAAACTAATAACTCACTATTACGTAACTATTTTCAAAATGATAACAATCAATCAACAAGATTATATTATAAATTCAAATTAGTCCAGGTGGAACTGACCCATGAGTGTGAAAAACTATTTCCATTAGATTTTTTTGTGAAATATTGTTCAGCAGGCCCCGCTAAACATAAAAATGCATGTTGCTAGCCGGTAATTTGGCCAAATATTATTTAATCAAATAATTTTTAAATAAATTGAAAAAAGAAAATTTACTTGTAGTATTTTGCAATATACAAATAAATGAAGTGATGTATTCATTAGTTTATATAATAAGTATAATAAATTAATACAAATTTACATTAAGAAATGACTTGACTTAAAAGAATATAGAGGGAATAAGTAATAATAAAAATGTTTTGAGGGCAATAAGGACTTTTTTTAACTGTATTCATCAAATTAAAACTACAAATAATAAAAAAATATTTTTTAACAATCTATTCAAATATTTTTACAGAAATCCATATTACATCGTGTAATTAAACTTATACCACTCTAAATATAAAAATGTTTTGACGGTAATAAGGACTTTTTTGAACTGTATTCATCAAATTAAAACTAAAAATAATAAAAAAATATTTTTTAGCTATCTATTCAAATATTTTTATAGAAATCCATATTACATCGTGTAATTAAATTTATACAACTCTAACCTCAAAATCATAACTTCAATATGATTATTCGGCTCTCGTGGTATAGAATATGGTTCGAAACTGGTGCGTAAGAAGATTTTTACCTCATGTGACATAATCACCTTCCGCACATTTGTCCAAATGTACTATTTCAGGTGATGGACTTTTTGTAATATATGCTGGCAATAATCCTCCAGCTTTATATTTATAACCAAGTCACGTGAAATCTTGGTAATGCTTGGTACTGTAAATATTTTCAGCGAGTAACATGCTTCCCTGCTAGATTTATGGTAGCCACAGATTTGGTTTCATACATACATATATATATATATATATATATATATATATATATATATATATATATATATATATATAGACGTTCGTACACATACATGCATACATACATATATACACATACATACATACATATATACGTACATACACATACATGCATACATACATATATACGTACATACATACACATACATACATACATATATACGTACATATTTACACATACATACATACATATATATATATATAGATATAGATATTTTTAGAAACAATTTTTTCTGGCTCAGAAACCTCAGAAACATCAAGATTTATCAAGATCTCTGATTCCAAAGTTTTCTCTTTGAGAGTAATAGCCACGAATATAGACTTGTATAGAAGAACGGTTCTAATGAAGCGCTGGGGGATCGAAAGTGTGAGTTCCGCGCTCTCCGCAAGATGACGCCGCGACACATTTCTTATCGTTCTCTCTCTCGCACCTCCGATATTACGCGCGCCTTTTACTTTTCAAATCTTCTAAAGATTGCGCGCATATTTCTTTCGTATTTGTATAGCTGCAGCCCCTGGTAGAAATCTTATCGTGACGCCCACATTTGCTATAAAGGCCTTTATAGGCAAAGTAGATAGTACTAGACTATACAAAACTCGATAAATCCACACAGATCTACATAGTTTTCTCAATAATAAGATGTACATATATAATCTTTGAGGTTATATTATTTATTGTACAGAACTTTTATTGTAAAAATTAAAGTTAAAAAAAGTTTAACATGCAAGTTTTCAATTATAATAATAAGATCTACAGTTCTATTTATACTATTTACATATAAAAGTAGTCAGAAAGCATATCTAAAATAAAAATGAAAATTTAGAAATAATGTTCCTTGCATTTTCAAAGACAAACACATTATTCGAACGCGATAAACGATAATTTTCTTTATAAGTTATTATGTTTTAACTAATTTTACATAAATAAAATAAATATATGCACTAATAAATAATACATAATAAGCATAATAGATTATAAATTTCTACCAGGGTCAGTATGTTATAATTATAATAACGAATAAATAATTAAATCATATATAATACATAAAATGATAAAGAGCTCGCTCTTGGTGAATATTAGTTGATAAATAAAAATTAAATATTAATTTACTAAAAATTAAAATACGTCTTAAAATGAGTACAAAAATTAAAAACAAACTAATATTATTCGATGGAAACCAATATATATATATAGTCCTGGCGCCGACCATACATTTCGTGGCCACTTTTAGGTCCCCGCCTGAACCCAAGTTTTCTAGACGTAGTTTCGGTCCAAAAACTGGGACATAAAAACTTATAAACAAATTAATTGTTTAAAAGGCCATATCTCCGAAGCAAAACAATCGCACCAATTTGAAACTTATTTCAAAATGTTTACTTTTTTATTTAGAAACTTTTTACTTATTATACTTTTTTAGCTATACTTCGTAGTTTTCCAGATCATCGAAGAGCGCCTGTTGACGCGTCTTTGCTATCTATAGCACGCGCGGCTGCCATGCACGTTTTTGCGCTTTTCTTTTTCTTGCAGACAAGGCTAGTATTCTGTAAACATGCTTATGATTTTGTTAAACTATTGGAAACAATTTTGAACAAAAACAGTTATTTTTTATTATTTTTAAACTCGATATTTTTTTTGCTAATTATGTAATAGAGCATACATTTTTGCACTTATAATTATAAAATCTACTCACGTTATCCGGTAACAAAAGCAAAGCGCAAATACGAGACACGGCGCGTAGCGACCGCGCATGGTATGTATAGCAATGGTGCATCAAAACCACTTTTCGCTGATATCTCGAAAACTATTAAGTATAGCTAAAAAGGTATAAGTAAAAAGTTTCTAAAAAAAAATTAACATTTTGAATCAAGTTTTAACTTTGTGCGATTTTATTCGGAGATATGGTCTTTTAAACAATTAATTTGTTTATAACTTTTTATGTCTGAGTTTTTCGGCCGAGAACCCTCGAAATTCGAATTCAGCAACCAAAAATACGCCTAGAAAAGATGGGCTTACGGGGGGTGGGGGGGGGGGGGGCTAAAAGAGGCCACGAAAAGTATGATCGGCCCCTAGACTAATAGGGGCGTTGATATTTTGTTTTGTTTAAAATACTAGTATTCCCTGGTAGAAATGTTCCCCATATGTTCGCCAGATTTTACTCTATTTTATAGGGAATGGCCAATTTCTGCTTAAAAGTCTGGCCAGAAACCCCGCTACCTGTCGACGTTTTCTCGTCAGAAACCTGACCAACTTATGGTTAATGAATAAATAAATAAATAATAACGTTTAACGAATTTTTATAAGTTAATAATGATTATTATGTCATGGATTTAATAGCTTATTGTTAATAGAATGCTAAGATATATGTGGGATAGATTCGAAATAAAAACTAAAAACTTATTTCATTAAAAGTTTTTTTAAGGTTAGAGTTTTATAATTAAATAAGACATAAAAAAATCAAATAAATAATCGAATAAAAATTTGCATGCTGTTTTAACGCAGAAGTACTATAATGGGATTTACATTTTCAATAATTTTTTAGGGTTATGTAAGCTATTTAGATTTTCTATAAATTTCTGGTCAGATGCTGGTTTATTTCTGGCAAACTATTAGGAAACGGATCTGCCCAATAGATCGTGAACCGACCATCTAATATGCTCAATTTTCTACCAGGGAAGTTTCGTTTTCAAAAGGAACTTCCTGTAAGTCTTGCGGCACCGTTTCCGTACTCTAAGTTTAGGTCTGGTGGTGATCATTTTTATAGAATTTAATACCTAAGTACGGAGAATTAGTTCCTATCATCAAATTTACTTTCATTTATTGAAAATTCCAAAGCGTTAATAACAAATTATATTATAATATTTCGTTATTATGTTTTTACGATAAATATATTTAAATGTATGTTTCATTTTTTATAGAAAGTAATTTAGATAGAATTATCATCTACGTCTTTTTCATATCTATCATGAAAAATGTAAACGAGAAAGAGTAACACAATTCATTTAATTCCACAACTCAATCCATAAAAACCAATGTTCAAATCTCTAAAATCCTACCAATCCCCTCGATTCATACGGTTCATTTTGACGAAACATCTGTTTACAAATTTAATCTTCGAAGTTCACCAAGCGACTGTACCTTCAGTCTTGCGGCACCGTTTCCGTACGCCGAGTGTAGGTCTGGTGCGTGGACAGATATTCCAAAATGACACCGGCTCCATACACTTGTCGCAATTCATCATACACAACGTCTTTTCCGTCCATTTCGCAGAGCTTCGGTTTGGTGAAATCTTCGGAGTAGCCGTATGTCAAAAAATTAATCGACTGCTCATACCAAGGAAGAATCATGACTGAATTTTGCGCATTCTTTCCTGTACAGCGGTTCCGGTAGGAAACGTATAGTTTACGATAACGAGGATCCGCATACATAAGTGCCAAGTGTGGCACTTCCGTGTATATTTCAGTAGCTGATGGTAACTCGAAGTCTTCAACCACATACTCGACTTGTGTAGCCTTCACCAAGGGGTCGGATGCCAAAGATGAACACGAAGTGTCCCAATGAGCCAGTTCGTGCGGCTTCAAAACAGTCATCAGTTGGCCAGTCTTAGATGATCGGATGGTAACTTTGTCACCTCCTGCCTGCACTACACAGCAGGGTTCCGTGTACCCTCCGTTGCCGAAATATCCAGCTGATATGCTACTTTGGTACTTCACTAATTGCTGATGATTCTAGAAGAAAATATTAAGAATTTTAAAATCTACTAAGACCGTATATACAATGAAATTAACGAATGACGATTACCAATGTTGACAAAGAAAATTTTAAATGTACTAAGACCGTATATACAATGAATTTATTTAATGAGGATTACCCATGTCGACATTACCAGATGTTCAGATAGCTCCGTCCAAGGTGTTACTTTGAAAGGAGAAGTGACCTAAACTTTACTCCCCTCTAGTGTGACTACGATGTACTCCTGAAATATTTGACTGACCGTGCCAGTTATGGCGCATCCCATTTCATCCATATATACGACTTTACAGCCAATGATGTAAAAGTGTAGTTGGACATGAGCTTAGAATAAAATAATTTTCAAATGCAAATCATATATAACAGCATAAACATCGAAAAAACAGTTCTACTAGAATAATATATACAATATAAATAGAACTATCGTGTGTGCTATTCGAAGTGTAGATACAGTTTTAATAAATATATTTACAGATCCCCATTCCCATATATAGCACTGAAAGTTCTCCTTCCATAGCATGAGTGCAGTTTGTCCTAAGACTGTAATTGACTCTGGGACGAACAGCTGTCGTATTTTCAAGCTATCTCCACTACGCATCGATAAATAATTCGACTCTTTGTACAATAGGCCACATCCTGTCCAATGCAATAAAGGAATATACAAGTTGAGAAGAAGAAAACTGAACATGTATATACAATAAAGCTAGAAATACGTACACCTTCTGAAACATGTGGGTTTTGTTTCAAATAAAAAATAAATATATATTTTTTTATTATTACTCACATTGCGTAGTAAGGATATAGATCAGCATACAACCATACGGCAAACCAAGCAATTAATTATCGAGAGAAAAATAAAATAAAGGACCAGAGGTTTTTAGGAAAGGAATCACGGTCCATTAATAAATAATTGTATACTATTTTATCAAAAAATTTATTTGAGGTAAACTTGGCTAGGTGATTTACTTAAACATATAATGTAACGTTATAATTCGAATAAACGTAAAAAAATAAATAGCTGTGCTTAGAACTTATATTTACAATAATCAACGCTAGTATAACCAAATCAAAATTATTCGTCCGGAATATGAGTCTATCACGCCGCGCCAAAATCTAACTCTCAACCCGAAAATAATACGTACTAATAATTTTATTTTAAGGAATTACATTCTAATCATACACTAATTCACACGTCAAATAATTTTATATGACCGAATTAAATTATAATACGAAAATAATTCATACATAATATTTTACACAGTAAACAACAGTGGTCTGTAAATCACGCGTGCCTGGTGACCTTGTCTGTTCATAGGCGGATGTATGTAGAACGTACATAAACACTCGAACGTCGAAGGGTAAGGTAATAAAATTACTTTATTGTAATTCCACACGGGTGGCTTAAGGGGGCACACCACCTTTAAAATGTGAAACAAAAAAATTGATTAGGAATTTTTATTTTGATATTTATTTTAATAAGGGTTTTTTTCCGGAAAGTATACATAAAACCTACCAATTTGTATATTTTTTACCTTCGTTGGACCTTCTATGCCTCCATGGCAAACCAGACTGTTTTCGAAGACTTTAAGCACTGTCCGTAAGATTCCAAGTCTACGCATGGATGGATTGGGCTAAAAATTTATGGAGATACTCATTATAATAGTACTTTTAGTATGAACGTAGGGATTTTGATTTGAGCGAGTAGAAGTATTTTTTTATATGAACATTGTCAATATAACACTTATTTTTTAATAATTTTATCACTTTTATAGATGTAAAAAAATTTCTACTCGTTAAAATCAAAATCCCTACGTTCATACTAAAAGTACTACTATAATGAGTATCTACATACATTTTTAGCCCAGTCCATCCATGCGTAGACTTGGAATCTTACGGACAGTGCTTAAAGTCTTCGAAAACAGTCTGGTTTGCCATGGAGGCATATAAAGTCCAACGACGGTAAAAAATATACAAATTGGTAGGTTTTTATGTATACTTTCAGGAAAAAAAACCCTTATTAAAATAAATATCAAAATAAAAATTCCTAATCAATTTTTTTGTTTCACATTTTAAAGGTGGTGTGCCCCCTTAACAGACATAGACTACCAGTGATCTTAAATTGGTAGTCGATCTCTGCTCCGTTTTTGCTAACTCATTAATCCGGAGGTCTCTATTATTTAGACGTATAAATATATAAAGAAAATTATCAATGAAAATACAATATTTGAATAATTTTACTTTAATCCTGTGAATATATAGCAAATATAATCAGCAAGATAGCGAAAAATACGTTACAGCAACCAGAGAACGATACCCGCGGTACAACGAACGTTATTCTCCTTTATTCTCTGTCGCCCTCTGCGCTGTAGACAAGCGTGAATTCGCGAATGCCCGAGCACACACCTGGTGTCTATATCTACTACGTTGTGTTGCGTAATTACGCGCGAATTATCCAAAGCAGCCGCAGTCGCCTGGTCCCAGGAACAGAGAGTCAAACGAATCTTCTTTTTCTGCACGACTGACTGTCTCGCGATCTAGCCCCCGATTATCTGCCGCTATCTTTTCGGCGTCACGTGCACAAAGTGCCAAAAACTTAATCAACAATATTGCTAGATTTTCGTACATATATACACGCACACATGTAACGAAGGCTTATCTCGCGACCGTTATCTACAAAAATTATCTACTCAATATTACTAACAATATATTCAATAACTACATAATGTTTTGTTACCGAGTGATACACAATCATAATTACTGATTTTATATACGAAAATTTAATTAAATTCAATAATATTAAGTCAAAATATAACATAATTGTAATTTCTGAACTTTACATTAAGATTGTTCGAAAGTTACTGTTCAAAAGTCCTGGACGTTATTCTCACATCCAGGTTCAATATGTTTCATAATGTCTAAGTGATACATAAATCTCAATTTAAAAAAATGTCATACTGATCGAAAGTAGCGAAATACATCTTTTTCTTTAAGTACGAAGAACATGTGCCTAATAAGGGCTATCAAGTCAAATTTTGCGCTAATGACTAGTTTAAACATGTACTACGAATTTATCGAAAAAAAAATACTTCATTCCATGAATAAGAAATGTTTTGAAATAACTATTTTTTTATTTTTACATACTTAATTTATTTAACATACTTCAGATTTAAAGTGTTGGTTATAAGCTAAAAGAATTTGACTTTTTGGGCCCCAACCTCAATTACATTTAGAAATTATTCTTAATATACTCTTTTTATTTCTCTAATGATCCTGCAACATAGCCAACAGTCGACACTACCCATAATTTAATCTTGTGGATATATATGTATATACTCGAAAGAGACATGAGCGAGACACAGCCCTCGAATGTAATCGACGAGATGATCGCGTGTCTTATGACTTAATTGGTCGTTATTAAAGGGAATGCGTTTACGTCGCCCCAGAGATAACGAACGCTTCGCGCTCTACGTAGACTGAATATGCGCGAGTATTGATGGTGAATTTAAGAGAGTGACGAGAGAAGAAGGATGGAATTGAAGATGGAAAAATATTGGATATTAATTTTTAAAGTAAGTCTCGCGTAGATCTCTCAGAAGGAAATGCAATTAAGTAAGAAGTATACATTTAGTATTATTACGTATTAATCCTCTTGACTGTGTATTTTATTATGAAATTCGTGAAAGGTATAAATATTTCATAGCAATCTATAACAAAAATTTTGACACATATTCAGAGTGATTAATAAAAAGATCTTAAGATTTCTTATTTAAAAAACAGCATTAAATATGGAGGCTAAGTAGATTTAAAGACATGCAAAGTAAGTCAATACAAACAAGCGTATGATAGAGAAACATAATTTTTGTCCTTGCAACATTAAATGCAACATTTCAATGTAATTCCAAATCCCCAACTGATATTTATTAATTCTCTCTAGCAAAAATCTCACTACCCGTATAAGCAATTTTTTTAACCAACAAAAGATACGGAATTATCCGTGTACAGAGAGTAAGTAGGAGCGCGAGTGAGATAGTCAGCAAATCGGGATAACGAGGCGCAAGGGAAATGAAGCTGAAGGAGTAAGGGTGTGGATGGAAAACGACAGCGACGGCGTGGGCAGCACTTCGTGAGGGAACCATTCAAAGTTTTGAATCTTACGTCGTCCAGATAATGGATGACAAATTGTTACTACGGATCCCGAATGCATAATGCCGCCTTCGCTGCTACGCGTAACGTTGCTGCGGCTGTCGCTGAACTTTGCTATCCAGAATTACAGAGTCACGTTAAAATGCTCTGTTCTACTAAGGAGATACGCAGTTGGTCGATTGCACAGTAAAAACGACTGAAAATCGGATTTTTAGAAAACAAAAAATTAACTTTAAAAAAAATTTGAGGTTTAACATTTTCTGCAAATTTAGATTTAAATTCTGCTCTAAAATAACAAATAGATAAGGTTGCATTTTCATTTTTACAATGACTTTATAAAATTAAAATAAATATAAATATATAAATTAATATAAAAATTAATTTTATTTTCCATAAATGATTTACTTTTATGACATATAGCTGTGGTACATATATGTTGTAATAATTAATAATAATTGATAATAATTGAACGTTGATTTGGCTACCACGATCATCTACTTTTAAATTTGATGTCAAATTCTAGGAATATTCAATTAATTGTTGTTAAGTACTTAAAAATCTAAAATGTACAGCTTTAAAGTAGCTGTAGTTACTTTTTAAACTATCAGCAATAGTTATTTCCTTTATGCTATATATAAAGCCATGCATTAGATCTCTTAGAACTTAGAACTTACAATCTTAGAACGTTAATATTTTAAGGTATGTGGGCAGGAATTAGAACTATAATTGTCATTACCGTAACCTAATCCGCCATACTCTACGGTAATGACATTTTAGCTATATTTAGTGCCCTTATAATTGTAAATTTACTTTTAATTTGATTTTTTAGATAAAAGTAAAGGAAATAACTATTTCTGATAATTTTAAAAGTTCGTAAACAGAATCTATATATTTTTAGCTTTGTAAAAGTCAGCAATATGTACATATTTTGTTTCCTTATAATTTTGGGTAAATGACCCATATATGCATAAAAGAAAAGGAAAGTGATAATCGATGTATTCATTTTATAGAATTTAATACCTAAGTACGAAGAATCAGTTTCTATCATCAAATTTACTATTATTTATTGAAAATTCCAAGGCGTTAATAACAAATTATATTATAATATTTTGTTATTATGTTTTATTTATCATCTGCGTCTTTTTCATATCTCTCATGAAAACTGCAAACGACAAAGAGTAATCCAATTCATTTAATTCCACATCTCAATCCATAAAAATCAATTTTCAAATATCTAAAATCCTACCAATCCCCTCAAAACCACCTTCCAAAAACCCAGACACGCACGGCCATGGCCCTCTAAAAGTCGTAACATCCCGATCAACGCACATCTCCCGTTTCGCCACAGGCAGCGCAAAGCGATCAAGCTTTACTGCCGCAGCCCAAGCATCAACGACTACCATATACCGCTACCGGCGCCGCTGCTGCTTCGTCAGATCCCTCGGCTGCGCTCTCGCGGCGCAAAAGGGTTATACACGCAGGCCACCTTTTCCGTCATAATCACTTTCGGATTAATTAAATTTTACGCCCGCGCGGCCGCTGGCCGTCGATAAACGTTAAATTTAACGGCCGCCGCGGCCGTTACATCCGCGTGCGCGCGATGGCCGCGTCGGAGGCTGTTTTGAAGGGTAGCACATCCGCTGATGCGGCGCATGGATAGGCGGACGCGTCGATTATCGCAGAAGACCGATGCGGTGTATTTTTTCTTGGGTGTAGGGGATTTTTCGGGTGTAAGATCGCAAGTGACTTTTTGCTCGCAAGCCAACCATGGTTGATTCACGTGATAGAGGTGGGTATTTGAAAAGATAACGTGCGATTAAGTTTATTTTTATTAGTGGAAATGTGCGTACGGTCTGAACTGGAATTGATTACTGAAATATTTTGTGGAAATGCTTATCTGATTAATGTGTAGGTATATTTAGAAGATTTTGTAATTGTGATAAACCATACAGAATGTAAACATTTATTTCCTCTGTTTCTGAATAAAACTGTGACCACATTTGTAAACGAATTAAGATTACAAGAGTTTTAGCACGATTTTTTAATCACCATTTTATAAAAGTGTTTATAACATCAAACGTAAAACGGAGTTTTTCTTTCTTCTCAGTAAGTATTAAATTGAATTTTATTTTTAATTATCGTTTATGAAAGAAGATAATCTAATAATTTTATGACTTAGGTACAATTTGAAATTCTTTCTTCCACGATTCGTTTTGCATAAAACGCAATCTATTTTCGCAATTGCATGAACATAAAATAATAAATGTACTTTCGACAATAAAATTTAACAAAGAATCCACCCTTTACATTTTATCCCGCACCACGTTTAAACTTAAATTGCATTTCCTCGCGAAAACAAGCGCACAAAAAAGCACCCAGCGCTTTTCTGTTCGTGCACGCGGCAGCAGGATTTTAAAATGCTAATTATCGCGTATAACGTATACTACTACGGAACAAAGTTTTGAATGCGCGGGTGATTTCGAAAAAAAAAATTTTTTGCCCAACTCGCGGGCGCGGCGGCATTACTTCAACCTCGCTGCACAAATCTCCGCATTTATTCATAACCAAGTAACGTGTCCCCGTGCTCGACGTTCGAGCGCTGCTGCAGAGAGTCGAAACCGATAATTAGCGCTCTTGGAATCCGTTCGCCGAGCACTCGTGGCAAAAGTGCTGGACCGCTGCCGAGAGAGATGCTAATTAACGCGGAGTGGAACTCGCTGTCGCTCCTTCTAGCCTAATTGCTCTTCTGAATACAGACAAATTTTGCTATATATTTTTAAGTATAAAATTAATATAACATTTTTAATAGTCAGCTTTTTGCTTTGTCACGGAAGAAACTTGACTACACATCCATAATCAGCTACAATAAATTTTTAGAATCGATCAATTTTATCTGGTGAAAAAGTGAGTGAAACAAAAAGATCGGTTACTTTACATGTGATAAAAATTATCAAATAAAATATCTAATATTTTCTCATAATCTAGACTTCTTTACGAACTTTTACATTATTTGGAGTGTAATAGTTGAAATACTACAGAGTGATTGTATAAAATACGTAATGTTCTTGAAAATCCATTAATACACAGTGTTTCAGAAAACCTACATTAAAGCTCTTTTCTCCTGAAAGTTTCTACCTCCCTTCTTTCTACTCTTTCTCCTGTCTTGTCTTAAACCTCACATTTACGTTCGCTCTTTCGCTTCTCCACACTCCTCTTCAATCCTGTTTTTAATTAAATGATTGCTTCTTTTACTCCTACCCTGTACTCGTTCTGCACCGCAACTGCTAAAGTTTCGTCTTGCCGCTGACGGTCTCATCTCGAATTAATCGCTCGACACCGATGACTGCTATTTCCTTTTGTGTCCTAAACCTGATCGAGCACTTATACTATAAGGTAAAAAACCTATAATAAATATCTAGAAGAGAGAATCTTTAAATAATTAAGTTCATTGAAAAGAAAAGGACCTCGAAAAGGACCGTATGAGACTCAACGCGAGCATCATTACTTGCATCCTCAAAAGATAATTAATTAAATTAATTACCGCCTCCATTCTGTGAGAAAATATTTCGTTCTAGCGATGATGGGCATTTCGTTATAATTAACCTCGTATTGGTTGCAATAGTGCAGTTGGACTTGGATGTATTGTTGAGGAGGAGGGTGAGGGAAACAGTCGAATAAAATTTTTTTCTTTTTTATTAAAGCAACTACTTAACGGTAGAAAAATAGCTTTAATATCTTATCAATTTATAAGTCTATTTACAGAAAAAATGTACTAAACAAAACCGACTTATTTAACAAAATTAAACAAAAAATATATAATGCACCGGAAGAGTAGGCCAGACCTCAGGAGGCTCAAGCCTCCTCCATTCATCGACTGATTTTTCGAAAGCGGGTTAATTAAGGAAAGACCGGGCGCGCTCGCTCCGACTAAACGTTAATTAAACTACTCGAATGTAAGTACCATTACAGGGTAACGCATAGGAATTACAAGTGGCCTCTTTCAGTATTCCTTCTCCTCCCCCGCGTCCTCCTTCTTCTCGTTTCCATCTCTTTCTTTAGCCTATCGCCCTTTATTGCCCTTTACTGCAACTTAGAACTTTCGCGCGGTACACGCGAAAGAGAAAAGACTCTATTAATAACCTACTGTGCTGAAAAGGGTTTCGTCTTTTCAATTTTACTTGAGTCTATATTTTGAAATGTCGACATATTGAGGTTTGAATTTCTAGATTGCCATTTAAACCCATGCAAAAAAAACAAATTATTTAAAAAAAAAAGTAATATGATATTAAATGAACTTCTACAAGTTTTTACTTTTTTATATGAAAGTATATTATATATTATACATAGATAAAACTCACTAAAAAATCCATTTTTAAAATAAGTAGACTAAAATCAATTCGATGAATGTCCTAATAAACTCTAAATAACCCTTTCAAGGTCCAAAAATGATCTATTCAACAGTGCATAAAAAGCCAACAACGATCCCATCAATATTAAATGCTCGTGAGCAAAGCAATCATCGACCCAGTGAACTGCAAAACCATCCGCTCCACTCGTTCGATCTCCGTATATACATATACTTCCACTCAGCCTGAAAAAAATCGCTCGAAACAGCTCGTCTCTGTCGCTCGTTCGGAATCGACGAAAAAGCTCCCACAGCACGCGCGCAGGCAGGGAAGTGAATGATAAATCAAAGGAGCTTTAAGACCGCCACTGCTGCAGTGCCGTTAGTCCTGCTTTGGCGTTATAATCTGGCCTAGCGCCGGTCAGCTAACAGCACTGCAGTTAAAATAAAAAGAGGGGGAGAAAGAGAATGATAAAAACGTAGGGGTTAGTTCTTGTATCCGCAATATATATATAGGTATATATAAAAGAGGTAGAGGTGGGGGGGGGGGGGGGTGAAATGGCCTGGAATTCAATAGCTACAAACTCCCGGGGTATTATTTGGCAGTAAAATTTTATTTCTCAAACATTTATCGACGCAACGGCCGGTCGGTCCACTACTGGCCAGCAGTAATGGGAAAATGAGTGGAAAAAAAGAGGAGGCAGTCGAACGAGGTAAAAGGAGAAGAGAGTTAATGCTGAAATAATAGATTTACGCGATGAAGGATGAATGATTATTTTGTGATGGGATAGAAGGTTGAAACATTGTTGTGACAAGATTTCACAGGTATGAAAGTTAAAAATATTTGGGATTATTAAAATCATTTTAAATATTTTTGTATAATTTGTTTATTTTTAAATAAATCAAGTGTTATTGAGGAAATATTTCTTTTGTAATGAATATAATGCTAAACAAGTTTATCAAAGAAATAAAAATTCATTTACGTATTTTTGTTTTGATGAATGATGTAAGAGTCACATGTGTTCATAGCGTTCTTAAATAAATAAAATTGCTAATTAATGCATTCACAGTAATGATAGCTAAACTTATGATTGTTTAAAGCCCTAATCTTGCAAACACATGTCAAATGAGCACATGGTGACGTTTACAAAATATTTGCCAGTCTGAATTTTCATCGAATTACACAAAACAGAACAAACATTATGTTTCATAATATCGCGCACCTGCACTATCGCCATATCGTTCGAAAGAATCCCTCCTTTCTCTCCCATTCCGGCATGCAACGACACAATTAACCAAAAAAAAACGCACACGGAAAACAACAGCAGCCATAGCTGGCTTGCGATAGTATACCAACTAAAACACGAGAGAAAACGAAAGCTCGCATTCACAGACATACATAAAAATCGAAAGAGAAAGAAAACGAAACGAATGCACCCGTTATGTTTGATAACGACAAATTATTGTTACGTGAAGCAACGGGGCTACGTGTCCGGCGCGCTAATCTCCCGATATTTCAGCGGATTTATACTTTCAGCTGTATACGCAGGTATACGTGTATTCGGCCGGATCTAGGAAAAGCCCATGCCAGTTCGCGTTCGACACGTTTACGAACGTTGATGCGTGTTTGGTCTGATTTTTTTCTTTTCGTGCTCGTGAGCTGCTGTTGGTCGACGGCAATTGTAGCTTTTAATGTTGAGGGAATTATAAAGACTATAGGAAGATTATCGTATTTCGCGTGGGTTTCTAGTGTTTGAGTATATGACTTAATAGAATTAATAACGCTTTATTAAAACGAATTATAAATTGAAAAGCATATTTATCAAAAAGAATTTTTTTCTTAAATTTCATATTATATGCTTTAGTAAATTGATCTGCGAGAAATTAGTACCGTCCTACTTCAGTCGGAAATCATCCTCAACGATGAAATTGATGCTCTGATCTGCTATAACTCAAGATTAAGTGTAAGTTCGATGTATACGAGCGAGGTAGCTCATGTACTAACAAGAGTCAGAAAATTAGTGAAACCCGGCACGATGGTCGTGTTATTCTGCAGGTTTCATGAAGGTAGAATAGATTGAATCAATTTTCAATTACCCATGTTAAGTAGTGATTTCACTTAGTTGCATCTCCTGTAACCATCAGTTAGTTAAAAAGAGTAATTGATTTTCTTTTAATGGTTATGGAGGTTTTGATGATTTGTATCGAAGGAATAATCATGAAAAATGCAATTATACTTGACGGGTTTACATTCTTTTTGAAAAGAAAATTATGTGTATTACTTTTATCAAAGCATATTTCAGATTAGTCGGACAATATTTACTATTATGGGTTAAATTTTTTCAGTATTAAATTACAGTAAGTTTCCATAATAAATAAATGAAGAAACGTTTAAATGAAGTTGTTTAAAGTTGATAATATCGATCAATAGTCAGCCAATCAAAAGTGCGCTTCGCTAATTCTATCGGATTGAATCGTGTTTCGCTTGTTTGGCTGCTGCTTCTTCTTCTTTTAGTATTGTGAAATCTTATTTTTAAAAGAAGTCTGCAAATTTGCGGTCAAATTGAACGTATTTTTCGTTAAAGTGCTTTAATTTACAAAATAAATACAAAATTTTAAACAAAAATTATGTTGCCACAATTAAGCATAGTTAATGAATACAAAAATAATAAAACAATTAGTATGAATAAGAAAAGCATCAATCTAAAAAATCAACTTTTTCACCGTATAAATCAATTATTTTATACTTTTTACTAGGGAATTCGTAGATGTTAATATTCAACCCGAATATTAATACCAATATATGTCAACTATCTCTTTCAGTGAGCAATATATGTACTTGTATCACACGATAATTTTTTAAAAGAATTCATTTCTATTTCGTACAATACGCTGCTTTTACATATTGAATTATCACCAATATTAGCAATAAACACTTATTATTATAAAGCTAATTTCGATCTATAAAACATAGTTAACCGAGGTTCTTTTGAAAGTAGAGAAGGATGTTGGGGCGTGAAACATTTGGATTTAGAGGGGAAGGACATTTTTAGGGAACCCCTCATGGATTGCTGTAGGAAGTTTAAGAAAGTAAGATATGAGCATACAGGGGGGCGGGGTACGTCTACATCATGCATAAGGAGGCGCTAGTCTGATAGCATATAGTTTCATTCTTCTTTAGACTTGCAGAATCGTGTATTTCTTGATTATAATTTCGCTTAAGTTTCAGGGTAATTCTTTTGTGAATTTCCCCTGGAATAAATTAGTATTTTATTATGCTTAAGATGATTTTAGTTTAATGTTAACAAATAGAATTTACGATTTTTTTCTATTATTCAAAAATATAAACGCCTTAATCTAAATAAATCACATTAATTAGAAAATTGTATATTTTTAAACTATGTTATAAAAGGCAGACTTCTCCACATTTAGTCTTCTAATGAAAAATGTTTTATTCACTAAACGAAGTAGTTGACAATACAAAATACAAAATTAACAACATACAAATAAACACCAAAAATCCTAATATTTTCTCTGAAATCCAGTGCTCAAATCGCTCATTAAAATAAATCATCTGAAAATCTTTCGACTAAGCGTTAAGCCCATCTTTATCTCCCACGTTTATATTTCGAAGCATAAATCGCGTTAAGAGTCGAGCTGCAGACTCAAGCCATAATTTTCCCCTGCGAGGCATGCATCACGTTTGAACGACAGGCTCCGAAGAAATAAAAGGCGCGTAAATACGAGGCTCGCAGGTACACTCGTAATACTAGCGGATCCTGAGGTACGATCGAAAAAATCTCTTTGCCAAACACGTGGCGTGAATTTACAGCCTTGCCTTTCGGATAAAAATTGCTCGCAGCAGCAGCGTGTGCAGAAACTTTTTAATCCGATTTGCTCGAGCGCGAAAGACCATACTTGCGCGTGCTTTAGCTCTGTCTGAACGGTGGATTTATATAATATGTAATAGGTGTTTTATAAATTTAAAGGGTGATCCCTTAGCAGAACGAGAACATTGATCAAACTTTCGTACCTATGTAATATTTTGAACAAAACAATTCTACCTCTTCTTTCCAAACTTTTAGAATATTTTATTTGACATTTGTACTGGTTAATGGAATTTTAGTAGTTATTATATAATTGTTGTATGATTTATATAAATTAGAAAGAAGAAACAAATTGTAACAGACTAAGATAGAAATAATTAAATATAATTATAACCGTAAGGGAAGAGTATACGTTTAAAGCTAATTTTTTTAAATATAGGAATTTATTTTTTTTATGATTATAGGATTACATACATAATAGAAGGATGTTTTAAACCTTATCCCAATATAATTAACTGCCTTGACCGTCATTTATAGCTATTAAATCAGTGATAAGACACGAATTTTATAAAATCTTCCTGAGATACAATTTTTTTTTAAATGCAAAAAATTAATGACATATGATATATTATATCAGTATTGAAAAATGTACAGAGAGAAAGATTTATTTTTTCAATTTATATTTATTATTACTGATGTTTAAGATTCATTAAACAATTTGTGCAATAAATTAGCTCATATTTTAGTTAGAAATGTCATAAATTAACCTTCATATATTTGTTTTAGTGAAATATCTCTCTGTAGTTTTGTTCAAAATGTGTCAAAATAAACGTGTACAAAATTTTCAGACCGATTCATTAAAAAGTGATACGCAGGAACTATTTTGAAGTTTCATATTTGTAGTTTTAAGTAATAAGCATTTTATAATTTAGTAATAACGAATGTATGAGTTTACGTTTCTCTTGAAATAAATTGTTTTAAAAAGGTTTACAAAATTTAAAATTTATGTATCTTTAATTATTAGTATTTGAGCTTGCATCATAAAATTAATTTTCACCTTAGGCATAGAGTCCCCGTTTGGCTGAATAGTTCTCCATCTCTCACCTACTTTCTTATGTACTTTTCCTTTTTTGTTTCGTTTGAAAATAAGCTATGACGTGAATAGGAATTTCAATGAGTCCTAAGAACACATGTTAAGTACATACCATCAGGTAGAACTGTTTAAAAAATTTAAAAAAGACATTTCTAAAAATCTGGTCTGCCTACTGGACTCGTCAATAAGGCTACGTAGATAACGCAACCGTATCGCCTTCCTCGTCCGCTAACATTATTATTATTGCTGTGGAAACTAATTTATAACTCGTTTCTATCCGCAATACGTCTATTAGCTTTGAAAATAAATTCTATTCGGTTTCGTACGCAAAACAAGAATTCAAACAATAGCTAAATAAATATTTCAACTTTTAACAGTTTCTTACACAAATTATACTTGTTATCAAAGAGCTGCAAAAAATACTACTTATTAATACCAAGATGGCGGAGAAGGGATTGCACGACCATCAAGAGAGTTAAAGAAATAAAAAAATTCCGTTATATTTTGATAAAATATTCAAATTTATCGGTAAAAATACCTAGATAATATATGATAATAGTACATTGTGCAACTAGGGGAGAAAAAGAGCTATTTCTGGCGAAGGTGAGGTATGCAGTACGAGTCGAAGTCGAGGACACCGAAGGCACTCGAGACAAAGACGAGTGCTGAAAATACCTCACCCGAGTCTGAAATAGCTTTTCTTCCCGTGTTACACACCATATTTCTTTCAACAAAGGCGTGATAGGGTCCTTGTCCGTAAACACCTATAAGATTTTATTTATGTAAACAGAATTATGTTATCAATCATTAAACGTTAAAGCGTCTAGACGTTGATGTGTAGGTCTAGAAACGACATCACAAGAACTACAAAGAATCAAGCAGGCCGTTATAAACCCCGCGAGCTGCACAGCTCTCACTTGGAATTTTCAATTATATCATCTCACAGAATACGTAACGGCGATAGAAGCTCCAAACAGCAGCAACAACAAAACCAGCAATTATAGATAGAACGCATTATAATATAAACGAGGGGGACGCGAAGTATAACGTGTGTAGATGCACGTAATTTGCGCACCGACGCCACGGGGCTAGAGGCATTATAGGCCGGTTAACGAGTGCGGTTAACCGCCTCGCCGGAAAACCATGGTGTCGTCCGCACTCTCCTCTCTAATATATAACGTTGGCTGCGAGCGTGTGTGCACCGTGTCTGTGCATATGTCGCCAGTTACTATTCGCTGTGAGTGTCTGCTTGGAGGGGATAAACGAAGTGATCCCAGCGCTCATGGTGACGAAAAGTGGCAAAAATGTTTACCCGTAAATGTATTACTATTTATATTGTCGATACAGATGACCTAACCTTAAAAGACATTGGAAAGAAAGTAATTTAGTCAACTTAAAACTATTTTCTTGTGTATTTTTATACATCAAATTAATGTCACACCTATACAGATACGTACTGTAAACATACTCCTCATATGATATAATCTGAATTGACCCATGCCAAGCCAGGTGGCGCGTCATGTAATGCTCACAGCGAATAGTGCCGTAACGCGCTATTTCTTTTCCATTCTCCGCTGGAGATGGATGAGTATGTGTGTTTCATCCGCGCTTTGTTAGGTATAAACGGGCTCTCTTTAGATTTTTGGGATAGGAAAAGGGGATGGATGTTTGTTTATAGTAGATATAAAGGGAGATATTCTTACTGGTTGTATAGCTTGCGAGTTTTGAGCATCATTTGTTACTTTATTTCGCTGAATGTCTGTTTACGACAAGGAAATGCATTATTTGTCATATTATTATTGGTTTGTAAAATGTGTGAAAAAATATCCATTTAGCGGGGGAAAATGACTACTTTTTTACCCGCACTTGCGGGAAAAAAACTTTTTCCCCCGCTTCTCAAAAATTGCGATAGAATGTAGGAAATAAGCTCAGAATTCTTTCACCTTTGTTCATGCGCATAAGTGTAAAGTTTGCTATTATTCTATTTGTGGTTAATGGCGCCAGAGGTCTGTACGGTCATCAACAAGCGGTGGCATGCGACGCATGCGTAGAAAAAGACGAGAGATTTGAATTGATGAATGTTCCGAATTTCGGGAAAGTTTACTACTAGTCACAAGAGTTTCGATTATAGCCGAAATAAGAAAAGGTGCAAATATTTGAACTGTACGATTAAAAGTGAAAATTAAAAATACAATAATTTTTAACTGCGTTGTGCACGACTCGAAATACGCGATCACCTACCCGACTTTCATGCATAAAAAAGGCCCTATCATGCTTTTGTTGAAAAAAATACGGTGTGTTGTACGGGAAGAAAAGCTATTTCAAACTCGGTTTAGGTATTTTTAACACTCGTGTTTGTCTCGAGCGCCTTCGGCGACCCCGACTTCGACTCGTGCTGAATACCTCACCCATTCTATAAATAGTTAATTTTCTCCCCTAGTTGCACAATGTACTATTGTTACCTCCTGGATCATTATTTATTTTAATGTTTCATATATCAAATTTCATTTTTAAAAATGAATCACTTATTTAACTTATTTTTTACTAAGTTTCCGATGATTTAATTAATCACACAGTTAGTACAAACTTACTTACTGTTTCGAATAAATATTCTTTGTATACGCATCAACATAACCTTTGCAAACTTAGAACCAAAGTCTCATATTCTACACGTAAAATAAACAAACATGAACCTGTCCACGACACTCAAATTCTCAATAAACAGACACATTCTATGACCTCTGTCCTTTCAAAAAAATCTAAACAATTAAGCACCCCGATAAATCACGCGGCGAAGTCGTGTCGGAAAACTTTTCATCGAAAACTAAACTAAACTCTTAGACCGGCTTAATAGAGCATATTTCTCCGCATCGGCGTTGTGAACTTTGTAGCACATACCGAGCGACACACGGGAGGTGACACGTTGCCGCGATGGCGTCATAACTTCAACATTGCCTTCTTGATCTTGATATAACAAAAGAAAGAGGGAGCGAGAATGTATGTGTACGCGTGTTTTTAAAAATCTCATTTTCGCAGCTCGATCCCTTGTTCGATATAGCTGCGAGTCTCGAGGTAGAAACATAATGTACATCATGTCATAGTGGAATTCTTCGCCCCCTTATGTCGCTTACTTTTATGCTGTGGAACTCGAAGCAGCATTTTTACGTTGTTAAGAGACTGTTTCTACCTCGCTTACAAGAAGTATGCTAATATTTTTAGGTGGTGAAGATGGCACTAATCAAGGTGTTTCATAAGATTATTAAGTCTGTAACAAGCTGCATATAATATGTTTGGATTTACTAATGTCTTAAAAATTGAAATACGCGCAATTACACTTACTTATTAGTAAAATTGAATTTTTGAATATCTTGAAAAGTAAATCAATAATGTAGGTGAGTCATTCCAACAAATTTCGCCGAAATCGTGCGAGGAGAGTTCATCAAATTTACAGCCGATTTTTTATATGAAATTACCTATGATAAGAAGCACTCAAAAAGAATTTTAACCCCTAAGGTAATGTGCGACTCAGTAGAGTGTTCTGTATTTGCAGACATGGCCAAAAAGCGGCTATTTTCAAAAAATTATACGGACTCCCATTTCTATCAACTTGAACGTACCAAAAGAGGACTTCTACGTCAGTTTATGTACTTTAAGAAAAAAAGTCTAGACCCCCATCGTAGATCAATGGATTACCTTTACACAGATGAATATAAACCAGAAAAGTTGTGTTTTTAGGTTATTTTCGATCGCTTGCTATTTTGCGTAATCGACACGGTTTTAGGTCTACCACATCTCAAATTTTTTGTCTTTAATTTAATGTTTTTTCAAAAAAAAGAAAAAAAGAAAATAAATAAAGAATGAAAAACCAAACCAAAAAAGAAATTTAATGTTATTTTCTTTTTTGGTTTGGTTTTTCTTTCTTTCTTTATTTTCTATTTTTCTTTTTCTTTATCGTTACGTGTAACGAAAGATACAGCCTCTAGAAGATAGGTACTTTTTCGAAAATCGTCAAGTTGGCATCCTTGTAACTTTTTTATCTAAACCTTTTGAGCTCTAACTATTAGGAAAAAAAGTTCAAACATCGTAGAAAACAATTCACTTGGTCTGGTTTTGCCTTTCGAAAATAATGTGATCGTGATTTTCTTCTAGCTTGTTTTTTCTATTTAAATTAAACGACGTACTATTTATTTAACTCTGACGTAATTTACATGAGGTATTATACATTACGGACAATTCTATGTGTGTCCAAAAAACTCTGACATTAACACCTTTAATTTGACTGATCGAAACATCTTTGAGGATATTTAGATGAAGAGTTACGCTCGATTAAAAATTATGAAAAACTTAGGTGATGAAATGGGAGACCCCAACAACTTACGTTCCTAAATGGCTGGTATTTTGTCTTCTCCGATTTCGTAACCTAAATTTTTCGTAATTTTGAATCAAGCGTAACTTGAAAAGTTCGTAAAAAGTAATTATTTTTTGGTATGGTTAAAGTAATAAAAAGGCAGTGAGCTGCATAGAATTTTTTGAAAATTGCCTTTTTTGGTCATGTCTGAAAATACAGAACACTACTGAGTTGCACTGGGGACCTTAGGGGCTGAATATTTTTTGAGTGCTTCTTTTCATAGGCACTTTCACATAAATAATCGGCGGAAAATTTGGTGAACCCTCTGCGCACGATTTCGGCGAAATTTATGGGAATGACACAGGTATATTGCCTGATGTAATGCAAAGGCTATTGCACTCAGATTTGATTATGAACGTATTTTACATAAACGTAAAATGCAGAATGCGATGATGGGGATGCACAAGTTTTCGTCTGTAAGATGCATAAGACAATGATTTCAATTAACTTGAACAAGTCCTTATAACACATTGTATTCAGAATTGTAAATACCCATCACTTACCAGATTTATATTACTCGTAAGAACGAGCGTAAGAATATCATATAACGTTGCAATGACTTAAATTATATTATACAAATAATTAGAATTATTTGAAGCTTGCGTTGCTGTAACATAAACAGGAATAATAATCAGACTAGAATAAAAAACCGTTGCTAACTGCCTTAGCAGAATGCTTTCTCAAAGAGAGGTTCTGATTAATCGATTTATAGAACCTTATAATCGACATATGCATTAAATAAATAATTGTAAAAATTATTTCACGATTTCAGCCTTCAGAATAGTCTTGAAATACGTAGATCAAATAAAACTGATGCACATTAGTGAATATTAACGTATCTTTTATATATTTTTTTTTTTTTTTTTTTTTTATATCATTTAACGTCGCCATGTTTGTGCTTCCATGTGGTGCTAATCGGCGACGGGGGTCTGCGGTGTGTTTGTAAACAAAGCACATGTAATTTTTACAGAGGTGCTTGTATCAATCGGCAGAGACTAGGATTCGAACCCGGGTCACCGGCGTGGGAATCCGACACTCTACCGACTGAGCCGCCGCAGGCCCCAGCACTACTCGCACTTTAGTGCACATTTTATTTTGATCTAAATTATTTTATATATTGGAAAATCTATACATTAATCTAGTTTAAATTTGTTTAAAAATATAAGTTTTTATACGTAATGACTATTTTAAGTACGCATTAAAACCGAATACATAAGTACATACTTAGTTTCTTAAACACATTTTAGGAATATTTTCTCAAAATATTATTAAGATCCATCAATTAGATATACGGAAATATCTTATATACAAATTCTGGGTTTCGGTGAATTATTTCATCCAACAGTATTTAATGATTCTTTAAAACACTTTATATACAAATTAAATTATTTTCAATGTAAATGAAATGAAAATAGCGATTTTATATATTTTATATATTTTATTAAGCAGTGCTAAAAAATTAATTTCGAATTGCTAAACTAGCTGTTGTTTGAAAAATGGATTAATTCTTTAAATTCACGTATTTTTCTTAAAACTAGCTTAAGAATAGTTTTAAAAGACAAATCAAAAGGAAATCATGCGTACTTTAGGAATTTATGTCTATCTTTTATATATCTTCAATACAAGCTGCCAAAATCTTTTGTTTATTATAACATTTTTTTCAAAAGTGATTATTTTATCAAAAAACGTCCTAAATATTATCCAATTAGCTCAAAAATAAAATTTTGGTTCTATACATATATATACACATACATATATACATAAAAACAGACAATCTTTTAAAACATATTTTTCTGACTCAGGAACCTCAAAAACATTTAAATTTATCAAAATCTCTGATCAGAAAATTTTCATCGTTACAAAGCTTTCTCTTTGAAAAAGCAATAGAGAAGTGATAATTCAATAAGAAAGAGTGAGACACGTACGGCAGTTCAATATTCAAGAACTCTTACACAATGGAACTGAAATTTTTTAAAAATCAATACAATTTTATAGCGTAAATTAACGTATCAATTTCAAAATTAATTTGCTTTTCTATTCCATTTAAAAATAATTTAGATATGTGTTTTAACCCTTAAGTAGAGGATTTTTGCTAAAAATTTGTTTTCAATTTTTTTAGTTTTTTCGATTTCTATACGATCAAAAGTAATTTAGACCCACCACACGAGATCGGAAATAGTCTACTTTGATCTGTCCAGCGATTAGAATTACAAAATTTTGAATGTATCACTTAGAAATATCAAAATAAAAAAAGGCTAAAATCTTATTGTACAAAAATAGACCATACGTCCTTAAGATACGAGTACCCAAAATCACTTAAAAAGTTGATTTTTCTTTACCGGGTTATATTATCGTTTATAATCAAATGAATATTTTAAGACCTCATAGAGATTAAACTTTAAAACTACATAAAGTTATAATGATTTTAATAAAGTAATTAATATTATGTAGCATAGAAAGTAAAAACTTTAAATGCATTTTTCTCGACATGCATTTTTTTATGTTCATGATGCTCCATGCGTTTTATAAGATAGTTCGGTAGTTTTTATTACATTTTCATTTGAAAACTTTTGTATATTTTAATTTTTTCATATAATTCATATTTGAAAAATAAGAGCTTGAATCAGATAAAAAAAGGTACAAGCGCAGTACATTTTTACGTTTCTTTGAAATGTTTTTCTGATGCCTGATACTAAAAGTTTTTTTAAAAATGTAAACTATACAATGTTTTAATTTTTGTGTCAAAAATATGAGAAAATGTGATAGAAAAGCCTTTGAAGAACATGTATGCGGACGGAACTGAATGAAAAACGTCTATTTCGTCCTTTTTTCACAATTTTAAATGGTTATCTGTTAATAAAACAAATTTATATTGATCAATTTAAGTTCAAAATGCAGAAATAACTTTCTCATATTCTTATATTTAACATACTTTAAATTCAGACCGTTGTTTCGGAAGCTGGTAGAATTTGACTTTGTGGGTATAGAACCACTTAACGGGTTAATAAAAGAATTGATGAAAAAAAAGGTACAAGCGCAGTACATTTTTACGTTTCTTTGAAATGTTTTTCTGATGCCTGATACTAAAAGTTTTTTTAAAAATGTAAACTATACAATGTTTTAATTTTTGTGTCAAAAATATGAGAAAATGTGATAGAAAAGCCTTTGAAGAACATGTATGCGGACGGAACTGAATGAAAAACGTCTATTTCGTCCTTTTTTCACAATTTGAAATGGTTATCTGTTAATAAAACAAAATTATATTGATCAATTTAAGTTCAAAATGCAGAAATAACTTTCTCATATTCTTATATTTAACATACTTTAAATTCAGACCGTTGTTTCGGAAGCTGGTAGAATTTGACTTTGTGGGTATAGAACCACTTAACGGGTTAATAAAAGAATTGATGGAAAATTTTTAAATCAACATATATATTTTTAATTAAATTATAATACAATTATCAAATACTTCTAAACGTAATATAAAACTATATACTTCTACACTAGCAATGTTATTTTAAAAAATGCAATTTTTTATGCTTTATCTACTTTTATAAGTGAAAATAAACATGTTACTTTTACCAATAAATCAATATAGCCAATAAACTGAATCATGATCATGTTACAATCAACAATAAACAGAAAAACGAGACTTGTTGAATCTCAGTAATTTGCAATTCTCGAATAAATGAACAAGCGCTTATCAGTTCATACCGGCTATTCATTAAAATCCTTCGATTAATCGAAATCATTTTCGAGATACTCCCCTCATCTGAAAGCAAAATTTAATCGCATTTCGCCTGTCATATATAATCCATCATACCTACCCAGTCTTCGGAAATTAAAAAAACTTGACTAATTAAATTAATTATTTTCCAAATCCGGCTCGTTATTTCGATAATTGAACAATGCTATCTTTCTACGTGCACGTTTTCGCACTTGCCAGACTTTAAATACATAATACTTGTAGCCGTAAACCAATCTCACGCGACTATAGCTGTCGAAAATGCGCTGCATTACAAGCTTTAATTACATGATTCTATGTGTCATGACATTAACACTTACGTAGCAAAATAAAAGAAAGTGGATGAAGAGGATCGCAAATTTGAAAACGGTCTTTATCAATCCAATGCTGGATAATAGTTGGAATGATTTTAGCAATGTAATTTTGTTTCGAGAAGATTATCAGTTTCTTAAGTGATTTTTGTGCACTTTGTTTACTAATATATTAATATTAGCTAGATTGTTTTGTCTAGTACAGCTAACATTTTAGCTGAAACAACTGATATACTGCTTTCTCAAATAGAAAGCATTGTAAGGATGATAAACATTTTTTTGTGATTCTGTGCGTATAGTTAGCGCGTAAAGTAAAAACAAAAAGTGTGCCTACATTTAGGATTTATAACCCAGAAAATGGGATTCCTTATATACCGAAAAACATAAATAAAATTAGGGTTTGTTTAAAATACATAATATTTTATAGGAAAGAAACGTAAAATTACGATTTTTGACTAAGAATCGTAATTGACGAAAGCTCTGGTCATTTTTTGCTTGCTAATTAAGAAATTCGGATTCTCCCATATCGTAAAAATAAAGATACATCAATTTATAGAGGGGAACTAAAATATACTTACAGACCTCCTTTCAGCTAAACTCTCAAATTAAATTATGAGCAGAGGTGCTCACGAATCAGCCACAAGTTCGATTCGATTCATTTTTTAAATAGAAAAATGAATCGAATTTGAATCATGTTTAATTTTTCTCGATTCAAGAATTGGAAAAAATGAATCATGATTCATTTTGCTCGATTCATGATTCGTTTTGCCCTAGCGGATATTCTCTAAGCATGTCACTCGCTAGATAGTCGATATTCTCTTTAAAGGAGCTCTGTGATTGGTCGAGAGCATATTTTTCACGTATTTCACGCGGTGAGATAGTTAGAGAATAAGGTCCCAGATTCATGTCAATCGAGCGAGATAAATCATGATTCATTTTTCGATTAAGTTTACTATTTTTGATAAATAATCATTTTTCTGTATATGTTTTTCTGTACACGAGGGCTAAAACAGTCGCTCACCCATATTGCACAATGTTTTTTATATGCCTTTAGCTAGAGTGGAACAAAACTGTCCCGATTTACGACACGGTGCTAAAACACGCCTGCTAGACTGCAAAATCAGACTATCATAATTACTAGGGTCCCCTAATGCCCTCTCTCAATCTAGACTTTGAGTTCGTCTCGCTTTGACTTTTAATAGTAAATATCATTAGTATTCTAACAGATAGACTAATTTTAGAACACCCTATAAACAGAGAATAATTTTCTCTATTGTTTTAGAGTTTCAAAGATTTTTTTTTACACAAACAGAACAAAAGTTAATTGGTATCAAAAGTTAATGCGAGACTCATTTATAGTGTAGGTCGTGCAGTTATTTATAGTTCGTCGTGCAGCATGGCACTTCGCTGCGTGGTGAATACTTTTTTCCGTGTAGCGTAGATCAAATTTCTTTCGATCCAATGTTGTAAAATCATGATCATGGAATCTGCACATCACATTTCGTAAATATAAAGTAAATTCTTAGTTTCTTTGACTTGCTCTCTTATTTTTCAGATTTTAAATAAGGTGGGTGCAGGTAATGTGACCATTCAGGTAATACATGCCACCTACACGAGATCTCGCTGTATGCATTGTTTTGGGGCGTTGCAACTCCTACAGTATATGTATTGTAACAATAGATGTTGAGAGGCGTGGTGACTTCGCTGTCGGCGACTTCTAATGATAAGATTGTGTCATGTTTACTCGTGACAGCATCAAACCTCTGGTTTCTCAGAAGTGCATGCATGTAAAGAAACCATTTTTGTCAGCGTGATATGAACGAAAAAAAATCATACGGTAAATAAAATTGTAACTTTTATTACGTACATTAAGATGCATGTGCCAGTTTATGTCGTAGAGTTTGTTTTTGGTGTAAAAAATGCTACTTTCGTTGACGTTCATTGGTTGGTAAAGTGGCCATACGGATGCACTGCAAGGATAAAGGCAATTAACGCCGATAAAAACGTCTGTTGCTTCTTCAAAATTCCTAGGCCTACAAATCCTAAAATATCGACACCAAGGCGTACGTTACGCTACCATGTATTAGTTAAATAATATATAAAGGAAGTCTCTCCTAGGCTAGTCTTGACTTTTAGAAGTAATTACTATACGACTTTCCCATAAGAGCTGATAGATGACTACTTTACTAACACTGTTGATAAAGTGACCAATTGTTAACTACTTAGAACCTTCCGATATATACCTACTCCGAATCGAAAATTCCGTAAAGTGGCCATACGGATGCACTGCAAGGATAAAGGCAAGAGTACAAAACGTAAAAATATAATATGATGTACAGTTAAGGGAATGCGACAGACCTACGTTACCTGTCACGATACATTATATTAAAAAATTTTGTTTTTCTACAAACAACGAAAAAACATGTGAAATAGTGTGAAAAACGTGAAAACACACATACTTTTGGAATATCTGTTACATAATAAATATGCACAATTTTTCAGTTTTTTATAGTTTTTTAGTTGTTTTATAGTTCTTAGAAAACGAAATATTCCAATGAAAGAAAGAAAGAAATGAATCGAATCCAACTTGCGTCTGATTCCTGAACAGCTCTGCTCGTAATTTAATTTGAGAGTTTAGAAGTAGCGAAGAGGGCGGGGAGGACTATAAGTATAACATTTTAGCACTCTTACGGAAGTCATACGAACTCTTACGGAAGCATCAAGGATTCATACGGACTCTTTGCGGACTCTTTACGAACTCTTACGGAAGCTTTACGAATTCCTACGGACTTTTACAGAAGCCATACGAGCTTTACTGACACTTTACGGACTCGTACGGAAGTTTTACGGACTCTTACGAAAAGCAGTCGAAGTCTTACGGAACCTTAACGGACCTTCTACGGACACATACGGAAGCCATACGAACTCTTACGCACTCTTTGCGAACTCTTACAGGATCTTTAAGGACTCTTACGGAAGCCTTATGGACTCTTACGGAAGTCATACGAACTCTTACGGAACCTTTACGGATACCTTCAGAAGCCATACGAACTCTCACGGATGCCTTACAAACTCTTACGGACGGTTTTCGGACTCTTTACGGACTCTTACGGAAGCCTTACGGACTCCTACTGACTCTTACGGAAGCCAAACGAGCTTTTACTGACACTTTACGGACTCGTACGGAAGTTTTACGGACTCTTACGGAAACCAGTCGAGCTCTTACGGAACCGTCACAGACCGTCTACGGATTCATACGGAAGCCATACGAACTCTTACGGACTCTTTGCGGACTCTTACAAGATCTTTACGTACTCTTACGGAAGCAATACCATCTCTTACGGAAGCCATACGAACTCTTAAGGAAGCTTTACGGATTCTTACAGAGGCCATACGAACTCTTACGGAAGTCTTACGGACTCTTACGGAAGTCATACGAACTCTTACGGAAGCTTTACGGATACTTACAGAAGCCATACGAATTCTCACGGAAGCCTTACGGACTCTTACGGACTCTTACGGAAGCCATACGAGCTGTTACTGCAAATTTACGGACTCTTACGGACTGTTACGGACTCTCTACGGACTCATACGGAAGCCATGAAAACTCTTATGGAAACCTCACGAACTCTTACGGACTTTTTGCGAACTCTTTACGGACTCTTGCGGAATCCTTCGGACTCCTACCGACTCTTACGGTATCCATAGGAGCTTTTACTGCCACTTTACGGACACGTTCGGAAGTTTCACGGACTCTTACGGATACCAGTCGAACTCTTACGGAATCCTCACGGATCCACTACGGACTCTTAAGGAAGCCATACGAACTGTTTCCGACTCTTTATGGACTCGTACGGAAGTTTTACGGACTCTTACGGAAGCCATACGAACTCTTACGGAAGCCTCAATGACTCTTACAGTCTTTTTACGGACTCTTAAGGAAGCCTTACGGACTCCTATAGACTCTTACGTAAGCCATACGTGCTCTTACGGACTCTTACGTACTCTCTACGGATTCATGTGGAAGCCATACGAACTTTTACGGACTCTTTGCGGACTCTCACGGAAGCCATACCATCTCTTACGGAAGTCTTACGGACTCTTACGGACTCTTTTCGGACTATTACGGAAGCCATACGAACTCTTACGGAAGCTTTAAGGATACTTACAGAAGCCATACGAACTCTCACGGAAGCCTTACGGACTCTTACAGACTCTTTACGGACACTTACGGAGTCCTTACGGACGATTACGGACTCTTTACGGAAGTCATACGAACTCTTACGGACTCTTTACAGACTCGTACGCAAGTTTTACAGACTGTTATGGAAGCCATACGGACTCTTACGGAAGCCATACGAACTCTTGCGGAAGCCTTATGGACTTGTACGGAGTCCTTTACGGAAGATAACGGACACTGATCTTTTGCTGACGGTTCATACGGAAGATAACGAAAAAGTGCATTTTTAGAGTATCTTTTAAGTATTTTACACGGAATTTTACACGGAAGGCGTGCGTATAGACACTTTCTGTGGCGTGTACTATTTTTTAACACACCGTGAGAAAAACACTGTTTTTTTCTGAAATCGTACAAAAAAACGACAAGACGACTTTATTATTCGAACCAATCGAGACGAGTCAATTTGCTAACAGAAGCGGTTTTCTTATAATAGTGTAGTGTTCTTTAGTAAACGTCCAGAATTTTTATGATTTCTGCAAATGTAAACAAGATACAAGCAAAACATTGAAATCAATATAACTCTTCGGCAGGCATATTTTAATCTTTTAACAATGTGGCATCAATCAAAAAACTTTTAATAATCTATTGTTACGATTTTATATTCGGCTAATTAAATTTTAAAAAGGCGGACGAATTCGCCTTAAGCGAGATTCGAACCCAAGTATATTTTTAACTCTCGTCAACATGCAAGCACGCAATCGACTGCGCTATTCCTCCGTACCGGTCTCCTCGCTTCGTTTCGAGTATATCTCATATTGCACCTGCATTTCTTCTGACTCGTCACATTATACACGTGACACTATAACTATTGTAATTTTAATTTTTTATTTAAAAAATTAGGGCGGTCGATTGCTCAAGTTGTCAACGTGTACCTCGAAACATAAAGGCCACTGAAGAGGCATGGATTTGAATTCCTGCCAGTCTTAATTTTCGGGGATATTAAAAGAAAATGTCTTTCCTGATTTTTCACTGGCACAGATTGAGCCTACAACCCACTACCTGGATAAATGCAAATATGCTCGTATCTGCAATTTAAGAAAAAATACAAAAAGAACATTTTTTGACTTAAACTCTTTACTATTTACACAAATGCTGATAAAAAATGAATTTATTAATTCTTCCCTATTTCTTCCCTATTTCCTGTTGCAGCAAATTATTTTTATGTACGACTATTTCCAATTAGAATGTATAGTATAGTACATTACGATACATGTGATCTAAGTAGTCCTTTACAGCACGGCATGTATTAGCGCCCGAGTGTAGCGAGGGCGCTAAACGCTGTGTTATGAAGGACGACTTTTGACACGAGTATCGTATATTATTTTATTGCACTGCTTGTCTAAATCCACTGTCACGCCTAGCCGTGCCTTAAGCAGTCCAGTATTGCACCGTGAGATTAGCTCGGGCGATAAAAACGGTGCAATAATGGACTGCTTAAGTCACGGCTAGGCGTGACTTAAGTGCGGATTTAGGCCACACAGTGCTATAAAATTGTATAATAACACGCATTATTAAGTAATTTAAAAGCTAACTTTAAAACATTTTTTGAGAAAAACGCAGAACGACATATCCAGGAATAAACTAAGTAAAACCTCAATCCTTTCAGCCTTAGCTGTATAAATAAAACCACAGAGTCACGAGTTTCAACTAATTACCGAGCGAACGCGTTGTTGGCATTGAATTTTAATTCAAATAGATTAAGGAATAAAAACAGAGAGAAAAGGAGGTAGGCTGGGAGGGGGGGGGGGGGGGGGTAACGAACGAAAAATTGAACCACCTAAAATTTCTTTTCATGTTGCTTGGCAAATTCAAACGTTGACGAAAAATGGCCGAATAGCGTACTCTCATTAACGATAAGGAATTTGTTTATTGTGCACGAAGTTTTAATTAACTTTTAGCATTAGCTCGAAGTGAAGAGCGCAGGCCTCCCCGCTCAAGTGAAGTCAAGTGTGCTCTTGATAAAGTTGTGTAAGGCGCAGCTTTTTTGCGTTCAATCTGGGATTCGTTGGATTTCATTCATTTGTGTGGGCTATTTGTTAGAGCGGATCGAGAATTTCGCAAATGTGAGAATCGGTTTCGGCAAGGGCACATAAGTTGTGATTTTATGCAAGAATAACGAACAAAATTTAAAGTAGTCATAAAAATGAGGTTTTCCGTTTCCGGCAAGAAGCTCAAAGTTTCCATTTATATGATTATAAAAGCGTTAAACCACCACAATATACTGAGTTTCGAATACTTAATTTATATATTATTTTTACACTTTTAAGATCATTGGCAGTATGTAAAATATAATTCTCAGATAATCTATCAAAAGTTTGGAAATAAAATCTTCCCTGCACAACCTATTCAATTTTATTGTATAAAGTCATTGTTTTTAATTTTCGTAAAATTGTACATAAGTTTTTATGTTCGTAATTTTATGTACAACTCTATTATGCAAGTTCTTGCGTAAGATCGTTCGAAGCCGTGCTTCATCAGAAGTTTTCCTTTTGATTTGTTTTTCTTATTTCTTCGTTGCCATGCGATCTATAGATGCTATCGCTAAATGCGAAAGATATACATTTACAGGATGAAATGTCGAAAAGCCTTCGGGAATCTTGTTTAAACATTTCTAATCTATTATCGGGTGCTCACTGACTTTAAAACGTTTTAAAATATCATTCTAAATCTAATATGAAAGTTTGTCACTCTTTTATGTGACACAACTCGCGTTAGGTTGAAACTTGGGCATAAATTCATTGTCTTTAATACTCACTGTTTCTGCAATATTTACAAATCGATGTTCCCTACGAAGAATAATGTGAACCAGGTTTCTCGAAAAAGACTACTTTTCTCCAAGAGCCCCCTTCAAAAACTAGTACTTTTTAGTCTTTATCAGAGAATCTAGAAAGTACTAGTTTTTGAAGGAGGCTCCTAGACTTTTTCGCATTAGCCTAAACCGATTTTTGAATTTTTGAAATTTTCGATTCGCTCTAATATTTGTGTTACGGATGAAAATGCACGAAATTAATTAATTGAACTTATGAAAATGATGGAATGTTTTCGAAACCAAAATAAAAAAAATGCCGACGATGTATAGTGTACAAGTAGTATAGAATCGTAACAGTTAAACTTTCATAAATACATAATTTTGTTTTTGTTTGAAGTTACTTTCTTGAGTTAAAAGTATTTTACCTTTAAAAAATTCTGCTAACAATGAAAACAATTTCGTGATAAAAATCAGTCTCATTCATAACCAAATAATCAGTAATTTATAGCTGTAAATCAACCCGAAATTACAGTCTGTCAAATTTTGAATTGAAAGTCATCATTTGTTGCTAATATCAACATTTACCACACACACTGTTATAATAGAAGCGTTCAGAATAGTATCAGAATGAGATTATAAAAACGTATAAACTGTTTTACTGTAAATCACGTAATTTTTTATCGGTATTAAACTACACTATTAATAAATAGTAAATTCAAGTATCAATTACAGTGATAAAATTCATCAGATTCCATATTTTTATGTCACTAATATTAAAATGTTTGAATAAGTTTGAAAAATTTCTAAAATGGACTTAATTTTTTATGATTTTGAATGCACCATTTGTTAAATATTCATATGTAATCATACGCGATAAAATAACAGAAATAATAAATTGATTTCGATTTTTGATATGTTTGTTGAAATATAGACTTATCTAATTATATCTGTCATTTACATAATACACCGTGGACTGTCGACCTATAACCGCTTGTTAATGGGGAAATTTTAAAATTTTTGTGTAATATTACCCACATAGAGCGTATAAATCTAATTATCCATCTATCTAATAAAAGATCAAATAAGAATTAAATAAGTACTACTCTTGCAAAAACTCATCTAATTAAAAAAAAAGAACTTTTTCTAAATCTTTTACTTAATTTTTTCTACAAACAAGTAAGAGTTATTTAACCCAAACCAATGATACTTTCTACCTGTCATTCAAAGAAATTTCTCAGAAACTCACGCACCCACTACCGGCAACAATAACGATTTTAATCTGCACAGTAGCAGCCAGGATACGGATTTAGCGCATATTGTATGAACGGCTCGTTTCTGCAATCCTATATCTCTCTTTCTCCTTTGCTGCGTCTGCGCCTCTGTCTCGCAATAATCAACGTTCCCTCCTTATTCTTAATTTGGTTAATCTATAAAGATTCATTAGCGCGGAGGTCGCCTCTTTCAACGTGAATGGCAAATTATCCTCGGGGATATCTGTCTCGCGGAGATTCCGTCGATTCGCGCTGCAGATGCTATTGTTACTGAAGCATCGATAATTTCTTAGAAACTGCGCTGCTGATATCAATTCGAATGAGTTTGGTTCGCCGTGTGCAGCCGGCTTCTTGCTTTGTTGCTGCTGATGGAAGATCGCTTAGTTGCAGCGGGGGGAAGAGATGGGGAATGCAGGAGCTTTGTTTTACGAAATAAGGAGGAGGGAAAGAAACACTTATAAATACGATCTTCTATAAATACTTAATTAAGACTACTCGATTTATTCTTTTATTACAAAAATAGGAAGGTAATTTAGTTCTGTAATTGATACGTTACGTTCTTAGTGGAGATGTTTGTGCGATAGAATTTTATGATTTCTATTATTTGAGATACCTGAAAATTTTTGTTTATAAAATCTTTGTTGATCAAATTTAACTTTACCAGTTCCAACTGGTAAGTTTTAGCATTAGTATTGGGAACTGGTATACCAATAGGATATTAGACGATCGCGAAGATGTAAAAGAATCCAAAAGAAGGCGAAATCTAACTCCAACAAATTGACGCAAAACTATAATCGAGTGCCAGTAATGTGTGCGCCGGCAGTAAAAAATAAATTTTCGATCTCTCCTTTTCTCTCTCTTTTTCATTCCTTACGTTATTTTTAATATTGATGTGAGAAGCACGTGTGTAAACAACCGTTATAATAGCGTAGTCTCACTTACATACTGAGTGAAAGAAGAACGGGGGGAGTATTATCAAAGTTTTACGCCCAATCGCTCATTTATACGAACGAAAGCTAATAAGTATCGTAAAATATGATGACGGCAGCAAACTTTTTAGGCAGTAAAGAAAAAGCGCAAAGGCAAGGAACGAAGACGTACGTTAAAAGAGAACAAAGGTTATTTAATTGCTTCTGGAGTTATTATTGAAATGAATGCTAAAGATGTAAGGGTGGGTTTGAAATAAGGCTTGATTCAACGGTGGAATGACCACAATATTTTTTATTCGAGCTTAAGAAGCTTACTTTAATAAATTACTAGAAACAAACAAATCATTATACTTTAGATAATGGAGTTCAATGGCTAAAGCCATAAAATTACATTTCATTCTAAGGTAAAGCAATATTTAAGAATTAAGTAATGTCTTACCAGTTACATACATGATCTACTAGTAGTAATTTACTGGTGGTAAAATTTGTTATAGAACATTTGTTTTCAGAGAAAAAATCCATATTTTCGCGTAGTTATTTATAGATCACAGGTGATATGAGTCAAATTAATTTCCGCAGTCCTACGCAATTGACCGCCCCCATATAACACGCTTAAGCCTCCTCAAAAGCTAACTATACGATGCAAAGCCGAGCATTTAGGCACCTATTAACGTGAACCGAGAACAAGAAGCCAATGCAATAAAAAAGAGAAAAGCACGGAAGCACTATAAAACACCCCGAGAACGATCAAGAGAACAAAAAAAGACGACAAAGGTAGTTCGGGCGTGACGGCGGAAGTTTATGAACACACCTCACATAAACTGTCGCGGCTCTTTAAGAAATTGGAAAGAAGGCGTGCGCTGGTGTAAAAACAGCTTGAGTCGAGTGGCTCGGGAGAACTTTTTGAAGACCGAGCTACAGCCGCTCCCTTTCCTTTCTTCGGTAACTACTGTGGCTCGCCTTTAAAAACGAAAAAAGGAAGGATAGGATGGTTGAGAAAGTAAGCTGAGTAGCCATGGGGAGTTTAAGCAGGGGATGAGAAGAAAAGTGAGAAGGATCGGGCGAGCCTTAGTATTTTAGTTTCTTTTAAAAGTGTATCTTTCTTTGAATTAAAACTAGTCATTTGTACATGTAAGTTTTGAATTGTAGTAATTTTGACGATACATCATTTAGTACACATCAGAAACTATGAACCTATACAATTTTTAATTCGCAAAAATTTTATGTGGATTCTATATAAAAAAAATTATTTAAAATAACTTTAAGATGACTAGTGAAACATTTAAAATAATATTTAAATAAAATCTTGTTGAAATTAACATGAGAACTTTATAATTTGAATAACAAGACAAGAGATTCTAATCTTTTTCATCTAACAATATTATTTTCAGTTCAATACGTAAACCTACGACGTAAAAATCTGGAATTTATCGCTATGCCAGAATTTTGGTTGAAATCGAAAAATAGCATCACGTTCTGATAAGTATGCAGTAATCTAATTTTTCGTCTCATATTTTTTACAAATATTTTAGACAATAAGTATGAAAGACAGTCATGGAGAAAAAAAAGAACAATGCGAGAACGGTATGTATCACCAAATTCATTAAACTTCAATGATCAATTGTTAAATAAAATTAATCGTAAAACAATTGCGTGGTTCAACTAGATAAATATCTTATGCGATTATATTAACTGTTCTCTACATTTATTTTTATAGATTACATTTTTTATTTTATGTACTTAAACTTAGTTAAACATTTTAAATACATAATTATATGATACTTTATTTAGGCATTGATATAAACAAAACAATGTTGATGCTATTTTATATTTCAGTTTTATCAATAATAATATGAGAAAAAAGTTCCGTGATTTTCATGTCTCATTCCGTCTTTCGCAGTTCCATAGTTTAGCAATCATATAGCCTGCGCGCTATGCTATTAATACCGATGCGATATGGATATTAGCAAATATTTCCCGTGGGATGTTTGTACGTCAAGCGCGGATGTAATGCTCGAAGGTATACGTGGAGCTTTATCGATGCGGTGACATTTATTCAAATATAATATCTCGTGTGTCTGGTGAAGATTAGCAGCAGTCGTGGGCCTGTGGAAAATTCGTTCCCCTGGGCATAAAGAGGAAGTCTCGGGGGTTGGTGTCCTTGGTCTATATAGTCTGTTTCGGAGGCCGAGCGTTTTCGTCAGCTTTTCTTAGACATATATGGAGAGCCGTATTAATTATTATTATTATTATTATTATTCATAATAATTTTAACGTGAATTCATTCAGTGTTATAAACGAATTTTAAAATACAAAGGATAGTTATAGATTTGATTTAATTTCTTAGATGTTATAATAAAAATGTTTACATATTTACAGGCTATCAAAGGTTTACTTAAAAATATAAAAACCGTTACCAATTTATTGGCACTTAGCTTCCTCAAACTAAATGAATTGTTCCATTATGAAATTTTTTGTTCTAATAAATTAATTTTAAATTGCTATATCTCTTTCTAATTAATAATTCAAAAAAGATGTGCTGTTTTATGATTGATGGTTTGACTAAAGATAACTTTTACTAAAATAACAGAACGACAGGAAATAATCCTTATAACAGAAATTTTGTCTCTGCAAGTAATTTATTAAAATTATTTAAATATTTAAATTTAATGCAATCAGATATTAGTGCACAGAATCGGCGAATTCCCAATCAACTAAAATTTTGTGAAAGATTTGCCATTATAGATTTCCGAGATATAACCATTTAAACTAAATATGACTTTTTTTCGTGAATATAAAAAAAAGGAAAAGAGCATATCTAAAAATTTCGGTTGTAAAAGATAGGTAATTTTATGCTCTTTTTAAGGTAAGGTTACAACCGTGCAGCAAATCTCATGTAAACCAGACCCTATTCAGACTAGTTTTCCGTAGGTCAGGTAGGAATCGGACGGGAATACCTCACTCGATCCGGGCTCCGATTTGTATACCATTTTTTATACGATTCGGCCTAGAAATCTACGCCCGATTCCACCCGATTTTCGGATGTTAATCCTCAGGAAAGAAAAAATTATTCAATTCGCTTCTCGTATACTCTACAGGTATTAATTCTTTTTTAAACTAGGTTTATTTACAGTAGTTATCATATGATTATTTGAAACAGAAATATAGAAATAATTATAAATTTTAAAAAATTTTGGTTGATGCGGGTAATCGAACTGACGACCTCGAGACTGCTGTGCTGATGCTCTAACCACTTGACTGTACGGACCTGTTACTTGAGTAACTTCAAGTTCCAAAAATGTACCTATCTTTCTTTTTAAGGAAATACAAAAACAATTACTGATTTTAGAATATAGATAACTTTTGGTGAAATCTTTCTTATTCCGAATATCGAAAACTTGCTTAGACAAAGACATAAATAGCCGACGGCCACTTAATAATTTGAATTAATCACAGTACAAATGTGTTGGTATTTAAAAACCTTACAAGTATGAATGATTTATTTATAATTGCAGAATAAATAGCGAAATGTGAATTATCCACGGGATACCTATCTTACCCGCTATTCACGCGTATAAATTTATCTCCATAATAAATAAATATGAACTTTGTAATTAAAATTGTAATAATGACTGCAATAATAATAATCACAATAATAATAACTAAAGTAATACAAATAATAGTATAATTTATCATATTAATTGTTTAAACTAGGATATTTGAGAAGGGTAAAAAATAGTTTATCAAGAAAAATAATCTAAACTTTATATTCTATGCTGTCCTATATGTTTTCATAAACTTATTGTCTGCCTGATATGTTAAGCAACACTTTGATCGGAAAATTATTTAAACGTCCAATTATAAAAATTCAAATGGGCATACCATATATTTCAGAATTATAGTTAGTATAAATGATGTTTCCTGAGCGCAGTAATTGAAATCCAATTGTAGCTATTTCAATATTTATAATTTCGTAAAATAGATATCAATCGCGGTTCGTCATTTATCTTGAGAAATTCATATCGAACCTTTGGGAATATATTGATATGCTTTAAAAACTTTATGCTAAAGGGGAACGGATGTACGTGAAGACTGTCACCTTATATCAGATTCATATTTTCATAATCGCATTAAAACGGCTATCGATTATAATCAATTAGAAAAGTATAGCATAATATTTACGGATTCAAGAAGTGTAGTAGTGAGGTAATCGATATTTTATTTAAATTCTTACTCATAAATAAGTACAGTTAGAAAACAATATTATAAATTTCATATCGTAAATTTTCCATTCATATATCGTAAAGAGAATTCCTTTTGATCCAATGTTGTAAAATCATGAGTATGGGATCTGCACAGAATATTTCGCATACTAAAAGAAATTAAGTTATTTAAAAACGTATTGTTAATGTTAATGTTATGTTAATGTTAATTTAATGTAGAAATTAAGATTTCAGATCATATTGCATCTGACACTAAATAATTACGCTATCTATACGTACATTTTTACGATATGATGTCGCGTGAGTTACGATATATATCGTGTAAATTACGAGGTAGTTTTCTCAGTGTATTTATATAAAAGTCTGTTAACAAATTTTAAGAAGATACCCCACTTTTTAATTTTCCAAAAATCGTTTTTCTTATTATATTTTCTTAATCTTGATGTTTTAAATGTTTCTCAAAGAAGTTTTGCATGGCAATTCAAGATACTTTGAGCGCTCGAAATAGAGCTTTTGAAACTTAAAAGGCGTATGTATTAAAACCCCTTTCTTTACCTGCGTGGGTCTCTATGTCGGTCAATTCTTAAGGAATCCATTTGTAATTAGGTTTACTTGCAGATTGTTATGCCGGGCTAACATCGAAATCGAACCTTTGCTCCATGTATGAGATTAATGAGACTATTAAGACCATAGGTAGTACTTATTTATTTATTTAAACTATTATAAATATGTTCGAAAAATGACAAAAACGAACAATTTTCAAGCTCTTCCTAAATACTCACAACAATTATTGAAGTAAAATTTGGTAGAGGTAATGCCAAGTGTTTATGAAGTACGATGGGATATACACATACACACACGCATGAACGCGCATATATACGAATACACATATGGAAGGATATTTTCTGGGAATAATATATTCAATCTCTAGAATACAAAATATAAAAAGAAGAAGAAAATAAATACTAGAGTGAGTGCAGCAGTAAATGAACATGTAAGCCTAATGAAGCGAACAGTTAGAATATTACATCTTTATCTACTTAAACAAACAGATTTTTAATTTTCTAACTATCGTTCTCAAATAAATGTATTATTAAACTGTTGAGATCGTAAGAAGTAAGTTATTTTTATCTCATAATTAGATAAAAAGGAGATTCAACATATTGTGTAGTCACCCAACGACGAACATGACGAAGACCACGTGTTAAACGCAAAATTAATTCTTGACATCAGCCGTCTACTAGCCAACTATGCTCAACCTCCTGCCACCATGCACCAAGAAATGCGAACTCACACCTATACCAACGAGAGGGTAATTTTAATTGCGAGTCCAGTGCTGCACGAGCTGGTGTCCGGCGAGTAGTTCGCCAGATGTTGCCACGAGCGTGACGACAGTCTAACTACGCGAGCTGAAGCGAGCGCTATATATGTAGAGATGATTCTGATTAATTACCGATAGTTATACAAGCTGACGCCAATGGTGCGGGGCGGAATAGAACGACGACCCTATCTATCGCTGTGCATTGTTGTAAAAGAAATTATTTCATGAGTTCTTTCTTTACTACTTTATTTTCAGTTGTAGTTTGTTGCTACAATTATTAGTAATTATCGAGGCTATGGTGGAGGAGTGATCGCGTATAAATCGTTCGCGTCTGAGGCTTTTTGCGATATTATTTTTTTACAGGATTTAGAGTTTCAAAGGCAGTTGTCTTCTCTTTTCGAATTTTCAACTAGCGATCAGTACGTGGTGTGTACAGAATAACGGGACATCATTTTTGCGACATAGTGTCCACGTGCGACTACGAGGTTACAACTAATAAGTCAGGAAATTGAATTATTATTATTATTATTTTATGTCGAATTATTAATTTAAAATTAATGTGACGTTTTGAACGGATTATTTAGAAGTAACTTTCAAGGGAATTTGTGAAATCTTTTATAGTGATTCTGTTGTTGATTAACTGAAAATACAAGTTCGATTATTATTAGTGCCAGTATCGTTCAAATTAAATCACTAAATAAATAAATGATTACTTAGTCAAATTAGTTGTTCAAACATCTTTTCGTTTTCTCATAATAAATGCAAAATTATTATTAATTCAATCAATTATTTAGTAGTTTGCGCCTGCTAGTCCCGTTTGCATGCGAATTTTGCAGGAGCTAAAAGATAAGAAATTAAACAACGCCGAAGTTGATTTATCGTACGATTTCCTCATTGTCCAGGCGGCAGTTCATCGAACCTCCCCGTAGAATCCAAATATAATAGTGATTGTGGTAAGGACTAAATTTAATAAAAATACCACATTACAAATGGCGTCCATCGTGGGACAATTCTGAGAAAATGAGCCAACTTCGAGAGCAACAGCAAAAGCGGAAAATTATTTACCACCCCTGCAGGGCTTTAGTCGTAAGCACGTCAACGTCACTGTTGCCATAGAAAAAAATTTAGATTTAGAAAAAGTTGAAGAAGCTTTCAGTGACATCCGTTACCATAAATAACTTAATGAAAATCCTCTCCAACGTCTCCAAAGAAACACTAAGTCTTTTTTGGAATCTTGGTAGAGGAAAGGGATTTTCAATAAGAAACTGTTTTTAGAGATATAGACACGAATGTAGAAAACACTAACTCATTTGCAAAGAGTTCTCGAGACAAGGGGTGGAAGCATTGAAAATGCGAGCCGAGGAGCGGAAAGCAGCGGCTACACTGAATATCGACAGATCGATTATAATGAAGGGTCGTCGAACGAGAGGGAAGACTATCCCATGCTAGCGGAAATCAAGGAAGGGTGTCGAGTTGCTTTTGCAGCACCTAGGGATGACTTCACCGTCCGGTCCAGAATTATTGGAGATTTGTCAAAGGTGTAGGTATGTATGAGAATTATCGTTGAAAATTATCCAGAATCCAGTTCATGAGATGGTGTTGGATATAGATTTCTGCAGAGACTTCGATATAGAGCTGATGAAGAAGCAGACCCTATTGAGAATTTCAGATGGAGAGTGGCATTCCTTTTATAATGGGAGTTTAGGAGAAAAAATCGAGTTAGGCGCTGAATGCGCAGGCATTTTCTAGCTGACGCTGAGCGAACAAGAATGACTAGGAAATAATAAGAAGGCTAATATGAAACGTTCGGGAGCACCAATTTGACGGAGCACAGTACAGAAGTGGAAGGTACGTCACCAATGAAGCACAGCCCCTGCAGAATGCCGCCGAAGATATAGCACGTGGCCAAAGAAGAAGTCGATAAAATGTATAAATATGGAATTATCGAGAGGTCGTCAAGTAATAGGTGTAGTGTTCCGGTGATAATTAAAAAGTCGGACGGTAGCAATAGGGTTTGTATTGATTTATGAGATCTAAATAAGGGAACTAGGAAAGATGCTTACTCTACACCAAGCATCGATTCCATCCAGGATAAGCTGAAGAAAGCCTCTTCTTCATCTTATTTCTTCTTTTTGGCTCTGAAGTGGAGACACTAGTCTCCGTTTCATGCGCCCATTAACAAGAGGTTCTCTGCCAAAAAGGCCCCAAAATATGACGGACCGTTCGAGGTAACCGAGATTAAAACCCCCACGGTTTATGTACTCGAAACTATGGATGGGAGGAAGAACGTTAAGCCCCCTGTCTCGGAGTTAAAATGGTACATTCCCCCACGTAATCACCCCGCACTAACCTAAGCATGCCTTCGTGTTGTCTTCGCGAGCATGTACAATTCGAGTTTTTCACTTTCAGATCTGATTCAATTCACGGTAGAAGAATGGGCAATGAAACGACGTACGGCGCGTGAAAGGTTCTTACCCATGTAGGATGAACCGTAGGTGATTCTCGAGTTACGCGGGGAAACGGGGTATTTATTTCCTCATTGAGATGATGAGTCAAGGATAGAAATAGCGCTGTTTTGATTTGTGCGGCCGCTATTCGGGTTGCTAAATTCTCGCCATTAGGTCCTATAAAACTCGTGTGTTGTTACGGTCTCCTCGCGAGTGTAAGCATCTCAGTATTGTTTTGTCACATGATGTACCTCAGCTATAACACATATCTACTGTATGTTTCAGCAAGTCGGGACATCGCGCTAAGGAGGAATTTAAACCCCTCACCCCCCCCCCCCCTTTGATTAGGTAACAGAGGGATAAGCGCAGAGTGATGCTGAAATCTTAGCCTCTATACAGGAAGAGGAGATGAGACGAGAAGCAGCGGAGGAAATGTCTGCGTGTCCAGGGACAAAGACCACCGACTCGTCGGAAGAGTCGCAGGAGGAGAATCCCAGCGACACTCCTCCCGAGGTAGTAGAATAGCTCGTCTTGTTCCAGGCCCAGAGCCTGAAGTTCTTTAGGAAGACGGAGAATCACTCCTGGTTCAGCCGACAAATGAGGAGACGGCGACATCACTGATAGTTGCGACGCCACTTGCTGAAGACGTCGTAGCCCGCTGCCAAAAATCACATATGCGGAAGACGTGGTAGCCCGCTGGGCAATCATTGAAACTATCACCCTTACAATTAAATTTATAAATAATATTGCTAGTGTCGAGTTCCTACATAAGCCTTAGTAAAAGTACATTCAACAAAACGTCATAAAGAGCACATCAATGATGTAAAATATCTTGATACTAAGTCAGCTTTAGCTACTCATGTTATTAACACAGGTCATAGAATTAACTTTGATAATTTTCAATTTTTAGATATAGAAAAAAATTACTTTAAAATAGCCTTTTCCGACAATACAGTTAATAAAAAAGAAGATGTGAGTAATCTTAAGAATACATACAAATATACCTTGAATATACTTAAAAGACATGCTAAATGATTAATTTTGATTAATAATAATAATTTCCATCCACTCTTTTATTGCATACTTTCTTATTTTTGATAACTAATGTGTCCTGCCGTCAGACATATAACAGGGTATCATGCACACTTAGGAGGCGGCTGCTGCCGCGCTGACCATTTGCTCGCGTAGTCGTTGTTGGCTGTGGGATTCCCCGGTGCGGGGACAAGTCTTACGCGTGTGTGGCTACATGTATGTAAGCCCTTTCACATGTGTTTGTCTACTCAAGCGGGAGACATATATACGCACGACCTCCTGCACGTTTGTTCCCCTGTTGTCTTGTACGGCCTTTTCTGCTTTGCCCGTCGCTCACACACTCCCTCCTTTTTCCTCTCCTTCCCTACCTCAAGTTTTTCGCAGATCAATTTGTCTTGACCTCCTTCTTACAGTTTGTCTCTGGAGTGTAAAATGGCAGGTCGCGATTATAATATTCTTCTCGCGTACACATGGCCTCCGGAGACGAAGTATATATGGGGGGGGGGGGGGGGGGCTCATTGTGAGTGGTTTGTTTGTTTTTTATTTGTTTTTATTAATATTCGTTACTTAAGCAATGGTTTTATTTATTAATTTTTTTAGATTCCGTTAACTGTATAATTCCACTACATCATGTGATCGCTACAAAAAGCGTTTTTTATTTTATTAATTGGTGAGTGTGTGTTGAAAGAATAGTGCTTGAAGATTCATCCTTGTTCGACTATATAATAATATAATTTGTTGTAAATTAATTGTATTTAATGAATGTATTACGTACTGTTTTCTTGTAGCCCTTGAGAAGGGATGTTACCAATGCATCCGAAATGTGGGGGATTTACAATAAACATTGAATCGTAGCGATTAATCAACTCTTCTCTAATTTATTGTCAATAACGAGGAATTGAGCCTTCTATAATATAAAATTTATTTTTATTTCTGTTTATTGTAAAATCACTTTTATTATATTTTATACTTATTTTGCCGTCCCGGATAAAAATGGTTATATTGGTTGACGAAAAGGGGTAGATATAACATCTGATTTAGGAAATATTAGGATTAAATTAGGATCTGAGCATCTGAGAATATCATGGAATAAATTAAAACGCCAATCCTTTAAGTCCGGAATCGCAAAAATATTTATTAATGAAATTATGTTCTGAAATGTTCATTTGGATAAAATGATGTACAAAGATACTTCATAATACACTATAATGAAGATCACGCACAGTCGACGACCATTTGGAAAATAAGCTAAATAAAAGGTATGTAATTAAATAGACAATGTTAACTTTAGTTAAATTAATTAAAACCAATTAAGCGCAGATATACAGACTTAGTCCTTTTTCAGATTTTATGCAGAGATTTAAAAGCTGCAAACAAGAATTAAAACGAAAATATAGACAATAACGAGTCACGAAGTGAACGGTCAGCCAAATCGCTACAAAAGGAATCAGGAGTTTTATAAGATAAAAAGAACCCGGCTCGAAATATGCTGGTATCGAAGAGCCTTTATTTACTGGTACATTTGAGGATTAGCTAACGCTTGAATTAAATTAAATTACCATTGTCACTCAGCAATGACTAACAGCTGTGATACTAGAGAAATAAGAATCAGCTATGGTTATTTAGCCGTCCCAAAATTGAATATTTAAAATTTCCGGTAGATAAAGTCGAAGAATTTTTCATTCTCTGTGTAATGGTAGCCGAAATAGTTAAAATAATATTTAGCTGTCGAACACTGCAAATTAATGGTTGTACGCTGCAAATTAATGGTTGTACGCTGCAAATTAATGGTTGTACGCTGCTTACCTATAAGCTCAAAAGGTGTCAGTTATATTTGCGAGTGCAAAGAATGGGCAGCCACCTACTGGAATAAAGCCAAACTGCGCTATAGACGATACATACGACGCGAAATTTAAATTTCTTGAACGTTATTTTAACCCTCAATTACAAAGAGGGCGTGAAGATCCGTAAAGCTATTCCTGAATTGAATAGTCATTATAAACTCATAGAAGAATATATGGACAAAAGTGTCCATCCTCATTGTCCATCTTCGTCCATCGTCGCTTCATCATAGAAAAAGCTACATAATGGTATTTTTATTCTAATAGCATTATACTGGCCCATTAATCGTTCAAACTCTCATAAGACCACAACTGAGAGACCCTTTATCCAATGCAAAAAATATGATAAATAAATAAAAAGTACATTAGAGTATTACGGATGTTTACTTCAAAATTTTCGCCGAGTTTAAAAATAATTTAAATAAAAATACTTCTAATTTATCCATAATTAAAGACATCAGACTCCATTTTACTATAACTATTATCAAACAGGTTATTCGAAAAAATTATGAATACAGAATGCAAGCACACGAAACTCCTCATAAATATCTCTACACGACACTTTAACTAACAAAAAAAGACTTTCATTTCATTATTAACACGAATTCAAATCCCAATAATTTCCAACCATTCGATCGACATCGCAAAAAAAGAGAATACGGAAAGTCCACCCTCGCCGCTCTCAAATCAACTCTCAAATCACGGCACAACAAGCGCACCCACGCAAAAACCACAAAAACCGATATTCGCGCACTCTATCTCTTTGTCGCGTATATTCATTTTTCCCCTTCGAAAATTTTCATAAATTTCCAATGGCCCGAAATGGTTGCAGCAGCTCGCTTGCCCTCGACTGTGCGATAGCGCGGCCGGTTTAATCCGCGGCGATCCGATTTAATTGAGCGATTAACGGCTAAACGCCGGCTCTGTGCCGGCGTTTCTCTACCCCCCCCCCCCCCCCCCCGCCCCACTTCCGCATCGAACAGCGTCGAATCGTCCAAGTGGGAGAGGTAGCCGTTCCGCTTGGAAAATATAATTCAAGGATATTTATGGCCGGGATTAGCCGCGATAATTGACCGTGTAACATGGCAGGTACTGCCGTGATGCTGGTGATATGCGTTTTGCATTGTTGGGTTTCATTATAGTGATATTTTTGGAATTTTATGCGTGGATATATTTTAATTTTTTAAAACAATTAAAGTTTACGCAAGTTATTGTGGGTTACGGTTTTCATTTTTTAAACTGGTGGAAAGTGAAGATTTTATTTTTCTTTGAATGTCTTTCTTAAAGTCAAATATGTATTTTACGGGATAAAATAAATAGAATTGTTTCTAGATGAAGAGAAAGAAATAGTTCAGCTTAGAATAAAAATAAGGGTTCATAATAGCGGGTTCACCAGTTTTTACTTGCAAAACTTTGCAACATTTAGGTACAAAGTTCCTTTAATAATTTTGAAAAGTAATTGTTTGACGCCAGAAAGAAAATATGTAATTTATGAAGATTACCTATTTCACGTAACCCAGAATACCCTATAGAAAACAACAAAGTTAAAACACTTGAATTTGTAACTCGTACAATTAAGTATAATTTATGAGCTATAAAAGTAAAAAAAGTAACAAGAAAAATCTGATATCTCACGAAAAGACTTATATGTTTTATGATGAAACTTTCTTAACTTTGGTTCAAAAGATTGATATGAGTGAACTCAAGAGAACAGATTAGGTAGGGTCATATATAATTCCCTTCTATTATCATATCAGTTTATCACGTCAATATTTCATACTTTTTCGACAAAAACTTACTCACCTGCGCTAACCAAAAATTTTAATATTCAGTTGCAATAGAAAAATCGACATTATTAGTACTCATAATATTGATTGTGCGAAGACAATACTAAAATTATATAATTTATATAGCTCTTATGGACGTAGGAACTTCGTCTAACTCTATTTCTAATTAGAATGATTCCTTTAACTTAAATTCAACCACCCTGCATTTTGCACCTATACACGCAAACTGCCTCAAAATCGAAAAGATAGGTACCGCTCGAGCAACGCTACACCGTTTGAAGGATATAATCGTGGCGTTGTACTGCATTGCCTCCCTCTACCCATTAGAGATCGCCGTTCGAGGTTATAGACAATGGATTTACGGCCAATTGGCTCGAAGGATTAGAAGCGGCAATTGATAGGATGATTAGAGGAATCAGAGTGAGAGCGAGCTTCATCCTTGTTAATGACGGCTAGAAAATCTGTTTCACTCGCTTTATGCTGCTATTGGTTTTAATTGATTTCAGCGTATTATTAACCATTGATTCTTGGTCCCTTATTGCGAGAGTACAATTTGCAAGGAATAACGATTCAATGCATTTATTCAAGACGCATAGAGAAATGTAGAATGATATAATACTTTAACCGAATGAGGTTTTGGCTTGTGCAATGATTTCGAGGATTTCTGGGAGTTTTTTTGTATACATTGTATTGCCTTGACGTTGTTAAGAAATTCGTTCTACCAAAATTAGTTTCAAACCATGAAAATGCAGTGTTGAGAAACTATAATAAAAAGCAAAATATATCTGGTCCCTATATGACATAAAACAAATCAACGTAAGCCTAAAATTAAGTTAAATCACAGATGTTTGTACGAAATTTATCATTAAATCATCCTGAACGCTCATAAAGATACAAAAAACACAACAAGCACCTATTATAAGTTCATCCCGCAACTTTTTCCATCTTCTCGACCCTCATCGTTGTTTTCTATTGTAAATACCTCGCGTAATTAAATCCCAGTTAACTCCCACACAGACAGCTAGCCTTCCCTCAAATGTCATTGGAATCGCGAATTGCAGATGAAAGGCGCGCTCGCGCATTATTACATCCATGATTGCGTGCGCAACGCTCATATTATCAAATTTCATTAAACTTGCATTAACAAATACCTCTCAGTCTATCGGCTTCTGCTGCTAGCGGCACCCATGCATTATTACAATTTATCCAGTAGCTCGCGTACGCGGTAATTGGTTATCCGATGGAATTCAATTCGTTTACGCGTGTAGGCACGAACGTTCGATTAAACTGTGTGCACAGTGTACCCGTATATACCCGTATAGAGGCGATGCAAAAATTTGGCTTGACCGTGTAATTAATACGTTTTATCTGTGTGTGTGCGATTTTGAAAATTAGACAATGATTAATGAGAAAATTACAGACTAATGCGGCGGCGAGCAAATAATTGGCAATCGTGCTCTCGAGAATGATTTTCGATTAATGCTGTAAGTTGAATTTTAAAAGGTAATAAATAAATCTGAAATAACTTTATGAATGGTGTAATTTTCTTGTACCTTATGGATCATAACAAAAATTAATAAAACGCTTTGCACAAAGCAATATCGGAAACGTAAAAGTAAAACCTGAAACACTGTAATTTAATGTAAATAAATTTAAAATTTAATAAATCTATGAACTATTTTTTAGCAGCTAGTATTCAGGATTATTAATTAAATAGTTATTAATTAATCGAGCAGAATACTATAAGGTAATTATTAATAAATGATTCTATGTCTAATAGACGTAGCATTTGTTTGTATAATATCCGCTATTTTATATTTTATATAAATCATTGCTACTCAACTTAATATCAGGTATATCAAATTTTAGATATAATTTTATTAATAGAAAGTAACATATAATCTGTTTCATTCGATTATATTATCATTATTACCAGATTCATTGCGTAACGAAACACAATATAATATTATGTATTTGCTTATTGCCTAATTTTCCAGTCATTGAGGAATAAAGAATAAATTATTTGGTTCATTGATTAGCATAGTTTATTCTGTTAATATTAATATACTTCTAACAAAGACTACGTATTAAACAAAAATATATTTTGTCGTATTTAAATAATTACAATATTGATAATAATGAATAATGAGATTTTAAACTATATATTCCTATAGTATGTATGAATTGTTTTTCTTTAGAAAATTTTTTACATACATATTATTGACTTTTTAATAGATTATTTAATATTATTAATAAATTTTACCATATATATATATGTAAAAAATTCTACGTAGTAAAAATTAATTTCCTGTATTCATACCATAACCAATGTATTGAAAAGTAATATCGCCAAACCTGGAGAAATTTGGTCGACGGGATCACTTGAAATCTCGTGGGCAGTGGATTAGGAGCATAATAACTATGGTGATTTTATATGACGTATTGGATCAAGATTTTGAGGTTTCTTACCGTAAAATTAAAGGTATTACCAAGTATTAATAGTAAAAAAATCAGAATTATTGCTTTTGGAAGGAAGAATTTTTATGGACTCATACAAATAAGTTTCGTTTTTGGGTTCAAAGGTGGTGAGGCCCCTTACATATTAATTTACAAATATCAACAGTAATATCTTAAGTTTGTATAAGTTCGTCATTGGTATGAATATACATTTTATTAACAATTAAATAAAGTAGTCTGCCATAAAGAAATACTGTTTGCAAGTCGAAAAGATATATTTAAAAAAAAGTAAAACTATATAGTAATCTCTGTTAACTATAAACAACACGCCTACAATTTTCTTTCACAAGTTCTCGAAAAATGCGCCTGCCCGATCAATTCTTAAAATAGTTTTAGCACCCCAAACAACAGCGCTCCTCCACTGCTCTCAACAAGTCGTTTCTTTTTCTTCGACGTTATCGCCTTCTTTCCCCTACCACCTATCCCTTTAAAAGAGATAAAGTAAAGGCTTATCACTTTTGGCAAAAAAATAATTTTTTTCTATCTATTTCTCTTAAAGTTTGTAATGAAGAGAATATTTCAAGATTTGATAGAAATAAAAACTAAAAAAAAAATAACTAACTTATAGTAATTTAAATAAATTAATTTGCATTAAAAATGACATTGAAACTTTAAATGAATTTTTCTCAAAATATATTTTTATAGCTTTAAAATGTTACAAGAGTCAGTTCCTCAAGTTAATGCAATTAAAAAAAATTTCGTCCCTTATATAATCCTAATAAAGAATAGCTTGATTTTGTTGTTATTCTAGAAGTGAGCCAAGGTACATTTACCGGTGAGGTTAAAAATATGTTTTTATATACTTTTTATGGCTCTTTTATTCCATTAAACATCATTGTACTTTCTTAAATGGAATCAGGATATACCAAACGAATAACAAGCTAGTTTTGTTGTTTAGAACATAAAGAATTAAAAAAAATTGTTTGATGGTTGAAACGGCAGCCCTCCGAAATATCTTAAATACATGACAATCTTAAGAGAAAAAGTATATTTCTACTTAAAACGCAATAGTTATTGCACTATCGAGTCCCAAAGTAGGTAAATAAATGTTCTTCTTCAGTCATAAATATAGCTATCAATCTTTTCCCAATATAAACAACAAAATCAAAAATCCCAAAAAAATTACTAGAACTCCGCTTTAAGAATGAAAAAAAACCCTCGAGAGTGTAAACATATACTCCACTTCGTCGCAAAAGATAAAAAGAAAAAAAAAGACCACGGCATTCGACGCGAGGAACTCTTCAAACCCGAGACGGCGCAAGAGGGACGGAAACGCAGTTATGCGCGTCCAGCACTCCTCCCCCACCATCACCGGAACTCCGTGCAGACGGAGCTTGCGCCGGAAGACGCGGAGCGTGGTCACCCCCGCCCCCTCTCGACCGCACGCCTACGTCCGCGCAGGTTACCGCCCCGCGGCCAATAGCCGCGACTACGCGCGACGCGGAGACGAGCTTGCAGAGTGCTTGCGAGCATCGCCGCGAGCGGCTGCGCGCCGACGGCCGGGCTGCGAAGTTGCTATTCAGGTGTGGCGGATGTATGCCTTTGATATGTCTGTGTAGGGTGTGAAGAGGCGAAGTGAGATTACTTGTCGATTAGTCGAAGTAATAGCATGAATATATATACGCGGTTGAACGACATAAATTGCGGTATAATTTGCGGTCTTATTTTAATCGGGAATAGTTTATAAAATGGGTAGTTGATATTGCATGTAGCGAGGGTTGGATAGTAGCATATGTTAAGTGTAATAAATTTACTAGTTGTATTAGTGAAATATTTGCGTTAAATGCGGTAAAGTAATAGAAAATGTTAGTATTTCATCGAAATTTTATAATCTCTTTACTATAATACATTCGAAATTGAAAGAATCTCTGAATTTTTCCTTAACTTGTCAATTCTTATATTTGCACCATATATACAGTTTTTCTCACACTATTTTATGATTCACAATATTATAAAGTCACCACGATAAATACGGTAAAGACTGTGAGAGCTTTCGATAGTGCTGAACTTGCGTGTAAATTTTGTTTTAACGAATTTTCAATACATTTTTTAGAGGTTTTGCTGAATAATATTACAGTTTTCATAACAAATACTGATTGATCGGACTTCACAGCTCTTTGAAAGAGTTTGTTGCATCGACGCCAGCAGGATGAAAGTACTGGATTTGGCTACGTTTCATTTTGGGCTATATTTTGATAATGATGGCAATTAAATGTGAAGTTGTGAATTTTAGAAAAGTAAAGATATTGTGCTATATTAAATAAACTACGTTAATGTTTTATTTTTTGGTACATATAAGTTTTAAATAAATATCTAAAGTTTTTATATGGAAATAGATTTGCTACGTAAGAAAATTTAATAATACATTTTTAAGATTACATTTTAACTCGCTTTTATATAATCGACAATCTAAACTTGATTGAAAAAAAAAAGAATAAACTTGATGTATGCCGGTATGCTAAAGTAATGAAGGTTTATTGTAAGAATTTTGTATGTAAAAATGTCATACACACGATACTCTCAGATAATTTTTTTCTTTTAAATTTTATTATAGAATTGAAGATCTAGTCTACTTTCGGATAATAACTACAATTTTAAAATTGTTAACAATTTGAGCACATTCTTCTAATTTTTTCTTATGAGTAAATATTGCACTTTATCACTTACTTTTAAAACATACATTTTACATATCTTATAATTTATTGAAGAGTAATTAACGTATAATCTAATGCGTTTGATTTCTTTAGAAATAAATTCATAATTCACATTAGTAATATAATCCTATAACTATGTACATTAATTTAGAATATATCAATAATATCTAGAGTAAACATGCTTTTAATAGGTTAATTGATAAATATACATTATAAAGTCAACTGAACGTTATTTTAGTGTTTTATAATGATTTAATATACTTTGTTATACAAAACTACTTTGAAAAACTAACTGTCATATAAACGCACACGCGGAGTCAGAAAATCGCATTCATATATCTTGAAATGAAAATTGGCATATGTGAATAAAATTTAGCTTAATGACAATAATTTAAGAAAGAGCGTCTAGAAAGAGCGCACTTTCAACAAAAAATGTATAAAATATATCGTATTTTTAAACTTACACTAGAAAGACGCTTATCTTCACTGACAGTCTCTCTCGTTTTTTTACGAATTTAACGAACGAAAATAAGAACTAGAAAAGATTCTATATACATATTGCGGTGAATATTAATATGAGGGGTTTCACATCGAGTGACCCAGCCCGATTATCAATTATGAAAATAGAGCCACCTTGCATTAAATTTAGATAACTTAAACGGGGTCTAAAAACATAATGTCAAGCTATAGCTTTTACAACTGTTTGTCATTGTTGGTCACCGTGGTTATCAGCCATGTATCTGCACAGCGATGTTTTGAAATGACATAAAGAGTGCGGATACATAAGACTACGGGGGAGCGAGTACCAGAGGCGCGCACCCTGAACACTGAACGATCACAGGCCCGTGTCGTTACGCGAAACTGGAACTGAGCTCTCTTGCATCTGATCTACTGGAGGACCGGGCTTCATTTTTCTTAAAGAGGGTGACAAGGTACGGCGGTTGTCCCATATTGATTGCTTTATACAATAGCACCGCTGCAAAGTACCCCCTCCTCTCCTTAATAGTTAACCAGTCCAGTCTACTCCTGTGAGGAGAAATGAAAAAACGCTCTATAGATATGTTTATAATGTAAAAAACAATAATCTTGTGCCAAAAATGAAGAGCTGAGAAAAATGACTTTAAAGATTGCAAATTGCATGTAAACAAAGTAATTATATACTATAAAAATATTCAAAAACTTATAGGATGCTTTATAAAACAATTTGGAGCTTTGCAGCATATAAAGTGAGCTTTAATGAATAGTTTTATCAAGAAAAAAAGTTAATTTTTTTACCCATCTTAGTGTACTCTAGCCTTAAATAACGTAGTCGTAAAAAATATTACATACAAAAAAGTTGTATTTTTTGAGGTCTGCAACTTTACCGTGGTAAATTTTATTAAAATATGAAATTTATTTACGATACAGCTAAAATACGATTTTTCAATATCTTTAAAAGTTGTCCTATATGGGAATATACTTATCGGATATGGCTGCTAATAGATACGTTAGCTTCCTATAATAAGATAAGTAACCTCTTTAAGCTTTAGCCCGTTTGATGACAGTTTCGTTGCGGTATATTACATAATCTTGCAGATTACATTCACACATGCATCCATATATATGCCTCGGCTAGACTTACGCTTTGACAGAGTCTCTATTTAACTTTAACCATTGAATAATATCGAGCCTATTTCCGCAAATAAATATTGTGCAGCATGTAAAAATACAGAATATTATTCTCTATCCATTGGACTTTTCTAAATTTATCTAACTGTGCTTGTATTAGTTTTGTTGCACTTTCAAAGTTAAATAGTGACTCTGTTAAAGCGTAGGTCTAGCAGAAGCATTAGGGGAGAGTAGTACACGTTGAATCAGCGTACGCGATGGAAATACTGATTTATTTTTATTCTAAAAAATTGTAAGTGTAAAAATCATTGAGTTTCAATAATCATATTGTGAATAACACTCTATGCCCGAATTTTCGAACTCTAAACTTAATATTAACACGTGAGAATGTATAAAAATGTGTTTTTCTAGTTTGCTACAAAATATATTCTTATCTTGGTAACTCGATTAATTTGTTGATACGTATTCCATGAATGTTTTACTTGGTAGATAATAATTCTTATAAATCGATGTTTAATATTCTATGTTAAATAACGTACTGCTTAACATTTATATATTACTATAAGACGATTAAATCTCTGTTAACAGTGGTCATACATATAAAGTACACACTGTATAATATCGAAAGAGCCTGAGTTAAGTTGGTAGCGTTGAAAATTTAAAAAAAGTTTTTTGAGTACTTAAGAGTAACTCATTTCTAAACTCTTAGATTGCTGTAATTCATGGGTACGATTTCTCATTGATATTTGTCAAGGTCAAAGAGCTAAATGCGTTCTTTTCAACTCAATCTGCCTTTATTCGATAAATTTTATATAATTGTTTCAAGAAATCAATTTTAATCAATACCTTAAATTATTTTCTTAAATATCAAACGAGATAACCTATTATAAAAGTATTATTTATAGTAGATTGAGACAATGATTCATTGTGTAGACGATAAGTGCATAAAGTTCATAGTATATCACATTTATTAATATTAATTGTTCTAATTCATGAAGTATTTCACAGCATATATGAATCGCATAATGTTCTATAGGCAATGAGCTATCTATATATACTGGATTTGTAAGTGATTTTAATTAAAACATGTATTTATACAATAATTTGTTGGTTTTTAAGATATTACACTTTTTTCAATGACGAAAATTTAAGGCTCTCCCTTGGAGCGGTCGTGCCTAAGAAGGCGCTATTTTCATGGTTGATTTTCAGGCTAGGACAGTTTACGTGAAATGCCTGATACAAGGGATAACTTTACATTACGAGCAGAAAGCTAAGACGCGAAATCTAAGTTTCCTGCATATCACCCATGTATCGTTGGATGGCGCCACTCTCGCGATGCAGCTACCACAGAGCGGTCGATTCGCCTACAGTCAGTCGTTCGTCGCGCCCCTCCCACTAGCTCCGCACGCGGGCTACTTATCACGGGGCCGTTCGACGTTCAACAGTTGGTCCTTCTTTTATCATTCCACGCGCCAGTTTGCGGCGAGGCCTCAATTTGCGTAAATTCGCTCCGTAAGAGGCAGTGAGGACGACGAGTCTGCGGAGGGAAATTCAATGGGGGGGGGGGGGGGGTGGAGATGTTTGAAAGACAGACAAAGGTCGAACTATTTGGATGGATTTCGCAAGGGGAAATCGAGGGGCGACTATTGAGAGAGTAATGCAAGAAATTCGTAGATGAAATTAATATTTTTCTTTGATAGAGATGATAAAAGTACTCATTAATGTATGAATTCATAAAATTTCTGTATTTCGGACCCCCAGAATGAGGCTATGATAATTAAACATTTTTTCGACTTGTTTTTTGTACACAAAATAGCTCATATTGCTTATACTACTACTACGTAATAGCTTCTACAGAAAATTGATTTAAAAAGGTTGAGAAACAATAATAAAATAATAAAATATAAGTCAAAAAATTTTATTTCATAAAAAGTTTACGTTACTGCCATTTAACTGGATAAACGAGAAATGCGTAGTTAGGCTTTGTTTATTAAGGTGATGCTAAACCCCCTGTCACCGTCAAATACGGGGAATCACTTATTTCATTCAATTTTCAATTTTGAGAAAATATCTGTATGGTAAGTTGTTGTTTTTGATTAGGAGAATAACGTTTCATAAAGATATTTGCTAAAAATTGAAAATTAAATGAGAAAAGTGGTTCCTCGTATTTGTCGGTGACATTGGCTTTAGCATCACCTTAACAAGAAATGACAGGTTCTTATCTACTACAGGAATGACTGGGGTCAGTGCATTATCTGGGTTTTCTTAATTAAAATAAATATTAATTGTATTAAACGTTGAATAGGTTACTATATTCCTTATCTAAGCATGATAAAAAAATACTTAAATGTATAAGGTATGCATTAATAGTTGAGTCTATGTCTAGACTCTAGACGTAGCATTTGTTTGTATAATATCCGCTAATTTATGTTTTATACAGAGCATTTCTACATCTCAACTTAATATCAATTTTATCACATTTTAGACGTAATTATCTTAATAAATAGTAAACATATAACCTGTATTTCATTCGATTGCATTTTCATTACTGGCAAACTTATTGTGTAACAAAGTACAATACTATGTTGTGTAATTGCTTGTTGTCTAATTTTTCAGTCATTAGATAAAAAAGAGAAATTATTTGGCAAATTGACAGTCATTGTTTATCCCGTAAATGTAAAGATATTTCAAACAAAGACTTTGTATTATATATAAATATGTTTTGTATTATTACAATAGTTGCAATCGATAATAATGAGTAATAAGAGAAGTTCAATGACCGAGCTCCTTGCATAGATTTTGCAAAGGGCTTTGCTTGTTAACAACAAATGACAGGTTCTTGTCTACTATGGGAGATTGGGATCAGTGAAATATTTGGATTTCTAAATTATAAAAAAAAATTTTATATATATTTCTATATATATATAAAGCGCAGAAGAAAAGTAAGAATATTCGAAAATATAAGGACTGCTCATTTCACCTTGTGTGACCATCTCGCCTCCGTCTCCCCTAGCTGATGAGAAGTATTTTTAACGTCGAGGAGAAGAGTGTGCGAAGATGGAATGTGTTTATCAGTGCGTACGCTAGAGTAAGGTACCTACTGTTAATTTATTATAATTTTAAGATTATTTATTAACGCGCCAGTCGAGATTTAATAAATGCGTGATCGCGTTAGTCATTGTATTACTAAATGATATTGATTTAAATATATATGAACTCTAAACGCAAATAGTTAGTTCTTTATTTCTGAAAATTATTATTATTAAGCATTTGACAAGCTATTACTTCCTTATTGATTTATTTCAATTATTACTTTTGAATAATCTTATTTTTCTTATAATCTATTTACATAAATTAATATTATAACGCAATATGTTTATCATTAGTATATATTATATATACACATACACACATACGTGCACACACATACACACACTCACTCATTACACACACCTACATTTTCTAAAAATAGTATATTTTGATTCCTAATGTCTTAAAACATGTTTTTATAATAATTTTAGCTTTATTTTACCATTACAAAACTTTCTCTAAGCTGAAGCAAAAGTTCTTATTCATTTTGAAAATGTACGAAACTTTAAATTTATAATTTATCAACCTATGTTCCATATAATCCTAAAACCATTATTTCTTATAAAAAATAATAACCTCTTTCCGCTTTCAAACTAATTTGTTTCCATTCAAACCCTCCTTCTCAAACATCACGCAAAATCCCCAACCTCTCTCATCCCCGTCTCCTCCTCTTTCCGTCGTAGTCGCAGTCTGTGCTCGCCACGCACGCATCACCAGCGGTATCCTGTACATACACATCCGCAGTTGGCAGTCGACTGCAGGCCTCGACTCTTGATAGTGCTTTCATAGTAGCGAGTTCCCGAGGGAATTTTAAACTTTAATCTGCATGTCTTGAGTTACGCACGAATAAGTAAAAATTATGCGGTTTGCACTTGAATCCTATGAGTATATGTTATATTTGAGTCTTGAGACACAGTTGAGAATGGCTAAATTTAATTCTCGAATGCAATAAAGACAGTGTGGTTGCCCTAATGCACAGAAATGCTATTGGGATTCGATCTCGCTATTCGAGGATATGCCAGATACGTAATGAAACCTGCACGTATGCAAATAAATGCTATAGTATAATGTAGCCACACTTTTCGAAATAAGTGCCCATCTAAGTCCCCGTTCAAATACTTGCGTAAACTATAAGTGTTGACTACAGCGTCCTGAAATGCTGAATTATATCTAGCGATACCTTTGAACGTGCACGCACACTGAATGTGAGTGCAAGCATTACAAGAATAGTATAGGACACTCGCAGAAGCCTCTTTGTTCTGCACTATAATTAGAGAGGCTCCAGAAGCATCGGCTATGACTCCAAATTTTGACTCGGAGAGGGACCAAGTAATGTATTACTTGCAAGGATCCTCAAAGCAGGTCTCTTATAACACAAGTTGCATCAAGTATCTTAAAGTTTTTGAATGTACGCGCAGTTCCGCTGCGTACGCATCGAAAACTATAATATACTTATTGGCACTTCTGTTGCGAAGATAGCCGTACGTTTAACGCGCGCACGATGAGAGACCGTGCGTATACCCGCGCGCAAGAGGAAATCCAAAAATCATATCGAGCGCCGACATTTGCGCTTCAGGTGAGCCGAAGCGCTGAGCGATACCTTGAGGCGCGACTGCGATTGACTGAATTTCCGAGGAGAGAACAGCGTCGCCGCGAACGTTCTACGGCAACCTTCATGCTCGATAGCAGAACCGCGTCGCCGCGAGCGCTCTAGGCTACCTTCATGCTCGAGGGCAGGCTGGGGTCTACCTGTGGGTCTACCTTCATGCCCGAGGGTAGCTACAGTAACCTGCGGTAACCTGCGGTAGACTTCATGCACCTGGGCTTGCTTTCATGATCGATGGTACATCGGGTAAATCGATGGCTAACTTCATGCCTCAGACCTGTCGCCGATCACGAAGATAGCTCTTAGAGTCCAGTGTGGCTAACTCGCACAGACGTCTCGATTCTGCGCAGTAGAGCCTCGCGCTCATTGGCTTACGAAGTGCGCGCGCGCTTTGAAAGAGTACGGGAGGGAGCCGCCAAGAGAGCGAAAAATCGGCCGGGCCAGGGTTCAAATCCCACCACTATCGCTTTTTTTTTTTTTTTTTTTAATAACGCTTAAAGCTAAATACTCCACGCATAAGAGTTCAATAAGTAAATTGTTTAAATTAAGACTTTCACTTTTAAAACTACATACACCACGTACAAAATTATGATTTAAATAAAATAAATATTTTAAAATAATTAATTTATGTAACTTTCATACATGGGGTATTTATTAGTTTAACGGATTTAAAGATATTAAGCAATTTTGTAGTTAAGAATTAACGGTTTAATCATTAAACAATATTTTTATTGACCTTTATGTATGGGGTATTACCTTGATATCCATATGGTTTAATTAAAACAATTTATTTATAGAATTTTCGTACATGGGGTATTTGGTTATAAGAGTATTAATTTTTTATATATATGTTTCGCAATCCAACTTGAACCCTTCGGTCAAATCGCATAACCCTTTTTCTTCGATTATTATCGGGGCCATTCGGTCAGTTCTAAAATTTCCTTAGAACATGCCATGAATACTAGAATGAATTTAATATTTATTGAATAAAAAAATAGAAAGATTAATTAATTTAAGTACTCCAAGCGCAGCAATAAAAACAATTTAAATAATAAAACTATAAGCTCCTTAACCCTACTAACCTAAGCACAGTAATTTTGAATTATTTAAATGACTTATTGAATTATTAAAAAAAAATTTTTTAATATTAAACTATTTATGTAACTATACTAGTATGTTTTTCTAACCATTTCGCTTTCTCAAAGAGAAACTTTTGTTAGGATGAAAAAACGCAAATCTGCTGCCAATTCATTGGCAGTTAACCCTGTAGAAATTATAAAATGTAATAAAATGTAAGAAAATGTAATTAAACGTAAAAAAAACATAAAAAACTGTTGTATTTCGGACATTTTTACATTTTTTTACATTTTTTTTACATATTTTAAAGTATTATTATGTTTTCTTACGTTTCATTACAATTCCTTATTTGAAAAGGAAATATTCTGTTCTAATTTGTCACCGATAGGTAGCGAGGCATGTATAAATCAATTCACATGTACAAAATAGGAACTTTATTTATATTTATATTTTTTTCTCTGCTCTAAATAAATATTTCTAAAAAAACGACATACTTTGTCCTCCGTATTCTTATCAGGAACCTTCAGTTAAAATTTCAAAAGCTTTCATTGTTAACTCTTGAAGAAAAATGCATTTGAAAATATACAACTATAGTAGTATATTTTCAAATATTTATTTTATTTAAATCATAATTTTGTACGTGGTGTATGTAGTTTTAAAAGTGAAAGTCTTAATTTAAACAATTTACTTATTGAACTCTTATGCGTGGAGTATTTAGCTTTAAGCGTTATTAAAAAAAAAAAAAAAAAAGCGATAGTGGTGGGATTTGAACCCTGGCCCGGCCGATTTTTCGCTTTCTTGGCGGCTCCCTCCCGTACTCTTTCAAAGCGCGCGCGCACTTCGTAAGCCAATGAGCGCGAGGCTCTACTGCGCAGAATCGAGACGTCTGTGCGAGTTAGCCACACTGGACTCTAAGAGCCTATCTTCGTGATCGGCGACAGGTCTGAGGCATGAAGTTAGCCATCGATTTACCCGATGTACCATCGATCATGAAAGCAAGCCCAGGTGCATGAAGTCTACCGCAGGTTACCGCAGGTTACTGTAGCTACCCTCGGGCATGAAGGTAGACCCACAGGTAGACCCCAGCCTGCCCTCGAGCATGAAGGTAGCCTAGAGCGCTCGCGGCGACGCGGTTCTGCTATCGAGCATGAAGGTTGCCGTAGAACGTTCGCGGCGACGCTGTTCTCTCCTCGGAAATTCAGTCAATCGCAGTCGCGCCTCAAGGTATCGCTCAGCGCTTCGGCTCACCTGAAGCGCAAATGTCGGCGCTCGATATGATTTTTGGATTTCCTCTTGCGCGCGGGTATACGCACGGTCTCTCATCGTGCGCGCGTTAAACGTACGGCTATCTTCGCAACAGAAGTGCCAATAAGTATATTATAGTTTTCGATGCGTACGCAGCGGAACTGCGCGTACATTCAAAAACTTTAAGATACTTGATGCAACTTGTGTTATAAGAGACCTGCTTTGAGGATCCTTGCAAGTAATACATTACTTGGTCCCTCTCCGAGTCAAAATTTGGAGTCATAGCCGATGCTTCTGGAGCCTCTCTAATTATAGTGCAGAACAAAGAGGCTTCTGCGAGTGTCCTATACTATTCTTGTAATGCTTGCACTCACATTCAGTGTGCGTGCACGTTCAAAGGTATCGCTAGATATAATTCAGCATTTCAGGACGCTGTAGTCAACACTTATAGTTTACGCAAGTATTTGAACGGGGACTTAGATGGGCACTTATTTCGAAAAGTGTGGCTACATTATACTATAGCATTTATTTGCATACGTGCAGGTTTCATTACGTATCTGGCATATCCTCGAATAGCGAGATCGAATCCCAATAGCATTTCTGTGCATTAGGGCAACCACACTGTCTTTATTGCATTCGAGAATTAAATTTAGCCATTCTCAACTGTGTCTCAAGACTCAAATATAACATATACTCATAGGATTCAAGTGCAAACTGCATAATTTTTACTTATTCGTGCGTAACTCAAGACATGCAGATTAAAGTTTAAAATTCCCTCGGGAACTCACTACTATGAAAGCACTATGAGAAGCATCGGCGCGGCGCATCGCTGGCATTCTGGAGGCCCGTTGCATCGCAGTCATACCTGGCATCAGGCTGGTCGTATTCAGATATGCGAGCACGCTGATCGTCATTAGGTTGCCCGCAACGACGACGAGACGATCGTCGCTCTGACGCAGTTGCGTCCAGCTTTAGACACTCTTGCCATTCTGCACGTCTGGCTCTGACTGCATGGCTATGGCAGTGGACGAGTGGAGCATTCTCCCCTCGTTCGGGGAATTTTCGCCGCGTGCCTCGATCTCGCCGACGAGAGACGGGGAGAATGTAGGGAGGCTGGATGGATGAAGCGAGAGTGGATGGATGTCTTGGTGCGGATTGTTGGCTGCATGTGGTGCAAGAATATTCATTTTTATTATTGTGTTGTTTTTGGGGGTAGCCGTGCTAGGATCGTAGTCAAAAGATAATTTTATTATAAATCTTCATGCAATAGAGTTATAAATGCTTCAAATTGTAAATAATACTATACTGTAGCATGAAATGTATATACATAATCTGAATATTTTGCGAAAACATTGTAAGAAAATTAATTTGCACGATTATTCCCCTTGAATAGCGATTTTTTGCGACAACGATGTTTTAATCGTTAAGATTTAACAATATGAAACAACAAACCGTAGATATTTATAATTTTATTTATTGCTATAACTATCCTAACGGGTATTCAAAAATTTTTTTTATTGTTTTTATTACACATGAGTTATTGCTTTAACAAAATACATCATACTTTTTTAATTTGTACAATTTCAATTTTACTTTACTTTTTATTTATCGCGGTCAAAATTGTTTTTTGATTTCAGTTCAAAAATATACATTTACATTTGGTTTTCATTTTATAACCGTAAACGTGCATTGAAAATCCTTTTCGCCAATCTTTCCTACAAAATACAATCAACACAGAAAACGAAACAACTGATTCGACAACAAGTTATCTTCATTAGCAAACGTTTTAATTATCGGGCATGCTACCGAATCACGCTTGCTCGTACACCCGTACACGCAATTCCACGCGATCCTCTTTACTCTGCATCCAGCCCCCTCTCAAAATATTTCGTTCCTTTTTTCCAGAGGGAGGCACGTAACAATTACAGCGGGACAAATAAATTTCCACGAAACGTTAAAACCCCGCTGCAAAGAACCGAATAAAAAAATTGCTGGGGGTCAGTAGCAGCAGCGAAACGTGTAGTTACACACACACAAAAAGAGAGAAAGAATTTCCAGCGCATTCCAGCAACAGCGAGATTGCGCGAAAATCGCGACGCAACAACAAAACAAATGCAACTAATTTAACTGCTTTCAAACGATTAATCCGAGGCATTTAATTTGATAGTCGTCAGTGCGCATACTTGTGATTCTTTCCCACCGACAAAAAAGGGTCGATGCGTTTTTAGAAAAGCGCTCGAAGTATTTTCCGTTGTTTCGCGGAATCGATGCGAGCGCTGGATAAAAGCGTTTTGTAAATAAAGATCGATTGCGAGTGCAGGGTTTCATGAGTAAAACAAGAGGCGAGTCGAGAGGGGGACATGTGTTTCATAGAATACTGCGAATAATGAAGCGGGGAATTGCCTGCTGATAAAGTGCTGCCACTGGATAAAAGTGGCTTTTCATACTGTGCTCATTAAATCACTGTGTTCAATGCTCTTATTTTCGATTCTGTGGAAATTGAAAGATTAATAAAAAATTGTATAGAGAAGAGCGCAGTTATTTCGATCAAGTGAATAATACGCACTAAATTAATAAATATTAACACCTAATATAACCGATAATGAAAGTAAATTAATCTCTTATAAGTTGTATTATAAAAAAATAAAACCCAAGTGTGAAAAGTTTATTTTTGAAACTCCGTGTGAGAAGCTCGGTTTCTCATTCGCGGATAGCGTGGGCGACGTGCCCGATTTACGCATTTTCACCTGAGCGTGCGTGAAGCATTTTGTTTCGTGCATGACGTGTAAAAACAATCATTTAATCGCGAAAAAGCATTACGTATCTAGTTGAACAATTGAAATAATTAAAATATTTTTAAATAATGGAGAAATTTTGAAATATCTAAAAAATTTTGAAAATTTTGGAATAATTCGCAATCTGGAAAAATTTAGTTATTTGGGAAAAATTGACAAAATAATTGAAAAATTGACAAAATTGTTGAAAAATTGACAAAATTTTTGAAAAATTGACAAAATTTTTGAAAAATTGACAAAATTTTTGAAAAATTGACAAAATTTTTGAAAAATTGACAAAATTTTTGAAAAATTGACAGAATTTTTGAAAAATCGACAAAATTTTTGAAAAATTGACAAAATGTTTTAAAAATTGATAAAGGATCAAAAAAATTTAATTTTTGAAAAATTAAAAATATTTTGAAAATTTTTTCAATTTTTTGAAAAATTTTTTAATTTTTTGGTATCTATTTATGAAAATACTTCTAACTCGAGTTAACAGGTCAAAAGCGAATTTTAACATCGACAAAAAAGCTTTTTACCATATAACTTTACAGCTATGCATTTTACATGAAAAAGTTAAATAGAAAAGTTGTAGATCTTTGAAAAATACAACTTTTATTTCTGGACACCATTTTACGTAAAACATGTTAGGTAAAAAAAATTAAGGAAAAAGTTGTAGATCTCAAAATAACACAACTTTTTATGGTAGCAAATATATTTTTAAAAATGCTTTTACCCAAGAAACAGCCTAAAAAACGAATTTTCATACACATTATTTAATAACAATTGCGGTGCAGCACGCCCAATCGATCTTAAATTCTTTTAAAGATGTCACCATTTTAATAAAAGCTTTATATCCAAAGTACGACCACTTAAACACGATAGTATTTTTTTTTTACTAAATACATCAAATTTTAGAACAGAGTATGATTGCCAAGTACGAGAGTCGGCTAAGCCTCGAAACTCGACATCACACAAAGATGCATATTTTACGCACAAATTGTGAATATTTTCCGAAATGGATCAGTACAATTTATTTTCAAATGTAACTTTTTTTCGCAGAATGCTTAGTTTTCAAGTTATAGCCCAAAACCCGTTTTTAGCGATTTTTTAAAGTCGTCACATTCAGCATTTATTTGAAGGATCAATCCCAAAATAGAACCATCAGGTTGCTATGCTTAGGAGAGTTTTTGTGCAAGCAATTTAAAAGCTACGTTCAGGATCGGGATAAAAAAAATAGAATTTCATATTGTGCTGGAGGAGATCTCTCCTAAAACTTCAGCTTGATTGGTAAAAAATTGCGTGAGATATCTTATCTCACACATTTTTCGCTAACGAAAATATAAGGCACTTCCGTGTCGCGGTCGTGCCTAAAAAGGAATTCGACATTTTGACCAATGTTTAACCAGAGAGCCACCTCAAAAGATCAGTAAATGAATTCTCTAGAGATATATTAATGCAAATGATTAAATTTACAATTACTGACTAGTGATCAACAGATTCTTTAAAAAATCTCGAAGAACTAAATACAACTTCTACTCGAACAAAACCGCTTATCACGTGCCGTACAACCATTAGAATCCTCATTAATGCTTTCTAACGTCGTAATTGCAATTGGCACTCGCGTCACGTATATCTACGAATCCCGAGCCGCAATCGACGCAGTTTACTGAATTCCAAACCATCTTGCCATCACTATTGCGCCCAGAGGAACAATTTTGCAGTATACACTTCCTGAGTATAGCTGTACTACTTGTTAATTTTTCAAATGTCCGGGATGTGCAATTGCCGCAATTAATTACTGATTTTTATCATTGATTATCCCACGGGCTCTAATTATCAACCACCACCTGCGAGTGGTATTGAGAGTTCGAATTTACAGCCTTTGGAGCGAATATTATCCATTCTGGTACGATGTAGAATCTCTGGATTGGACGTGGCAAACATCTGCATGTGATTGAAAGCTTTTGAAATACTCCTTTGAAGGGGTTAAATTAAAAGCTCACCGTAAATTGTATATTTTTTATTATTAAAGAAAATTAACTTTCTAAAATTACAATATTCAAACAAACAAGAGTTTAAAAACTATTGGTGAATTAATAAATCAGTCAATAAGAATATATTTCAATCAAATTTTTAAAACAGTTTTAAGCATAGTGCATTATAATTATAAAACGATTGACGAGTATGAAAAATCGAATTTAATTTTCGGGTTGAGTAAAAAAATGAAATATATTTTAAATAGTAGATTACTATATCATTTTTGAATGGACCAAGAGATTATTGAGGAGTACGACTCACCATGGACGCATAGACAATCCTGGTCTCCAAAAAGGACGGAGGGATGCAAGTATGCGTTGACTATTACTGCGTGAATCAGGTGACCGTCTCGGATCCATACCCCATGCCGAAGATGGACGACCTCCTGCATGCCGTAGGATCAGCTGAATTCATGTTAACCATAGACCTGAAGGTCAACTTCTGACAGATACCATTAAACCCGGAGGACCGGAAGAAAACGGCGTTTGTGACGTTATTTGAAGATGAGGACCATCAAGGATATGACTCCACCCAGAAAGGAAAAACAACTTATGCCCTTCCTGTAAACTTGGTTTCGCCGCTTGGTGCCGAACTTTGCACGAAACGCTCGGCCACTTACGAAGCTCACCAAAAAGGACAAGCCCTGGATTTTGGACGATGAACAGCAACGAACATAAGAGGACCTCAAGCAACACCTTATCGAGTCGGCAATCCTATGCCAACCCGACCCGACGCGGGGGTTATTTATTTGAAAATTATAGTAAGAAATGTATCGTGTAGAATCGTTTATTTATTTGGTCTAGAATAGTGAAATGAAAAGTTGAATAAAATAAAAAGTCGTTTGACAGTTCGATCAAGACACGTCCAAACGTAACATGGTTATGATTTTTCATTTTTCATTTTTGTATAAATACGCGTATTTATTTGGACTCTGAAAACTCGCCAGACCAACAAACCAAGTTTTTCAGAGTGCAACAGTTCCGATAAGAGCACGAGAAAGCGATTTTTATGCAGTATAAGTGCACGTGCGCACATTGTGTTATTTTTAATCAGAGACCTGTCCATAACAAAAAGTTTCGTTATATTCTTTACGGATTACTTTGTTATTTTAAATTTTTAAAAATTTTTAATAGTACATTACTCCCGCATTTGCGGGAATAAAATACATGAGGGAATAAAAAGCTACTTTAGTCCCGCGTTGCAGGTCATTCAGTGGCTAATACAGTTAAGTCGTGAATACAATTCTTTTTGATTTCAAATCTGCATCCAAGTACGAAGAAAAATGTTCGTTGTGTGATAAAAGAAGTGACTACGCCGTTTTCAAGATACAAGATTGATCAAAATTAAGAAAAGAATATACAACCTCAAATATCTTAATAATAAATGACCTCGGATAGTCTGGGCAAATAACTCAGCCAAGAGATAGTCAATAGCTACTTTTTTCAATAAATAGATCAACTACTCTCAAAAATTTTACATCATAGATTTCCAAGACATAATAATTACAAAAAGGGACAAAAATGGGGGGGGGGGCATATATCAGTGTTGGGCAAATTGGTACTTATTACTTTGAAGAAAAGTATAAGTATAATACTTGAAAAACAGGACTTAAGTGCAGAAGTAATATAATTAAGTACCGAGTACTTAATAAAAGTACTTAAGTAATTTTTTTAGGTACTCGGTACTTGTCCGACGATAATTATGTACCGAGACTTAATAAAAGTACTTAAGTAAGTTTTTTAGGTACTCGGTACTTGTCCGACGATACTTAAGTACTCTTGTTGTACTTGAAGTACAAGAACTTAGAAATTTGTAATTAAGTACCGTTTTTTAAGTAGCGCCCAATACTGTCGAAATATCGCCGTTTAAAAAAAATACGTTTTCGTGTATAATAAAAGAAGGAAGATAGCTTATCAAAAATTTCGGCAGAAAATTGGTAATTTTATGCTCTATTAAATGTATTTACACTGAAGGGATCATAATATTTTTAACATAATGAAATAATTTACCTTATTGATTTCAGAATATCTAAATATAAAAATTCTTATAAAAGAAAAAAATCTACTTTTTACACGCAAATTTTTTTTCCCGCAAATGCATTTTTTAAAATTATTTTTGTCTATATTAATATACATTTTCAATAAATTCTAGTTCTTACCGGGAGTCCCTCTTTTTAAGTCAATATAGTGGCCTCAGTGTAGTGCAACACGGGAATAAAGTCGAGTATTCCCTCGGGTGATCTCTCGCTTCGCTCGGGCAGTAAACCCACCCTCAGGAGTAATCTCCGACTTTATTCCCCTGTTACATAATGTACTATTGTTAAAAAATTGTATTTCAATAGATATAACTTGCTTTTTTTATAAATTATCGAATCTATTATACCTATAATATGTACTGCATATAAAAATTGATACCATAAAAGTGGAAATAAAAAAGTAAATAGAAAAAAATCATTTCAATTATTTACAAGTATAGACCACAAACAACTTGAACAAAAAAGTATCAATAACCAATCCAAACACAAACCAGCAAAACACGTTGAACCAAACACCGATAAATCCACGCATCATTTATTACTTTTACCAGCGTTTCGCATCTGTGAGGGAAAAAAAATAACAAACCCACCCAGAGTTTTTCTTTTTCACACAGTCAACGCGAAAAAAGTCCACAAAACTTTGTTTTCCCCGAGCCAACAATCCCGAACCCTCGCCGAACGTTTATTTACGGGTGCGATCCACCACATCTCCAAGTTACATAGTTTCATTCATTTATAGGTGCTATCTGTGCTCGTGCAAATTCCAGCGCCTACTGCCGGCATGTTAGTAGTAGTAGACGGGGAAACGCTTCTGTTTGCATACGCGATCGGGATCACGCATCCGCGCTAGCTACCTTTAATTTATATGGGTTTGCTATTAATTACTCGCCCCAATGCGACCGATGACGGCGATGACCGACCGAGAGGGACAGAGAGCGATGGTGTATAGTTAATCAGTTGATTGGTGATGTCTGCCTGCGCCCGCACGTGTATTTGTCCGTATACGGATACACGGTAAAGAGAGAGAGAGAGAGAGAGAAAGATAGATAAATAGAAAAACACTTTACCATAGTATATACAAAAAATTATAAGGGCATAATACCTGCATATAATAAATTCATATCCCAATAAGTTATTTGAAAATTGCACATAAGTGATCGTATTAATATATCGCATTAAAATTTAATTTATTTACAATATTAACATTCTAATTAATGAACTAAAAGTAAATGTTTGCATTAGTTAACCGGTTAAATCATTATGAATATTTGATTTGATGCATGTATTTTGAGCCAGGGTTTGATTTAAATTAATTAACTGATAATGATAGATGCTCTGTGTATGTTTGATAGATAAATTATTTATCTGTGTTTTGATTAATCGAGTAAAATATACAAAATGTACGGTTGTTGTGTAGCATTATTAATAACATTACAAACTTTACAGGGTTTAAATAAAGAATTTCAAGAGTTTATTTTATTAGTCGAATTTAAGCTTTTATTAATGACGCATCATCAGTAAAGACTTCATAAATGTAATACCAACTGATAAATGTCATAATTATGAAATCCTCATTCCATGACAAATAAATAATGAATACTATGAAAAATAATGTGTACCAGTAGATCTGTTTAGAATGTTCAATAGAATTTCAAAAAATATTGATCATCACCTTGAAATGCCGTTATTTGAAATACTTTTTATCTCAAGAATTCAATACAACTTCAAATCATAAGCATGTTCTCGAAGACGTCAACCCCTCCAAATCGAAAGTAACAGCACCAAACAGAACAATTCCAAGCACGCACGTCTCCATTTATAATCACGTTACCGAGCCTCCATATACACACGTGTCGCGAGCGAAGGTAAGCAGCAACAGTAGTAAAGCGGCAGGCCCGTGGGGGTGCGTTGCGGCAAACTACGCCCCGGCGCGAAAAGTTCAACACAACTTCATAACATCGGCTTCGCTGCTGCGAATTAGCGGCTCGCGAAGACTACATATATATACGGCAACGAGCTGCTCGGTACCCAAAACGCCCGGGAGTCGGGGAAGCCGGCAGTAGCAGCAGCAGCAAATTTGTTCTAGCGTGAGCTTACATGGCTTGCGTTAAGTACATGTAGATATCCAGGAGGCGGTTGTACGTGTGTATATGCGCCTTCGTTGTTCATGCATATGCATGTGGGGGTTGTATGTATGTGAGTTGAGACTGAGTCGCCGAGCGCACGATAAGAAGTTGGGCGAGGCAAGTTTCTACTCTGGCGCTCGTTATAAAATTATCGGATACATTATGCACTGCGTTCGATATTTCTAAGCTCCGGCTCTGGCTCTTGTTTGACGGGCTTTACCCGTGGGCTTTGAGAGTTCGCCAGTGTCCTATAGTGCTATAGGGTGAACGACTGAAGTACTGAGGACATAAAGATGATATCATAAATGAATATTTTATTGATTTTTAGCTGAATATTTGTATGGAAATCTTACTATTTTAACCAGGCAATGTTATTGATTCACGTAACCGCAGAATTCTCAATCGCATTGAATAAATATAATTAAAGCAAAAGATAGAAATAAGTACGGGAATAAACGTTTGATTTATAAGCTCTATGAAATATTTGTAGAACCGGGAAAATAATTTAGTTGAAAACGTAAGAATAAATTACTATAAATAAAGTACAAAAATCCAAATTTAAAATAATAAAAAATTAACTGCTAAGCCGAAATAGAAAGCAAGAGAGCGTAATATAGAACCCACGAGGAATCAATGGCTCTAAAAAATTATTTGAATCTGGCAAGGCTCACGCGTCTTTCGGGTTAGCGTATTTTTGCAGCAAATCTTGCGCGATGAAATCGAGGGATACCGTGTACACTTGTCTTATGATTCTGTAAAAATAAACTACCGAAAATTGAAAATTTGTGTTTATATTTTTGTCGAATTATGTAAGTTATAAACAGAATTAATTTATCACCCTTACAATATGAATACTTTTAATCGCTAAATACATTTAATTCAGCGAAAGGTCATAAATTCGACTGCAAACCCGCCTATTCTCACGTCATCTATGCCACACAAACTCACTTCCAATCAAACCAATCGAATACAATAAAAACAAATAGAAAATAATTCCTTTTCGCAATCCACCCGCAGAAGCTCTCGCGCAGTCACAACTCTCGAGTATTGAAATCAGAAAGCACGAGGGCGTCAGCTTCTCAGACAACACCTCAGGAGAGCTTGCGCTCCCGCGACGGCAAAGCAGACTTTATACACACTCGCGGTGGGTGCCTGTATAAGGGCCAGACTGGGGAGTCACTGCGAAATTGCACGGGAGGAAAGTAGGGATAATGCGCCGCGGGCTAAGGTGCTTGCGGTAAATCTAATAACGTCCCTAATGTTGTTAACTCCCTTGTTCGCGTGTGCGTACTCTCTCGCGTTTGCTCTTCTGTCTGATTTTTTCTCTCGATCTTTCTTTTTTTTTTCTTTTCTTTTTGAGGTAACCTCTGTGACTAACGGCCGAGAATGCTTTTTCATTAGAAGGGAAGGGAAAGGAAAGGTCTTTGTGACTGCTAGTTGGGTCGTTGCGGAGGTGGAAGTAGGTTTTGCGGCTGCATTGTTTTTTCGCTTCGTTGTGTATAAGGTTTTGAGAGGGTTACTACATCTCAATAACGTTAACATGTTTGATTTTATAATAAGGTAAACGTACCAATGATCGGATAACATTCAAAATAAGTGTTTAATAGATACATGAAATAATTCGTAATCACCACAGATCTGTAGACTAATGATCAATTATGTGATTTTTATAGTTAATGTACGAATATTTTTTTATTTAATAACATACAGAGCTATCAACATGTGTCCGACTATTGGAATTAAGCTTCCAAGCATTGGTACGTTTACCTTATTAAGGGGAGACACTGTTGAAAATTAGCGTTATGTTTATCTTTTAATCTACAAAATATTATGCCAAACACATGCAAGAAGATGCTTCTAATCATATAAGAAACATGTAAATACAGTTTTGACAAAAATTATTAAAAACTGTAGAAGAAGATTTTTAGCGCATCATTTAATTGTATTCAAATAACTTTTTAAAATTTCATCTGCTCCTACAGTTTTTAATATGTTTTGTTGAATCTTTTTTTACATGTTCCTTAAATGATTTTAAGCAACTTTTCGCATGGAATTAGCATAGTATATTGTACATCAAAAGATAAAAAATTAAAACCACTAAATTGCCTATTTTCAGTAGTACCTCCCTGTTACGGATAGACTTAGTAAATATTTTATTGGATTAATGTGCGGTTTCGACATTTATTCAGTATTTATTTATACATTTTATAGGACTCGAATAACAACTAATTCTTCTTTTTATCGAACAATAATCGATTTGCGTTGTCAAGCAGTTTAGTTGTTGATTTAAGCTGCAAGAAGTTAATTGTTTTATAACTGCTGTCGTGACTACACATCACAGGAGTACTTTTATTGAGCTTGTCTTTTTAAAAATAATAAATCTCAAATTGAAATTGTATGCTGTTTGTGTTTTTCTCTCCTGATCTTTCTTTGGACGGGAACACTCCCCTTAAGTAATCTAATTTTACGAATTCTGCCAGATCAACATTATTGCAACAGTTTTTTATATTTAAAAGAACAGTAAATTGATATGTCGAGATATAGTCAGACAAGGCGATAGGTAGTTAGCCATTAGATAGCCAGGCGTTAGAGCCATTACGAAAACTTTAGTTACCCAGTACCCACTTCTATCGATAAATTAAGAGCGCTACACACGTGGAGGAACAATCGAGAGTCACCGGCCCATACGGGTATAGTTAAAACAAAGAGCAAAAGAAGCAAAGCAAATAGAGTAAAAGAAGCAGAGAGAACTGGGGAACGTTTAGCGTCAGATAGCGGAAATGTACGAGGCGTGGCGTACATTACATTACAAACTCGCTTGCGCACGTTATCTTTAAGGTTGAACAGGCTATGTCAAAAGTTAGATTTTCCGTGAAAAAATTTTCAACCAAAATGAAATCAGTAATCAACAAGATTAATTGTTTTTTATATTATATTTTTATTTTTATATAAATTTTGGTAAAACGTAAAATATTTAAAATAACATCAGATAACGCCATTTTTCTTATTATTGATTCAATTTAAATTTAACATAATTCAGTATTCAATTAATTATTTGCCATGTATTAATGGACTCTAAATATGGTATAGTACTACTTTTTATAAAGCATTTTTATCGATTTTACTTTTGTAATTACCGTTCATTCAGGAGTGTTTTAATCGATAATAATTCTTAGTTAAACGTACAGTATCTTTTCTTGCATCCATGAATAAATGACAAATTCTTAATTAAACAATGAACCATATTAGGCTTAAATCTTATCAATATTATTAAAACGTTATCAAAACGTATGATATGAAATATAAAGAATCTTCTTGATTATTGCTTCAATTCTAACACGGATAATTCTGTTCAGTTAAATATCTTCTATATCTTCACTGCGCCAAAAACGGCAAAAGTATTTTATCACAACAATTAATCATTATTGGTTTTACATAAGAAAGCTAACTTTTGACACGGGCTGTATAACCTGCACAACCTTTAAGGGGTTGGCCAGTCAATAGCCACAGCCGCAATCGTGGTATATAGAGGGGCTCGTCGGAATTTTCCTCCTCGCTCCTTCCTCTTTTGTGCGGCGCCGGCTGCACCGCAGATTCATGCCCGATCTTTCTCTCTTGCTCTCCGCTCTTGCGGACTTTTACAAACGACCTCGTCGTATTTCTCTTTCGCGCGCTGCTGCGTATATTTTCTTTTATTTCGAGAGTAGACTGTTGCGGGTGTCTGAGAAAATTAAGCTGATGGAGTGGTTCACTTTTTTGTTGTGGATATATGGAAAGTTCAGCGATGGCCTCTGGTTTTGAATGGATTGAGTTTTAATAGCGTGCGTTTTAGTATATTAAAATCTTACTCTTATTGTTCCTCGATAATACTTAATATCAAAGTTTATGTTTGTTATGATATAATAATTCTCATATTCAGCATAATAGAAAAATGAATACGCGATTTTATTTCTGCACATAAATAATACACTTTGATAGAAGTCTTGTTAGTCTTTATTTTCCTTGTTAATAACATTAATGTAAATATCGTAATTTAGATGTGAACTAAAATTTATATTTATAATTTTAAATAATAGAAATTTAATACATTATGGGACGATCTAATATCAATTATTGATAACCTGTGTTTAATAATTAATAAATTAAACTACGGACTGTTGGTATGAATTTACCTTGAATCAAAGTATTTATCTACGATCTATAATTTCTTTCTTTAATTATTCTTTGTAATTTTACGATCAAATCTTCACTTATTTACAAGTATTTTCGTTGATTATATCAAACGGCTACTAATAATACTTTAACCGACAAAATAAACAAAAAGTTCCAGATTCCAATTTCCATCATCAAACCAACCCATCGATCAAGTTAATTTCTCTCGCCTAGCGTACAATGCGTCTCGCACTGACTCTCCCTTTACACGTGTACTTCCCCACGCAATGCGTCGTGCTCGTAGGGCAGCGCATTACTGTCGAATCGTGGGGAAGTCGAGAACGATAAGCGCGAATTTAAAACGGCTAGCACCAGTATCTACCTTTGCACGGCGAAGAATCCTGCAGTCTTTTTTATTGCGGCCGGCGTTTTGTCGCAAAGATTTATGCATTCGGAGAATTAATGTCGGTTAGGTCGAGGCGTAAAAACTTCTTCCTGGGCAGATAAGTCATATTTTTCATAAAATTATTATTTGAATGATATTTAAGGAAACTTATTTACAATAAAAATTTTACAATTTTTGTTTTTGTTTTTCATTTTGTCCCCATAAGTAACGCATTTTTATTGATTTTCGTATGTCTTTAGTACACACCATCACGCTAATAACTACCCCCTCTCCCCCCTCCAAGCGTGACGTAATTTATGAATGACCCCCAACTAATTAATTCATAACTATGAATGAAATAGTGAAAGCAAACATGAATAAAAAGATAAAAGAGACGTGAAAACGTGCAGAAAAAACGTCTTATTCCCATATCCCGTGTAAAAAAATTAGTCTGGCACTAGTTTGGGATTAATCTGGCTTAACAAGTCTGGCGAAAGTCTTGCAAAAGTCTGGGAGAAGTCTGGCTTAGGCCACTATGCCAGACTTTTTTTGGAATTATGTCAAGATAACTCATTTTTCACAAGTAAATAATTAGAGTAGTACATTAATTATTAGTATCGACTAGAATATTGAAAATACGTACTTTTCGATAAAATAGGAGAAAAGTTTTATTACATATTGCAATCTTGTTTAAAATATGAATATTTTTAAAAAAAGAGACAAAAATTTAGGTTACTGGGAATTTGACATGACGCGGTGCTTTTGTTTTGCACATTTTGTCTAAAGTCTGGCATAGTGGCCAAAGCCATACTTCTGCCGGACTTCTGCAAGACTTTCGCCAGACTTATTGAGCCAGACTATTGCCACAAAATAATTTTTAGATTCAACAGATTTGTTAATATTATATATGAGCGATATACTCTTTACTATAAAATATTCAAGCAATATTGCCACGAACCTTTATCTCCGTTTTCACATTACTTTTCGAGAGTTGATAATTTTCTTATGACAATATTGTTCGATGATAATGTGGAATAGCCATGCGATGTTGTAATTTTATTGGTACAAAATGATTAATAAGTAACTTACAGAAGGGCTTTCCTGTACTCGGATACCCCTTTCGGAAAGTACTATCCAGATGATACTTCCTTCCTTTTGGGTGCCAAAGACCGTTTACTAAAAAGTATTTGTCGATTGTTGCACTTTTAAAAATAGATACAAATTTTAGTATATTACATACTTAAATATACTGTATCTGTATCTTTATGAAAAAGATAAATTTTGCCTATGACTGCATATAATACACAACACTGGCCCGACCATAGAGATATGCGACGGAGTCCGATAAAGGCGAGAGAATCACTTGCGCCTCTCGCGCCTCGTCTCCTTTATACTCCGCACACAAACACACGCATACACGATACTTCCTCCTCCTCTTCAGGTCTCATTTAAGGCTAACTGTCCACAACGGGGGTGTAAACTGCCCTTATCGGCCGGACGTTTATGCCCGCGCCTTATCTCTGAGAGAGTGCGAGAGGGAGAGTCGTTCTCTGTTGGATAGCGGGAAAGCTATTGCCGTTGCTTCTACGGTTGAAAGTGGGGTATGTATGTATGTATGACTGTACAATGGGTGAATGCAGGGAAAGACGCGGTTTTCAGGGTGGTCGGACGAAAAGGTTTGAGGGTGCTTTTTGTCCGTTTTGTTGGTGAAAATGGTTTATCGCGGTAGGTCTGAAGACTGGAAAATGTTAGGCGATTGTAAGTATAAAGGAGGGTGTTGAAAAAACTACGAATTTTGGTCTCCAAAGGAAAAGTAAGTGTATAGCGATTTCTCATGGTATTTACCTTGCCTGTCCTGCAGATAGTGGGAAAAATTTTTAATTTGATATATTTATAAACTTTTTAACAATATTTTTACAATTTTATAAAAATCTGCATTAAATTGTAATTCAAGCATTAAAAATGTAATTTTTGTAAAAAATGCCGCTACATAATTCATTCTTTAATATTTTTGTTTTAATTTCCTTTGGATGTACAGAAAGAAAATTTTATAATTTAATTTTACGTAATAAAAAATGGAAATAAATCATGGAGATTTTATATTTTCTGGGAGCACTATTCAAAGTTTTTAATACCTTTATTTACTTATGATCGAGGAGATTAAAAAGTTTAATTCTACGAGTAGATTAATTTACAGTAAAAGGTTTAGTCACATTTATGATGCTTTTCTAAATTAGGTATTTTGCAGAGGAATTTCCCGAAAGACCCAAAACTTATATTATTTTTCAAAATCTTAGGGTTATAAAAACATAAATAAACCCTGGTAGAAACGTTCCCCATATGTTCGCCAGATTTTACTCTATTTTATAGGGAATGACCAATTTCTGCTTAAAAGTCTGGCCAGAAACCCCGCTACCTGTCGACGTTTTCTCGTCAGAAACCTGACCAACTTATGGTTAATGAATACATAAATAGAAAATAACATTTAACGAATTTTTATAAGTTAATAATGATTATTATGTCATGGATTTAATAGCTTATTTTTAATAGAATGCTAAGATATATTTGGGATAGATTCGAAATAAAAACTAAAAACTTATTTCATTAAAAGTTTTTTTAAGGTTAGAGTTTTATAATTAAATAAGACATAAAAAAATCAAATAAATAATCGAATAAAAATTTGCATGCTGTTTTAACGCAGAAGTACTATAATGGGATTTACATTTTCAATAATTTTTTAGGGTTATGTAAGCTATTTAGATTTTCTATAAATTTCTGGTCAGATGCTGGTTTATTTCTGGCGAACTATTAGGAAACGGATCTGCCCAATAGATCGTGAACCGACCATCTAATATGCTCAATTTTCTACCAGGGAAGTACAATTTGATAAATTATATTCAGTTTTCAGGTATGGTACACAGTAAAAAGGATTTCTTATTTTTGTTGCATCTTAAAATTTTTTCGTTCATAAACATACCAAAAACCCGAAAAACTAAAACTCAAAAATCGAAAAACCTCTATAAAAACAAAGAAACATCAGAAAACAACAAATACGTTTTTTCAGCCCCCTTCCTGTAAGAAAAACAAAATCATTGAGCCCTGAAACATTAATTTTGACCGTGAATGTTCAGAGTTATCTTCATACACATCCGTCCACACACATACACATCCATACAGACTTTTTCTAAAAATAGTGTATTTTGACTCCTCATCTCTCAAAACATGTTTCTAACATGTTTTTAGATAAAGTTTTTTTTACCATGACAAAGCTCTTCATCTACGAGGTAGCAAAACAATTCTAACTTAGTATAAGAACTTTAATCATTCATTTAACTCTATCATAGAAAAAATGAATCATCCCGACCTCTGCCAAACGTCTTTGTTTTCTCCACCGTCATCCACTAATTTTCTCTTATTTTCCCTGCATGCATGCGCCCGAAGATAAGCCGGCGTCTGCAGGCTGCAGTCGATTTGCTCGCGACGTAAATCGTTATCGGACGAGCAACGAACACCGGGGTTTCCTTTATTGGCGAGGCGTTCGAAGTAGTTTGCGATCGCGCAGATCACTATGTGGATGGACCAAGTTAAGGGAATCGAAAGATAAGGGATTCCGTACTCTTGGATGATTGTTATTGCGCTGTTCTGAGATCGAGATCGAGGTTATCTATTGCTTTTGTTGGTTAGGGGAAATGGTTGGATAGATTTCAGATGAATCTAAGGTTGTACTATACTTAAGATCTTGATAAAAAATTCAAGATATATATTTGGAAGATATACTTCGATATATAAACTATGATATTTTACAATAAGGTTTAAAAATTGTATAAAGTATCTTCTGAGGTCGCAAAAAAGTTAAGTATATTTTTTGGCATTCCAATACTCTTAGCACTTTTTGGTATGACTGCTTGTTCACTTTCTTAGGCTATCCTTCAAATGACAAGTATTATTTTTGAAGTAGTTATTACTATTGTTTATTGTTTATCCAAAGTCAAAGTTTAAGTGAACTTTATTTATAAACTATATTTCTTTTAAATTGTGTCCATAACCTTACAGAATTTCGTTAAACTTCATAAGAACTTAAGTTAAATTAAAATTACAATAACTTTGTATATAAGCTCGAAGTCTTATTGAAATTTCAATAAGAAAAAATTTAAAATTAAATTTAAATTTCACTAATATAATTGTCAAGGAAAGAAATTCATGAATACAATACATTTTAAGATAATTTGTATAAAAAGACAGTGTATACATCAGTCTAAACGTAGGTATTAAAAACAAATTTGTAAAAATTATATAATAATTCACAAACTAAGAACACTATCTAGAAATTTCAATCGCAACGATATAATAAATGACGTAACTTCATCCAGTTCACTTCTCATAAAACTGAAGACGAGAGCTTAAGTCGATCTCCTCTAGCAAGAAAAAAGTAAAACAAGGAAACCGAGCTATACAAGCGGAGACTACGGCGGATGTCACGGTGAAAACAAAGACTTTATACCTCGCCTCGTATCTCCGGGGGTTGTAAAATAACCGATGAACGGCAGACGACGCCGACGGCAGTGGCGCAGTTTTTTGCCTCCCCCCCGGTAATAAATGAGATAAGTCCAAGGATAGATTCTTCGGTCTTTGTGGTCTTTTCTTCTCTCGATATACGACGATTTTTCCCCTCTCGATTTCTGTTATCCGCGCAAACGGCGAGAGACTAGCTTTGAGGGCTCATTAATCTCAGAGCGTCGTTCGTTCATTTTTTGTTTCGGCGAGATTTGTATATTGATTAAGTAAAAAATTGAGTATCTTTTTGGATATGTATAAAGAATAGTTAGGATAAATTGGAATTAAAGCTTGATATTTATGTTAATAGACGATGGAATTTTGTACGCCATAGTAATTCAAAACTGAATTTGTTAAAGCAATTAAAATAGGATTTATTTTACAATGTGAAAACAATTACCTTCTATGTATGTTTCTGCTCTTATCTGAAATAAAATATCTAAATTATTATTTTTAGATTGCAAAGCTCTTCATTCAAGTTTGAAAATTTTTGATTATCAAAGCCATACGTTCATATAATATTCATTAAAATGGTTGTGCAAAATTTTGATTTTTAATAAAATGACGACGATTTTCCCAAAAAGTTTCATTTTTAAGGGTTCAAAAATTTTGTTTTTGGTCCAAAAATAGATATTTCGGTCCAAGTGAAAATCCATTAATTTACGAGGAGCGTATTGGAATATACTAATGAAATCTTTTTGGTCTTTTGATTTCAGATGAGCCGTTCCAGAGTTATACTCACCGCCAGTGATGATAAAGAAAGGTGTTATGGGGCAACAGCTATATTTCCCGCAGTTATTAATATTCTTTCATAAAAAAATGTATACAAGTACCTCAAAACATGTTCTAATAGATACTGTTTAATTTATTTGAATAAAATTTTGTTAACATGGCTAAAAGAATCATGAAAATCCCTTCATTTTCCCAAGAACAAGTGGATATAACCCCATAATCAACCACGCTCAAAACGCGTAATTTTCTATCCATTCTCAGGCATGATAAAGGGCCCATTTCATGTATGTATTGAGAAAAACTTTTTTCCTCGTTCGCTCCCATGAATGCATACGTACGAAGCACATCGAGTATCTGTTGAAAAATCCTCTCTCGTAAAAAGGGTTCGCTTGCTCGATGCGAATAGTATTGCATAATTCGTATTCTCTAAAATTCTAAAATAAGAGATTATATTGAATGAAAAATGTAAAGAAACAAGAAGCCTTAATTGGTTGAAGCATATTTTTGTTATTAAACTATTAAAGATAATCCTAAAGACTTTATTAAAGTTGACAGTCTCACTCTCTCAAACTTAATCTGTTGACCAAGCCATCATAATACTCCTAAAATTGCTAACCTCTTTCTCTAACTCATCCCTTCAGATCTCCACTGCATCGCTACATTTTCAGAAAAAGAGGAATGATCCTGTTGAAAAAAAGAACAGAGAGCTTAAATCGCCCTAGGGAGAGTCAAAGGTTTTAGAGCCTTCAATCCCAGGATGGACGTATCGGTCGATTTAATTGAAAATCTTAATAGGCACTCAACGTACTAACGCGAGAGAGAGAGAGAGAGAGAGAGAGAGAGAGAGAGAGAGAGAGAGAGAGAGAGAGAGAGAACAGTGCAGCTGCACTTGTGCGTGCATCGCGTCGAGTGGAATTTGCAGCGCTGCAGAAGCGTATAAACCCTAGCATCGTGCGTTCGTCGATATGCGGGCACGCAATATTCGCTGATTCGATTTCGCTCGTTAATTCCATACGACTTGCGTCGCTTCTACGCTTGATTTTCGAGAGAGCCGATCGCTGGTGATCTGAGCTTTAGCTTATCCACTATTGGATAGATTTTTGTGGATAAATGCAGGCGTAAGTAAGGTTCTTACGGAGAGATTAATTAATGAGTGTGGAATTTAAATGTTCATTTTAAGTATTATTTTGTTTTTCAACAGCAATTACACACAAAAATATAATTGTTCCATTTACTCCTAATCCATTTAACGTGCTTTTGTACGACTGTGTGTAAAAAAAGTAGTCCTAATTGTAAAATCTAATCAGCTCTTTTACTTTGATACATTTAATGTAACAAAAATTTCTGCTTCAAAATTATAAACGAAAACACAGCTAACTACTGTAGTAGAATACATACTCAAAGAAGAGATAGTTCAGGATATTTTTTGTTGAAATTTGTCACAAAAACTTTCATTTTAAATATGAACATCAAAATATATACATATCTAGACATTGACTGGTAGACAACCTCCACATCAAACTAAACCCTCTCGAATCGACATTTTTAACTACCCACAAAGGTCTTCCAATCTGTCCCATTCATACCAATATCCTCTGTCAATTCTTCCAGAAGTGAATCCCTTTGATACTATCCCGCCTATATTATATTTTTTACGAGCGATTACACACGCAAGATCAAGAACGCAAAGGAACATAAGACAAAAAAAAGGCAATCTGATAACGCGAAGAAACCACAGAGAAATTCGCAAAGCGAAGCAGACATTGGCTCTTGTTTGCGGCATTGCGGCAGTCCTTCTCCTAATTGCGTTTTAAAGGATTGCATAATGAAATTGTTCCGCAAAGTCGATTATACGAGAATCCGCTCCGCTCACGACGATTTTACGCGACGACGCCTTCGGGCGACTGTGGCGGAAGAAAAGTTATCAGCGTCTCCCCGAGTTCCTTCTTTTTAGGGAGGGTTTAACGAGGGTGTAGGTTTCGTGAAATCAAAAGACGTTAAAAAGCGATTCGGCCTTCCTTCTCCATCTAATCGGACTTTACTGAGAGTTCGCTGTACAGACACTCGATGCATTCAGAGCGAATTATCATCAAGGATTGGCTTTATTGTGTGTACTTAATTTGCGGAGCCTGGAACTTTGTTATTTTGATGGAGCGGCTGCGTGACGGCATACTCGTGATTACTGTGACGGAAATATAGGAAGTTTGTCGTTTGAGTGAGTTCGTTAATTTATTTTTTGTACTAATTGAGTGTGTAAGGCAATTGAGAAAATGGATCTCGATGGAAAGTTCGTAAGCATTTTGTTCGAAATAAAATATTTAAGATAAATTTTTATCCCAATTTATCATTATAATTTTATTTTAAATATTATTTATTATAATATAATATTAATATATTGTTACATTTTATATGAGAAAATAAAACCTTTTTTACTTTAAAATAGGGTAAGACCCTCTATTGCTGTACTAGCTCAAAAATATTCTAAGGCAATAACTGATACTTACCATACCGGGTTTTTGCGAGCTCTCCGCGCAGTGAGGCTGGTGGCGCCGATGTTAGATCTTAAGTTATTGCTTAAGCAATTGCTCAAGTAATTACTTAAGTATTAAGTTGTAAACTTTTAATCATAATTAATTACTTAAGTAATAACTTAAGTAATGACTTCAAATATTACTTAAGTTATTACTTAAGTAATTACTAAACACTTAACAGAAATTTTTTAAGTTATTACTTGAGTAATTACTTAAGTAATTGCTTAAGATATTTATTAGGGGTCTTCTAAAATGTTTTTTTATGATCAGACTGACCTTAACCCTCTAGTATGTACAGTACCCCTGCGGGCCACTCACCTTACCGCATTGAAATGAAAATCAAACCCCAAAAATGAAGGTCCTAAAGTAGGTCGGATTCCCTTCGTCCTCTCAAAAGAAAGACATTGCTTGTGGCAGAACAAAAAAGTACTTAATTTCATGTCGTAAAATTCAAAATGATGTTAGCATAATAACAAAGCAACGCGTATGGAGAAAAGTCATGCATATACCGCTTCTGATTTTTGCAGAAGAATAAAACAAAAAACTCAAACTAACGGATATACTATGTTAGTTATTAAAATTTTACTATTTTAAGACTAGGAGGACTTAATAAACCACTTCTCGCATTCTTATTCGAAAGAGTACGGACTTTGAAGGTTAAAGGTTTAATGAATCAGTCAATAAATTAAAGAAAGTATAAATTTATACGTACACGTATTTTTTAACCATAATGATTAAGTTTTGTACTTAAAAATAATTCGATACGTACAATATGTATCTGCCATTTTTAATAGCTTTAAAAATTGACTATGTATTGAATTAGAAAAGTCAGATCAGGGCAAATAAATAATAGTAACATTTACCGTGCAAATCAATGTTGAATGCAAATGTAAACACTTTAAAATGACAATATATACACTTAAGGGTTATTATACTAAAATATAGTATAACTGCAACAATAGTTGTATTATATTAACCTAAATTAATAATAATTAGAACATAAAATACCTATTTGTTAACCTTTGAAACATTATACAGAAAAATATATCTTTCTTTTTGTTTATTGCTCATTAGTATATGTCTAGTTTAAGAAGAAAAATTAGAATTATTCAAAATGCTTGCTTGTAATAAAAAAATTAAAAAACTAAAACTAAAAGTTCGTCGACCAAATAGTAAGCGCAACAAAAAATCAAAAACACTTTACATTCTAATTCGACACCAACCTACTCTCGAAATTTTAAATAGGGAGAAGTAACTATTTGACAATGAAAGCTCACTATTTCAAATTTAGAGAGTAACTCCACACTCACTCGACCACTCTTAACCCTTAAAAAAATCTCACACAAAAATCGAACCACCCGCTCTAAAATGCACGTCGATCAACTCGAAGTGAGGCTCCTAGTGTTTAATAACCCGTTACCGACTCTTGACGCGCATACATGAGCGATCGACCCGCGTCTCGCTCGCGTTGATTAAATTTTCCCGCTGACCTCTGCCTCCAACCCTTCCTCTCTTTCGAGGAGTCGCGAGGAGGCTCATCGTTCATCGAGCGCGAGCTGTGGATCCAACGACCGATCAATCGGGAAAAAAGAGGCCGGTGTGCGGCTGACGAGGGGAGTTATACGAACAGGTGCGCGGCGCGGTTCATTTTTGCGAGCCGCTGTCGTGAATCGCTTCGTCGGCGATGAAGTTATAGGGTGCGCGCACTGGAGTGATATACTCGGGCTTTTATTGGTAGCTCAGCTCGACGTGCCCGAATTTTCAAGCGCTGAGAGCGCTACCCGCAACTCTCGGTAAACATTCTTATTCCAAGTACTAGAAAAGCGGTACTCGGTAAGGTAATAAAGTTTTCGAGAAATATATTACAAAAAGGTTGTTAGGTATTTGAAAATATCTTTTTTGAAAATATCTCTCAAGATATGTGTGTGTGTGACCGTGTATGTATGTATGTTTATATGTATGTATGTATGTATGTGTGTGTGCATGTCGCGCATGTGTGTGTGTGTGTGTGTGTGTGTGTTCAGGGGTCTGTCTGTGTTTGAGTGTAAACAGAACTTTAACCCTCTAACAGGCTGAAGGATGTAGATTCCTGTGTGATTATTTAAGTGGTTTTCGACGTCGCTGATCCCGAGTCCGGCATCAGATTTGCAAAAAAAACAGTTAATATTAAAACATCTTTATTTGTACAAATTATTGCAAAATAACTTTTTTTAACTAACTATAGAATTGTGTTCTACGGTAGAACTTACTTAAGAAATGTAGGGTGAGACCCCCGATTACTGTCACTTGAAACATTCTCCTTGACATTATTATACAATTACGGATTATTATTATTATACAAATACGAATGTGATTTTGCCTTATTTTGAGAAAGCAAGTTTATCGTAATTTTTCATTGTCACACTAGTAATATTACATTTCATAAACTACATACCATGCCGATTATAAGAAAATATTTGGATTAGTTGAATAACGTTTTTAACTAATTTTTTTACGCTATGAAAATCTATATTAAATTGCAATTCAAGATATAAAAATTGTTAAAATTGTAATAATTTTCGCTACATAATGTAATCCTTAAAAAGTAAGAATATACGATGAAGATTTTGCGTTCTCTGGGGGCAAAAATATGCAGCTTTTACATATCCTTCTATATTGTTTTCTTAACCTTAAATGAATGAGTTTCTTTTTTTTACGTCATTGTTTAATTGTTAAATACCTTAACTTTAATATAACAAATCTATAATATTCAATATTCTAATATTTTCAATTAAAAATATATTAAAATAAGATAGTCTGTTCAAACCTATTACTGCCATCCGGTCAGCAAAGTCGCTCAAAAAATATATATTAAATGTTGTATATTCATCAAATTAAGCACGTTATTATAATCTGTTATATATTACTTATTCATATATGTTTTCTTGTGTATATAGTTCAAATATTAAGCGTCTGACCTTTTCTTTGCAGCATCGTGTTTATTATAACCTCAAAAAATTAAATAATCTAATATAAATCAATGAGAATAACTATCGAAGTGCATGATTTTGTACTAGGTTAATATTAGCTTTAAGTTTCTTCCTGTATCATTTAAAAATGTTCATTTATCGTTTATAAGAAAATAAACTTGTTATTCAAGAAAATTTTTGTTTTTTGCATAAATAATTAATAATTTGACAGACCGAATGGTCTAACTTACTGCATATACCAACCATAAGTAAATGATTTTAATGGTTTTCGAGGTAGCTGATTTCGCATCCGGCATTTGATTTGCGAAATTCAATTGCTTCAATCATTTGGTTGAAAGATAGAATTGTAAAAAAATAAACAAATTTTTAATTACTTGTGCAAAATAATGTTGTTGAAGTTTGGAACGTTCTTGGAACTAAGTACGAAATTTGTATTACTGGTGTTTTAGAAGTGCGAACCCGCTAATTCCGGTGCCACTAAACTAAATTATTAAAGAAAATGTTGTGCAAAGCTTTAGCAAAATTTATCTTAAGAAAAGTGGAAAATAACCTAAAATAGTAACATTTTTTCAATTACTTCTAAGGTAGAGTCTTCAACTCGCTGACTTCTGTTTTAATACGTTCGTAATATTCGTAACTACTTATTAACAAAGTTGATTTAGTATTTATTCTGTGGAACGCACTTGAAACTTTAGAAAACCCTAAGTTTTGGACATGTTTGATGTTTGTCATAATCCCTGAAGCTTCGAACTCGCTGAAACTTTAAGTCGATTCTACATATTATAATACAAATACTAAAAAATTTACATCATATTTTATGCTGAGGAAGGATCTTTTTGTTATAAAATACTGGATACATAATTAGGTAATATCAATGAATATTATGATATTACCTAAAGTAATGCTCTGAACCCGACAGATCTTCTATACATATATTATACGTATCTTTCCGCACTACTGTATAAATTTGCAGTCAAAAGTATGAAGTCGGAGGCGAGCAAGCATGAGCAGAAGGCGAGAGGAATTTAAAAGCCACTGCGTAGATTAGGTTAAAAAGAACAGTGACTATAGAACGGCAAATACATATCGATCTCCCTGACCTCTTTCTAATTGATATGGCACTTTTGAATTGTATTAATTACAAAAAAATACTTTCTTCTTCATAATTTTGACCGCAAATTTGTATAGTAGTGTCAAAATATATGTATAATTTATGTATAAAAGATCTGTCGGGTTCAGAGCATTACTTTAGGTCATATCTATGTATTCATTGATATTACTTAATTTTGTGTCCTCCAGCACGGTATCTTATAACAAATAGAACCTTCCTCAGCATAAATTATGATGAAAATTGTTTAGTATATGTATTATAATATGTAGAATTGACTTTGTGAAGTTTCAACGGCTTCAGAGCTTCAGGGATTACGACAAAAATCTAATCATCTAAAATTTATGGTTTTCTAAAGTTTCAAGTGAGTTCCACAGAATAAATACTAAATCAACTTTGCTAATAAGTAGCTAAAATATTACGAACGTATTAAAATCGGTATCAACGGGTTCAATGCTCTACTTTAGAAGTAATTAAAAACAGTTTGTTAGTTTAGGTTATTTTTTCACTATCCGTAAGATTAATTTTGCTAAAACTCTGCACAATATATTCTTTAATAATTTATAGTCTAGTGGCATCGGAATTAGTGGGTTCGTACTTCTAAAACGCCTATAATAAAATTTTTGTACTAAGATCCACGAACGTTCCAAACTTCAATGACATAAATTCTATTCGATAATTGTGAGACTTTTACAAAAATGTTTCTTTTTACAAAATCTCATTGCAAGCATTCGACACTGAGTGAAAGGATTTCTTATGGCAAATGAATCATGTACTTGCGGAATCGAATTGTGACGTACTTGCCGCAAATGTTGAATTCTTAATAGTTAAGAACTCGAACTTGAGAAAATTCTGCACGAGTAAGATAAACATACCGAGTTCGAAAGGTTATTTGACGATTTTATAGCATATAATGATGCTTTTCAAGCATTAAAATATAAAAAGATCCTATACGTAGACATAATCGTGGCAGGCGAAAACTTATACTAACGTGTAACTGTCATATAAGCATCTTAGAAATTTGAAGGATTCAGTTAATCTTAAAGTCATGCGGTCAGTCGTTGAAGCTACTCAAGTACTCAGTTCTTAACTATTAAGACGATACGTTTAACTGTTAAGAAATATTCATTTGACCGTATTCAAATCCACAAAACTTGACAATAAAGAAATATTCTTTGCCGCAAAGAATCCTTTCTCTCAGTGGAGTTCATCGTCTGCAAATAGTATTTTGTAATTCACCCAAATGAATATAAATTTTACAAGAAACGAACATATTTTAATAAGTTCAAACACATAACAAAATTTTAGCTTGATTCAGACAGAAAAGGATAAATTTTCGAGTTATGGTCATGATACCACCCTTGATACCAATAAGAAAAAGAAAACAAAAAAGAGAATATAGGTGCGTTAATTCATGCCATCATCAAGCAGCACTGTCTTGCAACCGACTTCAGACTTCGTTCGAATCTTCTGGTTTATCAGTCGTTCGTCCGTCGCGTGGAGGAGAAAACGATTCCCGCAATTTTCAAATCGAATCCGCCGCGGAAGCGTCTCGTTGCTGTGACGCCCAAGCGGATATTACTCACAAATTCGTTTCTCGCAGATGTACAACCCACGACGACCAAAGCTTGTAACAGCAGAACGATGAGGATAAGGTGGAAAAATTCTCACCGCCACTCGAAGCCTCGGAGTTACAACAGTCCTGAAACAGAAGATTGGTTGAAATTTTAGTTTTGAAGTAGTGTCACTTTGTATTAGTACGTTGCATACGAATAAATACTAATTAAAAAGAGACTTAATTTTAACAAGGTGTAAAATTATATTACGATTTATTACGTTAATATATAGATATACTATTCCACGTTATACAAGAAAAACATGATGGTGCTACAGGGGGCCATTTCTACTATAGCGTCACCACAGGCGCGGCGGTAGTTTTCTTCCCCAATAGATTCATTGATATGACTAATTATTTCATCAAAAACGAGTTGTTTAATAATTTTAATCAATGAATATTTTACTCAATATTATCAAGTATACAGTATATCATATTATAATATGCATAGTTGTACTATTGCTTGAGGATTTCATAAGTAATTACTACAACAAGTTAAATTTAATACAAAATATAAAATAAATACTAAGTTATTATAGTTGTCCAAAACAAATGCATTTTATGACGTTTGATATTCTTCTAAAAAGGAATGAATCTAATGACTTATAGAGATAAGAATATAAGGAGATGTAAGATTAATATTTAATACCAATTTCATTGAATAACATCCCGTGGTTTCAACACGGTGCAAACGCGGGCCTGATATATTAGAAAATGAATAATATTTGTATGATCTATTTTACACAAATCAGGCAATTATAGTGTTCAGGCTCTCCTAATCACGTCGTATCATACTGATGGTACCTCATGTTTAAGGGGTCTTCTTGATTAAAACGAATATAATACTTGTCCAAATCAAAATTAAATAATAAATTGAGAAATAGCACGCATTAAAATTTTAGGAAATAACAAAGCATTTTTTCGATATTTAAATTTTTAATCAGCGCCATCTCTTCAATTATTTTATTTTTGGTTTGAATAATAATTATATTCATTCTAATAAAAAAAATGTTGTTGTGGTTTTGGTTTTGGATTATTATGTCACCCAGAATCATCTGCATCAGCATCTACTTTTTGTGGCAGCACCTTTGTGCATATATGTATAACAGTGAAATAATATACTAAAAAAATAATAAAGTTAATGTAAACATAGGTATTTCCCCGTAAAATGTCACGTGGTCGAGTTGACGCAACAAATTTGACGCACCCTGAAATTACACCTTTACTATGTTAATAATTGTTAAAATAGAAAAAAAAATTTTATATAGTCTAAGACTTATTAAAAAAAATGGAAAAGAAGGATGTGTAAAAGGTACCAGATTTTGGCCCATAAAGAGAAAGCAAGTTTATTGTAGTTTCTTATTATATTCATCTGAAAGTATTATATCTTCTAAACTAATTATTATATAGATTATGGGAAAATATTTGGATTAGTTAAATAACAATTTTAACAACTTTTTTTTACAGTATGAAAATCTGTATTTAATTGCAATTCGAGAACTCAAAATTGTTAATATTGTAATTGTTTTTTCTATTTAATTTAATCCTCAAGTATTTGAAAAAGGAAATAAAATATTCATCTAGTTTGGGCGCGTGACATAATTCTTATGACGATGAATGCGCATACGCGTGTTAATGAATAAATAATCATAAGTGATTGTAATGATAGATGTGACAATGATGTATATATGTTGATAGATTTAATTTTGATGATAACTTACGATTTTAATTTAAATGAATATTTTTAAATTATACTTTGTTGATGCTTTTTAATTAACTTACATTTTTGATTTTATAAATTAATTATAGCGTATCATAATTTATAATAAATTTTAAATCTCAGTTTGACTGTAATAAAACTTAGTTTGTAATTAAATTAACATTTAATTTTGAACTGTTTAACTTAATTTTAAACTTTAAATAAAAAGTTGTTCCAATTAAATTTTACTTGTAACTTGTAACTTTTTAACTTAACTTTCAACTTATTATTTTTACCAGCTAGTAACTATTAACTTAACTAAATTAATTTTAATTTTGACTATCTTGTAACTTAACTTTTTAAAAATAGAAAAATTTACCCTACCTTGCATATCACACACTAAATCATATATATCTGTGATGGTTTATTAGTAAAAAGGAGATATAATATAATAGGAGATTTTTATAATATAATATAATAGGAGATTTTTATAATATAATATAATAGGAGATTTTTATAATATAATATAATAGGAGATTTTTATAATATAATATAATAGGAGATTTTTATAATATAATATAATAGGAGATTTTTATAACATAATATAATAGGAGATTTTTATAATATAATATAATAGGAGATTTTTATAATATAATATTATAGGAGATTTTTATAATATTATATATGGGCCTAGTGGTATATAAATATATGTTCTAGTGTGTTGTTAGATATGTGTTTGCGTCTACATATGTGAGGGTGTATGTGTCTAGGTTTTGTATGGGTGTGTGAGTGGATGTATGGCCATGTGAGTGGATAGATAGGTATGCGGGTGAATGGGTAGATATATGGGTGGTGTATAGGTATATATATGGGTTGGTGCTTAAGTTTTTCGAACGTCCAAGGTATCCAAGGCTCCGTCTTCTTGCCCAAGCATCGATTTAATTTTCCTAATACAATACCTAATCATATATTTAATAAAATTAAATTTTAAAGTTCTACACTTTTAATTAATTTTTTTCAATGCAGGCATGATATGAATCCTTTATTTTATGTCTGTAAACCGGATGAAAAATTACACCATTTCGAGCGCGCCCGATGAAAGTGGTGAGAAATAGTCATTTGTAACCTCTTTAGTGTGTAACACGGGGGGATGGCATTTTCAAGCTCAAGTGACCCCATGACCCTCCTGAGAAATAGCTCACCCCCCCTCCCCCCCCCCTAGTTGCACAATAGACTATTAATCATTTGTAATTAAACACTTTACACAGGGTAACTATTTAGGCAATGATTTACGAATTGTCTTATCGTCTCTACTTTACTTATCCGCGTAGGTACATTATTAAGTTTTTTTCTCCATGTACTCGTAGTATCATTGATTTCATTATATCACATGTGATATTGATCTTATGCAATATATATCTTGAGCACTGCTTCTGTTTTACGTTGTATTTTTGTATTTTAGGTAAAAGTAGGCTTGAGGAAGCTGAAGCAACCTTAGCATGGTTGCAAGGCTGGACAACGCCTGCCAATGTGAGGTCTACATTTCTGGCTCTAAAGAAGGCTCATTTAACATCAAATAATGACATCTCAATATCTTCAAACCATACCTACAAAGATCGTTTTGTGTTCCATTAACTACAGTTTGCGTGATATTTCTCGTGCACTCTGCTGTTGGATACGATTGCCTTCAAACTTACGTCACATTGATATTTCGAATGACTGAGACCCGCTCAACGAGTACACGGCGGCGATAATTTTCGACGCAGTGCGCGTCGTTGGTTCGCTTATTTGCATCTTCAGTATACACTTCACTGGCAAGATAAAGCTTATGTTTATCTCTCTAATCTGGGCTCCGGTCGTACAGCAAATGGCTGCAATAGTCGTGCACTTAATAAGAAACGAGGCTGTCACCGCTGCCTGATATTTCTGGATTCCTGCTATTATGATAATATTTTCATCTTTTATGACTTCCATTAGTATCGACAAACTCGTGTACATAGTGAATAGTGCACTGTTCCCAAGTAAGAATCGTGACGTCGTAAATCGCACCTCTAAGGGAGCGTTGACGAAAGCATTTCTGTGAAAGTGTTTATACGCACGCCTACCGTATAAAATTCCGTGTAAAATACTTAAAAGAACTCTCAAAATGCACTTTTCCGTTATCTTCCGTATGAACCGTAAGCAAAAGATCACTGTCCGTTATCTTCCGTACGTGTATTATGTAGATTTCTTGCAATTCATATTCAAATTGATACCATGAACAAACAAAATTGTTACGGAAAATTATATATTATGTATAACTAATAATAATTATATTTTTAGTATAGTTGTCATGCAATTTATTATTTTTATCTTTGATTGCATGCATACCCATTAGCCAGGCTTGCCCTGGCAAAATCGCGGCAATAGTTGCTGCGCAATGTTTGTAGCAATTTGCTTCCAAGTTGCGCTGAAGAAATGACGAATATAAAGGATTGATGTCAATGTGCCGCAAAATTGACTCCAAATTCTTGCCACCAAATTGTTACCATATAAAGACGCAGATTTACTTACATTTGATGTATAACTGTTGCTACATGTTTTATACATCAATTTGCTTTCTGCTTGTTTTCAATATTATTAGTATATTATATTGTTGTATTTTCAATATTATTCACATAATAGTGAATAAAATTATTCATATATGCGACAGTGCGAAAGCTAGAGGGAGGAAATTAATAAGAGCATATTGATGGAAATTTGTGTAACATAAAAATCGAGAAATGTGACGACAATATGATGGCAATTTATGCCTATGATACACCTGCACATCATGAGCAATAGTTGTTGTTATTTTGCTTTCACTTTGCCCTCATAATTTACTTAAATACTTGATACAAAATTTCCAGCATATACGGATACAGTTTTATGTCAAACTTAAGGAAATTTATAGCAAAACGTGTATGTCAAATTGCTAATAATTTACAATACATCTGGCTAATGGGATACATACATACGTCTTATTGACGTTAGGCGATATTGACGTATAAGTATTTCTTAATATTGTCGACCACAATGATTAATTTAGATTAAATTTATAATTTGTATATAATTACAAATATTTTTTATTGATTTATAAGTATTTGTTTTGCTGGGGGGGGGGGGGGGGCTCCATCCACCCGGCCCCCACCAGGGGCTTCGCCCTTGGTCTTCGTCCTCACGTGCCCCTGCCATGCTCATACAACTTTACAAATTTATCATTTCTATTCCATATATATGACTAACTCTTGAGCAGCACTTAGCGTCTGTAATATGTACTTGCCAGCATTGCACTGACAATAACTTACTGGCAAAGTACTGAAGCCGAAACGCTATTATATAATTTTATCATTATTTCTTAATAAAAACTTATTCTTAACTATTATTTACATTCAAAATATATATCCTTTTTTTGCTCAAACATTCCTCTCTTTCCGATGTTATTTTCACGTTAATTCTCTTTCGGAGGGTAAAAGACTGTTATAATACAGTCACCTATCTGAATTGGAGAAAGCGGAATGACAAAAGTACATTTGAGTATAATATGGGTTTATAGTTCGTCGGGTCCAATAGATTCTCTTTAAAATAATTAAATACCCAACGAGCAATCAGTTTGCATTTTATACTTTCTTGCCTATTCTCAAGAAAGTGTAATATAGAAATTTCAATTCATAATAATTTGGCATTAGGACACAAATATGCCTTATAATTCCGGGTTTTATCACCAGATGGATGCAAGTTTTTTGTATCCATACATAAATTTATCATTTCACTTCCATATATATGACCAACTCTGGAGTATCACTTAGCGTCTGTAATAGGTACTTGCCAGCATTGCAGTGATGATGGCTCACTGGCAAAGTACTGGAGCCGAAACGCTATTATATAATTTTTTCATTATTTCTTAAGGGGGTATCCCTATATAGATGGGCAAAAATAAACTGAAACTTTGCGAATTTTTTTTTAAAAAACTATACAAGATTTTTATTTGAAAATTTTTTGGTTTATTATTCAAACATTAAATATGCATTTCTTATTTTTTTTATTACATTATTTTGTTTATGCTAGTGATAAAAAAATGATGAACCATGAACTTTTTTTTTCTTCCTGCAATTTTGTGTGCAGACTTGTCGTCGTCGTATCTCTCTGAAACATAAAAAAAAAGTTTTTTGTTATTATTAGGTCTAAATCTCGTCGACTAACCCAAATTAAAAGTATAAAAAAATTCCATAGCAAAATGGTGGACTTTTGAAAAAAAAAAGTAATTTTTTTTTATTATTATTGCAAAATTGTGGTTAAATAAATTTTTATTTAAAAAACAAGTAGGTTCATCGACTAGATTATGAAATTACCTTCAAAATGGCGTTTTTTTTGTGATAAGTTGAAAACTCGCCGAGAAACTGTGCACACAAAATTGTAGGAAGAAAAAAAAAGTTCATGGTTCATCATTTTTTTATCACTAGCATAAACAAAATAATGTAATAAAAAAAAATTTAATGTTTGAATAATAAACCAAAAAATTTTCAAATAAAAATCTTGTATAGTTTTTTCAAAAAAAATTCGCAAAGTTTCAGTTTATTTTTGCCCATCTATATAGGGATACCCCCTTAATAAAAACTTATTCTTATCTTTTATTTACATTCAAAATATATATTCTTTTTCTTTGCTCAGACATCCTAAATTCCCGTCTTACTCGATTTTATTTCCTTCGTACCTACTGTACGTTCTCGATCTATAACAAAGATAATTCCTGTGAACCTGTAACAGAAAATTCTTGACGAACCTGAAACAGAAAATTTCTGGAAAACCTGTAACAGAAAATTTCTTCTTGTTTTCTTGCACCCCCAACTCGAGAATTAGAAATGAATTCTTGTCTTGACCTGTGAACTACAAAACAAAGCAACCTAGATAGTAACATCCAATAATTCGAATAATGTCTGAACATATAATGTATGCGCACCATGGTAGACGTTTAACATCTTTGCATTTAAACGAGCGGGGTCATCATCACTATTCGTCTTCCGTGGTATTACTTTAAAAAAATAAATAAATTTCAAAACTAGTTCTTTCTGTGGTAGTATTAGGATAGCAAAAAAAAAAGTGTACACTTACCCTCGTTTTCGCTTTCAGCAGTCATACGCTCGCACTATCTACGACGATGTCTGTAGAATTGATGTAGCTTGGAAGATCTCGGCATCTCACTGTTTGCAGAGAGCGAGGGACTTGCTTCCGATACCTGCATCTCATCAACGTCGTCGTCGTCTTCGCTCTCGAATCTCAAAACACGAGCCACCTGATTTACTGCCGCGGTGTGTTTTGCGATAAGCGACTGCGCCAAGCATCCTGTAGGTCGTTTGACTACGCTCGATGGTACGTCCTCATCCTCACTGCTCTCCGATACATAAGACTCATTTCCCGATTCATAACACTCCTCCATCCAGATATCCTGCTCGTGCATGCGTTGGTTTAGTATATTTGCTTGCGGCGAGTGTTGTTGTCGGGGGCTGATTTCGTCGTGGTCATTCAAAATTATGACACTCCCGTCTTCACTGTCTAAATACAGGAACTACAGGGATACTCGGGGCTAGTACAAATCAATTCGCACTCGCGCTCCGATTCATCAACCTCACTATCCCCCAGATCGGCCGGTACACTCTGAGAATCGTTCGCTGCGCTTTCACCACCAGCGAATCTATCAGCGAAATCACTTTCGCAATCTCTAAACAGATTTTCACACGCTGTAACAGAAATAAAATATAGTCATATAGTGCTTTACGTAGCATTATATTGTGAAAAATACGAATTGTAAAATTTAAATATTACTTAAATGTTTTAAACAGTTAAAGGTTAATTAAAAAATGTAACGCATTTCACGAATTTTCTGGATATAAAACCTAAAAAATCGTATGTTGTTATGTATAATTATATAAATAATTATATATAGGCGTATACATGGCTATATAGAGGTATATATATATTTAGGTTTTTGATTCTTTATTATCGTATATAATCATACATAGATATATAGAGACAAAACTTATATATATAACCATGTATATATATATTTCTATTTTACTAGTTTTTAAATGACCATTTCAAACGCCTACTTTACAACTTTTTTTTCACTGTTATTACTAGATTTTTTGTTAAAAAATACAGTATATTCAAATATTAGACAAACGAGGCTTTTTTCTAATATACACTATACATAAAAAGTTTTAAAATCCTTTTATCACGCGACGGAGTTCTAGTAAGTTCTAATGTCTCTGCTAGACGGACGTTTCATTTTATTACCAAAAATCGGAGATATAGACATTGAGTAGCAAAAGGGGGTGTGCACCGATTTGTACAGGTGCTATAAAACATACTAATCGCTATTTACTGGTGTCTTGAAGCTCTCGATGGTTATACCGATTACGCATCTGCATAGCACCCGTCTGGTCTTTACACGCGCACGTCGTGTAATACCTGGCCCTGCGCGGTAAAACAGCCCCCCACTGATAAGGGAGTGCATAGGTAATATGCCTATCTTTAGCCTACAGAGATACAGGGGGACTAAGTTACTACTACTACTAAATAACAGCGTTTTACTTATAAGTAGATAACAGATGTTTTTGGCCTCAAGATACTTTTTCTTCGCTATACCAGTCCAAAATTTTTCTCTGTTATCACTTTTTCCTACGGTCGCCCAGATCTTGAAAAGTTTTCACTGCACTTTTCAGTATCGATTTTTACGTCGTACGCACCGGACCGCTCGCGCCTTTAGAAATTTTCGTAAGAAAAACTTTGTAAAAGTGCTAAGAAATAGACGTGTGTATAGTGTCGACGATGTTGTGAATTTTTGTAAAGTGCTAAGAAATAGACGTGTGTAGTGTCAACGATATTGTGAATTTTTTATAAAAGTTTGACGTGCAGTGCAAGTGGTCAGCGCAAAAAAATCTGTAGTGCTCATTTACATTTTTTTTTTTTAAAAAGTGGCGTTGAACCCCGACTACCCAATGGATGAGTTAATTGCACAGAGCGGAGAAGGCAACTACATCGTACCGCTTTCCGAGGACCAGTATGAATGGCTGGACAATTTAATAATTCAGCCGTCGCCGTCGTCGTCCGCGCCGCTGCCGTCTTCTGCAGCGCTTACCGAGAACCAGCATGAATGGCTGGATAATTTAATAAATCAGCTGTCGTCGTCGTCGCCGTCGGCAGCGGATATATCGACTCGCAACGCACTAGCAACCGATTTAGAGAAATCGACCGCAACAGTGCATTCGACACTATCTCGAGATCCGCAAATATTGAGCGGAATGGGGACCGCAGAAGAGCAGCGGCAAGGCGGGGACCCATCGACAGCCTCTATGCCGGGTTCGGCGTTTAATCTTCCGCACGATCGTGCATCAGAGAACCTCGAGGACCTCATAATAATAACCGATAAGCCGGCAGCATCATTACCGTCGGCAAATAAAACCAGAGGCACGAAGAGATCGTGCGCCTTTCGTATGTCACCTATAGAGCAGAAGAGGAGGGCCACGGTCTTTCAAGCGCCTATTAAAAATTTTTTAACACCTGTGGTGATTTTCGCATCTAGGGAAAATCAAAGCCAATCACCGTAAAGAAAGGGGCGGAAGCAACAAGTGTGTGGGCTGAAGTTGTTCGAGAAGAAGAGCGAAAATTTTTGAAGAGATTTCCGCCCTCTCCGATTTTGGGCATTGCCTGCCCGCCCGTCAGCGAACACAGACGCACTTCAAAATTGGCCTGCCCGTCCGAGCGTAGAGAGACACGTTTTTTTTATATATCGCCTGTCCGCCCGTCAATTACGATAGACGCGCTCAACGAGATACATTTTTGAGAGGATATTATCCGACAACTTTGCGACCAACGAGTGAGGAGCATCGCGAGGCGTGCCAGATTTATCGACGGTGAGTAGATTGGAATTGTCGAGCTTCCCTCGGCACTTGCAATTAAAATTTAGTAGAATAATTATTGTGCATCGTCGCTATGTGCTCGGGGTTAGACAAGTAAATTCGTGGTGGTGTGACACCAGGATATAGAATCAGTGCGCGTCGGGCCAACGGTAGATTTACGGACTGTATTTGGAAAAATTTGTGCGACTCGGAAAACTCGGGAAAACGTGGTGATTTGGTCGTCGCGAGAGACGCGTGCGAGGGCTAACGTAGCCATATTGTATAGCGACCGAGAGACATTGCGCGAAGATTGTAAATGTAGCGACCGTGCGTCTATAAATGTAATAAAGCTTAGGTATACTTAAAGAGAAAATTTGTGTGTGTTTGTTAACAATTATTAATTCCTGATTTTCCAATTCACGGAACTTCCTCTGGGAAAGGGGCTCCTGCCGAGTTAGCCGCGCTTTACCTGGCGCCCATTAACATAGAAAATTGGTAAAGTGTCGAGAGAAGTCTAAATAATAAGCCGTCGTAACGAAAAGCCACGTTACACACCCTACGCGCAAATTGGTAAAGTGCACAGGTTGGCACTCGAAATAGCCGCTTGCATGTCACACCTCGACGCAGGCATCGCAGAAGGCTATGCGATCGTCAGTAAGGCTGGTAGGGCCCACGCTTTGAGGGCTATGGCCATACTACGCGCTAATGAGCGTATCATGCGGAAACCCTTGCTACAGCTGGATCAGGAAGAATTTTTTGAAGCTGTCCAATTACCGGAACAGGAAGCAGTTATAGTACGGCGTTTGAAAAGGACCGCAGTTATCAAATGCATGCATAGTCTAGTGGTGCTACAGGCCTGCTGCACCGAATAGTAAGTAAACAAAATATTTTCTATTCTCTTAAACCGATATTTACTATAAAAAAGTAAAATTAATTATTTTTTTACAGTTTAAAAAAATTTTCATCATTGCTATTTCAAACCGCGTTAAATAAAAATATTGTGCACGGTGCATGGCGCATGAAGGCTGTGCTGAAAGCAGAAGGGGTTGATACACCCGAGGCTGACCATCAGCTATACAGTGTGCCGTACGGTGAAAAAGATTTCTTAAACTCTTTTCAACCGAGCGAAATATTTCATGCTTTTACGAGTGCTCAAATACTTGAACTTCTCGACAAGAAGCATATTTTTCCCGGGATAAAATAAAAATTATAGCTTTGTATATATTTCGAGTAAATTTTATATTAAATCATAATTGGTCTTTTTTTATTCCAGATAACCCGGAGGCTTGTGAAAAAGCACATTATTTATGTTTTATATTAGTTTATTTTTTATACTTATTATTTATTTATTTATTCATTTATTTATATATGTGTGTGTGTACATATATATATATTGTAACGAAATGAGCGGCAGATACGAGCGTTCGCACTATAGGCAACACGCGCGCGCCGAGGGTAGTTACCCAAAGAGAACGCGCCTGGGGGCGCGGCGCTGGCCGCGCTGACGCCGCACACTGGGCCCTATAGACATTTGTTGTTTCACAATTCTCTACAGACCATAGTTTTTGACCATTCACAATAATTTTTTTTTTAAATTGAAGTTTAATAAGATTCTAAAAGACCCATAAGGCCAGATTTTTGAAAAAATGTTATAATAATTAATTAAAAATCTAAGTTAAACAATAAACCCATAAACTTAAGGCATTAATGGCCATAAGCAAATGGGCGACTACTGAAGGAAGCTATATATATTTGTAAGTGGTTTTTGGGGTCGCTGATTATGAATCTGGCATTAGTTTTGCAAAATTGATTTGTTTAAACAATTTGTTTAAACAATTTATTGCAAAATTATCTTTTTATTCAAAACTACTTTAGTTTTGAATTTTACGGGCATAATTACTATAACCAATCATGTTCAAAGCATAAACAATTTTTTTTGGAAATTCACTACTCCAAGGTGGGCAATTTTCAATTATAGAAAATTAAAAAAAAAGTGTCTATAGACATTTGTTGTTTCAAAATTCTCTACAGACCATGGTTTTCGTCCAATCACAATAATTTTTTTTTAAATTGAAGTTTATTAAAATTCTAAAAGACCCATAAGGCCAGACTACTGAAGATAGCTATATATATTTGTAAGTGGTTCTTGGGGTCCCTGAGTATGAATCTGGCATTAGTTTTGCAAAATTAATTTGTTTAAACAATTAGTTTAAACAATTTATTGCAAAATTGTCTTTTTATTCAAAACGACTTTAGTTTTGAATTTTACGGGCATAATTACTATAACCAATAATGTATAGAAACATATACCTTCCATGGGTCGTAGCTTATTTACACAGCATCTAAACGTAGTTGTCCTAACATTTGAACACGATTGATTATAGTAATTATGCCCGTAAAATTCAAAACTAAAGTCGTTTTGAATAAAAAGATAATTTTGCAATAAATTGTTTAAACAAATTGTTTAAACAAATCAATTTTGCAAAACTAATGCCAGATTCATAATCAGTGACCCCAAGAACCACTTACAAATATATATAGCTTCCTTCAGTAGTCGCCCATTTGCTTATGGCCATTAATGCCTTAAGTTTATGGGTTTATTGTTTAACTTAGATTTTTAATTAATTATTATAACATTTTTTCAAAAATCTGGCCTTATGGGTCTTTTAGAATCTTAATAAACTTCAATTTAAAAAAAAAATTATTGTGATTGGACGAAAACCATAGTCTGTAGAGAATTTTGAAACAACAAATGTCTATAGGGCCCAGTGTGCGCCGAGAGGGAGAGAGAATCGATCGAGTGTTCGACCCGCGCGCGTCAATTACAAGAGTTTTCCGCCGACATCTTTTCCTTTAGCACGCGGAGCGACCTGTTGCCGCGAAGACAAAGCACGAGAATAAAGCGACGGCGGTATCTCGTTGTGCCGATAGTGTGAAGGCGCGCCTGAGAAAAGAAAGGAAAGAAGGCGGAGAAGGAGACAGAGAGAGAGATAGAGAGAGGGAACGAGAGAGTGAGCAAGAAGAAAGACGAGCGTTCTACACCGCCGGACTCGAGGTAAAGGCCCGCGCGGGTATATTCATACACACAATACGAGCCGCGAACGGCGTACAGGGCTGCCCATCGCGGGCACCGCGCCCTAGAGTACGCCGAGGTGCCGTGACACCGGACGCGCGTGCGACCCATCGCGAGGGCAACTCGTCCAGCAGATAAGAAACATATTTTTCCCGGCATAAAGTAAAAATTATAGCTATGTATATATTTTTAATAAATTTTATATTAAACCATAATTGTTTTTTTTTTTTATTTTCGAATTATATATTGTTTTTTATTCCAGATAACCCGGAGGCTTCTGAAAAAGCACATTATTTATATTTTATATTTATTTATTTTTTATACTTATTATTCATTTATTTGTTCATTTATTTATATATATGTGTGTGTGTATATATGTGTATATATGGGTAAATTCTTCGAACTTTGATCCTTTAGTGTCTGAACTGTAAAACTGTTGATAATTTTAATATTATTTACTGATACCTATATCCTAAGTAATCTTTTTTTCATTTCTACACATCATTATCCAATATACCACGTCCAACAAAAATAAAAAAGTGCCTAAATTGTTATGTTATGTGTTATGTCCGAAAATAAATTTTCTTTTATTCTTACTAACAAAACATAAATGCCGTGTAATTTATCACTCTGATTCTAATTTCTTACGTAAACTAAGCCTAAACTCCAGTTTTGAGTTAAACCTCATTCGTCTGCTCATTCTGAAAAATATTATGTCACTTTAAATATTTGTCAAATAATATGTCCCCCTGGAATTCTAAAAAGTTTTTAATTAAAGAAAAGTTATTAGTTTAGCAGTTACGCCATGTTGTAAATCATCGATTTGAAATTCAACATTTATTGTTGACTTTTTTCACGACCAAAATAAGGCTTGTACATCAATTCTTTTCATAAATGGATTAAAAGTGTACCCACGAAATTCCAATTATGTCTTAATTTTTATTTTAAATTTTATTTTATGCAGAAAGATGAAAATTCGGTGAATTTGACCATATACTGAAAGATAAATTACATCTGCTTTACAAATATATGTATAGTTTTCATGTTTTGGACTATCTATCTAACGTATAGAAAGACAAAAAAAATTTTTTTTTTTAAATTCCGATTTTTGTACATACCCGCATGCACTCACCATACGGTCATTTAAGGTAGCTTTCTAGTAATTTTTTACCAAAAAATTGAAAACAAATTTATTGCAGAAAAGTGCTCTTTACTCGTTAATGTAAAACATACAAGTAGTCCCAGCACAAGAAAGCAATTTTTTATACTGGAAGTAATACATTAAAATAAAGTTTTATCGCTTTTTTGTTTTTTACCAAATAGAATGAAGACTTGAATTACTTACCTAATATAGTATCTGATATAGTACCAAATGTATTTGATATATGAAAGATTAAAATAATTTTAATAACAGTGATGTAAGAATGCAATACGTAATATATCAGAATTTTAGTCTTGTTTTTACAAAAGCTCGATTATCTTAGCTTCAAGTGTTCCAGTATGCTAAAGTTGGTTTGACTCAACATATTCAGTGAAACATTTTGAATCTTCTTTCCAAATATTGTTTGACGTATTTCGAACAAAAGTTAGCATTTTTTAATGTACTTTTATTGAATTACTAATGGTACATAATGATATTAACCTTTAAAATATCATGAAAATATGACATTTATTTGTCACTTTAATAGAGTGTATTTCTAAAAGTAAATCTGCCCGATGAATATCTTGACGAAAGCCAATTTTACAAAATCTCCAGTACTTTGCCAGTGAACCATCGTCAGTGTAATGCTGGCAAGTACCTATTACAGACGCTAAGTGATACTCCAGAGTTGGTCATATATAAGGAATATAAATGATAAATTTGTATATGGATACAAGAAACTTGCATCCATCTGGTGGTATAACCCGGAATTATAAGGCATATTTATGTCCTAATGCCAAATTATTATGAAAAGAAATTTCCATTTTACACTTTCTTGACAATAGGCAAGAAAGTATAAAATGCAAACTGATTGCTCGTTGGGTGTTTACACAACGCCGTGGCATGGACCCCCAAAGCGGCCCGCATCGCGCACAAAGAAACACATGCATGGAATGCAGCCGAGTACTCGCGAGTCACGAGAGACAAGAGCGCGGACGCTTGCATCTCGATATGCGCTCGCGCGAATCGAAACCCAAGAGCAGTCGAGAGTGCAGGAGCGAGCGTCAAACCGTAATTACTAATTAGTCCTCGTATTGCCGGGAGAGCGAGCGAGAGTGGATTGCGAGGGGAATATGAATATCGCTCGCACGAAACCCCTTTATTAAATACCTTTGAAATTAAAATTATAATTGCAGTCATTGTCCTGCCCCCCGTCCCGTGAATGCTAGAGTATTATGCCGGTGATGAGTGCGCGGGACGGTGATGAGTATGATGCTTGAGTCTCGCCCTGTATGAGCTCCTGCGCAGCGCTGTTGCATGCTGTTGCCGCGGGCTTTTGTGGACCGGTATCGAGTGAATGGGTCCAAAGTGCGTGGGTTTAGGTCTTACTTTGCATGATTTGGAGTACAGTGAAGGTCTGTGCACTGTGAATAGACGGGACCAAACGAAACTGGAACTGTTAAGGGGGTATGAGCGAAAAGTAATTTTAAACTTTAAGACCCAAATCTTTTTTTAATTGTTAATAAAGATTATTTGAATCCAGAGACAAATTTTCAGTATAGGTTGCCTTGCATTTCGAAAAGATATTTAATTCTAAAGTTCGCCCGTTTAGCCCGTTTAATATGCAGAAAACGCATTTTTCGCGTTTGAAACGAAAAATTCATGCATTTGTAGGAAACTTTTCTAGATTATTAAAGTATCAAATTAATCTTTAGCTTTCCAATTTTATGTGCATACAATACAAAAATAGGGTTGCCTGGCGTTTTAAAGAGATATTTGTAGAATAACGCAAAAAAGTACTCAAAACAGAGAAACACCTTAGAGGTTAGAGTTAAATCAAGGTCTATAATGATCTTTTCAGAAAGAAATAAGATAAATATGCGTTTAATATAAATATGAATATTCAAAGTTTTATAAATATTCAATTTGTTAACATGATACATTGTCATAAACTTCTCGATTAAATAACGTTTTTTCATAAGTTACTATTTTGACTAGTATGCCGCTCGGAGCTCCTTAATGACCTAACCTATTTGCTCTAATCAATCAGGTGTAAATAGCAGAGCCGTACTAATGTGAGTATAATTGGCACCTATGTCAAAATGTTGCACTTCTACTTATCAACTAATAACAATAATAATAATTAAATAATATTTGTTTATAACCTTAATATAACCTTTTTTATTAAAAATGAATGTAGGTGAAGTTTGGAACATTCGTGGAACTATATTCAATTTTTGTGGGAATCAATTTCTTTAGGTCTAAAACAAAGTATACGACATGCCTAAAATAGGGCTGATCCTTAATAAGGTTAAAAATAGGAATGATTTTTGTACCCCTCTCTATACGTTCTATCTCTCTAATTTTAGTGCGAGTGAATGAACAGCCTTAGAAACTGTACACAATTTTTTTCATCACATTTTTTATAAGGAACCCAATTGAGCTCAAAAAGAAAATTTAAAAAATCGATTTTATTTTCTTATTCAAAAAGTCGGCGTTATATCTCGATAATTCTTTCATATTCAAGTAAAGATTATTTTATTAAACATGTGTACATTTTTTGATCGATTTAGTTATGAGGAAAACTTTTTATCTAAATAACAATAAATAAAAAACCTTTTTTCTGTGGTTAGAATAACAGATTTATACTTATCAAATAAGTTGGTTTCGTTATATCTCGTTAATTCGTTCATCATTACAAAACGAATCAACAACTGCACTTATATTAATACTTTCACGCAAATTTATTATGCGGACAAAATTTCATTCAGATATTCTCAATTCTCACGCTTTGCACATTTTGAGCAATTGCTTCAACGCTAAAATCTATATATTGTAACATCTGCTTAAACTGTTCCCCGTGATTGTTTACTTAAAAAAAATAAAGAATATATTTAGATCTATAATGTAAAATATTGTATAAAAATTAGCAGGATATAACTTTGGCAATATTATTTTAAAATAGATGAGTCGAATGCATAATGTAGCTTCGGTAGTATTAGAACTGCGCATATCTGAACGAATTTTTTTCCGCATAATAAATTTGCGCCAAATACGTATGAATCTGTTATTCTGATCTCGAAAAATGTTTTTTATCTATTATTATTTAGATACAAAGATTTCCTCATGCTTAAATCGATAAAAAAATACACATGTTTAATAAAATAATCTTTACTTGAATGTGAAAGAATTACCGAGATAAAACGCTGACTTTTCAAATAAGAAAATAGAATCGATTTTTTAAATTTTCTTTTCGAGTCTCAATTTGGTTCCTCATAAAAAATTAGCGATATAACACGTCTAGATAAGGCTACAAAAATCATTTCTTACTTTTAGGCTGTTTTTAACCTTATTAAGGATCAGCCCTATGTTATGCATGTTAGATACTTTATTTAGACTTTAACAAATTGATTCACGCAAAAATTGAAAATAGTTCCACGAACGTTCCAAACTTCACCTACATAAAAATTATACAAAATAAAATGATTATGAAATACGGCTTTAATGGACTATATTATTGGTCAATAATTTTTATTTTTTAATCTTCACATTGATTGCATAAATATATGTATTATGAACACAAAAATCTTATAAAATCCAATTTGATCTTATTAGCTCTCAAAACCTTGCAGTAGATGAAGAAATATACAGGTATTCATTATGGACAATCAAAGGGACCTAACAAAGAGTTAGGTCATACTTTGGGGCCATACTTTGGGAAATGGTTTTTTATGAGGCTTTGGAAGTGTGCGCCTATAGATCATTGTATTCGAGATATGAGCTATTTTAGTTTGAACGCCTTATTTTAGTGAGAAATGGTATCTCTTCTTGTGATAATAACTATGCATATATTAAAACTAGAAAAAGTAACCCAAACGATAATAGAAGTATGCGAAAAGAGCTTTAATTTGAAATTTGTTTCGTATAAAAATATTATTCTGTCTCAAAATTATTAAGAATTGATAATGGTAACGAAAAATGTATGAAAAATCAACGAATTTAAAACAATTAAAGTTCCTCAAATATTCATGTATTTTTCGTTGTTATCTTCAATTGTTAATAACTTAAGGCCAAATTTAAATTTTTATACGAAATAAAGTTAAAATCAAAGCTCTTTTTACCTAATTTTATTATCGTTTTGGTAATTTTTGTATAGTATTAATACATACATTGTTAGTATCAGAGGAACAGGTACTTTTTTTCACTAAAATGATATGTAGTATTCGAAGTAAAATAACTCAAATATTATTTTGAATCCAAGGGCCCATTGGCACAAACTACAGGCCCTAGCCATCTTCTACAAATCAAAAATCATTTCCCAAAACCTCGACAAAATCCGTTTCTCAAAGGTATGACACTCTCCTCGTAAATAATACCAAATATTAATTTGAATACAAAAATAAGCGCAAATTCTTTTGTTCATTCGCGCATATTATAAGCCCTTATCGTCGAAACACTACAGTTGCGCACTTCCTCACCACTGCCCATTCGCGTCGTTCCTTTAAGATATATATGCTCAGTACGTCTGTAACCATGTTAACATCTCTACCGCCCGCACACGCGTATTCAAATTAGGCTGCCACAAGCCGGACGCGTGGCAGCCAAGCTTCTCCTCCCTCTCGCAGGAGCAGAGCGTCAGCTGAGCAAGGTGTATAGGTATATACATGCGCGTTATATGGCTCCCGTCGGCCACTGTGCTACTGACGGCTTGCTAATTGCCGCTTCTCTCGCTCACTTTCACGTCTAACCACTTCTCGCTCCCGTTGCAGCGAAGGCCGTCTCTATCGCTGCGCCCCTATAAGTCCAAAATACAAGTGCCTGTACTACCTTCATATAAGCAGTGTGAGATATGTGTGCAGAATTGATTCCGGCTGGTGAATATGCACGTTTCCGTCGGGAGATCTGAAATTTGGCAGTAACTTGTAGTTATCACTTTTCGTAAATTGTGTAATTTTTTGAGTGTATTTTATGATTTTACAATTGGCGGAACTTGAGCCTCCTCAAAGATACAAAATTATTCCATGATGTTCGTCGCATTACTTGATCAACAACATGTATGAAATGTATACAAAATGATTCTTTCAATACGTATAGAGCTGTATATATTACAAATTACATGTATTTATGTACATGTAATTTGTACATGCATATATGTATTTATCTATGCATAGAAAATAAATGAGCTTAGCATGCACATGTAAAATAACAGAAACGAGTGAAATCTCCATCCAGAATGGAGTGAAATCCGATAATCACAGGCAACACCAAACTCCGTTAGAGTGAAAAAGCGCACCAGCTTCAAAAAGCGAAAAGTAAGTCCGAGAATCACAAAAAAGTTACAATGAACTTCCGAGGAAAAGAAGAATAACGAAGAAAAAATCTGGCGCCTGCTGTGCAATCATCGATCTCCGCTCTGATTCAGAGTCAAATCGCATCAGCCGCCGCGCAATGCCCGCCCTCCCCCACGCACACACACGCGCACTCGAAACGTGGTCGTGAACCGTGCTGCACAGTCGCGAATTAATTGAGCGTATAATCGACGCCTGGGCTGTCGATACGCGCAGCAGCGGCCCGGCGCGGTAACAATCACTCGACGGTATAACGGCTCAAAGCCTCTCACCATATACCATCAGTCCCGTTCTCTCGCCTGCTCGCTCGATCCGTATCGTTAGCCCAACACACAGGCGCACGACTGCAGTGCCGCTGATTTCCATAGCGTGGAGGTCACGTGTCATGTCGTCGATCGCAGGGAGTCCAGCCCAGAGGGATGTAAAGAGAAGGGGGGCGATTAACGAATCGCGCGATATGAGAGGGTTGAGGAGAGATTGATTGCACTGGGGTTGGCTTTTTTTTATTTGCTTTTGAAGCGAGGAGAAGGGGGTGGATTTATACTGGTGTTTGGATTTTTTTAGATTTCAGATTGAGTTTGATTGTTAGTTTTCGAGGAGCGGCCTACGACGCGATGTAATTAAATTCCTAGGTGTAAGGAATAGTCCTGGAGATGGGTAGCTTGCTGTATGCAACAGGGTGTCCAGAGGTAATAGTAATAGGCATTTATTATGTGTTTTGACCCGTAGGTCACGAATCCGTTGGTCCATTTTTGTTTAAAGTAGTCAAAAATTGTTGAAAATGCAAGTGTTTAATCAGTTAGAAGAAAATAATTTTTCGGTCCGGGAATATTTATTTATGAAAATGTAGGTTATTTTAAGCAAAAAATGTTGTTAGACTTTTTTCCCCAAAATGCTTATTTGAAAAGTTATGATTTATTGAAGTCACACTTTTGCTATTTTTTATAAATGTTGGGCATTTTATTTTCAAAACTAAAGGTGCTACGTACAATTTTGTAACAACCTTTTTTGCTCAAAATTAGTCAAGAATTGGATAAATTTTGTTTTAAGTTGAAAAATTTAAATTTTTTGAATTTTAATCTTTTATGTATACCAAAAACATACAAAAATAAACACAAACTATTATGTGCAGATTTATATTAGACATGCTTGTAATATTTACTATCCTGCTAAGGAATATATACTATATTATAACTTATATATAAAGGTACACTGACAAGAAGGATTGGGTATCACATCAATACATTTATATTTATATGATAACTATACCGGTATTGCTCGAGTAACCATACATATTGCTGTCGTAGCTATATTATGGTTAGATGAATAAAAAAATCGAGTGATCGCTAGGAACTAACCTACTAATTTATTATCATTAGCGACGTTTCGGGACGTGCCGCGCGATAACATCATGCGCCGGCTAATATTTATAGAGACGCTTTTGTCTCCTTGTGTGAGCCACTCAGGGTGCAAGTTTACAGTGTATTGTGTTTTATGCTATTGCTTTCTTATTGGGTTTGCTTGTTGTTATAAGAGATTCGTGATCATGAAACCGTAAATTGTTATATTAACCTGAAGAGGGGAGTAATAAAAAACTCCCGAAACGTCGCTAATGATAATAAATTAGTGGGTTAGTTCCTAGCGATCACTCGATTTTCTATTCATCTAAGATTTTCCCTTGGAACAACAAATTCATCTTTACAAACTATATTACGGTTGTCTATGATATTGTATGGTTGTTAGAGCAAAATAATATAGTTGTGAGAGCAATAACAAAATATTCTTACAGCAGTCATACGCAGTTTAGTTCCATCAACAGATTAATTTAATTAATTAAAATAATTGAACTGAGTCCTAGGTTGGCTGTGAATTATTACTAACCGTACCACATAATATTTTTCTCCTAGATACCCGTAGTCTAGTAATCGTTCCTCCTCCCTGGTAGTAGCCGTTACTACTTATTTTTCTCAGTGTATCACTTCTACTAATACTCTACTGAATAGATCAGTGTATAATTGTGTAACCTATTACCAATGTTATATTTAGAGCATTGTGACGAGTAATTACACTCCAGATATTAATTATTATTAATAAGATAAGATAAGATAAGATAAGATAAAGCTTTATTCTTAGACAAGCAAAGAAAATGAATACATCTTATTACATAGGTGTGCGTAAAATACGTCACATAATAAACAATACAATACATATATATTATCAGTTCTGAAATAGTACAGTCTAGAGGTTACATGTCAGTCCTCGTTCTCTATCACACGCAAATGCTTGTCAGTACAATAAAAGATAAAATTAAGGTATATACATATATACATAGATAAAAAATAAATAAATAAACAGATAAATAAATAACAACATAGAAATAAATAAAGTAAATAAATACTAAAAAATAAATAAATAAATACATAATAAATAATGAATATAGAAATATTATAAATTAATACTTGTCATGAAAGTTGTTAATGATCAACATTTTTTGAACAATAAATTCAATAATTTTTAATTGTCGTGCAGAAATATTTTTGATTATTTTAAACTTAATTATTTACTAAACATTTCAACCATTTATTAATAGCTTAAGCATCATTTTGGACTGCATGAATATATATTTAGATATTTCATAATTTATATTTCCTACAATATAATTTTATCCTATCATACATTAATACATTTTATAATGCATTAAGGTGATGCTAAAGCCATCTGTCACTGACTTTTTTGTAAATATCTCTATGGAAAGTTGTTGTTCCAAACAAAAAGAACAACTTTTCATAGAGATATTTTCTTAAAATTGAAAAATGAATGAAAAAAGTGGTTCCTTGAATTTACCATTAACACAGGGTTTAACATCACCTTAATTAAATCGTACCATCGTAACTTCAATTGAATCTTTAATTACACTGATTATATCCAAAATCAAAAATTTAAAAATCTTATTATACGGTTATTATTATGAAGCTGTTAAGCTGTTCTAGTGACGTAATATTTCTTAAAACTGCAATCTCTGTATTGTATTTTGAGATTTAGTTTTGATACTGAAGCACATATAAATGTATTTTTTTTAAACTGCATTTGTATTTACATTTACTTTTAAATTTACTTTTTCGATTGTTTAACGTATATAATTTATTATTATGCTATAAAATTAAATTGTAGATATTTTTTCTTACTTTTTCTAACATTTATTTTGTTAGTCGAACAAATAGAATTTATTAGTCTACTGTATAGCAAGCACGAATATTATGTTTAAATACATTCTTATCTTACTTCTTATGAAACCTGGCCGAAAATATCCAAGTCTTTGTCTTGCCATTGAAGCAAGCTCAGACTGGTTAATTTATTGAAGCTTTGTATTACCATTGCAAAGTTGTCATCTTAATTATTTTTTTAATATAGCGGGGCTTTTTTAAAAATAGGCGGTCAGAACACAACATTTTTCTTATTATATCGTATTTAGAAGTTCGTATTTAGAAAACTGATTAGTATGTGTCAGGACGCAACTCACAAGATTTACGTATAGCCCACATTTTTTAGTTTTTTTATGGATACCTAGTTTGTATTAAAAAGACTCAAATTTGAGTCCTAAGAATTTACGAGTGTATGTCAATACAGTCTTATTTTGATACCTGTTTAGATGTGGTCCGCAAACTCCAAAAATATTAATTTAGATTTTGTTTTATATTCCTGAATTTAACTAAAACTATTCATGAGTCTGATTTAATCACGATGGTTAGTATTTTTCGGCAAGTAACGTCGCTTACGCATTGTATGGGACTGTGGCTAAATCAATCATATCTGGCGATAAAGTTAGAGGATCGGGCCCCGGATCGAGAGTCGATAAACGTATCTGTAATCGTATTGGTCGCATTACGAGGACGGCGCGATACCGAATAACAAACACGTGCAACCGCGGATTCGGTCGCAAATTTATATCCGATTTGCCTCTTCTGCGCCACCAATCAACTTCTGCCATTGCGGTAGCTCTGACTCTATGCCTCTTCTCTCTGTCTCTCTCTCTCTCTCTCTTTTGGTTATGCGAGTTATGTATATTCGTGCACGTTGGTATGTGTGCATCTTTCTCGATGAGCAATTACGTTTCACGTATATTATATCGATATCTAGTCAGTCGCTATGCGCGTGATTACCGTAATAGGAGATGAATGGCGCGAGTTCTATAATACGAAGCTATGATTTGGTTAAATATTGGATAGGGGTAGAGCATTTTGACATTCGATTGGCTCTCTGTGAGAAATTATATAGAGTATGTGTACATATACATTAGCAAGAGTGGTATCAAGTTTTAATTATATATTTATTTAAAATTTTATTTTAATTATTTATTTAGTTTTAATTATTTATATATCGATCGTTTCTGTTTCCAGTAGAATTAGTCACGTGATCTACCTAGTGATTTTTTAATCTTAGCCATTAAAGCGATTTATACATTACTCAGAATAGTACAATAAGTAATCGTAAAATAGGGAAAGTTCACATTTTTATAATAGAATAGTGCTCACGTTGATTTTGCGTATTATGCTAAGCATACCTTTTGTATAATCAAATCAAACCCAACTGTTTAGTCTAACCACTTGACGTATTTATACTTAAAATAATTTCTAATTTTTTTTAATAAATAATTCAGTTTCATCAATAATATATTTAAGAACCATACTTAGATATACGCACTTTAAAAGTTAATTTTACAACATAGCTCTTGTTGAGAAAAGTTCTAGCAGTAAAAGAAAGCTGTCTTTTCTAATATTTTAATTACATTTTTCCGACGAAAAGCACAGTCTTCTTCCCAAAACAAAATTAGAATACAAAACCTCCCCGACAAACTAACCTGTAATAATTTCAGCGAGAAAACGCCGAGGTGTAGGAAAAACGTGAAAAGAGTGCCCGCGAAAGTCAGTCGAAGTAAACTGACATGACGGAAGTGGCGAGACTTTCGACCACCGGCAAAATAATAATAAACGAACAACTGCACGGGCCGAGTAAAAAGGCAGTACGGAAGGAAAAAGAGAAGCAGCAGCGGTCGGCAAAAAACTCTCGGACTCGCGGCTCGTCTCTTTATTCGCTCTTTTTGCACCGCTATCCTGCACGCTGCGAATTAAAAATGACCGCTGGAAGAGTTCGAAACCTCCGTGCATACTGAGAGAGATAATGTTCGTTCGCGTGCGTTCCTCCCCGTATCGGTGGAAAATGGATTATTTCCGCGGTCGCCGCCGGCGTCTTATCGCGGGAGTTTTTCATTTGTCCTTTTTTTTTGGCGGCCGAAGTTGCGCAGTGCTGCGTTATACATGTGCGATTAATAAAACAATGAGAACGGATTCGAAATTCAGGATTAACCGCGTTCGTTATGGTTTTCTCGTTTGTTCATTTTATTTTTACGAGCATGGGTTTATAATGTAGCTGATATACTTTCAATTATACGTTTCTCCGGCTATTGATAAGTTTACGAAAGGGGCTTTGCAGCAGAGCAGTTAGAAGAGATTGAAGAAACGATTTGTTACACTGAGGTAAAGGGTTGGTAATGGCTACACTGATAGCACATAACTTTTTTCAAACGTTTTCAAACGGTCGCATCTAAACACCTTTTAACGTTTAAATGAATAAGTTAAAAAAAGCTTTTTATATCGTGTTAAGAAGGCGCGAAATGTCCGCAATTTTGTTCAGTAGGCAGAATTATAATATATTTTAAAAACATTATATAACGTTATTTTATAACTTTAATGCGTTAATTAAAACATTAATATTTTAACGTTTCAAAAATGTTTTAGAAACCTTTTATTGCACCAGTCGAAGAGTGAAAATAGTTATACCGCTAGATGGCATTCGGCACTTTATCCGCAAGTGGCGGAATCTGTTCTTACTTAGGGGAGAGTCGCCCGGTTGGGGACATTAAGGTTTTACGTGTATAAAATATTTGTTTGTTAATAAAATTTAATTTTACAAGTCTCTTTTGATAGATTTTAATAGAAGGAAACAATAATTGTAATTTAACATAGAAGATAGGTATAAGTATCGCTTACTTTTCGACATGGTCCTCCGGTATGAGATACTTTCGTTTAATCATGTTTTAATTGCCTTGAACATGTTTTACTGTTAGTAATTGCTCGTTTTTAATGATAATCTTATGTTTTCATAGTAATTATATAAATGTGAACTAAATAACTTATGATTTCTTTTTCATATAGTCTAACTATTAGTATAATGCACGATTTTTCCTATTGCTTTAATGGATCAGGTCTGGGTTAAACCCGAGTCCCAGGAAACTCTTTATGTTTAAAAGCAATCATTCTTAAAATTTTGATGCTATAAATACTTAGTAATATCTTAAATTTTACCGTTGTAAAACGTCAAAATCTTGATCCTACACGTCAGAATAAATTACCATTTTGTATACCTTGTTTACTGAAGTTACTTTAAGGCATGCACTATTACAGTCATACGATGAATAAAAAAAAACATTTCGAACGGTTAAATTTCACCTTTTAATATGTACTAAAACTTTTACAGTGCACTTTTTAGTGAAAATTTTTCTTTTAATTTGTTTTATACAATGATCTAATTTTTAACAAAATTTTATTAATAAATTAGAAAATCGAATCTTTGTCAACATGAACATTAAAAAAAAGTTTTTATGAACAAGTTTATTAATAAAGTTTTAGTACATATTAAATAGCGTCATTAAACCTTCCGAAAAATAATTTTTATTTATTGTATGACGTGTAACACCCAAATTCCCTTTAATAAATAAGTTATTGTAAGGTATTATAATTGGTTTTACCAATAGTCATTTATTGTGACGTGTATGATCAAGATTTTGAGGTTTCACATCGGTGAATATAACTTTGGGGTCCCGGAAAATCCACGTAAGTCCATTTTTTTGAAAATTGAGTTTCCAGCGATATTGGCACCCTTACATTGTATATTTTCAGATAAAATGCAAAATTTCGAAAAATTAAAAAAGTGTAAAAAAGTGACCATATCTACTATTTACGATTTTTTTTAACATCAGTTTAAATGGAAAATAAAAACTTTAAGCCTCAATATCTCAAAAGCATAAAAAGTGAACTTAAATCGTTTTTCCGGAAACCCACAAATATAGATATTATTAAATATTTATATAATAGTATATTATGACACTGTTGTGGGAGATGGTATTCTACCTTGCTCGAGGGTTTTCGCACGAGCGAAGCGAGTGAGAAAATCGAGCAAGGTAGAAAAACACCTCCCACAACAGTCTCATACGATATTTTATAGCACAACAACCTCAAAATCGACAATAAAGTTGGCATTTTGAGGTTAGTGTGCTATAAAAGAAATTTCAGAATTTTTACATTTAATTTTAAGAAGTTAAGTCCCCTTAATTAATATGGTATTGAAAATAGTGATTTATTGTGATGTGTAGAAACAAGATTTTGTTGCTTTACAACGGTAAAATTAAAGGTATTATTAAGTATTTATACATAAAATCTTTCAGAATGATTGCTTTTAAATGTAAAAAGTTTCTTGGACGAAAATATTTTTTTTTATTTAACTTTGGCCTGCACCTCTAATGCAAGCCGCTAAGCTAGTGTTTCTCCCTCTCTCTCTCTTTCTCACCGGAAGAGCTCAATGCCCACTTTGCAGGGGTGTCGATCTCCCAAAATGAGGGTGATGAAGAACTTGACAGCGTCCTGACCACTGCCAGTGATGACGGTTTTGTTTTCCGAGAAGTCAGCTTCTCGGACGTGGTTCTGGCTGTTGCCCACTTCTCATCACAAGCCAGAGGGGAAGACGACATTCCCCAAAGTATAGTGGCTAAGGCTCTTCCGTTTGTGGGAGATCATATTGTTAAGATCTTTAACTCCTCTCTGTCCAGTGGCATTTTTCCGGGAGCTTGGAGGGGAGCTCGGTTGGTGCCTTTGAAGAAGAAACCTGTCCCATCTACGGTGTCAGATTTCCGACCAATTGCCCTGCTGAGTTTCCTTTCTAAGGTCCTTGAAAAAATCGTACACGACCAAATAACCAACTTCTTACGAGAAAATAATACTTTGGACCCGATGCAGACTGGTTTTCGACAGAATCACAGTACACAGACAGCACTACTGAAACTGACGGAGGACATAAGATCAGGCATTGACAACAACAAAAAACTATTGACTATTTTGTTAATGTTTGATTTTAGCAAAGCATTCGACACCATCTCACACACTAAACTGCTGCGTAAGCTGATGCGCATGGGATTCTCCAGGAGTGTTCTCCTGTGGCTTAAGTCATATATCATGGGGAGACGACAGAAAGTCGTCACAATCACAAACGGGGATTCAGGTTGGCTAACCACCAATCTTGGCGTTCCACAGGGCTCAGTCCTGGGACCCCTGCTTTTCAGCCTGTACATAAACGACTTACAAGACGCACTCGACTTAGATGGTGTCGAACACATACTTTACGCTGACGACTTGCAAACCTACACACAAGTGACCCTGAAAGGTCTTCGTGATGGTATCGGTCGCATGTCGGCTGTAGCACAAGCAGTGTCGAACTGGGCAACGTCAGCTGGCCTGCGCCTCAATGTCGGCAAGACAAAGGCGATCATTTTTGGATCTGATCACAACATCAAACAGGTTCAGAGCCTCGACTTGCAAGGCATTGAGATACAGACCGGCGTACACGTTCCCTTTGTCGATACAGTCACCAACCTCGGCGTGGTGATGGACGGAGGGTTGACATGGAAGCCGCAACTGAATGCGGTCAGTAGAAAGGTAAATAGGGCTCTGTATAGCTTAAAACTTTTCCGTTCAAGCACCACAGAGATACTGAGGAAGCAGCTGGCATGTGCACTGGTACTACCTCACTTAGATTATTGCTCAGTGGTTCTTCTTGATGTGTCAGGGGAGCTCCAGACACGACTACAACGTCTGCAGAATGCATGTGTGAGATACATATGTGGTGTTAGGCGGGATGAGCATATCACCGCCTACAGGAAAAAACTGGACTGGTTAGAATTGAAGGTGAGGAGGGAGTATTTTATGGGGCTGCTGCTTTACAAAGCGGTTGTCATGCGGCAGCCACCGTATCTTACTGCCCTCTTTGAAAAAAACCAGGCCAGGACTTCAAGTAGGGGTGGTATGAAAGAGCTCTCGGTTCCGGGGTCGCGCACCGATAAGGGCCTTTTTTCATTCAGAGTTCAAGGTGCGCACCTCTGGAATTCGCTCCCGAGCAGTGTGAGGTGCCTGCCATCTTTTTGTAAATTTAAAACGGCGTTTAGCAGGCACCTTAAACAATTACATGGTGAGGAGTATGTTTAGAGATAAAAATGAGTCGATTATATATTTAGGCTTTTTATTTATTTAAATTATTTATTTATTTAATTTATTTATTTATTAAAACTTATTTATTTAATTTATTTATTTATTAAAACTTATTTATTTATTTATTTAACTTATTTATTTATTTAAATTTATTTATTTATTTATTTAAATTTATTTATTTATTTATTTAATTTAATTATTTATCTTGTTTATTTATGTATTCGACGTATTTATTTATTATTTTATTTATTTATTTATTAAATATTTTTAGTGTTAATTAAGTGTGAATGTATTTAATTATTAATTTGACAAAACAATTTTTAAAAAGTATGCATGTATTTATTAGTATGAATGGAAACGATTGTTAATGTATGTATATAATTTTATTCAAGCGACTGATAGGTATAATAAGTACGATTTAGAAAAAACAAATTTTATAACTGACAACAAAGTGCAATACTTTATATACCTGACTTCACATATGTGCAATTAATTTTAGTTAAGTAACGACGTGATATGTAATTTTAAGAAACTGACAACGTGTGACATTAAAATGTAAATTATATATGTAAAAACTTTTTTGTAAATATTTACAAATAAATATTATATCTATCTATCTATCTATCTCTCTCTCTCTCTCACAGCTTCGTGGAGTCGATATAACGATGAAGTACGTTTATAATAACCCTATGGACTAATTATTTTCCGCATGTTGCGATAAAGTAGGGTAAAGTAAAAAATGCAAAATTCAAAGATTCCCACTTCAAAGTTTAAATTTAAAATTGTAATGCAATTTATAACATTTTATTTAAATAACAATTCTTCGTGAAGCAAGAATAATTCTTTTATGTACTATTTTTGCAATGAGCGTATTATGTATTATTTGCTAGAAAATCACGACAGTAAATGTAAAATTTGAAAAATAATATAATAATTACTTAAATACAATAATCTTCAAATATTTAAGCCTTTTCAGAAAATGTACCCTTCAACCTTCAATTAGTGAAATTAGCGAATGTATGCTCGCAGTAGGAAGAGTGTGCGCATAGTCGGACGCAGTAATGAAACGCGACAGAAGTTGCCAGATGCTAATTATATCGTGTGCATAAATCCACGAGAACAATTTGGACTCGTAAACATAATTAATAGGGGCACGGGCATTAATTCTCAGATTTTTTTCTTGGTTGTACGACACATGTTGCCACGACATCGGGTTAAACTAAACTACCGCGCGCATAATAGAGAGCTGAATAATTACAAAAGTTGTCGCTTCTCGCGGATACCGAATCTCCTTCTTACACTGCTACGGATGTTGCTTTAACAATTACTCCGTTTAATTCTTTTTAATCCTTTTTAATTCTTTCCGTTTAATTCTTTTTAATAAAATTTGTATTATGTTCCTTTTTTTAGAAAATATAGAATGAGCATAGACACATACGCATACGCTGAGAAAACTATATCGTAACTTACGCAATATACTCGTATATCATAACTTACGCGATATATATCGTAACGTAAACATTTACGTATCAATATCGTAATCATTCAGCGTCCGATACGATATGATATCGTAAAATTAGCAATTTGAAATTTTAATTTCTACATTAAAAATACAATTTTAAATAGTTTTATTTCTCTTAATAGACGAAATATTATGTGCAGATCCCATACTCATGCTTTTACAACATTGGATCGCAGGGATTTGATCTACGATATATGAATTGAAGAATTTACGATATCACAATTTTACGATATGAAATTTACAATATGGATTTCTCAGTGTACCTATACGCACACATACGAAGACACACACAAACACACACGGAGACACACATATACACACACAATCATACATGCGCACATGCACACACACACACAAACAACATACAGATACACATATACCCTTACAAATACCCACACACATACAAACACAAACACTCACACTTATACACAAATTAATTTTTAGAATTAGAATATTAGATACCTCAAGTTACAAAGCATACTTTATACTCGCTGAATAAAGAAGAAAAAAATTATCATCATCACGAAGCTTCGAAAAAGCAAGAACCAGCATCCCTGTTATGCCGTAACGAGCCTTCGATGCGAATTACATCCGATCGAGAGCGTAAAGAAAGAAATAACCATGCGCCGCAACGAAACTCGTTGGACACGGTCGCCCTGTAGCCACAAAGTTACCCAAGAGTCGGTGCGCTCGGTCGTGTGCGTATCGGCGTGCTAAACGAAGCATCCCTCTACCTTCCCTCCTCCGTATCCCGAGGCTGCAGCGGCCAGGACTGCCATCCTAAGCCGGCTTGACTAATTGGCGGCGTTATAATCACGGGGACACGGTTAGGTTGGCATTACCGCGAGTTATGGCCCTCGCGAACGTACGCCCGCAACCCTTTGCCGGTGTCCTCGAACCCTCCTCGCGTCACACATTCGTGCACAGGAGAAGGAGAGAGCGCGCTTTTAATGACCGCGGCGTTTACGCAAATTTCCCCATTACGCGACAACGTTGCCGCAGTTTTGCCCGGCAAACGGCCGCGATTCCAACGTCGTTTTCCACCGGTCGACGTAATCCCCTTCCCTTGCTCTCTCTCTATTTCCTACTAAATTCGCTGTGTGTATGTGTAAGTTCGTGTGTAATTTTGTGGTTGAAGGGGGGAGGGACGAGAAAGGAAGTGGTTGGCGGCGACGAGACACACCGGAGATTGCGGAAAAAATGCGATTCCTCGAGGACGATTGCCTCGATGATCGAGGGAGGAGGAGATGAGGATTGCGGGCGGTCGCGTGTTTCGCGCGCGAGAGAGAGAGAGAGAGAGCGAGAGAGACGTTTCGTTCTGTTGATTGCTGATAGATTGATTTCTAAGTTGCGCTGGTGAGGAGATGTGCCAATGATGCAGTAATCATTATGTAATACAGAGTACGAGTGATCGAGATATTTAAGGTATCGCAAAATTTTATTTTTATGATGCGAGTAGCTTATTTTCATATAAATATCGCGTATAGCATGTAATGAAGGCATTTAAGCGTACATAAATAGTCAAGTAGTATAAAAAATCTCTTAGAGAAGAGAGTGAAAAACCAGTGAAGGTAGCACAGAACTTAACACTGAAATGAGATTGTTTGATAAAAAGACGATTATTGAAGAAAAAAATTTACATATAGTTAAATAAATTATTTTTTAAAATAGTTATTAAAAAATTCTTTTTAACTGATTCATTTATAAAACAAAGAAAATAATGTTATTAGATCCTAAATCTAATCAAACATTTGGTTAAATATGTAGGCACACACACGCACACATACAAAATTCATTCTTCTAGCTAAATACACCTTTTTAATCTTTTTAAAATAGAAGCACACTAATCGAGCCAAGCTCGTTAATCAGGCAAAGTACCCTGTCAAACTTCTAACCACACAAGCAGTCGTAGATATACGTCGACCGTCCAGTGCCTTCGTATATCTCGAACTCTCAGACAGCAGCAGCAGGAGCAAGTAGCTCTCTCTTCTTTCTCTTTTGCTTTCTGAAAAAGAAAGCTTTGTGATGAAGAAAATGTGTTTTTTTTGTGTTTTTTTAAACGTATAAACATGTTTTATGCCTTGCGAAGTCTGAATGGAGTAGTCTTAAAAAATGTCTATATGTATGTGTGTGTGTGTGCGTGTTTGTGTGGTAGTATGTGAAACATCGCATTCATTCAATTTGTGGTATTACTTCCCCAAACTTTGCTTTGAAAGTTTCAGCAACAATGGCCGAATACATTTTTTTCTATAGACATTTTTCAAAATTTAAGAATTCTCAAATTTCGGTTTTTAAAATTTTTTTCAATGCAGGAATGGTTTCTGGGAAGCGAATTTGTTATACAATAAATTACTCATAATATCCTCCATTTTAGAACCATAGACGGTTTTATATAAGTCGTTTTTCAGTTGTTATACTGTGTGACAACATTTTTTCAACATTTATTATTTGAAAACTATACGATAAAAGTCAGTGAAATTTTTACTGAATACTTGTTTCATATACAGATATATTCCTGTAAATTTGTAGGTAATATAACGGTTTGCTTTTTAGAAAAAAAATGTCAATTAAATGCATTTTTCTGGACAGTGATAACTTGAGTAATACTTGGTGTAATGCCTTGCAAATTTTAGAGTATTTGTTAGGTGTCAGGTTATTGGCTGAATATTTTTGAGCCGATCTGGTTCATAATCTTCTGAGATCTTAGAGATTATTAAATTTAAACAATACATTTTCAACCTGTATATCACGACATCTCTAAGCTTTATCGTTGTGCTTTTTCTTGTAGATATTAAGTATTATTATACATAATATTTACGATTATACTCTTCTAGCCAACTTTACGTATTATATTGCACGAAAAAATCCAAAGATAATGTTATATTAATGTTATATTAAACATATTAATATTTTGTGATTTTTAAAAAAATGATTTAATAATGACATAATTTATTTTTACCATACTGAATCTGTATCTATCTACAATATAGCATAGAAAAATCATAATTTTTATACTATTTTGATGGTGGAATGTATAAACTAGTATATGTTAAATAATAGTAAATATTTTAAATGAGTGACTTTATAAAATGATGCGTTTTTGTGTCTTATGAATGACAGAAAGAAAACAATAATTCAATCTTTTATACAGTGCGTCTCATAACTATAGAAACACCAAAAATTTTTACATTTAAATCTGTGTATTATACCTTTTCTTAAAAAACCTGTAACTTTCGAAGCAAAAAACCAAGGATAATTTTAAAAATAGCAAATAAAAGGCAATTTTACTCTCTTTCAGACGTTACCAAAATATTGTGTCTACATTAACTTATGAAAAATTCACGGACGGTTTAAACAAAACTTGAATACTAGATAAAAAATTTACATTGATTTAAATGGGTCTAAAAATTTAAAGTGTTTCTATAGTTATGAAACAACGATAACTTCTTTAATGTTGATGCGAAAGAAATATTCTAGTAATGTTTTAAAGAGAATATATTTTCCATTCATTGGCTTTTTGCAAAATTATCCTCGGATTTTTGCTTCCAAAGTTACAGGTTCTTTAAAAAAAGGTATAATATACACATTTGAAAATTTGTGGTGTTTCTATAGTTATGAGACGCACTGTAGGTATAGATTTCATTTGATTTTATAGACAATAATAGCTTTTAGAATCAATGACATATCACTGACTAAAGATACTCTAATATACGATATATACGATAATATGTTTATTGAAAAATATTCATTTTTCAGTAGGGCACAAATCACTAAATGAAAATAATTATGATGGATGGTACTGCGCAGCTCTTCCTTATTTATATAATAATTTTAATTAAATTCTCTTTGAGAAAGCATAATGTCAAAGCAGCTGGCAACGTTTTTTATCTTCACCTCTGCTAGTAAGACAGACGAATGTGTTCTGGTCAGTTGGGAGACGGCTTACTGGACGGCGGATAGTATCCCAACCTAGCTCATGAGATTTACAAGTTTAGTTACCGCTGATCACACCCTCGGGAGTGACTCTGTGGCTTTATGTATATATGGTACACTTTGTAGCTGGCAATCGTATCTTCTTTTCCAGTGTGCTTCGATCGATAGCGTGAAGTGTGAGAAGCTCTTTAACTCTTTGACAATGACGATAATTTTCTTGCTTTAATTTTATATTGACTTTGTATAATTGAAGCGAGAGATTCATTTAAGCATGCTACGGATCAAGGAGTGAATGAGCATTAAGAATTTTAATTGAAGTTAGCTCTTGGAATTCGTATATGAATTAAATAATTAGTTTTGGTGAATATTGTAAAATATTGTTATGAAATCCAATTTCTTCACAGAATTTTTATTTGTAAGAAAATAATGAACTTGGTAAATTAAGCCAGATTAATATCAGACTAGTGCCACACTAATCTTTTTACCCAGGTTGCTAGAAAATAAGATAAAATATCTCTGTAACTCGCATAGACAGATATATTCATATTCATAATAATGTAATTTATTACGGAGTAATATATCTAAACTTTTCAAATAAGTTTATACTCGTTAGCCTTCATATTTATATCTTTATATGAATTTTTTTAACATAAATTTTCATACTCAGCAGCTGATCATTCCTTTTAATGGCACAAACTACCGCCATTAAATCAAAAAACGTAATTTTCAAAAAACTTAAATCATCCTCGTAATCCGATGTCCATTAACCCGAACGCCTCGCTTCAAATCGAAACCTTATTATTACAAAAATTCTACTCCAACAGAAAAAAAAGTAAACAAGAATCCTCCACCCTTGATGAATGATCATCTCTTCCATGTTGCAAACCGATAAAACACATCCCCATCTCTTTATTACGAAATATCAAGGGCGAAGAAGAGAAAATGATGGTCCCGCGTCGAGTCCATTCCCAGATCGAGAATCGTTCCGGCGCCGCGTCGTCTTAAATAGCAGGCGACAAATCTTGCTGCGGGCCGCGACTAACCGTTACGGATGACGGCCTCATTTTTTCCCCTCAGCCCGAGCAACGTATATGAATGACCGCTTGCGGATAAAGCTCAGATAAATCGCCAGAGGGGCGACATTTGTTTGAATTATTCGCGCGTACCGCGATTTTTTATTATCAGCAGCAGCTACATCCTCACTTCGCTTGTTGGTTCCTTCTTTTTCCTGCTTTTCGCAGCTATATACTTTTTTCGTTCGATGTCTTTTTTTTTATTTTGCAAGTTATTTAAAAGAGCCCGCATCGAGTTTATATCGTCATAGGCGACATGTCCACGTCGTAACTCGAGCGTAACGTTGGACTTTTAATTGAAAAAAATGCAGTTGGTTGAGAGAGGGCTCGAAAACTTTATGCTGAATTTTCGGGGTTTCAGCGCATCGAGTTGCGTGTCTCCTCGTGAACGGGATATTTCACGTCGTTAAATCCTTTTTTAGAGGGGAAATAAACAAATATGAGGGTATAAGAGATTTGGTTTGTTTTTATTATATCAAAGAGAAAACTCTGTGACAACGAAATTTTCATCAGAGATTTTGAAAAATTTTGATATATTTAAGGCTCCTGAGTAAAAAGAATAAGTTTTTTCAAAATTTCAATCCATCTGCATGTATGTCACAAATATCTCCAGAACGTTTAACTTTCAAATGTTGAAAATGAGGTCAACTTAACTTAGGAGCCCAGCTCTAGTTTTTTCACACAAGTTCTCGAGACTATAAACAATTAATATTTTCCCATGAATATCAAATAAGGCAGGTTAGAATTTCCATGTATACATTTTTTCTTGGAAACAGTTCTAAAATATTTGTGCAGCTATTTTTATTTTTATTTTGATACTTAAATCAAACATTTGTATTGCATTAATGTTATTTTACAAATTACGTTGATTTTAATTATGCGTGACTACTCACTTATGATTCCGAGAGATTCTTTGAGGAGGATGAGGATTCAAATGAGGTCGAAGAATTACATTCCCTAAAGGACAAGAAAAATTATATGCTTTAATTGAGGGATTTTATTATAGTTCATTTATAGAATAAAAAGACCGGAAGTGTAATATTATTTTAATACAAATTCAACTTTTTATGCATTGATTAAACTTAAATTATAAATTTGGCTTATTGAAATTAACAATTTAAACGTTTAAATTGACTAATTTTACCTCTTAGATGACGAAAACACTTTTTTTCATTATATTTCTTTCTCTGTTCACTCCTTTTTTCCGTTCTTTTAACTCTTCAATTCGTTTGTGCTTTAAGTACTCTTTCTGCTTTCTCAATTTTACTTCACTCAAAACAGGTCTCATGATTGTAAAATGCAAAGAAACTTCTTCTCGTATTTCTATTATTCAGTTTTGCTAGTTACAATAACAGGTTATGATGTTTAAACAAACGCGCGTTGCGGACGGCGCGTTGTGGATGCGACAAATCGACGTAAATTAGTTTTTTAGGTATAATGCAAAGCTATTTCTGAAAAGTTTATTAAATACTATATTTTGGTCGTTTATTTCATCGATTTTAATTAATATTTATAGCACAAACGTGCGTTGTGGATGCGACATTTTTTTTGTTCGTTTTTTAATCGGCTCACTTAGGTGTTATTTAAATTTTGGGCATTATGTTTACTAAAATAACAAAGAGGGATTATAATACAACATAATACTGTTGATGTATTTCACTCATATTAAATACTTTTTAATGTAATTCAATTACTATTTATTGAGTTATTCTTCGTGTGAATGCGACACCAAAAATCTACGACAATTTTCAAATATTTTATTCTTTGATTATTTCTTAGTAAGAAAAAATTTATCTTATATTTTTATCAGGTCAATTTTAAACACTATTAGAGAAACTATAATTGAAATCGGGAATACGGCATACGAGAAATGTCACAGTTTAGACATTTTATTGATAAATTTAATTAATTTATGACAGAAAGTAAACATAAAAATCTAATAAACAATAAACTTAAGCTTTAAACAATAAAATAAGCCTATGTGAAACAGTTTAATACAGTTAAAATATAAGAAAGAACTGATTGAAATCTCGAGTTATATAGGTTAAAGGTTTGGGAGATTTCCTCATATATATAAATACGAATGCAGTTAGTACAAAAATGCAAATTACTTTTGTAAGTAAGTTAATTTATGAAAATATAGCTGTTAATAATCTTTTTTAGATGTAAGTGGACATTATAAAATTCTTCTTACATACGAATGGTACAATCCAGCCTATGATATACCTTTGAATTGTAGAGCATGTTTTTAACGAAAATTCACTTACCACACATTTTTGAGAGCAATTTTTATAAGATTAACGTAAAACTCTGAGGATACCTTCATCAAACGTTTATTCTCAAGGCAAGTGTAGCAGAATTTAAAAAAATCAAAAGGTTTCATTTAGTACTATAATCTATCTATGTGTATATACTAGGGGGTTCACCCTTGCTTGCACCGCTCACCAATCCCTATTTTTTACTCTTAATAAGATAAATAGAGAATAGAAATTAGAACATTTAACTGTAAAGTGAAATTTTTTTATAAACTTTAATGTTTTTAACATATTTTTAACATATACACAGGGTATTTTTGCCGATTCATAATAAATAAAATAAAATAAAATTTTGATGTTAAAAAAATGTATTTATAAGTTATTATGAACGATAGAAGAAGCTTAAGATATTATAAAAGCACAATTTTACTATTGTATATGGAGAAAGAGTTTTTGTTTGTATTTGTTTGTTATATATATATATATATATATAGTCGTCCAGCTCTAGTCATGCAACCAAATCAGATAAATTATATATGATTAGAAAGGACTTGGCTTAAAGATGTGCTTTTTCAAGTTTTTAGCTTTCCTTAATTTTTGGTTCAGATGAAAAAATTTGTTAAAGAAAACAAGTATATTTTCTACATCTATATATACATACATATTTATATATAAATCTAAATATTCTTTCTTCATTTGTTTTCCATTTTATTTTCTTCAGTCACAAAGTGACTGGTGATTACTTGTTCATAATATAAAGTATTGATAACTATTTAAAAAATTAGAATACTATACCGTCACGACCTCAATTGTGTGTTAGTGTCACTATTATCAATCCTTTGTTTTTAAATCATCGTTATGAAAGTTTTGCATTAATTCTATTTTTATTTTAAAAGCTAGTAAAGTTAGTAGTTAAAGCTTGTAGTTTTTAAGAAAATAATAATGCAAAATTTTCATAATAAGAATTTAAAACCATATGATTCACAGTAGGAGTACTGATTCACAATTAAGTCCACAAGTATACGAAAAAATGAGCCATTTGCATATATACATAATATTTTTATTTTTTATATACAGTACATTGGAAGTATGTTGGGTTCATTTCAAATAAGTAACGAATAGTTAATAATCCTGTTGTTATTAACAGTTAAGTACCTTAAGCTAATTAATAACGATTATAGAAGCAACATGTTAATATGAATCTGGAGATTCAAGTTTGCGAGTCGCAAGTACTTTTTTTATCCATCTTACCGACTTTTTAGGTGTCCGTGTTCGATTTTGAGCATTAAAATTAACATGCACTAATCCAAATTGATTTCTAAAACAACGCAAGGGTAATTTATAATAGTTTAAATAATAAAATATACTTTATCATGAAATTCATTATAGCTTACGTGTATCCTGCACTCCATTCAAAACTATCCATAAGACTCCAAACAGTATAAGCTTTTACGTTGCACCGATCTCTCTTAATCGCCTTCAGCATTTCATTCATATAAGAATGCAAATAATTAATTCTAAAAGTATCATCTCTACCGTTTCCATCTGATACACCATTTTCTGTGATATATACCGGAGGGTTTCCGTATTTTCTCTTTATCGTTCTTAATATATCTCTCATTCCCTCAGGAACAACCTTGCGAAAAATATGTGATTATCAATTAATTATTTAGAGAAAGCTGAAATTAAATAAATAATGAAACTTATACACAAAGTTGTAATTGTCTACTAACTTTTAACCATGAACTTTGTGACGACGGCCATTTCGGATCAGCTGAATATTCTAGTCCTTCATCATTAGGCCAATTACGCATTGAAGATAGAGGTAGTGGTGTAGCAATGAAGGAAGTGTAGTGATTTAATCCAAAAAAGTCAGCAGAGCCCCTTTATAAAATACTTGTTTAAAAACATTCTTCTCAAATATGAATTGTATTTGAAAAAAATAAAATAAAATATATACATAAATTATGTATATCAGTATATATTATAGTGTGTGTAATGCATCTAGCATTGATATCGGATATTGTGCAATAAATAATCAAATAGCATACCTATACCGTCACGGACCCAGTTTCTGACAGGTTCCTGATCATTTGGTTACATTTATTACTATTTTGACTTTAATGTATACAAAATTTGTTTAAAAAAAAAATTAGTAATAGTAAACTATTTCGTAGTCATATAAAAGAACTTTAAAAGTTACTAGTAAAATACATTTTTAAGATAAAAAATGTTAAAGTTGGACGTTGTTGCCAACGTCATGATGAACACCATCTTACTGCAGTTGACTACAAGTGAGCATGCAAAGAAATTTACATCATTTCTTTAAAATTTTGTAATAAATTGTAGAAAAACTTATGTAATTAAGTTATTTAACAGTTTATTCGTATAAATCACTTAAAACATTCATATAAAATATTATTGATATTTGTAAATACGTGTGATTAGAAATAAGGTCCAAATTCTTATCGTTTACCCAATTCCTGATCAGTATTAATAACATGTTTTATGTGTGTTTAAAAATCTTAAAATACACAAATATTTGTAATAACAATTGTATAAGTAGTTTTAATCCATGAGTAAATAATTTATCATACAAAAGTCGCAGAAAACGTGACAATAAATCACAACACTATGTGCATTTTATAGGTTATAATATATGCTCACACGTGAGTCTATATCGTGCAGTAGACAGAATACGAATAACCGAACACTTTTACCTCGCCTAAGTTTCACGTTTATAATCACACAACAAAAAAATGTTATATTTTAGTATATCTACTGTATTAGTATTGCTTAATAAGTTTTTGTGTATCATATAAAATACTTATGCGTCAATAATATTTGTGATCAGGAATTGGGTCTTGATATGATCAGAAACTACTCCCATACAAACCTCAAGTGATCAGGAATTGCTCGCACAGCTTTTTTTCTTTGAGGCTTTATATTTAACTTAATTTTGATTATTTATGTATTTTTTCAATTTTATATTAAAGATTAACAGTTACATTTGTTATTAGAAACTTCATTTTCCATGAATACCTCATCTTTACGCTTTGACATAACAAATAACGTGACGACGTGCCTTAACTGATCAGGAACTGGGTCCTTGACGGTATAGGTGATTTTATTTATCAGTATTACGGTGGTTATGCCGTTTTTAATTTACCAACTTTTTTAAATTACCTGATTTTCCAGGCATTTTCAACCTTCACCTTCAGTCATTAATAACTTTGCATCAGAATAATATTTTTGTTCGAAACAAAGCTTAAATTATAGATCTTTTTACCTATTTTCTTTATCTTTTCCATCAATTTTTCTAGAATAAAAACTTGCAGAATTGATGTACGAAGAAGAGGTACCTTTTTTCTTTAAAATAACGCATATTTGAAGTAAAATACCTCATATGTCGAGAACAAGGGTCCATTGGACAAAATTACCGATGCTAGTCTGAAGCTGAAAATGAATTCTTAGGTACCAGAAAACACCTCCAAAAGTTGGGTCAAAAATCGTTTCCCAGAGGTTGTGGACTCTCCTTGATGGTAGTTAAATAATCGGAAAGATAAAATTGTATATAAGTAAAATTTGGAAAGATATTTTACGGAAAATGGAAAATTCTGAAAAGTTAAATTTGGAAAGAAAAAACTTCGTAACGGTGAAAATATGGAAAATAAAAATTCGTAGATCCAAAATTTCAAAATCAACAATTTATAGATTAAAATATTGATATTTGTTAATTTTCTTTTTTATAAATATACGGATATTACTTCCCTTACCAAATTAGCGGGTCGCATATCAAATTCTCAATATTTTAAACTATAAAATTATTGATTTTCAATATTTTGCCTCTACGAATTTTTATTTTCCATATTTTCAGCCTTATGAATTTTTTTTTCTATACTTTGGACTTTCAATATTTTATATTCAATACTAATATTTTACGAATTTTTTTCTTTTCGAATTAAACTTTTCAAAATTTTCCATTTTCCATAAAATATCTTTCCGAATTTTGCTTTTATGAAATTTCATCTTTTCGAATATTTAACTACCCCCCTCTCCTTGTTAGTACTATCTTAAATTTTACCGTTGTAAAACCTCATAATCTTGATCATTCACGTTACAATAAATCACTATTTTCATTACCATGCTTTTCACGCCCCACATTTCCTTGAATAAATAAGGTATTGACAATAGTAATTTATTGTGACGTGTAAGATTAAGATTTTGAGGCTTTACAACAGTATAATTATAGATATTATTAAATATTTATATTGAAAAATTTTTCAACATTTTTGCTTTTAACTATAAGAAGTTTTATGGACAAATAAAAAATTACTTTTTCAGTGTCTAAAGGTGTCTTGTCCATTTAGTAAATATGGTATTGAAAATATTAATTTATTGTGACGTGAAGGAACAAGATTTTGAGGTTTCACAACGGCAAAATTAAAGATATACTAAGTATTTATAGCATAAAAACCTGCTTTTAAAAAATGCTTTTAAATATAAGAAGTTTCTTGGATTCATAAGAAATTTATTTATTAGTCTCTTCGTCTCTCTCTCTCTCTCTCTCTCTCACTCTCCCTCTCTCTCTCTCTCTTTCTCTCTTTCTTTCTCTCTCTCTCTATCTCTCTCCTGCGCATGCACAGCTTAATGATTCACGGCTTCATGGAGTCCATATAATGATAAAGTACGTTTATAATAACCCTATGGCCTAATTGTTTTCCTCATGACATTCTGTATCCTAAGCAGGGCGACAGTCTGTAATAAGAAGAAACACCTACTAAACTATTCAGGCTTAAAATTTTTTTAACAAATTCTCCCGGTATTTATAGATATAGAGTAATTTGGCACTTTTTAAATTAAATTCTAAACAGTTAATTCTTATACTATTTAACTCGCTTTCCTAATCTTTTACTCTGTTTTTATATAGGTTCTTAAATTTTCTCGAGTGTAAAATATGTTTATTATTTGTAGATTCAATTATTTACTTTTTGGTACATTCATAACGTAGAAGGGTAACTTTTCTCACGTAGTTTAGCAAATTTTGATTGGTCCGCCTTTCCAATCAGTAGCTTTATGTTGTTTGCATTTTTGCACTCGCGAAGAGACTAAGCAACCGGATAGCAGGTGAGCTCTAGTCCTCAGTTCCGCGTGCTCCCCGACTATGAAATATCTGTCGCGTTTTGCCACGATTGTTCATTGGACAGGGCGTAACACTGTGCTTCTAAAGAAAAGCAATGCTCTCTTTTAAAGCAAAAATTTTACGTATCTCCTATTTTAAATGCTAAGTTGGGCACAAAAAAGTTTATGTGCCGTAGTAAATTAATCAAATGTGACAAAAAATAACCTATTCTTCAGAACATACCTCTGTAATTTCTTTTACTAGAGTAATAATATAATGAAAGCTATAAAAGTTTTCCTATCATAATTTCGTACTTTAGGAATATTTTTTTGGAACGTAATACAATAATACACTATTTTAATTTTAACCAAAGTTTAAATATGAAAAATTTTGGACCACAAATTTGACAAATCACTGAAAAATTCCCACATTTGGAAATATTACCTGATAAATTTAATCCATTTCTTTGATAAGGTCGGTAATCTCGAAGAATAGTAGCCTTGCAGTTTACTTCTTTCTGCGATTCTCTGTTTCATGACTTCAGGATAATCACCATGTTTGGAGAAAATTGGATTTGCCTGCCATCCACAGTCAAACTCAAAAGCAATATCTCTGGTTCTAACGTCAGATTTATTTTTACTGTACATGTTATAACACTCCATAACGATGCCAACTTGACCATTATGTTTACTACGAAATTCTTTATCATAGATATGATATGCAAGAGCGTGGCCTTTTAACATATTCTGTAAACAAAGGTACTCACCGGAACCAGTCAAATTAACAGCTAAAACATATATATTTAGTTTATTGATTATTTACATTGATCATTAAAATTTAACCTGATTAGTTTGGGCCCTATCAAAATTAGGTTTTCCTCTATCTGAAATCAAGCAGTGGACTTAAATAAACTAAATACGTATTCGTATGTATTTTGAGATGAGGAATTGAAATATGTAATAAAAAATATATGTTCACATTAGAAAAATGGAAGTTGGGCCTTAAATGGGCCTTAAAATATATCGGGCCCAAAATCTAATATCATCATTGGATTTCTGGTTGAAAATTATTAAGGATATGTGCCACATTATTTTGTTTATACATATTTTTCATGAGATATTGGAGCATTTCATCATTTTCCCGTACTATAAATTATAAGTAGAGCTTACCGGGAGGAAACATAACAGATCTGTATCCCATCAAACAAAAGATAGTCGGTTCATTTAACGTTGTGAATAATTTCACTCGATGTCCAAATTCTTTAAAAATAAATCTCGCATAATCGGAATATAAATAGGCCATATCTTCATTGAGCCATCCTCCCAATTTTTCCAAACTTTGTGGGTGATCCCAGTGATAAATTGTTACAAATGGTATGATTCCGTGCTTTTCTAATTCATCCAAAATATCGTGATAATACTGTACTCCTTTTTCATTTACATAATTTACATGGCCTTTTGGCAGAACTCTAGGCCAACTAATCGAAAAACGATAATGGTTTACCTGTAGAACACGGAAATGTTTATTTGTAGAATTTGTATTTGAATTAATGCTTATACAAGTTAAAAGAATATTTATATTTAAATTGTTAACAATGTTTATGTAAATATTTAATTTACCCCAATATTTTTCAATATTTTTATATCTTCTTTATATTTGTGGTATGAATCGCAAGTAACATCTGCGGTAGATTCATCGGCAATCTTTTTTGGATAATTATGTACAAAATGATCCCATATGTTTTCCGCCTTACCTGTTAAATTTAGCATTAGTTATTTTATAGTTTCTAGAAATATGATTAAATATCACAGAAATATTAATTTCGCAATCGCTTTCATAAATCTAAAGGGTTACATACATCTTAAAATAAAAAAGATTGGGCTAAATTAGCTATAAAATTATCAATATTATTTATAACAATTATTACATTTTTATAGTATTTAAGCATGTTTTAAAAGTATATAACCATTGGGGTAAGTGAATTATAGGCTACTCTAGTTTCAGATTGCGTAAATATCACTTGCTGACCACTCATATGCTAAAATAACTTGTTGAAAAGTGTTTTATGTAATTTTCAATCAATTATCTTAAAGTATTGCATGGTTCTCCTGCATATTTAAACTTATCACTAACGATATCGATGTTTTAGACTATAAACTTTATAAATATTAGAAAAGTTATTATAAAAACTTAATAAATATTGATAAACAGTACAATATTTTCAAAATTACTTTCAAGCTAAATTTAAAGTTAATCCGATGAAAATTACTTGAGATACTTTACAACTAGTGATTTTAGCATTGGGAGGGTTGGCATTGAGTGGTGATTACCAACTTTATAATTGAAATGTCCTATAATGAACTTTCAATGACAGTAAACAATGGTTATAGACTTTTATTGAATGCTTATAGTATATTATGACACTGTTGTGGGAGATGGTTTTCTACCTTGCTCGAGGGTTTTCGCACGAGCGAAGCGAGTGAGAAAATCGAGCAAGGTAGAAAAACACCTCCCACAACAGTCTCATACGATATTTTATAGCACAACAACCTCAAAATCGACAATAAACTTGGCATTTTGAGGTTAGTGTGCTATAAAATTATATAATAATTAAAACAAAAATGTATGAATAATACTAACAGTTTTACAGCTGATATGGTACATTCTTTTTAATTTAATGCATCAATGACTCCTTAATGATGCGGCTTAGTCAAGATTCTATTTTCTGTCTATTAAATCATTATAACATTAAATCTTGTGGAAATTTAACAATATATATTATATACAAAAACTATGCTTAAAAGATGAAGATTTTAAAAATAGTCCAGGCGATAAAAAATTCGATGGCGACCCCTCCCCTTAGATATTTCAATTATAATACACGTAATAAAGAAATTCGTTGCCGATTTTATCGTCTGGAATACTGGATCCTGATGAGCAAGATCAGTAATAAAAATATTGATTTAGAGACAATCAGTATTTCGTAAATTACACACACACTCATATATATATAAATATACGCTTTTAAACTGTTAACATTTTTTGTCAGCGAATCGCTTATCAGTAAAAATGACAAACAAACGACTGTTAATTTAACAGACATTTTGTAATTCACGTTGTATTGGTTTACAAATATTTATTTTTGTACTAAATATTAGTACTAGTGCACATATAGTATTGAAAATAAGCGATAATAATGCTTTAACTTAAAGTTACACTGCTCCTGACTTTATGCGTTTTTTTTGCATCAAACAAATCATGCGTTGCTTTAAGCTTTTGTACTACACCTAGTACACTATTTGTTACACAGAAAGTTAATTTACAGAGTCTTCTAATGTTAGCAATATATTTACTACTGATATAATGTTTACTTCGGACATCTGCGTAAAAATAAAATAATTTTAAGGTTAGAGTATATATCGCCCTTCAAGCACTCTGTTTACTGACTGATTTATCTCGTCCGTCAAATTTACTGACAAAACGCCTTTTAACCCTTTGTAGCTTAGTGGCTATTATAATAGCCACCTCTTTTGTCTAAGATTTTTATGTATAAAAATTTTATTTATAGGCGTATATAAATGATTTTACATTCTTCTATTAGCTAAGAGGTTTCTCTATAATACTAATTAACAAAAATTCAAATTCGTAATCAGCGACCCCAAAAACCCCCGAGTAACAATTTTCAGCTTAAAATATTGAACAGAAAAATGTGGGCCACAAAGGGTTAACCTGTTCTAACAAGGGAAGGCCTCAGGTGATAAGCGCCCTGAGAGGTCTTATTAGGCGGAAAGTGTTCTATGTGGTACCCACATTGAAGATTTGCCTAATTTTAGCGATTTGTATGCTATTTTTCACGCGTAAATCGAGCAAGTTTTATAGTATGATTAACTCAAATTCTGAAATGTATATAATGATGATATAATGAAGAAAATTAAAGTTGTGCAGGTGACTTCAAAAAACATAAAATGACTATTTAATTGAGAACTATGTAAGATTTTGTAACAAGGATAAACGAGAAATTAAATAAAAAAATTTGCTTCATTTACGTGTGAAAAGTAGCGTAAAAATCGCTAAAATTGGAAACTTTCAACAATCAGCACTAAAAAATATCGAAAATGTAGGGGTTAGGATAGGCAAATCTTCAATGTGGGTACCACATAGAACACTTTCCGCCTAATAAGACCTCTCCGGGCGCTTATCACCTGGGGACCTTCCTTTGTAAGAGACAAAAACTGTTAACATTTTTTACTGTGTATAAATATATATAACATCGATATATAGCAAAATTGGAAAATCGATTTTTTCGTAATTTTTTGACAATTCTCGAGGCCGCATTCTTATTAAAAAGAAATTGCAATCTACCACTTATGTTCCACGCTCCTTCAACTTGATAAGCAGATGAAGCTGCACCAATAAGAAATCCATGCGGGAATTTTAAATCATTATACGCATTTTCACATCTCTTAACTATTGTCAAAGTTATAATAAATATTAATTTTAACTCATTTACACTAATCATATTATAATAGAATTGTTCAATTTTTTGGATCACTGTGTTCCTTTAAACGTCTCACAACTCTGCTTGCACTGCTAATAATAAACATTGGAGCATAGAAGTGTAACTTATTACTTTTATAAGCGTTATTACTGTAATAAGATAATATTCTTACAGCTGATTGGTGCTAATCTATTATGTTTAATATTTTATCTAATCAGTAACACTTATTACAGTCTCAATTTGTCACGTAATATTTTGTTGTGCCACGAACATTTTCCGCCAAAAGCTGAGTATTACATGTAACGTCATTTGCAAAAGCATTTTTTCCTCAAAGAATCTACGCAAACTTATAATTATAGTTACTAGTGGGGCTTCGTCCCCTGTTCGATTCGTGCGCCAACCCCCTAATTGCAGGAAAGGAAACATATTATTTTAAATTGCCATAATCTTATGTAGAAGAGGTGAGATATATGTGCGCTGAGCTTAACTCGCCTACCCCCAAATATCCGGCCGAATAAAAAATACGTTAAATATAGATAAAGTAATTCACAAAGGCCGAAACGAATCTGGTAGAAACTGTACGCAACCGTTCGCCAAGTTTATAACAAATCACAATGATTTGATCAACGATTTAGCCATCGGTAGGTTAAAAATCCCGCTTATTTCGTCACGGAATAACCATTGTCGTTAGCCAACTGAGATTTAATTTTAAAAATCGCAAAAAAGTAAATTTGTCCCGATTTTATAATTAAAATATTTCATAAAACATTGACTCATTGACTCATTGACACAAAGTTACAAAATCAACTTAGAAAAGGGTTTAGACCTCCCTAAATATGTGGTATCAGTTGAATGATACTCAATGTTTAAAAAGCGAGAAAATCGTGCATGTGTTACAAAAAACTTTTATAGAAATCTTAATTAAATTAAGTGTACTGCACTATTATAATAACTCGTTTTCAAAAACTCCGTAGAGGATTGCTCCTTGCAATAGCGATTGTTTAAAGCTCTTAATAGGAGCGCGCTTTCTCAGAGATATTCTTAAAAAATCCGGAGAGGTTCGATCTTTGCAAGAGCTATTGCTGCATGCTCTTAACCCATTTCTTCCCAAGCGGCCATTTTATAGTCAAATGGTTTTTTGTCTAAAAAATTGTCGAAAAAAAAATAATAATAACCAATAGCACTTTTCTGAAGTAAAATTGTCCGCTCTTTCCGATTCTTAAGTCAGAATTTTGAAATTTCCGTTGGAAAATTTCAAAATGGCAGTTTTAGGCAAAAAACCAATCGACTATAAAATGGCCGCTTGGGAAGAAATGGGTTAATAAGAGAGCTTTCTCTCTCTCTCTCTCTCTCTCTCTCTCTCTCTCTCTCTCTCTCTCTCTCTCTCTCTCGGAGATGTTCATCAACAACTAAAAATAACAAAACTCAATAATCCAAATCATTCTTTCAGAAAATGCTCTTAGTGAGAGTTTTCAGAAATCGCTCTTCAAAGGAGCGGTCTGACAGAGAGCTAAATAAATAGAACTCCCTGAAAGAGTCATAAGGACTACATTTGGAGAATGTAATAGGTGAAGTGAGTATTCAACATTACTGACTGTACAGTTTCAAGTAAAATCCGAACCACTGGAACCGCGATAACAAACATAAGAAAAAATAATTTCTAAAAATTTCTCAATCACGAAATTCGAACCCGGGACCTCTTAGTTAGAAGTTTTCTTACAAATATTCAATTACAATGTTGTACCGAACGAGGAAACTAAATATAAATAAAGATAAGATAGCTGTCTATAGTACCACGCAAGGAGGAAAAAAAACATGTTAATTAAGCATTTAATAACGCAAAGTATGTATAATTATTGTCTGTTTATCATAAAATTAGTATTCTAATTTCAGTTTGGTATCATTACGAGTGTAGTTATAAACAATCTCAAATTCTTTAACGTTCAACCATTAAATTTAAACACACAAAACTACTTTCTTTATTAAACTCAAAATCGATCACAATCTTGTCAAAATAAAAGATGCACGATAGCTGACTGTGCTGTAACAGGAGTAAAAGAATGTACGCGGGAGATTGAACTTTTATTTGAAAAATGTCCGCTGGTGAAAAAAATGAAGTTGCCCACCCGTATGCGCGAGGGATGCAAAAGTTGAAACTTTGAAAAGTTTGTACCAGATTTGCAAGAGCGGCAGGCGCACGTATAGAATGGAAATTGAATTCTGCTAGTTGACAGATCAAATTCTCGCTTTGCGATGTGTGTGTGCGTATTTTTCGTACATGTCCAGAGAAAGTTATTGATTGCGGTTTTATAGAAGCACAATATGAAAGAACTTTGGGGACATATTATGTTTTAATGTGGCTTTCATGACAGGTACACGCCCGTATCTGCATACTGTCAATATTGTTTGATTGATCGGAGTGAAAATATTAATACTCTTCTGTAGATTTTCATTTTTTTAAAAATCGGAAAGTTTAAATCGTCATTTCCTGTTAAATTGATATAATGTGCGAATTAGCTAAATGTAAACTAACTTTTTATTGTGAAATTCATTTATTTTGTAATATTTTACAAATGTAGGAATTTATTGTCACCGCATGACTAATTTATTTAGTTCATTTATCTTTAATAATTATGTATACAAATAAACTATTTAAGGCAATATTTTATAAAAGCAAGAAAATTAAAAATGTTATTAAATTACTCATGAAAATTAAAAACAAAATAATTAATTGGTAAACAACCATCGTATTGACAGAAAAATATTTTTATACCTGCACTCAGTATCAAATTAGGAAAACAATATATGAATTGTCCATGTTTTCCCGTTATATATTCAAGGGAAAAATAAGTTAAGCGCTCGTGATTACTCGACCAGACGCAAGGTCTGATTTCTGGTCGGTCCTCTCCAGCTCTCTCTTTTTGTTTTTCCTCTTGCACTTTCCACCCTTCCGTCCTAATCGCTTCCCCCAGCCGGTAATATTTAATTTTTAATCCGACGGTATTCAAATATTTAAATGCACTGGACCCTCGCTCCCATTCTAATGGGAATGTAATTTGTATCCCCGCCGCAGTTTATTTTATGCTAAATACTCTCTGCGAGATGGGTAGTACGTACGCTTATTATTTGTAAGATTTGTAAATTTCAGCAAGTAGCAGACAAAATATCGGTGTTGTTTTGAGACCTTAATTAAATAAAAGAGACCTTAAATCAACTACTTTTCATTTAGCAAAATTTTAATGGATTATTTTTGTAACTATTCTTGATGAATCCTATTTTGTAATAATTTTCACAATGTAATTTAAAATTTGAATTACTTAATTTATTTAATTTATTTAACACAAATTTACTCTGCATTAAAAGTTACTATAGATAAGAAATTTATACGAAAACTGCATAACAACCAATCTTACTAGTAAAATGTTAAAGTTGTGTGAATGAAGTTATTTTATATTTCGGGTAATAACCTTGAATATCAAGTTTATCTCTTTGCACAAGGTATGTAATAAGAAAGTTTCATAAAGATATTGCGAAGTGCTCGCCTTGCACGGTTATAAAATTAAGCGACGCGATAACAGTACTTCGATGTACATTTACCTTGACTTAATTAAAGGGCGGAATAAAAATGAGATAAATAAATTTCGAGTGACAAATAGTTTGTTTAATAATTGATCTAAATTTTATTAGACTTAAATATTATTATTTATGTGAATTCTATTAAATGACCTTTCATCTTTGGATGCTTAAATGATAATTCGTAACATCATTTATCAGACATATATATGTTTGAACAAAAGGCAACAAAAAATAATAATAATAACGATAACCCTCTTCTTCATTACCGCAACAAAACACAATGCATTCTTAATTACCTATGAACACACTTTAATTCCACAACATCCAACAAACCCCGTCTAACCTCCTTTATGGAGATAACAACTTCACGAGTCTCCTTACCATATGCCCCACCGATAAATTATGAGCCATCTTCGACTATTACAACCTCTCAATCTTCGTCGCAACCCACCTCGAGAACAACGATAAAAGAGCCTCGCACTATGTGCCTTAACTGCCAGGCATCCGTCATAATACAACCACGTAGCAGCATCAGCCTGTAGACAACAAGTAGGATTTCACAGATACCACCTTATCGCGTATAACTTCTCGTTTGCGATCGCGTCTTTTGTTTCTGATGCTCACGAGGGCGCGAATTTGCTCATTTTGGCCCAGAAGCCGGGAATAGTGCGTTTACGTGTCCTTACATCAAAGTTTATGGGCCGAACGCGCAAGTGTGTGTGTGTGTGAGAGAGAGAGAGAGAGAGAGAGAGAGAGAGAGAGAGAGAGAGAGAGAGAGAAGAAAGTGGGGGAGGGTCGTTTTTGGCAGAAGATTTAATCTGAATCGCGCGCAAAGATACCTCTAAGCATGTGAAAATGTAGAGGAGTTAGCGAACGGTGTACAGTTGAATTTTAGTTTCATAATTTCTGATTATAATTATTTTAACGCAAGTTCTAAACGTCCAACAGATAGAACCAGAGTTCGGCAAGTATTGGACCGCAAAATATTTTCGGATACTTTTCCGGTTTCTGTAAATATCAAGAAAAAACAACGAATTATCAATTTGTAAGCAGTGTACACCATGTATTAAGCCGATATACACGATTTAAATAAGTATTCGTAATAAGTATCCGACGGATACTTTCATTGGATACTGAGTATCTGTAAATAGTATCCGTCGGATACTTTTTTCAGATACTCACTATTCTACGAAAGAATACGTTGGATACTTTCTTCGAATACTCGGTATCCGACCGAAGTGTCCGATGGATACTTTTTTCGAATACTTTTTTAAATCGTGTATGGGTAACAACCAAAAAGTCGAGCATTCTCAGGTGTGGAATTTAAGAAATAAAAAGTATGCTAAATTAATAATAATGCATTTTTCTACAATAGTATTGGTCATATAGATATCAAAAATCTACTTGGCTAAGATCAATAACTATGTTTAAACTATTAAAAGATTTTTTAAGTATTAGAATACGTCTCATTGATTGCGCTAAAAATACTCACTAATAATTATTAATAAATCATTTTTTCATTCTTATTGTATTTTTTCTTCTATCAAATTTCTTTCTTGTGCACATTTTAATAGAAATGAGCATAATGTAGCTTGATCTTTACACACTGTTTATAACTAAATCCCTACGTAATACCACGCCTACTAATATGTAATTTAAGAAAAACTTTGTTTTTTTTATCCAGGGTTCATCATATACGAGAAAACTGTTCTCCCGTTTGAGCGTCAACAGAAAAGTAACGACCTACTACGGGCTCTCGTGGCCGATATATTGAAAAAAAAAAATTTTTTTTTACACTTATTAATTGTACAATAAATTTCTTTAAACGAATTTTTCATTTCGCTTATTATTTACCCACAAAAAATCGTCAAAAATAGGTGCACCTAGAGTGGTTTTACCCCTTAATAATATTGAAACTTTGCAGCAATGTTCTAGATGTTATGTCTAATATATCTAATTTTAAGTTAGACCGATATATTGTTTTAATTTTGTGTAAAATAACAGATGCACGACTTGGTCGACTTTTTGACTTTTACCCATATATCGGCTTAATACATTGTGTACATTGCTTAGAAATTGATATTTCGTTGTTATTTCTTGATATTTACAGAAAATAGAGAAGTATCTGGATAGAACCCACCATCCCCCTTCATAAGACACCAGCCTTATTTTAAAGTTCCCAAAATTTAACGGATCTGTATCTTACCCATTCTACTAGTCATCATATATTAAATTATCTTTTCGCTAATTTCTAATCCTACTTTATTTGCCGTTATTTATATATACACATTTTTTTCCTATCGCATCTATATCTTCTACATATGTCAATAATTAGGTTAATGAGCCATTTAGTGTTATTCTGTCTTTATTTATTTTCATAAATTCATATTGCTGAGTGAGTCAAATTATATTCTTTACTAATTTTTTCAGATACAGATAATGCCTAATCAAATCCCAATATTTTTAGTACACCTCATTCCACAAATCCCCTACATTTAAATAGACGATATACCTTTGTAAAATGAAATTCATCTGAAAATTCTCTCCACCATGTTCCACCTCAACTCCTACCACTAATAGGTGTAATGCAACAATCTCCACCAGAAATGAGCAGTTACACTGTGTGGCCAGCGGCTACTACGATGGCGAACCTCTTCGTAATTTCGTCTCGTAATCGGACAGACCCTTATAATTGTCCACGCGAGAAATCCCTGTAAACTGTCCCACAGGGCCAACAAGCAGTAGCGGCACAAGTTATAAGCACGCTCGTACGGTCAGCTGGCGAAATTGAGTCCTTACGGGACAACTTTGGCTATCTATACTCTCTCACCTTTAACGCGTCATTTTTAATCGAGAGAGTATATGCGGGAGCTAATGGGCAATCACGAATGCTCAGATTGACGACGCAATGGACTGGTGATCGTTTTTGAGCGATGCGGTGGGAATATTATACAAGGTTGTTTGGACGAGAGTTCATTCGTCCCCTGGTGATGAGTCTGGGTTTCTTTACCGGTCGTAAGGGAGGGATTAAGCGATTTTAAGTTTGTGATAGATAGATAGATAGATATAATATTTATTTGCAAATAGCTAAAAAAGATTTGTATGTTACATCAGTCTCTTAAAATTACGTATCACGTCGTTAACTTAACTAAAATAAATTGCACATATGTGAAGTCGGGTACATAAAGTATTGCACTATGTTATCAGATATAAAATTCGTAATTCCTAAATGGTTTGTATTATACCTATCAGTCATTTAACTAAAATTACATACATATATTAGCAATCGCTTTCAATCATACCAATAAATACATGCATACTTTTTAAAATGGTTTTTGTCAATTAATAAGTAAAATTATAAAAAAAAAAAAAAAAAAAAAAAAAAGCAAATACACCAATAAATTAAATAAATTAGAATTTAACAATACAATAATAAATTAAAACAAAAAAAGACAAACAGATATAATCAATTGACGATAACAATTAATCCAAGCCTGCAAAGCATTCCTTGACCGCCACCTTTAAAGCTATTAATGATGGGAAAGTGCGTATATGAAAAGGTAGTGAGTTCCACAATTGCGCACCTTGTACTTGAAAAGATCTTAGCCCTACACGGCGCGCTCCGATCAAGTTTAAATAAAAAGATCTTGCACCTCGTGAGTTTTTTTATAAATCATTCCTGGGATATCTTCCGATGATTTTAAGCCTAAAATGAAAATAATCCCTAGAGGGATTTTCAAATAAACTCGATATTTGATCATTTTCGTAGGTTATCGTGACTATTTTCTATATTGCATCTTGTATTTAGATTTCTTAGGCTTTAAAAAAATATTTCGATATTAGAAATAAGTTTATAAATTCTTAATACTCATTAAACTTTTAAAATTCATATAAATTTTTTTAAATACTGCTCAAAAATTAAATTTCTTAACTTCTTATTTCAAATAATTTTCTGTGCGCTCGAAGTTTCTTTTTTTTTTTTTTCATCGAGGATAAATTTGGTATTCCGTTGCCATGGCTGCGATAAATAAACTTATGCTGATTTTACGGTTAGTAAAAATGCCGAAGGCAAGAACACACGATGAAAATCGTCATCAAATTTGTTTACTTTGCTTCGGAAAAACTAAAGTAATGATTCCTGTAAAAGGAGAATTAAAAGTGCTTTTTGAAAAACAGTTTGAGTACGATACTAGTGATGACCGATTACCTCTCGTTCTATGCAGTAGTTGCAAAAGAGATTTATACAGAATTAGAAACGATGAAGATATAAGTGTGAATCTACCAAAATTTTCTGATCCTCAACCTTTGAAGAAATCTACTAGATCAAGCGACGATGTTTTATGTGCTTGTCATATTTGTGAGCTTGCGAGAAAACCCCCTCCTGGAAAATTTTCAAACTTTGCAAAGAATAATGTTATGCCTCAGCGACATGGAATCCTTGTTGATGTCACAAATATAAAAGTTCCAAGTAAGCTATTAAAACATATCTTTTTCTAGTTATAATAACTACAATATAATAATACAATTTTAATCTAGATGAAAGAAAATTACCTTCCGTTGAAAGCCGGTGTAGTTACTGCTTTTCTTTGTTGGGAAAAGGAAAATCTCATAAATGTAACTTTACCGTACGCTTGGAGAATTTGACTGAAAACATTACGCAAACAAGCCAAGAGCTACAGATCAAGTAATTTCGTCTTTGCTTAAACGCAAAATGATTACAAAAAATACACAAAATACTACAACTCTTTGCTTAAACGCAAAATGATTACAGAAAATACACAAAATACTACAACTCTTTGCTTAAACGCAAAATGATTACAGAAAATACACAAAATAACAAAGCTTTAAGCAAACCTGAGCTTTTTTCTGCAGACGATTTTTTAAAAATCCAGACGAGTTTACATTTGAGTCAAACGAAGACACTTGCGATTGCTACAGCTTTACGAGTAGCTACGAAAAATGCTAAGGTCGTGGAACCGCATTTGAAAAAAAAACTATCAATTAAAAGTCACTGTGTTGATGATTATTTTGGTACTAAAAACTTTGACTTTGTTCACGTCAAGGCTGATAAAGTTTCATCTGCAGCCGAAACAGTCGCTTACTGCACAAATCTTGATGGTTTAATAGAACACATTAAAGAAAAACGCTCATTGTTTGAATTTCACTTGAAGTTTGGTATTGACGGGGGAGGGGGTTTTCTGAAGATATGTTTATCCATTCAATCTACTTCAGAAAATGAAAAGCTAAATAGACACCGGCAAAAGTTCGAAGATGGTATTTCTGCTAAACGGTTTAAAGATTCAGGTGTTAACAAATTATTGATACTAGCATTAGCAAACAGTTCTCAAGAAAATTATGAAAATGTATCGCAGCTGTGGTCTGCAATAAAAGTAAACAACTTTCAGGGAACTATTGCGACAGATTTAAAACTTGCTAATATTATGGTTGGCATCATGTCGCATAGCAGCTTTTACCCCTGCACTTGGTGTTTCGCATCGAAAAATGATTTAAGTAGCTGCGGAATACCGAGGACAATAAATAATACGTTTCAAAATTATATAAACTGGCATCAAGCCGGATCTGTCAAAAAAGATGCGAAGAATCATAAAAATTGTATTCATCCGCCTCTTTTATCAACTGATGTAGACAAAACATTTCTTCAGATAATACCTCCACCTGAACTTCATTTGATGCTAGGTGTAGTAAATACATTGTATAGACACTTATTGGCTGAATTCGAGAAAGACGCTCTTCTATGGGCACAATCATGCCATGTCACTCGTGATATACGTCAGGGTAATACAAGTTTTAATGGCAATTCGTGCAAGATATTATTAGACATACTTGATTTCCTGCGTTCACGAAATTACAATTTGGGATGTTTGAAATATGTAAATGCTTTTGAGCACTTCAAAAATGTTGTACATACCTGCTTTGGAAAAAATCTTGACCCATCTTTCAAAGATAAGATTAATGCCTTCAAGCAAAGTTATTTACATTTAAATGTACCAATAACGCCCAAAATTCATGCAGTATTTTTTCATGTGCCTGACTTTTGCGAAGAAGTTCAGACGGGACTTGGATTTTATAGTGAACAGGTTATGGAATCTGTCCATGCTGATTTCAAATCTGTGTGGGAGAAATATAAAGTTTTTAAGAACCATCCAGAATATGCAGAGAGGTTACAACATGCTTTATGTGAATATAATAGTTTACATTCATTTTAATTATTGTACATAATAACGATATTTTTTTAATGTAATAAAATGATCGCAAAGTTTGAAAATTCGAATACGGTTTTGAAAATTTTTATGAATTTAAAATTTTTAATACCTATTGAGCATTTATAAACTTATTTCTGATGTAGAAATATATTTTTAAAACCTAAGAAATCTAAATACAAGATGCAATATAGAAAATAGTCACGATAACCTACGAAAATGATCAAATATCGAGTTTATTTGAAAATCCCTCTAGGGATTATTTTCATTTTAGGCTTTTTATTTAAACTTTTTTTTTTTTTTTTTTATTTAACGTCGCCATGTTTGTGCTCCCATGTGGTGCTAATCGACGACGGAGGTCTGCGGTGTGTTTGTAAACAAAGCACATGTAATTTTTACAGAGGTGCTTGTATCAATCGGCAGAGACTAGGATTCGAACCCGGGTCACCGGCGTGGGAATCCGACACTCTACCGACTGAGCCGCCGCAGGCCCCATTTAAACTTGATCGGAGCGCGCCGTGCCTATTTGTGATAAGGGTAGAGGGTGGGGGGGGGGGAAGCTTCTAAGTTTGATGATGGGTATAGATTGTTTTGTTATGTTTACTGAAATCAGGTGAGTATGGCCAGGCACAAGAGTAATTATTTTTAAAATAAATGTAAAATGATTGTTATAATTAGTTCTTATTTCACACAATCCGTCAAATAATTAACTTTTTTATAATAAATTTTAATACAAATTTATAGCTTTTATACAACATAATAAAAGTAGGAAAAAGTGGCGTAGAAAAGAAGAATGTAAAAATCAAATATCGTCATCGAAATTCATTCAGCTCTCATCATAGTATACATCAGTATCACTATCTCCGATAGCCTCATCTGATTCGCAATCAATATCTTCTGCTTGAATAAAATCATTGACTCAATACCTTCCTCTGTCTGGCATAGTGTTAATATTTGTTCAGAACCTTTAATTTTTTTACGATTCTTAATACAAAAAATACATACGCTTTTACTCTCTTGTTTTTGTGACAAACTGCTCGAATCGTGTAATCCAACGATTTCAGATGCAGCATTTTCTTTACTAAGATTTTGCGTACACGGTTCACGAGTAACAGCTTTAATAACTTCGGCTTCTACAGTTTCTTAAAAAATAACGCCATCATCCCAGTACTTTAGACACTGGCATCAGCAGTAACTTTTCCAACAGCAACTCCGCCACTGAAAAATGTTTTTTCTTCAATAAAATGTGTGTTTTTCTAAATTTAAATGGGGAAACATAAAAGTTAGTATTTTTTAATTACTTAAATATCACACATATATTATCTTTATTTAGGTTTACGTGTACTATTCTTGAAATCCATTGTAGAAATACCACTATTTTGCGCAGGTATACTAGTAAATTTGGGAGTAAATTATGTTTATAGATATACTTTTCAACAGATTAACGCTAGTTCAAGTAGTAGGTAAAAATTTGTTATATCTTTTTCACATGCGTTATCTACTCTGTATCTATCCAATGAATAAATCATTTAGCGTCTATAATAACGCAAAACGATTATTTTCTCCATGAGTTCGTTGTTTCTATACCACTCTCCCTTACTATTCTCACAATCGTTGTTTCACGAAGCAATTCTGTTACGTAAGTTTACTCGAAGAACTTGTCTATCGGCCATTCTTCAAACACCTCCTCTTCCAGAGAGATATCTGTTCTGTACATAGAGCGAAGTTACGCAGATCGAGGCCTCGCCGCAAATTGAGACACGGAAGATAAAAGACAGACCAACTGTTGAATATCGAATGGCCTTATAACGAATAGCCTACATGTAGTGTGGTAGGAATAGAACGAACGACTGACAGTAGATGGATCGACCATTCGAAGTCTGTCTGTAATTTTGATTATGTTAATTTTAATTTAAAGATTTAAAAAATTCACCGAGATATGTAAATAGTATCTGTTACTAAAAATCTACTAGAGTTTAGAGTGAAAAAATCGTACAAGTTCATTTTTCTTGAAACATCTATACTAAAAAAATTTGTTATAAAGTTATATTAAGAAAATTAGTTAGACAGTTAAACTTACTTTAACCGTATAAGGTAGATGGAAATGAGGTGTCCCATAGAATTTATTATATTTTTGCTTTCCCAAAGACAAAGCTTTGTGACAGTATGGAATCATATAGCAACAGAAGAAAATCCCGTTGATCATATTTCTCGCGGACAAACTCCTTCATAATTCATGAACAATAAACTTTGGCTTCACGGTCCTGCTTGGCTTTCAGAAAATGAAGACAAGTGATTCTATCAATGTACTAAATGATTTGTTGTATTTTTTCAACGCACAGTAGACAATATAAAATCAACAAATAAATTAGCAGGTAACTATTCAGTAAAAGAGTTAACAAATGAACATTTATAAATCATTAAAATAATTGAAACAATTTATTATGCAAGAGAAATAAAAAGTCTTGAAGAAGGTGTCGAACTTAATGCAAAAAGTGATAATATCATTAAATCCGTTTCTTGATTCAAATTGAATCATTCGTATAGGAGGCAGATTAACAAACGCAGAAATCAGCTGATCTAAAAGGCACCGAATTTGAATGCCTCGTAATAATCACGCAACACCATCAATAATTCAAAATGAACATATCAAGATTTGGTATGCAGGAGTGCAAGCGAATTTAAACTCGATCAGTCAAAATTATTGGCCAATAGATGGCAAAAATAGTACGGGTTCTGTTACTAACAAATGCGTGAGCTGCTATAAATTGAGTCCTAAGCTACCAAAATATGTAATGGGCAATTTGCCTAAAAATCGCATAACTCAATCTAGACCTTTTTAGAACGTTGGATTTGATTATTGTGATCTATTTCTCATTAAGTAGAAAAAATGTAGAAATACGCAAAAAATTAAAGCATACGTAACAGAATTTGTTTGCTTTACTACGAAAGCAGTTCATTTAGAACTCTTCACCGACTTGATTACCGAAACGCGTTTAAAAGCTATAAAACAATTCGTTTCGCGAAGACGTAAACCAAACAATATTTATTCAGATACTACAACTAACTTTATAAAAAAAAAACTTTGTAAAACAATGAGAAATTTTTTCTTTAAACGAAAACAATAGTAAATTTTCTCATTATTATCAAAATGAAGGCATTCAATTGCATTTTTCGTCGCCACGATCACCTACAGTCGGAGAATCATTGTTCACATATGAACAGTTTAATACATGCATAATTGAAATTACACATAGCTCATCACAACGCACGGAGACTTACCTTCATAAATGTCTGCACCTATATACACATCTAGGGTGCTGATTTTTTTTACAATCCATGTTTTTTTATGCTCTAAACGATGGCATAGGTTTTATAAGTTATATTTAGTGGGCCGATTGCCTATGTACCGTGGGTATCGTTCTTTGAATCTACTATAAGTCTTCAAGGAAAGCATATCACGCGAATTTTGCAGGCATATTACATATGTTTGAACTTAGAACTGATCAGATTTTAGAACTGAATGGATAATATTAAACTGATTTTTAACAAAAATATTAATTTTTAAAAGTTTGTAAAACCAAAAAAAATATTTTTGTTAGCTTGTACGTTGAACTTGTCAAAAATATGTACATTTTCATAAAATTGGCGTAATTTACTTTCGAACGATATATCTTATTATAACTTTAAAGCTATTGTTGTGAAATAATAACAAAATATTAGTATTAAAAAGAAATTTGATTAAAAATTTTTTTTCTCTTTTAATACTTTAATTTTTGTTACTAATAATACCTAAACGCTTGTATCTAATTAATTAACTATAGCATTGATTTATTAATTGTAAATTTTCATTATAAGATTCTTTAAATCGATTAATCATGAATTCTGTTTCAGAAAGCATTCTGCTAAGGCAGTTAAAGCAAGAAAAACGATGTTTTTCAATCTATATGCGATTCCTTCCTTAAGCAAAAATCTACGCATCTCATATTTACAGACTTAAGCCATTTTTGTGCGCAACTTCTCAAATATAAGTAAACTAAAGTTTTGAGTTTTATCTTAATTTTACAATATTACAATTATTGTTCGATAAATATTTGAATGTGGTAAAGTATATTTAACCTTTAGTTACCCCAACAGAATCACTTTTGTACCATTAACATACATATGATGGAAACGGAGGTTTGGATGTAGGGTGGAAGGGGGGGGGATAATTTTTAGTACAGTAGTAGGTAGTCAGCCATTACTTAAAAACTTAATTAAAAAATGTTATAATTCTTTTGTATTTATTACATAATAAAATTGATTACAAATAAATTTAAATAGGTATACATATCCGCATTCGATTATTAGCTTCACTCCTTCTGCTTTTGCACAATCTGATTCCACTCATATTTTAGAGCATTGGCGTATCTCTCAATTTTCTTAGCCTGCTGCATTACTTGGTTAAGTTTGGACATCACCTTGCCCACCAACATGCTGGATAATTTTTTCTCCTCGGGGTCGATGGCTGCTGCACTCTCTTTCGCTAGCTCGGTCCCGTGATCTGTCAAGTAGTCTTCCTGATCTATGGCCAACTCTAGCCCGTAATTTTTGAGTTCCCTGATTATGCCTTGACCTTTCTTAATGATCTTTTTCCCAACACTCGTGATCTTTCGTATCCTACCTCCAAGTCGGATCAACGTCCTTATGCGGCTTGCCTTCAAATTTTGTAGAAAAGAAAATAATAATTAATTGAGTCAAGTACCGAATTTTCAAATGTTTAATACATAGATGAGACTCGTGGGTTCGAAAACATCTTATCCCAAATTATGTTGCTTTTGCTAAAATCTATTCGCAATCGTAATTTGCCTTGTTAGTAAGCATAGTACTGCTAGTGTCTAGAATAAGAACTCAAGGTAGGATGATATTTTAGCATCTGTGTGGCAACATAGAGCAGTTAACGTATTTTGAACATCGTTATAAGTATATATTCTCTATCCTTTGTATCTGACCAAATAGAATTTGTATGCGAATTTGAATCTAATATTTTTGTGATCGATATATTTTTTGGCAATTCATTAGCACTTGACTTCCTCAAATTAAAAAACTGCTCCAGTATGAAATTTTTGTTTTAATTAATTATGGCTTTCTCAAAGAGCAAGCTTTGTAATAGTAAAAAAAGAATTTAGCTAAAAACATGTTAGAAACATGTTTTGAGACTACAGAAATCCAAATACATTATTTTTAAAAATGTCTGTATAGATGTGTGTGCATGTGTGTGTATGTATGTGCATGTGTGTGTATGTATGTGTATGTGTGTGCGCGTTCGTATACGTTTGCGTGTTCGTGTGTGTGCGCGCGTGTACGAGTGCGTGTGTGTGTGCGTGTGCGTGTGTGTATGTGTATGTGTATGTGTGTAAGTGCGTGGATAGCCGGCGAAAAGAACTTCTAGCACCAGATATTGCGGGCGTAAAGTAAATTTTCGAACATAAGCCCTAAGAGACTTTAGGCAAACCTAAACATCGGGTACCATCCGGATGATACCACATATTTTGGTATGCCTAAACACTCTAGTAGACTGATTTTGAAGAGCGGACAAATTTAGTTTCGATTCATAGGCATACAAAAACATATTATGAATACATGTTTGACAAAGAATCCGGTGTGCACCATGGAAGAGAGGACTTTTCGCCCTTGTGTGTTTGCAATACTCGTCTTTTGCTCGCAATACGTACTCGCCTTCAGCTTATGCTTGCTCGCCTTCGACTCGTATTGCAAACCCCATACGCGGGTGAAGAAAGTATACTTCTCCCACATGGTACACAATATACTATTGTGAGATATTGAGGTTACGTGTCTTTTAAAATTTATTTTTTGATCGCTTATATCTCGAGAACGGGGCGTCATCTTTTATCAATCAGGTCTCATCTTTTTATTTTAAATTGTAGATTCAAAAGTCAAAAGAAATTTCAATAATCATCGACTTGTTTTTATTCTATGACAATATTTCGATTTTTCTATTTTTGAGTTTTAGATTTTTTGTTTCTTTGGTATATTAGAAAAATTATGATAAATCTATTGTAAATTCATTAAAAAGAGCATAAAATTCCCTACGTTTTACAATTATCAATTTTGGGATGGCCCTTTTCTTTCTCTAAAATAATTTTCAGAATAAGAAAACCGTGACTACATCGAGAGAAATGGTCTAGTAACAATTACTATTTCCTATGGTAATGGCGGGACTTAGTTGCACAATCACATTAATTACTTTTATTTTAGTAGTAAATGCTAAAATAATATCAGTTAGGATAATCTGATAAATAAATATAGTAAATATAGTGTACAGTACAGTGTTCTGCTAAAGCAGTTAGAAGCGTTTTCTTTTAATATTTAGATGTAAAGTAAGAAAACTTATTTTTTAGTACTAAGAAACATAATTTTGTCCTGGTCTCGCCTATAGTTATAAATAAATCAAAATAATTCTATACACAACAATAGCAAGTTATATTAATCGTAAGTACTAACTAATGTAGCTATTTATTGCTAATTCTCTTCATTAGATAAGTAATTCAGTATTTTACATTGATCAAAAATTTAAAAATGAATGCTTTACAATTAATGTACTTACCAGTATCAAAGTACTGCATAAAAGAACGAGGATCAAAGTTTTATTGTTCATGTTAAAAGTTTTGTTTTTCAAAGTCAATAATAGATAAACTGCACTGAAGCAATGTTGCTTCGATATATATAGCGCATGAACACGTGCATCAACGTCATAAATATAAATTAATGCTTTCTATGTGACGGTAGTAAATAGAAATATCAGGCCTTATGCGCAGAAATACGAGTATTAGACTAAAATACACGTCATTTAGTGCATATTTTGCAGCGCAAAAACAAAACCCCTTGTCGTATAATATATTATTCAACCTTTCATATAAGTTCTGAATAATGCAGCTTTAATTTAAGAGATTATATGTATGTGCAGTCCCTTAAATCTGAGTATCTGAAAATACACGTGTTGCGGATAGACATAATGTATATTTTGATAAATTTAATGACCATGGATTTAAGAATTTTAATCAATTTCTCTATGTTCGAATTGTATTAAAATCTTTTAACCTAAATAAATATGTTAGCAGAGGTTCGATTTATGTCTAATATTTGTTTTTTTTTGCGATAAATAGATGCAGCGGTGGCTATTGGTAAATAATTGAAAATCAGTATCATTTTAGATTCCAAACTGTAAACACATCACAAGAATTAGCGCTTAAGTTATAAACAATTTAAAGTGATTTTTAGAGTTTAAAGGCGTTTCAATAATTTATTTCTTCCTGTCGTGAAATTCCGTTTATAACGGAAAATACTTATTGAGTTACTGAACTCGATTTAAAATACAAATTTTTTTTGTCTCTAACTTCTATTCCCCTCTCTTACAAATTTATCTTAAAAATGTGTATTTTAGTTATTTACATTTTTCTGTTGCTGTACTCAACCTTTTGGACTGAAATTTTCAGGATAGCTGCTGTATGTGTATTTTACTGCATGTATGGTTATATGTGTGGCATATACGTGCGCATGTGCATTTATGTGTGTATTTGTGTATGTGTGTACGTGTGTGTTCATTTGTGTGTATATGTGTGAGATTATACGAATATGTACATTTGTAAATGTATATTTGTATCTGTGTGTGTGTGTACACTGAAAAACTATGATGGGAAATAGCCACCACAATATAATGATGTACAATTGACACCACTCATCACAAAATTACAGCATTATGTACATATATTGTCCTACATCATTTTATATTCGTTGTGCTACTACTTATAATAAAATTATATCATAGTTCGTCAAATTGCATAGAAGTCTATGTTTATCACATATCGTAAATATATTAAAAAAAATAAAAAGTCATACAATCTAAAATTAGCGCTTATACGATCATTCTCATCACGCTAACAAGCAGGCAGGCAGGCAGGCAGACAGGCAGGCAGGCTGTTTTCTCAACGCCTAGGTGGTGCATGAACTAAAAAATTGTAGGCTGTAAAGAGCACGATTTACCTTTTTCTAACTGTATCAACCTGCAGTTTCCACGTAAGTTTAGAGTCCATGGCAACATCAAGGTTTGTGACAGAATCAGAGAAAGGCACATATACACCTTCCTGAAACTCAATGCCGGGCAAACCATGATCCTGCAGCCGATCGATGTTGAGCTCGGAGCCAAAAATGATCGCTTTTGTTTTGCCGCATTGAGTCCGCGCAACAGCCGACATGCGACTGATACCCACATGAAGATCTCGCAATGTCACTTGATTGTAGGTTTGCAAGTCGTCCTCGTATAGGAAGTGTTCAACATCACTACCAGTCAGTACGTCTTGTAAATCATTGACATAAAGACTGAATAGTAAGGGCCCCAGGACTGAACCCTGTGGCACACCCAGATTGGTGGTTAGCCAATCAAATTCCCCATTGTTGTCAGTTATGACTTGTTGCCTACGACCGAAAATGTATGATTTGATCCACAGAAGAATATTCCTGGAAAAACCCATGTGTACCAGCTTAGGAAGCAATTTAGATGGTGATATAGTGTGAAACGCCTTGCTAAAGTTGAACAGTAGCAGTATGGTCATCAGTTTCTTATTGTCATTAATCCCAGTTCGTATGCCCTCAGTCAGTTTTAGTAGTGCTGTCTGGGTGCTGTGATGCTGTCTCAACCCGATTTGCAGAGGATCCAGGATCTATTTGGATCTTAGGAAATCGGTAATCTGGTCATGTACTACCTTCTCCAGCACCTTGGAGAGAAAACTCAATAGTGCTATTGGACGAAAATCTGATAGAGAAGATGGCACTGAAATCTTTTTGAGAGGCACTAAGTCAGCCTCTCTCCAAGCCTCTGGGAAGTCACCTCCATACAGAGAGAAGTTGAAGACCCTCGCTATATGATGACTTACATACGGAAGAGCCTTGGCTACGACGCTTTAGGGAATACAGTCCTCACCCCTAGCCTGCGACAAGAAGTGAGCAACAGCAATGACGGTGACGGTGACGGTGACGGTGACGGTGGCGATGACGGTGACGGTGACGGTGACGGTGACGGTGACGGTGACGGTGACGGTGACGGTGACGGTGACGGTGACGGTGACGGTGACGGTGACGGTGACGGTGACGGTGACGGTGACGGTGACGGTGACGGTGGCGGTGACGGTGACGGTGACGGTGACGGTGACGGTGACGGTGACGGTGGCTGTGACGGTGACGGTGACGGTGACGGTGACGGTGACGGTGACGGTGACGGTGACGGTGACGGTGACGGTGATTTTTTTCCGTTTTTCATAAATTATCACGTGATAAACTTTAAATTCTACAAAATAAATATATTTGTCAGGTCGAAGTGAACTATTTCTGATCTTGTTATGGGGCCTAAGTTATTTTTGGCAGAATGAAAGCCGCTAAATGTAAAAACATTTTAAAAAATTTTATTGCTAAAAACATTTAAACAAGACTGAAACATATTTCTAAATACTTTTTTAAAAGTTTTACTGAACGATTTCTATGTTTAGACATTGGAGGGTTAACTAAAACCCAAACATACACTAATTTCTCTTAGTAAGGATTTCCACCGAGCAGCGGTAATTATGCAATTTTATCAACAAGCAATTATCAGCTTCATTAGTTGCAATATTCTTCAAAATTAATTTCCCTAGTATCAGCTCGCCTCCCTTTATTTTGTATAAAATGTACGATACGATTAGCTCTTCATCGTTCTTTATTTACAAAGCGCTTTTATCCATCGCATGCATTGATTCCTCGAACCGCTGAAAAAATTTTCAAGTGCTTTTCCAAAAATGCACCTTGAACGCTTTAACTCTTTTATTTTACCTCCGGGAAATCGCAAGTATGTGCGCGCTTTCGACTAGCAAATTAAATGCTTCGGATTAATTGTTCGAGAGTAATCAAATTAGTTGCTTTTATTTTGCTGTTACATTGCGATTTTAGAACAATCCCGCTCCTGCTGGAATGCACTGAAAATTCTCTCACATCTCTGTGCAGTTATGCTGTGAGAATGTATCTATACGTTTTGCTGTAGCTTCTGCGATACCTAGTGCCTTTTTTTGTTCGGTGCTTCTGCCGCTGTGTTCTAACGTTTCGCGCGGGAAATGTATTTGGCTCGAAGTAATTGTTACGTCCCCTCTCTCGGGAAAAAGGAATGAAACGTTAGGTGTAGGCTGCATGCAAAAGAAAATGAGAATCACGTGGAATTGCGTGTACGGGAATGATTTGTTTGCAACAGGATCCGGTATATAAATCGTTTGTTAATGAAGATAACTCGTTCACGTTTCGGTTGTTCTTTTTATATGAATAAAAAGGAAATAAAGTAGTATTGAAATTTAAAAATGTTTGATAATATTTTTTCTTTTAGAGATAAATATCAATAAATACATGTTCATTTCTAACACGTTTTAGAATAAAACAAACAATGCGTACATTACACATATACAAGGTACTTCAATAAATATAATCCTTGTTACGAATTGACATACGGATTGCATTTTTAAATAAATAGATAACCTTGTTAATACTATATGATTAAGTATCAACTAGAATATTTGCTAAGTTGGGATTTACATAAGTCTAATGTGGTTAAAAAAATAAATGAAAAGCGTTACGATGCAGATTTGACAATAAATAATAATTACAAATCAGTATCCTTTCAACCATCATAGCATATACACGTCTCAAAATTATATCGATTGATTTCTTTTACGGTCAACTTAAAGTGGATGCTAAAGCCACCTGTCACCGACAAATACGAGGAACCACTTTTCTCATTTAATTTTCAATTTTTAGATAATATCTTTATGAAACGTTATTGTCCTTATCAAAACAACAACTTCCTAGAGAGATATTTTCTCAAAATTAAAAATAGAATGAAATAAGTGGTTCCCCTTATTTGACGGTGACATGGGATTTTGCATCACCAAGAAAAGTTATTATAAGGTGTAAAATAGTGTTTTCCCCACACGTGCACCGATAGTACCACTTTTCCTCCCGGGCGTCTGGAGAGAAATGTGTATTTTCGGTGCTGGTGTGAGGAAACATAGTATACGCACCATGGGAAGTAACGTAGCGACCCCATAGCATATGTTTGCCAATTCTTTACCTTCCTAGATGCGTAATATACTATATTTGTATACTATTCTCCTATCGAGTAATATCGTTTCGAGCGATAACAATCTCCGTTGGTTACAATTCGTGTTATATATCATCGAAACTTACTTTAAAACATTCATTTGTGATTCGCGTGTTAACAGGCTCAACTTTTATTTGTTAGTCGAGCGCGGTATTAACGTCGAGCGGGTGCAGCGAGACACCGATTGCCGTAGAAAATTTGCGCACATATATTCATCAATTGAATAAATTAGTATACAAATATCTTTTCCAAAATTTTACGGCATAACCAAAATTATAATATCATATTTGGGATCTGCTTTATTTATTTTCATTTACAATATAACAAAATAACAAACAGTTTTATTATTAAAAAAATAATTACATTACTTGCATAAACGTGCAAACTGAAATATCGAAAACTAACTTTCAAAGATAAAAATGCATTACCTCTTAACCGTTAAATTTTAAAAAGCTCTGAAAAAGTTCAGAACCCTAAACGACAAATTATATTCACAATTATATTTACTTCGATATTTACCGTATAAAGCGTGTGCGAATCGCATCGCACTGAAGCCAATGATTGATAGAGAAAGGTCGCTCTGCATTTTGCACTCGAGAGCATCCCCCTCCCGATATCGCGCACGAGATGTGAAATCCGATTTTCGTTTGTATATGACACTTGTGAAGTCTGGCAAGCGCGTACACTCCCAGGCACGCTTTGGACGGCGCTTTTGTTTATTAGGCGATCTCGAGAGAGACGCGTTCGCGATCGTATATCTCGCGGATAGCGAGGATGGATGGATATGGGTGATTGATTTTAGGCAATGGTGGAATATTTTAGATACGTGTAGGTATGGTGTGGATTTTTAAGACAATTATTAAATGTGTAAAAGATTTAAATTAAATTAAATATTGTAAAAAGTCATTATCCCTTATATACACTGTAAAAATATTTGGCCGTAATCTAAGATGATGCAAGTTTGTATATCTTAAATATGTGTGTTATATGTGACTTTGCCATGATTTAGACACCTCAGAAAAGGTATTTATAGTCCCGTAAGAATTCACTAATCGACTTTATTATAATTAAGCTTTTTTAACCACTTAAGACGGGTCTTTGAATCATGCAGTACCTTTTTCATGGAAACCGAGGCTGTAAACGATTCCTCAGAAGAGTACTCACGGATTTGTTGCTTTCTCAAAGAGAAAGCTTTGTAACGATGATTTTTTTGAAATTGGAGATTTCGATGTTTTTCGATGTTTCTGAGGTCTCTGAATCGAAATATGTAAAAACATAATAAAAATTAATCAAGTTTTACTTGGAGAAAATTCAAATTATAACATAGAATTTGAAAGTAATAAAACACAAATTGATGATAAAGCTATGTTATGGAACGTACGAATGGGACATGCGTCTGTTGAATACTTAAAGAAATTACAGATTAAACATCCTGGAATTAAAGATTTGAAAGAATGTAAATTTAATGAAAGTATTAGAAATTGTGAAGTTTGTTTAATATCAAAATTAAATAAGTTGCCCTTTCGAACGACAGTTACTAGAGCTAAAGAACCCTTACAAATAATACATTCGGATGTTATGGGAAAAATAAGTCTTTCGTCTCATCCGAAAGGATATAAATGGGTAGCTGTATTTATTGATGATTATTCGAGACTTGCTATGGCATACGCAATGAAAACAAAAGATGAAACGGGACATTGTTTTGAATCGTTTGTAAAGAGCGCACGTAACATTTTAGGAAGAGGTGGAAAGGTTTGCTATTTGCGCACAGATCAAGGCACCAAGTATACCGGAGGTTATACTGTTAAAATTTTAAAGAAATTAGGTGCTGAACACCAGCTAGCTTGTCCATATACTCCTCAACATAACGGTACATCGGAAAGATTTAATCAAACGATACAACGCAAGGTTCGAACGCTAATATACGATTTTACAAACAACGTTTTTACATATTTTTTCATTTGATTTTACCAAAAGAAATGACAAAAAAGTGGTTACCGCCGGAGTTTTAAACTAATTTTCGGCCTATTCAATGTAGTAGAGAAAACAGAAAGTTATATATATATATATATATATATATATATATATATATATATATAACCACTTTTTTGTCATTTCTTTTGGTAAAATCAAATGAAAAAATATGTAAAAACGTTGTTTGTTTACCACCGGGGTTTTCGGAGAAAAGCAGAAGGATAGAAAGCTGTAGTAAATGGACAAAAACATGTTATGTATATGAAATGAGGTTATACATATAATCTCGGTTTGTTTTGATTTTTATTATTATTAGGAAAATGGGAGTGATTCTAATAATAAAACCTGAAGTGAACAATAAACAATGATGTGTGCATAAAAAAAGTAAGTGTGTTATTAAAAAGTGTGGATATATTATTCTATTAATAGAAACTGAAGTGAACAATAAACAGTAATATGTGCATAAATAAATAATTGTATAATTAAAAAGTGACTATATAAAAAAAAATAAAATATGTAAGAAGTTCAACTACTATTATTTCAAGAGTTTACTTAAAATATTGTTGCCACTAAACTTTATCTAAGAATCAATTCCTGGTTGACAAATTATTGATAAATATAAACATTTTAATATAAATTCAGATATATAATTAATAGAATAGATTATTTAAATTCTGTTTGAAGTTCAAGACAATATTTAAATACTGTGATTGTTGAAGAGTTAAGGTTCGTGAATGAATATAGACGAGAATTGGCATTTGAATAAATAGATATATTCTTGAGTAGTTTAATTTGATATGTGTGGTCGCAGGCACTGAAAACAGCAAGTGATCAGCGCGGAGAGAGCGCAACTGAGCGCTGCGGCGTTGTTGTCTGACGTATATGGTGGACCTCTCTCTTCTCATTGGCGCAGAGCCGCTACTGGGCTAGCGTCTAGAACGTTGCGAGGTGGCGTGATCGCAATGACGTATACGGGCCAGGACCATATATAGGTTCAATTTCGTACATTCCGCCCACTTTCGCCTACTAGGCGAATAAAACCTGCAACATAAGGGAGTGGCACGGAGAACTGGAGTAGGAATGAGTTTAATCTTTGAGTGGATAGAGGGAGATGGTCTGGATTACAGGCCTCTTCATTACGGAGCCGGGAGTCCTGATGGTGACGACTCTGAACTTTCCATCAGATCCTGGATGGGTTGCCTCAACACGACCCTCAGGCCATTTTCCTGGAGCTGTAGTTTCGCCTTGAATGATCACCAAGTCTCCGACTTAGAGAGCACGCGAAGGAGTTCTCCATTTGTGTCGTTCTTGAAGCGAACTGATGTATTCATTAATCCACTTTAACCAGAAATGTTGCAGCATTTGTGTAATCAGCTGCCAACGTTTTCCCAGTGGCACCTTGACGTGAGTGACATCAGGTTCGGGTACTCAAAAGGACAATCTTAATATTAATACATGTGCTGGTGTTAGCGGTTGTATATCAGAGGGATCGTCAATAAGCGGCATTAATGGCCGGGAATTCAGGCATGCTACGATGCGAGCTAAAAGAGTGGATAACTCGACGAAGGTTAAGACCTGATCATTTATGATGCATTTCAAGTGAAACTTGGTCGATTTGACCGCAGTCTCCCATAGTCCTCTGAAGTGTGGAGCACCTGTAGGGTTAAAGTGCCAAGAAGTTCCTTCTTGAGCTAGCGAAAACGTGACTTGCTTAGAATGAGTAGAAGCTTCTTCATAGAGTTGACGAAGCTGAGAGTCGGCACCAACAAAATTAGTGCCTCTGTCGTTAAAAAAATTCCGCACAATGGCCTCGTCTGCCAGTGAATCTATGAAATGCAGCAATGAATGCTTCACTGCCGTAATCCTCCACTGCTTCTATATGCACTGCACGAGTGCTCATACAGACAAATATGGCTATATAGCCCTTGAGGGTTCCCTTACCTCGGGTTTTGGATAACCGCATACTAATGGGACCTGCGTAGTCGGCACCAGCCTTTTCGAAAGGATAGGAAGGAGTGATACGAGCCTCCGGCAGATCGCTCATTAGCTGATTGTTAATCGAAGCTGAGAAACGACGACACTTCATACATCGGCTAATTACAGATTTCACAGCTTGACGTCCCCTCAACAGCCAGTATTGTCGGCGGAGGGTTGATAACGTCAACTGTGTTGCACCATGAAGAGTGCAAGAGTGAGTATCTCTTATCAAAAGTGTCGAGAAGAAAGTGTCACCTGGGATTATAAGGGGATGTTTTTTGACATTTTCAAGGAGTGCGTGGGACAATCGACCACTAACTCATAAAAGAGATTATTGAATGAAGGACCTGTTGCTATTCAGCAACTTTCCTGCTTTAATAAGCTTTATCTCTTTAGAATAATAAAGACGTTGGTGTAAGTACACCCATATAAGCCTACAATTCCCTATTTCTGATACTGAAACTTCCGTAGACATTTGTGTGTCAGAAAGGTTTAAAAAACCTAAATTTAACAAATTGAATTTGCAACCAAGCATAGAGGCTACTGATTCGCAAAATTCCGATATAAATTTATCTCTGCTCTCATCTGATTCGCTGCTCGCCGTGAATTGACCAACTCTTTGAGCAGTCGAAAGTTTGACTTTGAGCAATTCAAATCTTAACCTATTTTCGGTTCAAGCCTTAACATTAATCTTAAAATAAATCTTAAACAGTAAGAAGTAATTCGAAGTAACTTTGGTAATTCAGAATACTTATTGACTAGATCCCAGATAGGTCTGCTTCACGAGTATGTAGCCTTTCTAATTCTAAGACAGCTTCTTCCGTATAATGAATGGTAAGACAATGAGAACTATCACAATTTTCATGCTTGAGTTGCCAAGGAGTAGCATCAGCGCTTAGCCATTTGGGACCTTGCCACTAAAGATTAAAATTAAGAAAATCTGAGGGCTCAATGCCTCGCGAGAGAACATCAGCGGGATTGTCTTTAGACCGCACATGATGCCAGAACGACTTTGGTACGAGCGTGTGAACATCAGAGCATCGATTTGCTATGAAAGTTTGCCATCGAGATGGAGTATCACTCAACCAGTGTAAATCATCTGATGAGTCTGGCCATAAATGTATCCTATCTAAAGGAATAGTGGAGCGACTCGAGATTTGGCTACCTGTAATGATACTGAAACTTTCTCATTATGAATGATTCTGAGATAGATTACGGCACCATAAGCTTGCTTCGAAGCATAGGAAAAACCGTGAATCTCAACAATTTCAGCATTGGGAGAGTAGTGAATCCAGCGTGGAATTCTTAAGGCTGATAAGCAAATTAGTTGCTGTCGCCAGTGTAGCCATCTGTTTGATACCTCATTTGACAATGGATCACTGCAATCAACCTTTATTAATCAAAGAGATTGTAGTAGAATTTTGGCGGTGATGAGTACAGGACCTAGTCAGCCAATGGGGTCAAATAAACGGGCTATGTTAGAAAGTACTACTCGCTTTGTAATTACGTCCGTGGTTAGGGCAGATTCTATATGAAATTCAAATACGTCATCATGAGGCTGCCAAGATCGCCCTAATACTAGAATAGCAGGTGATGTACTAGAAAATATACTACGCCTTCAGTAAAAAGGTTTGTAGGTAACCAATTTACGATAGAAGTGTCATTCGATATCCACTTTTTTAAAGGAAAACCACCACTCGCGAGTAAATGAAGGTTTCCCTTTGTTCGGCGATTGCTTCGTCAATAGAATGTCCACCTGACATTATATCATCAAAATAGATTTCATTATCTACAACTTGTGCGCCAAGTGGATGAGTGATGTAGCTGTCAAGATCTAGTTGTTTGATGGAGCGACAAGGTAAGAAAGAGGAGGGAGTGATCCCATAAATTAATGTGGTCAGACGAAAAATTTCAACAAGTTTATCAGGGCTAGAACGCCAGAGAATTGACTAAAAATGCTGATCGTTTTTGTGAACTAGTATGTGCCGGTACATTTTCTCTATGTCTGTAGCAAATACGAATTCGTATCGACGCCATTTGCAGATCAGATCAAAGAAATTTGGGATTAGATTAGGACCTGCATGAAGCAATTGATTGAGCGAAGAACCTGTTTTGGTTCTGATAGAGCCGTTAAAGGCGGTGCGGAGTTTAGTGGTTATACTTGACTCCTTCAAAACACCGTGACGAGGAAGAAAAAAACATTCACTGACATCCTTTCGATTAGATTCAGTGGATGTAGCGATCATGTGTGCAAGTTGTTCATACTCGTACATGAATTTCTCGTAGGCATCTTTGAATTTTAAATCTTTTTGAAACTTTGTCTCCATTCGTTTTAACATCTGAAGAGAAGGAGCGAATGAATCACCTAGATTTGCGTTTTGGAGATTCGCAGGATTTTTAAACGGCAAACAAACAACGACACGACCTGATGAGTCCCTAAAGTGCATGTTTTTAAAGTGATTTTTACATGACTGCTCATTTGCAGTGTACAAGTTCTGCTTTGGGATTTCCTCCTGCTTCCAAAAATTCTGTAGAATCTCATCTAAATGAGGCTCTTCTGAGCAATGAAAGGATGAGGGTGTAGTGGAAGGTGAACAGCTATCTGATGGTAAATCATCTGATATTACCCAGCTTAATAACGTTAAGGTATCGATAGGCTGATTCTCATTGCCTTTGATAACCGCGCCTTCTGCGATACGAGAATGGATGGAGGTTCCTAGCAAGACATCTATATAGAGAATCTTCCATGAATTGAGGATCTGCTAGATCTAGACCTTGAATATGATCAAAGTTCAAGTGATGCTGAGCTGAAGGTGGGCTATAGCCAGACACCTTTGGTAGAACTAGCGCTTCTACTTCACATGAGAAAGTTGATTGAAATCTTGGGCGAATTGTGAAACGAGCTGTAACTTTAGATATAGTTACTGTTTCTTCCCCTACTCCTCTTACAGCAACATGAGTTTTGCATTGCTTTAATCTTAATATTTGACAGAGAGATGTCGAGATTAGAGAAGGTTGAGAACATTGATCTATCATAGCACGTGCTGCTATTTTGATTCCAGTTGGCCCTATTACATTTATTATGGCAGTAGAGATAAGCCGCTTGCGATTAGTGTAACCTAGGTTGGTTGCACCGGAGAATGTCGATTGTTTTAGAGCATTGGACTCATTTTGAGTTTTAAATGGCTCTAAAGAGCTGTTCGAAGAAAATGACGATTTTGCAGGATTCTGAACGATAACCGGTGTTCGTGAATGAGATTCATCGTGCAATAAGCTCGACCATTTGAACTACAATCCTTATAGAAATGTTTACCTAAGCAATTATAGCAGAGATTTTTGCTTGAAATAATGTCCTTACACTCAGGCAATGACTTCGATTTAAACGAATCACAAGTTGAATTTAGTGCGATTGATTACAATAAGAGCACTCATGACTTGGTTTTTTAGTTGACTTTATTGATGAAGTCGAGGTTTGTAGAGAATTGACTGAAGATGATGACGAAGAATTGATGTTACGTGGTTTAGATTGACTTGGTTGTTTCTGTTTATTGACATTGGGCAGAATTGATTTACAACCTCCTTCTATGGATTCTAGAGTAATAATCTGAGATTCAAGAAATTTTTTCAACTTATCCGATGTGGGAAGCGTTTTGGAATTACTCATGTGTTTCTCCCAATCACGATGAGAGTTTGTGTCGAGTTTGCTAACTGTTATGTACACCATGAGATCTCCCCATTTATCTACCGTTCTATTTAACGATTTTAAAGAATCAAGTGGACCAAAAGTTTCTTTCATCAATCGTTTGAGTTCTGAAGATAACTCAAATTTCATGGAATTCACGGATAAAAATTCTGAGAGATGCTGGTTAATTAGCCTACGATGATTCTCATAATAATCGACTAGTTTTCCCCAAGCATTCTCATAATTAGCATTCTCATAATTAGCATCAGTAATGTCGATATTCTTTATTTTATCGAGAGCCTCCCCATAGAGATGAGTTGGAAGATAATACAATTTCATAACTGCAGTCATATCTTCTCTGCGATGAATCATGGTACGAAGCATGTCGTGAAAATTTTCTCAATCAGTATATTTTCCGACGAATTTGGGAACATCCATTTTTGGTAATGATGAAAAGAGAGCGAAAGATTGAAATTGAGCAGCAGTGAATTGAGGTTGTGGAGATGCAGGAGTTGCATTTTTTGCTTGATCTACCTTTTCCTCTTTATCCCAATAGTCAAGAAAATCATTATAATCACTCTTTCTATCGTAATACGAATCCTCTACTAGATGTGCGAGCTTCGTTGAAAAATAGGTATGTTTCTTATCAAGATTTTCCAAATTCATGATTTTTTCATGATTTAGGCGAAATTTTTCATAATGAGCTTGAAGAGCTTCTAAACGGGACAATGCGGCATCCTTTGTCATACTTTGAGTTTTTGATTTGAAATTTTGGTATGAAGTGGCGATTTTGTGCTGAAGTGCAAGCTGAGATTCAAAAAGTGCATCCATGATAAATGACAATATTTAAAGTGAATTCAAAACCTCAAGAAATTAATTAATTCTGATTAGAATTATTCTAGATAAACCTTCAAATAATTCAATGAAATTTGAATTATTTGTTAACCTAAGTTTGCAAATAATTGAAGAAATTATTGAGATTGTTGCAATTTGAGACAATCAGTTTCGAGATTTCTATGAGAATTGATTCGTATATAATGAGGCTAGAATGTAGATATCATTCGAATAACCAATACGAAGATTCAATTCTAGAGATATTTGTCAAGTTAATTCGCATTATAAAAAGATTACGAGTCTAGAAGCGATTCAAATAATCAATGAATGTGAATGAATAACTTGACTGAAAATGAAAGTTAATTTGCATTAAGAATAGATTATAATCTGGAGACGATTCAAATAATGAAATGCGAATGAATAACTTGCATGAAAACTAAAAGTTAATTCGCATTATGAGATGATTATGAATCTAGAAGTGATTCAATAATCAAATGCGAATGAATAACTTTGATTGAAACTAAAGTTAATTTGCATTAAGAAATGATTATTAATCTAGAAATGATTCAATAATCAAATACAAATGAATAACTTTATTGAAAGCTAAAAGTTAATTTGCATTAAGAGATGATTATGAATCTAGCAATAATTCAATAATCAAATGCGAATGATTAACTTGATTAGCATTAGAAAGTTAGGTTATGAATATATGTCATTCAATTAACCTGATGCAAAAGGAATATAATTCAAGAAAAATCATTGATATTAGGAATTGAATGTAGGTTGAATAGCCAATATGAGTATAATTGCAACTATTGAAATTGATACTATAAGTTACGCAATATAAACTATGAGCTTAATTTACGATTGCATGAATCGAGGGAGAAAAAAAGATAAAATAAGTGCTAGTTCAAGCAACCGACTAAAGCTAATGTCAGGTTTTCATTCTGAGCTAGCTGACAGCTGTGAGTGGGTTATCAGCTCTATGAGTGCCTCTGGTAGCCTTGAGAAGCAATCCCTGAAATTATAATTTTCTTAGAGATAGCACTACGTGGAAGTAAAGCACTGATATTTTATTTTTTGTTCTCAATCTTAAAAACATATAGGCATTTATGCGAGTTTACATTTAGGTTGCCAAGAATTGAGTTTACTATGAAAGCAAAGGCATAAAGCTACGAGATTGATACTAATCCTGATTTGTATACCGTACAGCATGAACAGCTGTTAGGTTCACTTTACTAAAAGATATTATGATTGCGACGACTAGAAATTTCTTAATTTCTTTTAACTCGATTGAATTGAATTAAATAGAATGATTCAATAATAATATTTAATTATTTAAAAGTGAAAAAATCAGAATTATATTGCCGTGTGATAACTGATTGCTATTTCCATGATGAGTCACAATTCCAGAGCAGCTCGCATAAAGTACCGATGGCACCTGGGTCACCAGACGATTAAGATGGCGGCGCGTCACGATTTTTAGTTTATTTTAAACTCACCGTTTCCTCGTCATCCGGCTCGAAGGACCAGATGTTGAAGAGTTGAGGTTCGCGAATGAATATAGACGAGAATTGGCATTTGAATAAATAGATATATTCTTGAGAAGTTTAATTTGACATGTGTGCTCGCAGGCATTGAACAGAGCAAGGGATCAGCGCGAAGAAGAGAGCACAACTGAGCGCTGCGGCCTTGTTGCAGGACGTAGATGGTGGGCCTCTCTCTTCTCATTGGCGCAAAGCCGCTGCTGGGCTAGCGTCTAGAACGTTGCGAGGTGGCATGATCGCCATGACGTATACGGGCCAGGGCAGTATATAGGTTCAATTTCGTACAGTAATAATATTTAAACGACAGGAAACGGTGGAATATAAATATTATTAGCTGTTTAAATATTAAATTTATTTTGTCAAGCGTATGTTGATTGCAAAAGCACAGCTAAGCAGCGCAATAAACTGGGAAGAATGACACAGCTAAGCAGTGCAATAAACTGTAAAAGAATGCTGAATTGTAAAACTGCGTAAAGGAAGAGTAGCTATAAAAGCTATAGAATGTCAGTCGAGATAAGTCAGTTGAAACTGTATAGTCGTCAAAGAATCATGTAACGGTGCATACATTTGTTTAAATAAAAAATTAAATTAATTCCTACATATATTTTAACATTAGCTTTTTTTAATAATAAAATTTGTCCCATTTAAGACTCCGTAAGACTCCGTAAGGCTTCCGTAAGAGTTCGTAAAGCTTCCGTAACAGTCCGTAAAGAGTCCGTAAGAGATCGTATGGCTTCCGCAAGAGTCCGTAAGAGTCCGTAAGACTTCCGTAAGTGTTCGCATTGCTTCCGTAAGAGTTCTTAAAGCTTCCGGAAGAGTCCGCAAAGTTTCTGTAAGAGTTCGCAAAGCTTCCATAAGAGTCCGTAAGACTTCCATAATTGTTCGCATGACTTCCGTAAGAGTCCGTAAAGCTTCCAGAAGAGTCCGCAAAATTTCCGTAAGAGTTCGCAAAGCTTCCGTAAGAGTCCATAAAACTTCGGTAAGAGTCCGTAAAAAGTCCGTAGACTTCGTATGGCTTCCGTAAGAGTCCGTAAAGAGTCCGTAAGAGTCCGTAAGATTTCCGTAAGTGTTCGCATGGCTTAAGTAAGAGTCCGTAAAAATTCCGTAAGAGTCCGTGAGGCTTCCGTAATAGTTCATGTGGCTTCCGTAAGAGTCCGTAAGACTTCCATAATTGTTCGCATGACTTCCGTAAGAGTTCGCAAAGCTTCCGTAAGAGTCCATAAAACTTCGGTAAGAGTCCGTAAAAAGTCCGTAGACTTCGTATGGCTTCCGTAAGAGTCCGTAAAGAGTCCGTAAGAGTCCGTAAGACTTCCGTAAGTGTTCGCATGGCTTAAGTAAGAGTCCGTAAAAATTCCGTAAGAGTCCGAGAGGCTTCCGTAATAGTTCATATGGCTTCCGTAAGAGTCCGCAGCGAGTCCGCAAGAGTCCGCAACGAGTCCGTAATCTCACGTGGTTTCTCACATGACTTCTCGCGTAATTTCTCACGTGACTTCTCACATCATTTCTCACGTGACTTCTCACATCATTTCTCACGTGACTTCTCAAGTGATTTCTCATGTGAGTTTTTAGTAGGGGAGAGAAGTTATTAGCATTTTCATTATCACGCGTTTAACACGGAGTCTTATGGAAAATAACCAAAATTTACATATATCCACAATCATTCAGTTGTTAACCGACTTCATTGTGGAAAATTTTTATAGTAAGAGATAAATGTTTGACGAACATTTGGTACTTTCGAAAACTATGTTTCGGTACCTATAAGTTTAATATAGATCAAAAGCGAGTCAAATCAGCATCTGTATGGTATTTTTTAAAACAAATTGGATGAACATATTTGTTTGATTTCAATATGTAGTCGTTATATGATGTTACCTTATTTATGTGATAATTTAAACAAAGTTCATCTGATTCATAAATAAGAAATTGAATGTAAAATAAAGTGTACACATTTTGGCTAGTTCTGTGCTGAGAGTATTAATACATATAGTCAAGTTTCGGACCGGAACTAAAGAATCATTCGAAGATCTCGAAGGTTCGACAAAAAGACCAAATTATTTCGAAATATAGTCACGATCTTATTCTTATCTGTATTGAATTATACTATTATAAATTATATTGATTTTTTTACATGTCGACACAATTCGGAAAAAATGGACAGTTCGGAAATTTAGCAAGTTTCAATTATTATCATTATACATATTCATTATATAAATGAACACTATATTTGACTTTACAATACACTGTTCATAACATTTAAAAATTTAGGGAGAAAGTATAATAACGTACCATACCAATTCCATTCCGTTCTGTGGATTTAATTTAATTTACAAACCGAAAATATAACTACTAACTATAATATTCTACAATATGACTATAACAAGAATATTTTATTATTTATTCTTTATAGTAGTTAACGTAATAATAGCCATTTTCGTGAACAATTATTAATAGCAAGAAATCTGACTATTTTTGTGCTTAGTAACTATGAATTTGGATTCTCTATCCCAAAAAATATAAATAAATGTACCACGTATTTTTATAAAAAAGATATTCAATAGAAAGAAACGTAAAGATAGCGATTTTTTAATTAAAATTTAGTAAAAACAAAAAGTGTGCCTATTTTAGGGATTTATAACCCAGAAAATGGGATTATATACCGAATTACATAAATAAAATTAGGGTTTGTTTAAAATATATAATATTTAATGGGAGAGAAACGTAAAAATGACGATTATAGACTAAGAATGGTAATTGACGAAAGCTCTGGTCATTTTTTGCTTGGTAATTAAGAAATTCAGATTCTCCCATAACGTAAAAATAAAGATACATCAATTTATAGAGGGGAGCTAAAATATTATACTTACGGACCTCTCTTCGGCTAAACTCTCAAATTAAATTACGAGCAGAGGTGTTCACGAATCAGCCACATTTGAATCATTTTTCATTTTTCTCGATTCATGAATTGGGAAAAATGAATCATGATTCATCTTGCTCGATTCATGATTCATCTTGCCCTAGCGGATATTCTCTAAGCATGTCACTCATGAGATAGCAGATATTATCTTTAAAGGAGCTCCGTGATTGGTCGAGAACATATTTTTCACGTATTTCACGCCGAGAGATTGTTAGAGAATAAAGTCCCAGATTCATGTGAATCGAGCGAGATAAATCATGATTCATTTTTCGATTAAGTTTACTATTTTTGATAAATAATCATTTTTCTGTATATGTTTTTCTGCACACGAGGGCTAAAATAGTCTCTCATCCATAATGCACACGGTTTTTTATATGCCTTTATCTAGAGTGAGACAAAAGTGTACCAATTTTCGACATGGTGCTAAAACACGCCTGCTAGGCTGCAAAATCAGACTATCATAATGACTAGGGTCCCCTAATGCCCTATCTACATCTAGACTTTAAGTTCGTCTCGCTGTGACTTTTAATCCTAAATATCATTAATATTCTAACAGCTAGACTAATATTAAAACACCCAATAAACAGAGAAAAGTTTTCTCTATTTTTTTAGATTTCCAAAGATTTATTTTTACATAAACAGAACAAAAGTTAATGTATAAAACTAATTTATAGTATAGGTGTAGAAAGGGCATAAACAAGTGGTACACTGAGAAAATGTAAAATTATAAAATCGCAAATTTTTCAATTCATATAGCGTAGATCAAATTTTTTTCGATCCAATGTTGTAAAATAATGAGCATAAGATCTGTACATCATACTTCGTAAATATAAAATAAATTCTCAGTTTCTTTGGCTTGCTCTCTTTTTTTTCAGATTTGAAATAAGGTGGGTGCAGGTAATGTGACCATGCACGTAATACACGCCACACATACTCCTACAGTATATGTATTGTAACAATAGATGTTGAGAGGCGTGGTGACCCCGCTGCCAGCGCTCTCTAATTATAAGATAGTGTCATGTTTACTCGCGAAAGAATCAAAACTCTGGTTTCTTAGAAGTGCATGCATGTAAAGAAACCATTTTTGTCAGCGTGATATGAACGAGTTTATTTATGATGCAAAAATTGCAACTTTTGTTGGCGTTTATCGGTTGGTAAAATGGCCATACGGATGCACTACAAGGCAAAAGGCAATTGATGTCGATACAAACGTCGGTTGCTTCTTTAAAATTCCCAGGCCTACTAATCCTAAAATATCGACACCAAGGCATACGTTACGCTACCATGTATTAGTTAAATAATACACAAAGGAAGTCTCTACTACTCTAGTCTTGACTTTTAGAAGTAATTACTATACGACTTGCCCATAAGAACTGATAGATGACTACTTTACCAACACTGTTGGTAAAGTGACCAATTGTTAACTACTTAGAACTTACCGATATATATCTACTAGGAATCGAAAGTTCCTTAAGGTGGCCACATTACCTGGACCCCCTTTATTTATTTCTATATTGATATAAATTTTCAGTAAAAGTCAATAAAGTGACCACAGTTAAACCGGAAATAAAATTGTATATGCAATACGGAAATAAAGTCGACTTTATTCCCTTATTGCATAAGCTATTATTATCAATGATTTATATTATTATATCATCAATAGTACAAAATGTAAAAATATAATATGTACGTTTAAGGGAATGCGTCAGACCTACCTTACCTTTCGCGATACATTATATTAAAAAATTTCGTTTTTCTAAAAACTATGACAAAAAAATGTGAAATAGTGTGAAAAATGTGAAAACACACATACTTTTGGAAGATCAGCATAAAAAAATTGTATACATATATGCTTGCATCATCTATGATTATGCTGACTTGTTTTACTTAGAAATGTTACCTTCTAATATACAAACACTGTAAACTTCGAGACGATGGATCCATCAAGTATGTTCATAGTTATAGGGTGGATGACCCGACTACTGACACCCCCAAGGATCGATAGTTGCATTATTGCATAATTTATACTATTTGCTAAACAAAAATATATATTTTTCTATTTATTTATCATTATATATTACATGTAGATAATAAAAACGAGGTTGCAATTTTAATAAAGATTATTTTTAAATATAAATTTATAAAATTAATAATAATATTCTCATGAGCTATTGCTGACACCCTGAAAATATGCTGGAACCAACTACTGACACCCCGACTATTGACACCCATTAACTTTCATACCCAAATAATAATATTTAATTTTATATCTATTAATTAAATAACATTTTTAAAGTATTTGGACTTAAGCTTTTACGTATAGGTATCTAAATGATTAGTTTAAATGTATTGTCACAAATATTTGAAATCTTTCCCCTGGAAGCGTTAAAGATTATGCAAAATGAACGTCACCGTTGAAGCCAAGGAGGCTAGATTGTACTCACTAACTCGCGCGGCAGTATCAGTAGTTGGGCAAATGCACCGTTTTCTTGCCGAACTACTGACATGTCAGTAATACGAAAATGTCTAAAACGCTTGTACCTAACGCTGCCATTCAATAATTAAATATAATGCCTTTGATAAGTCTCTTTTTTTATCTAGTAGATATATCTGGTATATAAATATTACCTATTAAACTATTCTTTATTGAATATATCGCTCTAATATATAAATAATAGTCTTCTCTATTTCGCAATATTTTCACGTTCACTCTGAAAACAGACATAATTTTAAACGTTTTCGTAACCTGAAATTTTATTATTATTTTTTAAAAGTTTCTGAAATCAAAAGATGTTACGTTTGTTTATTCATTATACCAATAACAGTTACGGATTGCTTATATATTTTTTCAGATATTATTTGATAGATTTTATATTTTATTTATAATGAAATAGATTTGGGTGTCAGTAGTTGGGTGGGTGTCAGTAGTACGGACATCCACCCTATGTCGAAATTAAATAGACCGTCAATGCACTATATTTTATATCAGTTAAACCTCGAACACTGCTCGAGTCACCTAAGCTTCGTAGAAGTTAACGACGGCAGCAAGTCAGAGCCATAAATACGGTATAAACTGTGTATACCTAATATTATATTGGCTTGATTGCAAAAAATATCAGTTAGCTTACCTACAAGAGAAATAAATTATCATATGTTCACTACATGTAACGCGAGTGTAATATATTTAAATTAAATAAGTTAGGTGGCTTTGTGGACTGAATACGAAACTGAGTGATTGTTGAAAATTGATAAGCGGCAATTATTAGTTATGATATTATGCTACAATATATAGTATAATTGTTTTTTAAACAATGTTGTTGAGTTATTATTATGTATTTGTAAGTATCATGGGCATTGAAAATGTTTAATGCGTATTGTCATGCCTCGCTACAAGACTAACACGTATTTTTTTATAGTTATGTGCTTTTATATCTTGTTTAAAGTATTATAACTTTTTTTTGTTATAGTCCCATCTTTTCTGACAAAACATTTGAAAATATATATACTTAAAAGAAGATTTGGAATTTAAAAACTTAAATATAAACTGGTTGTACTCCTTAAAAATCGCTTAAATAGGTTATTCTTATTATGATCTACCTTTATTAGTAAAATCAAGGTTTGTAAAAATTCAAGCATATTCTATAGGTGATTTGCAAACAATTTCAATTTAAAAATGTATGAAAGTTTGAAAATATGAAAGAAATGAAATTATTCAGTTTTTAAGTGTCCACATAACGTTTTACACTTTTAAGCTTCTGGTCTGAAAATCTTTTGTATGTTTTTTAACCATTTGTGACAATTTCACCGTTCGATCGGTAATAAAAAAATTTTGATCAGCCGACTTGACGTGGAATGTCTCATATAAGTACGATAGAATACATATATATACTATCAACGCTAATGAAGTACGATGTATCTACTGTACAAAGGTCGATTTAAAAAAGCTAAAAATATTGGGTGTCATTTTTAGCTACAAGACAACATTATTGATATGTTAAAAGTAAATTAGATCCAGGCTTTATCAATGTATCGAATATTTAGGGGAGAACGGGGTATTGCCGGCCACCTAAGCAAAAGTGCTTGTTATTTCTACTTTCAAATTGTTTTTTATTAACTTTAAATAATTATTATGTTAGTTATTTCTTATTGGTCTAATATAAAAATGTAAGATATTGAAGCTATAAGACGAAATAAAAAGAAGCATTTTGACTGAATTTACTCCACACCAAAGGGTAATACCGGTCAGCCTTGGTACAATTCCGGTCACTATTAAAAAGTTACTTTTATAGGTAAAACATTTCGTTAAATCAATTATATGAACCTTCATATGATCAGTCACATTATTATTCGCACTTACATAGTGAAATATGTAACACATAACTACTGTTCAATCAAAAATACTTAAGCAAAGTTGCCCTACCTGAGAGCGCAGCGGAACGTTTTCTTAGCCTCATTTTCGGGAGCGTCATATAAATAACATTGTGACCGGTATTACCCCAATTCTGCTTAGTAATTTAAATTGAAATGACAAAAAAACAATAGATTTATACTCTTTTTTCACTACTTCGTATTATTAGATTGTTCAAATTAATATAATTGCATAAAATAACTGCATAATGTAACAAATAATATGTATAAAATCTTATTTTATAGATCTGATTTCTTATAAGAAATATAGACCTAAACTTTAATTGTGTATAATTCCTTAATAATACTGAATAGAAAATTGTTTGATTAATTGCATTTTATGTTGCGTTTGATATACTATTCGAATTATTACCTAAAAATGTTTAGATTATTGAAAATAAGAGTGACCGGAATTAGCCAGTGATCGGCATTACTCCGTTATCCCCTAATAAATATAAAAAATCCGACCATTTTTGGGAAGCATATACAATTTGTTTGCAGAGGATTTCAAAGTCAACTATCAATATTTTGCTTTTTATTCTAGAAAAATGGATGTAATAAATATAATGAAATTTAACGGAATGATAAAAATGAAGAAATCGAGGTTAAAAAAATAATATTGTCGACAAACCAAAAATAAACTTTTGAAAAAATGCAAGATTAGTAAGGCTAATTTTAAGTTGTATAATTATTATAGAAAATTTGTTTTTAAACATTTACTTAGAACTATAAAGTAATGTGTCCAGTACAATATTAAGTTAATCAAACATTGTTCTAACTCAATAAAGAATAATATAATTTCCTGTTAGAAGCAATCATTTAAATAAATATTTTAATTTTAGTTTTACGAAAAGGCTTTTATTTTGAAAACAAAGTAAAATTTGTGAAGCTAAATTATTTCCCACCCCAGAAGGATAAAAACTGGAAATACGAAGTATTTCGCGAGCATATAACGAAGCACAATCTGTCGCATGAATCTTTCAAACCTTCAATTTTCCGGCATCTTGCGCTCGTTACATTTACCACGCTATAGGTATGAACGTCCACTAGTCAGCATGTTGACGATCCTCTGCCATGGCTCTTTTTGGCTCTTTTAATAAATAAAACCAAATCGCCTTAAAAGCCAGAACAGGAAGCTCGAGCACTCTTCTTTTTTAACTCGCTCTCTTTTTCATTACGCAAACTGAAACAGAGGACTGTCGCGGAAATGAGAGGATGAAAAGAGGCAGAGAGAGAAAGAGAGAGGGAGAGAGAGAGAGAGAGAGAGATAGACGTTCTCGAAAATGGATTTATTATTAATTCAGCAGAGAGACTTCCGCTCTTGTCGAGATTCCAAATGGCATCATACGGAGGATGTTAATCAAATTATACAGAGGGATGCGCCCGACATATTCCCTTAAGATGACGCTAATTCGGAATAATGAGCTGCTCGATCGGAAGTCGGAGTTTCGTGTCCATGTATATGTGGATTTTCGATCGGGTTAATTTACAGAGGATGGAATTATATTTTATATCTAAAGTAAAGTGTACAAATTTTCCTTTTATTGTTATTTGAAAAGCTGCAATATATATGATAAAATCCCAAAAAAATGCACTTTGTTGGGTGCAGAAATCGCAAAAGAAAATTCGAATGCTCGGATTTCCAAACCTTTTCTATCTTTTCTAGGGACCAAATTATGAAGAAAAACGCATTTGAACAATGAAAATTGGTCATATCATTATGTTTTTCTGACAAACTAGGTGTTTTTTACGTTTTTTGTATACAGCAAAAAAAGTGTTTTACTGCGCAGTTAATAACTATACATACAAAGATGACATTTTTTCCCATAAAGTATATAAAAGTAGAAGAAAGGACCTTTAATTTGAGTTTTTGTTCATTGAAAATGGATATTCTGGTACAAAGTTATAGAAAATATATAGAAAATGTTTGGAAACCCGAGCATTCAAAATTTTTTTGCGATTTCTAGATCCAAGAAAGTGCATTTTTTGGGATTTCGTCGTATACATAAATAAACAATAATAAATTAACGTTCAAAATGTTTCCATGTAAATTATTATCTCACTTCAGAAATCAAGAAATAATCCTCTACTCATGCGAGAAAATAATTGAAGCAATTCGCAAATCGAACCGTATCGTGCCCAACAACAATAAGCTTTGCACGATATTCCGAATAACGAGATATAGAAAAAGAACGGCAGGGGGAGAAAATACGAGAAACAGAGGCATCGAGAACACACTCCCATCTTACTTTTCTCTCCCCCTCGAAGACAAGTGTTCTCACTTGGTGGAAATTATCAAGCATATAATTTGTTACGAGCACACACCACGAAATGTACGCACATTCGCGTCAGCCCTAATCTGCAGGGCTAAATAAATAGAGAGCAGTGGTGTAGTGACACCGAAGGTATCGTTAGGTAATAACGGCCAGCTCATTATTTACCCTCAACGGCCCACTTGACCACTGGAAATTCGTTAACTTCGTTTTCCTACATACAACGATCTGTTTATTTGCACACACATGCATGTGCGCGCACACAGAGAGTAAAAGTAGTACCACGGTATAAAGTAATATTATAGTAATTGCAATATTTTGCAAGATACTCGTAGTTATCAATAGAATAATTTATTTAATTACGTATATTGAATTTCGATTATTCGTATACGGATTTTAATACGAGACAAGACAGCTACGGATACATTAATTTCCTGTTTCAAAATATAATACGTCATAAAACTTATTTTAGAAACTAGGTTATCGACATTCACATATACTATATACGTCTGGATATGTCAATCCTAAATGAGAAAAGAAAGACACGTATATATTGTCCATACATGCAAGGCTGCATTATTCAGTAAAGCATGAACCGTATCACCTTATATCTTAAAATATAACTATTGAGAAGTCGTATCACCAAAATCCTTCAACTACATTATTTATCAATCAAAAAATTCTTAAATAAAAATAAATCTACTAACTCAAGCACAGTCGTGCGACGCACACGCCAACCCAGAATTGCAATAAATACTCCGGGTATAATTCACGTCGGCGCGCGCGCGCAGCTCCTTCGACCGCGTTTACTCCGTCCAGCCCGCATAACTAGTCACGGAAGGGCCATTCGAGGCTGCCGCAAACGGCACTGCCGATGTTCGGCCCGAGCGATGCGCGATATAAGCTCGAGCTGGGGTGCAGGCCAACTCGACGATTATGCACCGCAGTCGCAGGAAAGTATATAGAGCCCCAAAGGGTGAGCGAGCTCACGTGCAACAAACAGCGTTGCTCGGTCGTTTATATTGTTAGTTAACACTCGCGTGGTTGTTACGTGACCCTTGAGATTTATGAGGGTTGTTCGGTTGATCCAGATGAAGGATATACGAAAGGTTATTATTTAATTTATAGTGTTCCGTCGGCAATTAATTTCTTAGATTAACCTATTCACTCTGGGATACAAAAAATCGATCGAAGCGCTTATGTTAGCAAGTAAAGCTGTATCTCTCGGACATTTTGCTTTGATAGTATGCTAGAAGGACATAAAAAAGAACGATCGAAGCACCATGGTAAAATATGAAACATTATAAACTATACATTTCATATTTTACGTATCTTAAGATACATGAATTGGTTTTCGCCGTAGAGTGCATTTTCGATGTCGTTAACGTTTATCGGTTAGTAAAGTGGCCGTACGAATGCATTACAAGGCTAAAGGCAATCGACGTCGTTAAAAATTGCGTCACAAAATTTCTGCATCATGTCTTAGTCTTATTATAGCTTCAGGTGTATTATATATTTAATGTGTCAAGGAAATATAGCGTTATATTCATAAAAGGATTTCTGTTTACAAGGGGAACTCACGGAGCCCAGGTAATGAATAATTTCTAGTACCTAAAACGAAGCCCAATGCCCTTAGACTTATCATATGGACTCTAGAATCTGAGATAGAGCTAAAAACATTAATATTGTTTATATACGTAATGCTAAAAGTAAGATATATATATATATATATATATATATATATATATATATATATATATCTTACTTTTAGCATTACGTATATATATACACATATAGCATGAATGAAGGTGTTCTATTTTTCCCCACCACTCAGGAAGTAAATAGATTGGCGCGTTTTTTTGTTTTGTTTTTTATTTGAATGTAATATTGTAAAGCTCTTTTTAATTCGTATGTAATAATCTATATATGTAAATTTAATATTAATGAATATACCCTGGTAGAAATCTTATCGTGACGCCCACATTCGCTATAAAGGCCTTTATAGGTAAACTAGATAGTACTAGACTATACAAAACTCAATAAATCCACACAGATCTACATAGTTTTCTCAATAATAAGATGTACATATATAATCTTTGAGGTTATATTATTTATTGTACAGAACTTTTATTGTAAAAATTAAAGTTAAAAAAGTTTAACATGCAAGTTTTCAATTATAATAATAAGATCTACAGTTCTATTTATACTATTTACATATAAAAGTAGTCAGAAAGCATATCTAAAATAAAAATGAAAATTTAGAAATAATGCTCCTTGCATTTTCAAAGACAAACACATTATTCGAACGCGATAAACGATAATTTTCTTTATAAGTTATTATGTTTTTACACATTATTATGTTTTAACTAATTTTACATAAACAAAATAAATATATGCACTAATACTTCATTATAGTTATTTGGTTATTTAGATTATTTTCTTATTTTGAATGTTTAATATATATGTGCAACATAATATTGTTATTGAATTCTTAAATAAAAAACTCGATGCATCTAAAATCTGATAACCTTACACTTTAGAGGTTATTTATATTTACTTGAATTGGTAATAGGTAAACAATAACATGTAAATACTTTTAAATCGAAATAATACATAATAAGCATAATAGATTATGCTTCTGTTTCTTAAAACATAACCTATAAGTGGTTGTTATTGTCATAATTTTGCTTAGTTAGTCTTATCGGGGAAAATAATATGGGAAACTAGAAGGGAAGACCGTTACACGCCTTTATAGTAATTATCTAGTTTGCGTACATAGATCTATACAGCGCGAGATTATTCTACATAGATCTATAAAGTGGACAGGATAAATTTCTACCAGGGTAATTAAAAAAAATAATTCTTTTGAATGTAATAAGAATTTACATTACTTTAATTTTTGTTTTAAATTAACAATATATCTTCCCTGGTAGAAATTTATCCCGTCCACTTTATAGATCTATGTAGAATAATCTCGCACTGTGTAGATCTATGTAGGCAAACTAGATAGTTACTATAAAGGCGTGTAACGGTCGACCCTTCTAGTTTCCCATATTATTTGCCCCGATAAAACTAGATAAGCAAAATTATGACAATAACAACCACTTAAAGGTTATGTTTTAAGAAACAGAAGCATAATCTATTATGCTTATTATGTATTATTTTGATTTAAAGGTATTTACTTGTTATTGTTCACCTATTACCAATGTAAATAATTGTAAATAACCTCTAAAGTGTAAGGTTATCTAATTTTAGATACATCGAGTTTTTGTATTTAAGAACTCAATAACAATATTATGTTACACATATATATTAAACAATCAAAATAAGAAAATAATCTGAATATCCAAATAACTAAGTATATGAAGTATTAGTGCATATATTTATTTTGTTTATGTAAAATTATTTTCCTTACATTTGACTATGTTCCATCCTAAATACAGGCTTAGTTTCCAAACCTGTATGGTTTATGTAAGGAAAACTATTTTCACACACATTTATTATCAACTGATTAATTTTCTATTTTTATAAAGAAATAATGTATTTGAGTTATTATATATATATGTTCTATTTTTGTATTTCCTACTGTGATTAATTTATAATCAAACACTTTCATTTGACATCTATGGCCAGTTAATACATAGTAATTTGTTACTTATAAAGAAAATTATCGTCTACATGTGTTCGACTAATGTGTTTGTCTTTGAAAATGTTGTCACGGATGAGCAGTTTATGTATTATAAAAACTCGCAGATGGATACAAAATTATTTGTAGTTCTGAAATTAAAATTCTAGTTTTTAAATAAAGCATGTCATAAAGTACATATTTGTACATATGATATTATTATTATTTGTACATTACTTTTCAAGAAACAACTACATTAATCAATAACATTATTTTGTGATCACTGTTTTTCATATGCAAGGAACATTGTTTCTAAATTTTCATTTCTTAGGTTAGATATGCTTTCTGACTACTTTTATATGTAAATAGTATGGATATAACTGTAGATCTTATTATTATAATTGAAAACTTGTATGTTAAACTTTATTTAACATTAATTTTTACAATAAAACTTCTGTTCAATAAATAATATATAACCTCACAGATTTTATACGTACATATTATTATTGAGAAAACTATATAGATCTGTGTGGATTTATCGAGTTTTGTACACTCTTGTACTATCTAGTTTGCCTATAAAGGCCGTTATAGCGAATGTGGCCGCCACGATAAGATTTCTACCAGGGTTATTATATTATATTATGAAAAACTTAAAAATTTCACTCATATAAATCTAAATTAATTTGCATGTATTTTATTTATGTGTTATACATTTACATATTTTTTAGATTTATAATAGTAATAATGAAGATGAAGATTATAAACAATTTTTATATGTATAATATGTATATAGAAAAAAAATACAAAAATAAAAAATGATAATTAATAGAAATAAGTAAATGAGGAGGGCATGAGGAGGGCTGGGAGGAGAATGAGGAGGGCAAAATGAGGGGCGAGGAGGGGCGAGGAGGGCGTAAATCTTATAAGATTTACAATCAACTATATAATATAGGAAGGTATATATATATATATATATATATATATATATATATATATATATATATATATATATATCTTACTTTTATATATATATATAGTGTCAATACAGATGAGCTAACCTCAAAAGTCACTGAAAAGAAAGTAATTTATATTAGTCAACTGAAAACAATTTTCTTGTGTCTCTTTATACATCTAACCAATGCACCACCTATTCTGATTCATACTGCAAACAATAATTGGAAAACATTCTTTATTTCCGTTGTTATCTCAGTTTTTAACAAATTCTCCATATGATGTATTCTGAATTGTCCAAGATTAATGCGAACCCCATGCCAAGCCAGATGGCGCATCGTTTGACACTCACAGCGAATAGGTATAGGTACTACACAACCAAACATTTACACACACATTGATACTCTCCCCACCAGCCTCACACGTAGATTCCTGAAACTTTGTGTGATAAAGAGTGATAATTTAAAATATAATAAAATTAAATTAAAGTACTGACAATTGGTTGACATATTATTGATTTAAGCATTCTGATATTATAATATTCAATCTTAAACGTAAATGTCCCACATTTTTGATAAAAGACATGGCTATCGAGCAATATTCGAGAACCATTAACATTTTAATTCCATGCAAGCCCGAAAGGCTCTGGCAGGGATGCGAACATTAAAATTTTACGATCATTGCAGCCGTGAAATCTCCAGGTCGCGTGGATACGACGACGATTCATTTAACGTCGATTTTTCGTGCAAAAAAAGAACAAGCCGTGCTGAGCAGACGCTTTTTTACGAGTCTCTTAGCTAATTGAATCGAACGATATTGAATTATCTGGCTGTTAACGGAATCGATAATGAAGGCAGCGGTTCGTTAAATTTGACGACTATAGCGCGCAAGGTAGCCTGCAGCCAGTCACGCGTTGCGAATAGATAAGGTGACGCGATTGTTCACGTTGAATGATGCAGATCGCTTTCGCGTTTTACAGCATGTTCACTTCGTCAACTGCTAATTTAGACGGCTAATGACGGTTAAGCTTGTATGAATTAGTTGAGCACAAGCTTTCGATTTATTAAACCTTTGTTTTTATAGACTTTTTTACGCCCCTAATGAACATTGCAAATCAGCTTGGAAACCAATATACTTTTTATTAAGATCGGGTTTTATATTTTATCAATTCTAAAAAAGAATGTTTAGACTTATTTAAGATTAAAGTAAAACTTCAATATTTAATTCAAGTATCAGAATATTATTTGGGTAACTCAGTTTTAATTAATTTTATTTGTTTTTGGGAATTTAACAGGTAAATAAAAAATTAACAGATTATTGATACATTTCGTCTTTTATTTGTTGAGTGCTGTCTCTAATGCTGTCAGACTTTGACGTCTAGACGACAAAGGCTCAAAAAGGGGCAATAAGATTACAGCTCCGATTTCGATGGATCCTTTTGGAATATTTCATAAGTGTTCAGAAATATGGGAAAGATAGTTTTGTCCAAAATTGGGCTACGCTAAATTATTTATTTAACAATTAGTGCAAAATTAGACATTTCTTATTAACGTTTTCGTTAATAACTTGATTCTTTTAAATCTGAAGAAAAAAATGAAAGAGAAAAAAGTTATTTCAAATTAAACTTTCTACAAAATCCAATCCATTTATAAAATAACCATGGCGATTAATATCGACATGGAGGCCTAAAGTATTGTTAGACGTATTTCTCGACCTGTTATTGGAGTAGAATTGAAGCTATGTTCACGACTAAAGTATTGTTGGACATACTGTATTCGCGACACTAAAATCTAACAGTTAAGCGACTTTCGATCTTTGTTTATAACCTTACCTATAACCTCGAAAAATCATGCAGTCTGATTGTGATTGTTGTATGCGACATCATGGGTCGAGATCGATATAATTGGACGCATAAACCGAATATTAAAATCAGCAAACTCAAAGGATATGGGTTAGGAGTAAATAAGGCTAATTTGTACACTTTTTTATGCTTTTTGTATTTTATAATTTAAAAAAAATCTACTTTATTGTTCATAGTAATAAGTATGTGGTTTCAACTAAATATTTATGTAAATTTAATAATATATCCATTTTTTATTTTATTTATTTTTAACGAATAGAAAAATAAAACTTAATTCCAGATAAATATCGGGGAAAACAAGTTATTGTGTGTTCTAAATGGGAAGCTGCAATTTTGTAGTTTTATTTATATTAAAATATGATGCTTTCTAGAACTTTTATGGTTTTTATCGAACAATATATAGTTAAAAAATATACTTAGAAGTAAGTGTGTGAAAAAGACAATAGAATTAGGCAAGAAAAGCTGTAATGTAAGTTCGAATGTATAAAGGTTCTGTAGTATAAAGATATTAATTTGATCAAAAGTTATTAACAATTGAAGATGATGACTAAAATTGCATGATTATTTGAAGAAATTTAACCATTTTAAATTTGTTGTCATCTTATGCAATTTCAGCCATCATCTTTAATTATTAATAACTGGATCAGAATAATATTTTTATACCAAACAGAGATTAAATTAAAGCTCTTTTAACCTTCTTTTATTATCTTTTGGGTCAATTTTTAATTATAAAAACTTGCATAGTTATGGTCAGAAGAAGGGGTAATTTTTTCATTACAATAATACATATTTGTAGTGAACTTATAACTCGACAGCAAAGATGTCCATTGGATAAAATAACTAGTGTTAGGATTCATTTTATATAACTTTTGTCGGACAAAATTCGGAACGTAAAAAGAAAACAGACATCACTATATGGCTTACAAATCAAAATAAGTGCACTATTGCGTAGTAAAATTTTGTATCATATTATCGTAGCAGTGTTCATATTCAGATGCATCTTTGTTATTTTTGCGAACATAAGCGATTGTAGTAGGTTTTTTAAAATTTCCTGATTTATGTCAGCACCAAATAAGATTTAAACAGCGATTTCCCTAATTCAGTATATGAGGAATTCTACAAAAAATCGGCCGGTAAGTGGTTCGAAAAGTAACGAAAAATAAATGATGATGGACGCCTCTGCAATTTTTCTTATTGTATAGGCCCTAAAACGTACGAGAAAAATTTCCAACAAGCGAAAAAGACCTTTTCAAGAATTTTTCAAAATGACATATAGTTTATTTATAATAAATTATTTTTAAAAGAACGTATTTTGTTTATTAATTCGTCCCAAACATTTCAAAAACAATACCCCTGCATGAGGTCAAAGTTTACAATTAGTACTATCTTTTCCCATGGGAAAAATCAATTTTGCAACTGAGAAAATCTTCAATAACTTTTATATTTTTTAATCTACATATTTGAAACCAACGACATTAGATTCATCGTAAAAAAACACGTTATTTAAACAAAAGCTATTTATTTATCACATTATGAAACTGATATATAAACATTTAACGTTTTCTTGCAATTATTAATAACGATTATTAATAACATTTTTGGATAAACCTGGGATAAAACTTTTGTTAAACATACCAGTTAACTATAACAATCACTAATTAAATTTCAGAAGTAATACTTTCCCTATAAAATAAATGATAAACACGGTCGATCGCAGCAGCGTGTAGTTATAGATAGGCAACGTTGCAGTCCGCGGTGTCGATGACCGCTTACTTAACTTTTTATTTTCTTTACTTTTTGAAGACCTTGAAAGACGATTTTTTTTAATTTGCTTATTTTTTACGGAAAATTTAAATATCGTATTTGTAAGATAGTTATCAACAAATTTTAGCCGTAAAGTTTAATTTTCTATTATATCACAGTATTTTTTTTCACATACAGTAATGAATTATACGTTTTTACTTTTGCTTTTCGTATATTCTTGTAAATGGGTTTTAAGCTGGTATTTCAACCGACGTGGTTTCACCTTAAAGTCTCAATAACATTCGTATAAAATAAAAAATGTTATGCATGGTAAATAAAAGTATTACAAATTTATCATAGTAGATAATAAAAACAAATATAGTAAAACATATTTTTATTTCATTAAATTATTGTATTAAATCAGATGAAAAAGTAAAATATTTATATTTATTTACAGAAGTTTCAGTCTTTATTTTTTAATTTTTTTTTCGCTGAACTCTGTTCACTCTCGCTGTTGGTACCCTGCAGCTACCTGCCTTTACGGATACTCGAAACCTTTGTCCTATTCCCTTTTATTGTCCTCAGAAATATGATTCATCGGAGATTAGCGGAGTGACTAGAGAATATTCAATCTACAAATGTTCAATTAAATTTCGAAGAATATTTTACATTTACAGCAATCGGTACTAACATTTAAATTCAAATGTATTCAAAATATACAAAGTTAATAATAATTATGTAGTTAAGATTAAAATTATTGACATAATTTTCTTTAAAAAAGTAATGATAATTCATTATAACTACTTTAAGTATAATTAAAATATCTTTTTCATTATTACGTAGTACATGAGAATGTAAATAAAAATTAAACATTTTAAATACTCACGCACACAGAAAACGGAAAATCAAAAAGGCATAATAACTGCATCCTCTACGGCTAATATTTGTTGGCAACTCTCTTTACAAATGCAATATTTAAAAAAATAAGCAAATTAAAAAAAATCATCTTTCAAGGTCTTTAAAAAGTCGGCAATATATATAAAAGTTAAGTAAACGGTCACCGGCACCGCGGACTGCAGCGTTAGCCCCATTACCGGATTTACTACGCGCTACTTCGATCGCCCGTATTTATCATTTATTTATAGTGAAACTATTACTTCTAAAATTTGATTAGTGATTGTTATAGTTAACCGGAATAATGTGTTTTCTTATGACGAATGTAATGCAGTTGGTTTCAAATATGTAGATTAATAAATAAAAAAGTTATTGAACATTTTCTTAGTTGCACAATTGTTTTTTTATAAATAAAAGGTTGAAAATTGCAAAAAAGAATTCTATTGGAAAATATAGTACTAATTGTAAACTGTGACTTCAAGCAAGGGTATTTTTTTTAAATTGTTTGGGACGATTAATAAACAAAATACGTTTTTCTTTTACAAGAAATTGTTATAAATAAACAATTTGTCGTTATAAAAAAATTCTTTCGCGTACTTGTTAAATATGCTTATAAGTACATGTATGTACAATTTAATTAACTTTAGTTAATAAATGCAAAAGTGACAGCAGTCGGAAGTCGATGTAAAAATATTCCACTTTTTTGCTCATTTTTACAAACTAACAAAAATAAAAATCAAAAATTAAAAATTTTTAAATATCGGATTTGGTGGAAAATGTAATTTTAAACAACTTTTTCGTTTTGCATTTTTTTGTCAGATCAATAGGAAAAAAGTTATTAACGAAAGTGTTAATAGAAAATGTATAATTTTGCACTAATTGTAAAATAAATAATTTAGCGTAGCCCAATGTTGGACAAAACTATTTTTCCCATATTTCTGAACACTTTTATGGTCCTATTCCCTAAAACCTTAATTCTTCGTTTGTTTCGTATATATAGATATGTATATGTATGTGTGTGTTATATTACTGCAGAAATTTCATATGCAGGTGATTTCGTGACGTTATATTCGGTTCCACAGTGTATCACTAGTAATTATATATAGTGACTCTTGTACACTGTGTTACAAAGCTAATGTATATAATATGTGTACTTCTTACATGTATACATTTAACCACAAAAGCAGTACCCGTTCTCTAAAACAAAACGAAGAATTACAATTTCACCAATCAAAATTCACGATGTCAATTCCATCAAATCACATCCCACTACAATTCTAATGCACAATCTCAGGGTCGCGCATCACATATCCCCACATTCGTCGCCACATAACCCAGCCACCACCGTGACCTATCGCACATCCGGCCGCGAAAATAACCTTCCGCAAAGCCACGAGAGAGCATCAGCATCGAGCGAATTTATAATCGCGGTGGCGGGCTCGAGCGTTTAGCGGGAGCAAGGCAGTTCAAACAGACGGAAAATGGAGCTCGCGCAACCGCATATAAAGAGTCGATGATAACGGAATGATATATGACTCGGTGCGAATGTAACACCATGGCGCGGCGCAGCGCGGAGAAAGGCTTGGATGGGGAAACTTGAGAAGCGACGCGTGTGCGTGCAAGCGTAAGGCTATCGTATAGTGATTGATCGGTCTATGGAGATATGGTCTTGTGTACGCGAGAGCGATATACATTTCGGTTGGCGGAGGGATTAAGTGAATGCACGCGGACACTTAATTATTTTGCCGCATGGACGTTGGGCGCGAGCTTGTATAGTCATGTGATAATGGTACGAGTATATCGTTCGTTGGATTTATTTACTAGTGGTGTACAGGCTCTTCGAGTGCTTTCTTACTATTTATGTTCGCGAAGAGGGGAATGTGGGAGAAAAAATTAGGAAACGAGGTTTACTCATTTGTTAGTGTCTTTTTATTTTCTTGATAACAGTTATTAATTTGCAAACGTAAATGTAGATTTGGTGTAATAATAACAGCGAAATATTAACTACAGTTTAAACAAAACAATAAAAAAAAGTATTTTTAATGTGGGTACTATCTTAATTCTTAAAATAGAAATGTAGCCTTTTTTAGGTCAATAGCTAGTGACTTTTAGCGATTTTGCAAAAGCGGCTTATTTTTAGTCTAACAAACAACTTATAGGTAGGCTAATTTCTGCATGTTATTCATTATCATGTTTCATAATCATACATAAATTATGAGTCTTTTTCTGCGTTTCATACGTCCTCTTTTTCTACGTAGTGTATATATCCCGTTTACGAAATTGTTTCGCAAGATTTGCACGTAAGGCGGAATCCTGAATTCTTCATGCAAGCCGGAATGGAAGATTCTTTTATGCAAGCTTACGCTGTGTGAAGGCAACGAGCAAGCGAGCGTCAAGGTATATGCTATAAACGAAAAATATCTTAACATGTAATTTTATTGAAAATATTAATAGTTTTTACTATACATTTATTAATCTACATTTTTAATACATAAGTATGCATATTTTTTAAATAAAAAAATTCATCGTGTTTATAGTAATTTCGAAAATTTCGTTTTATTTACATGTCGATTATGTTGCTAATGCTTATGGTTAATTTATTTTTACAAATGGGGACTCAACATTTTTTTCCTGCAGTTTATAGAAATCTTTTGGTCAAAGCCAAGTTATATTAAATAAAGTAGATTAATTTAATTTTTTATATAGTTGCATATTAAAATATATGAAAATACTAAGATATATGCTTCAAATAAGCAAAAAATAAGCAAAAAATACAGAAATGTATAGAAGAAAGCCAATAAAAAATATGCAAAATATATACAATATGTAAAAAAAATATATTTGCATAATTATCTGCAGCCTACTTATAAAAGCAACAATAATACTAAATATTACAATTATTACGCATTATAATTAAAATACCTAATACACATTTTAAGACCTTTCGTCAAAATAAGGTTTAAGTTTCGAATCGCCAAAGTATTCGCTTATCTTAAGCGTTAAAGGGCAGCACCGACGCAAATACATCCTGCAGTAACCTCTCGCTTTTCTACATCGCCTGCCATTGCCTTACTTCTTCCACATAGTTCTACCTCATTTCACTCGCGTAAAAGGGAAATCGGGTCGTATAATAGTAGGTCGATAACATGTGTCTAACCCTCTCGCAGCGAAAATAGCGCTTCAGTCCATTGCGACTCTTCTTTAGCAGATCTAAATACGTCATCGACGACTCCTCGCACACCCTCGTAGTTTTCATGTTGTCGAGCTCTCGACTATATGCTTCGTATTGTATGCTCATGAATGCATCTCCTTGCACTGCCATGAAGTTTTTCTCGTGCACGTACATGCCTTGCGCAGCTAGAAGGGCAATGTCTTCAACAGCATCATCACAATAAGTTCCGAATCCTCTTTTGGTTCATCATTGATAAAGAAGTACACATTTAATGTCAGCATCCCCTCAACTTCCGAGTTAACATCGTCTCCGTTCTCAAACACTATGGCGAATTCCCTATGATCAACGACAATTTTAAGCAGCGAGGCTCTATCCGACATATCGGTTGAGTCTACCATATCATCAGGATCGACACCTGCCTTCAGCAACTGCTTTGCAAAGCCCACAGAATTACGTTTCACCGCCGGGTGAAGTGGCAAACATCCTTCGGGGTTCTTGACATGGCGAGGCGCGTGTCTCTTGTTTCCTTTTGGAGTGCTATATGGAGAGGCCTCAAAGAACTCTTGGGATCGCGACTATTGACCCAGCAGCCGGCTCCGCGCTCCAATAGCGACCGACACACGCAATACCGATCTGTAGCGTGGTTGAAGTTTTGCAACGCCACCTGCAGCGGACTCTCACCCTCACCGATTCCATGTCGCGGTTTTTCAGCGCAACGGATAATAGTACCTCGGCTCGATTTCCATTGACATTGGCTGATACCTTGGTCAGGAGATACTCGGCGACTTTACAGTGGCGTCTTGTCGCTCAAATCATCTGTCTTAATGTCGGCACCGCGTTGCATCAGGAAACGAACCATCTTCAGTATAGCCGTCCTTCCATCCGAAAGGCGTGGTGCAGTGGGGTAGCTTAAATTGTTCATAACTTTTTAATTAATTAACTTTTTAACTGCAAATTCTTTTGAATAATTGTGATGATACTTAACGAATTTACATAAAGGTTGAACACCTAAACTTATAATAAGTATAAAGTTATAGCTAATTGAATTTTGGATGGGGAACACATATACAACCACGATACCTAAGAGTTAATAACCATGCTTTTTTATAACTCTTTAAAAATGCGTTTTCGTGTATAACAAAAGAAGGGAATTATTTCCAAAATGTCGTGTCAGAAAATGTAGGTAATTTTAAATTCTTTACAATGCATTTGCACTGATCAGCAATACTACTTCTAACATACCAAAAAATTCAATATAGTATTCAAAAATTGAAAATTGTTTTTGTCTCCACACCGTGTAGAAAAGACGAAGTAAATCACCCCGAAATAATTAAGTTCGACCAAGTATAACCAGCGATACCAGTCACGCGCGCCTACACATACGCACTCGCGCACACACACATACTCACGCACACACACTATAATATGATTTTACTATATCAGGTTTGCGCATTTTCCGCACACCTAGCAAAGATTTAACATAGATAATAAATCAACTGGCCGGGAAATTGAAACAATAAAGCGACTACCTAACAGCGAGGGGTAAAAATGGAGCAGGGATGAAGAGTAAGGTATAACGGGTTTGCACGCCGGTAAGTCACGCCGTTACAAATGTTCTCTATACAAGCAAGAGAGAAAAACAGATATACATATATGCACTGCTAAAGCAGTCAGGAAAACGCTTCTTCGTGATTCTCGGCTGGAGACAATGTAGCCGGATTCAATAAAACCGCAACATTGAGGGAGAAAATGGTATGGAAGGAGACAAAATATTAATGTAATATAATTGTGAAAAGTTATACTGTTTTCGATATAACTATTAGCTTCGAACAAACTATTGATTTGCTGAATATCTCACTTACATATTAGTTCAAGCATAAGTTAACATATTATCAAAATAAAGGTTTGACAAATAATTACACTAAACATTTGACATTCATTTCAATCCTTAGACGTAATCTTGCATAAGTATGTGGCAAAAGGATAGGTATATTTGCATATAGAAAAATTATGATTAATAATCCGTTACAGGAATTCCTGATAAAATCAAAAGTTCGTGTACATTATAACAAGTGTTATAATTTCTAGGAATGTAACTCTATCTTGTGCCAAAAGGTTCAGGAATCTATGTGTTGTATGTATGATATTTGAATGTGCCATGTCCATATGATAATAGTATGAGTAGTAGCATACTAAGTAAATATAAATATGAAGGTGTAAAACTATTCTGACTCCCCGAGAAAAAAATAAACTTCTTTTTTTATAAATAAATAATGAAGTAAACGGAAAATTTGTTGAAAAGTCTTTGTTGTATATATCTAAACCAGTATAAATAAATTTTTTAAATGTGGGGACTACACATTTAAATGAGTTTTACATAAAATTTTCTCTCTTTTCAAACCGACAAGCAGCATAACTAATTTGATTATGTTCTAAAACTACTTGCAATCTATTTTTAATACTATATACTAAATTCTAGCAACTAAACTCTAGCATTTTGTACGATGTATTTACTTATAGAAATATATAGAAACAAGCACAAGAGAACACACAGAGCAAAGAGGGATTATATCATATCCGAAAACGAACTATAGCAGCTGTTGACCACCTCGGGTCACTCGGCAACCAAAAGATTCATGCAAATTCGTTTTCTTTCGGGAGACGAAATTACTAGTTATTAGTTGTTTATTATAGCCAGTTATACAATCTTCTTTGCATTTATTCATTTTATCCAGAAACTCAGAAGTGTTCGCTGTGGATAAAATTAAAATAATTTCACAATAAATAATTAACTTTCAAAATATTTCACAATATCTTAACCTTAAATCTAAAAAAGTCCTACAATCGCTAAAAAAATAGAAGAAGCAACAAAAACCCTCTAACAAACGTAAAATCTTTACCCCGCTAAAAGTTCCGACCCCGTTCGTGAATCCTCTCCACGAGAGTAATCGGCCCTCGATTTCTCCCTCGCTCGCCTCTCGCTTTCCTATCGTCGTCGGTTGGCCCGATACAAATGACAGAGCACTGCAGGCATGGCTCTGAAAAAAGGAAAAAAAAAATCGCGGCGATCGCCTCTAGCCCGCGTTTGTCCATTTCTCTCGCTTCCTCCCCCTGCGCTGTTTAACTGCGGCGCTTAAATCACGCGAAACGCGAGCGCGCGCATATGCAACCGGCGGCGCCATCTTGCACCGGACCGAACCGGAAACGGCCGATAGTTATACGCGCACCAGGAGCGTGGATTGCCGATATCGGTGGCGGTGGTGGTTTTCCCCCTTCGATTGATTCGCCGCTTCTCACTCGACGCCCTTATCCGCGTGTAGTTCCGGATGGCTGTATACTGTGTGCGGATGCACGGAAGTTTCATGGCCGTCGCGCCGTTGTTGGTATTTGAGAGATGGTGTGATATATCCGGAGGTTTGGTTAGTTGATAGAGGCAAGTTTTTAATAGGAATGATGGCTTTTGATAATAGTTTTAAGAAATTTATCTGAGGTACTTATCGTACTTTCAGAACATAACTATGACAATTCAATACTTTTGTTATATTAAGTTTTAATAATTTTTTTTTATAATCAAAATGTTCACTTTGACTCAAAAATGCTGATTTGGCCCCGTCCTCCCCTATATGTTAGAAAATCTGTAATATATAAATAGAATCTAGATAATTTTTTTTCTCGTCTTTGTAAATAAGAAACTCTTTTTAGAGTGAAAAATCAGCTATTTTTACAAAAAATAAGTTGAAAATAGCTAATTATTAGTCTAAAAACTATTTCATCGAATCTCAATATAGTCAATGGTATATGATAGAAATAAATATTTTTATGACAATTAAATTTTCCAATGGTTATAAAAAAACAATGGATAACTCATGAATGAAAATCCCCAAGTCTATAATAATCTTATGAATATTCAGCGTATGAGATTTCAATCTGGAATTTCATTGTTCTAGTCAGTGGCCCATTTGAATCCCATTCGTCAACATTTTCATAGCACCTAAAACTATTATTACCTATCTCCCCAAGTATGCATGAATTATTTACCAGCCTTAAGTGCTCCAAACCATTCATTGAATCCAACTCTAAATTCTCCTCTAATAATCTCATTCACAAACTTCCACAGAAAGAAAAGAACATCCACTACTCAGAAAAATTCTCACTTCTTCAAATTCCAAGCACAAAAAGCCCTAATAATCAAAGAGAGAGCGCGAGCGCTGCCACAAAAGACCCCGATTAAAGGGATACACACGGTACGCACCCACATACCATCGCGTACAAAGCAACGGCGAGGGTGGCGTCAGTTTCCGTGGCATTGACGTTCCACAATAAGCTCGCTGTACGCCGCCGACAGTCCCCCGTTCGCAAAGATCTCACCCCTCGCGCGACGCCGCGTCCGCCGATTTTACGCGTTAGTATAGAATGTCGTCGGTGGCGCCGCTTGCTAATGCTTTCCGATGTCGCGGCAGGAAAAATACGCAGCCGGGCGATTCGCGCAAACGATAAGCCGTGGAGGGCGTTTGAACAAGCAAGTGCTTCGATGCTTGTCTGCGGTGAAGGTGAAGTCGAATAGGTTATTATAGATTGCGATGCTTGGATTCGTGAATGGAATATTACTGTACTTACTAGCCAAAATGCTCGCTAACGCTCGCTCGTTATCAGGAAATTGTATATTTGTATTTTAGTTTAAAATGTATTATTAAAAAAAATCATTTTACACGTTTTTAGAAGTTACATTGTAACACAATGTAAAATAATTTATAATTATTCTAGATTTAATTTCTTAATGTATTGTATATTAACAAACAATTAATTATAGAAACGTTAAAAAGTCCTTATAGTAATACACCGCATATTTATTTAATAATTATTTAAATTTGTATAAAAATAAATAAACAATTATATTCGAAAATCATAATAAATCCTATATGTATTATTAGGTAATTTTAAATGTATAATGGTGTAATAAAATTATAAAATGTGCTTTTTGTTTCACAAGTGTGCACTGTTGCACAATGGTATAAAAATAAATAAAAAATTAAATTTAAATTAGCAAAAGAAAGATAAAAAAATTATTGTTAATGGCAAAAGATCACTTAAATTTGTTAATCCATAAATAAATCTAGATATCTCGTACAATATAAGTTACTCCTGTTTCTTGGGAGTACGTTGTGATGGGTTTTGTAGAATAATGATGATTTTATGTTATATTGGTTATTATAAAAGTTGATTAAATAAACAAGCTGTTTGTTTATATAAATTATGTGTCTTTCATTTTCAAATTGTGTTTTCACTAATGCTTGCTGGTAAAATAAGAACGTAATGAATATGTTATTTGCACAATTCTTTTTGTAAAAAATAACTATAAAAGGACAAAATGAAACACAAAAAAAAATAAAAGATTGTATCATCTTCATTTTTTAAAATCTATGCTATGTAGAAATTTATCCCGTCCACTTTATAGTTCTATGTAGAATAATCTCGCACTATGTATATCTATGTAAGCAAACTAGATAGTTACAATAAAGGCGTGTAACGGTCGTCCCTTCTAGTTTCCCATATTATTTTCCCCGATAAAACTAGATAAGCAAAATTATGACAATAACAACCACTTAAAGGTTATGTTTTAAGAAACATAAGCATAATCTATTATGCTTATTATGTATTATATTGATTTAAAGGTATTTCCATGTTATTGTTCACCTATTACCAATTTAAGTAAATGTAAATAACCTCTAAAGTGTAAGGTTATCAAATTTTGCATCGAATTTTTTTATTTAAGAACTTAATAACAATATTATGTTGCACATATATATTAAACAATCAAAATAAGAAAATAATCTGAATATCCAAAAAACTATATGAAGTATTAGAGTATATATTCATTTTGTTTATGTAAAATTAGTTTCCTTACATTTGATTATGTTCCATCATAAATACAGGCTTGGTTTCAAAACCTGTACGGTTAATGTAAGGAAAACTATTTTCACACACATTTATTATCAACTGCCCTGGTAGAAATGTTCCCCATATGTTCGCCAGATTTTACTCTATTTTATAGGGAATGGCCAATTTCTGCTTAAAAGTCTGGCCAGAAACCCCGCTACCTGTCGACGTTTTCTCGTCAGAAACCTGACCAACTTATGGTTAATGAATAAATAAATAAATAATAACGTTTAACGAATTTTTATAAGTTAATAATGATTATTATGTCATGGATTTAATAGCTTATTGTTAATAGAATGCTAAGATATATGTGGGATAGATTCGAAATAAAAACTAAAAACTTATTTCATTAAAAGTTTTTTTAAGGTTAGAGTTTTATAATTAAATAAGACATAAAAAAATCAAATAAATAATCGAATAAAAATTTGCATGCTGTTTTAACGCAGAAGTACTATAATGGGATTTACATTTTCAATAATTTTTTAGGGTTATGTAAGCTATTTAGATTTTCTATAAATTTCTGGTCAGATGCTGGTTTATTTCTGGCGAACTATTAGGAAACGGATCTGCCCAATAGATCGTGAACCGACCATCTAATATGCTCAATTTTCTACCAGGGGGGGGGGGGGGCATGCGTGGCATATGGGTGGGGCACGCGTAGCATGGCCTATTATGAAGTAACCTATAGTCTTGTTTTACTTTGTAGGTTAGGCCGAATCGCCTCAGCAAGCACGCTGCTGCCTACCCTGTCCGTGCAACGCGTGTCCCCTTTATAATGCTTTTGTATACGTCAATTACATTATTTATAAATATTTCTAGGTAAAAAAAACAAACGAAGCTCAAAAGTTCGAAGCTTTGAAATGCGTTTGATTTCGATTGGATACGTACTATTTTCGAGTTTTGTCGAACGAATGGAAAATGAAGTTAACCTTGTTTTTCTGCTCCAATTTTCAACCTTATTTATTTAATTCAAAACACCTTTTCATGTCGTGTGTTCAGAGTAGAAAACTAGAAGCATTTTTGTATGTATTTTTATAAAGATTTGCTTTTAAATATTCATTAACTTTTGAGATATTAGAGTGTCAAACTTACCCACCGTTCCAAGCATGCTCCACTCTCTTGTACCAGTATTTTAAACAAAAGAAAAATATCTCGTGCGCAAAACGCAACTGGAAGTTATAAAATAAAGATTTGAGACAAGTGACTTTAAAGTTAAATAGTAGTAATAGTTAAATAAAAGTTAATTTGTAATTATTTATGATTCCTTTTCTGTTTATCGGATAATTTCTTTTGTCCACCACTCTTATAGGCTTTTGACGTTTACTGACGTTTAGCCTTACTTAGGCGCACTTATTTACATTTACTTGTTACGATAATATTGAAAATCATTAAATTATAGATAAAAACGAAAATACTATAAATATTAAATCATCTTAAAGAAGTCAAATTTTCTTGTGAAACATCTTTCATTATTAAGAAAAATGGTTAAGAATTAGTATAAAAATATAAAAAAACGATCGATTTGTTTTACCAAAAACCTGTATTTTCTTCCCTTAAGTTTCAGTTCCACGTTTTTTGTTTATAAAAGTGCCTTGTAATTAAAATGAGTAACGGCATCTTTTCAGCAGTATTTAATACTTACATAGGAAGAAAAAACACCGTTAAAAGAAGTGCTGCGCAATACTTAAAAATAATTTTCTTAAAACCGAATTTGAAAAATGCGGAAAGTTTACACATACAACAGTTAGTTCTATTGCGCAAAATTGAATTTCAGCAAAGATATATATTTACAAATCATACCATCGAAAATCATCCATAAACATCCACGAAAATCCTCCTATGAACCATTGAAAAAAAAGCCTTGTCAAACTCAATACTCGCCATCGATCATAGTACAGCCCCACAAACTATTCGTGATGTAGCGACCAACAGAGAGACAGACACCGATTCGAGGATACACGCCAACATTCGCCGTCTATATTGAAATCCCCTCTATTACCCCAATTGATAGATTTTATTCTTAACCCTTTCAGAGGCAGTGGTACTTATGCGTACCACTTTTTTGCTTTCAGTTTTTTCTGTATTTCGGACGTATTTTTCAGTGCTCCTATGCGCGTGAGTAATTTTTGGACTATTGAGATGATAAGTTATAAGTTTTGCAAATTTATTTATATATAAATAGTTATAAACAATTGAATCACAAAAAACTCGTTTCTCTTCGTAAAAAATCGTTTATTCTTGAACGAAAAACTCTAGAGCTCTGAATTTTTTTGTTTTTTGATAAAATTTTTGAAAATTTAAAAAAAAATGTGCCCCTGAAAGGGTTAATAACCCCTCTTACTTATGATAATTCACATTTTAGTTCGTTTAAGTTTTTCTATTATTTTCAATTCAAACTTGAATATTATTAAACTCTTAAAAAAACTTTTTTCTTTAAATAAATAATTATTTTCTTTAAAATATATTTAGGGTATGCATACAAAATTCTTGATAAAAAAACTAAAATCAAATGTGCAAGAACTTTTGATAATAATCTTAAGGGGAGGGACCGGTGAAATTTGAGCCTAGAAATATTTATAGGATCGGAAAGAAAAAATCATCTTTTTAGACTCAAATTTGAATGATAAATGTTATAACGCATTAAAAAAATCCAAAAAGTATATTGTGCAACTAGCGTGCGAAGCACTGTGCTTCGCGCACGCTGTGTAAAAGCAAACATTTTGTCGCGAGAATTCTACTTCAATGTATATACCTCACGTGATCGACCTTCTCACACTCGTTTCAAGAAATAGTATGTGCAACACGTGCGCTCAGGTAATTTTCACCGGTCCCTCCCCTTAAACACGCTAGATACCTACTCCAAGATTATGGTTAGTTGCAGCAAATCTCTAATGCTACCTGCATTTATAAATCCCGAAACCAGACCCAGAAATGAGTCGCAATACCGCCCCTGATTTTCTTTCATTTGATGACAATGGCATACTATTATGTGTACAAATATATAACGACGCATACTCGTACATAACAAAGAAAAAACCCCTGGAAATGACTTTAGTCGTAAATTATTTAAGCTATCTTTGACTTCAATGATTATACCTTCAAATGAAACATGAAAGTGCCTTAATCGGAACTGGATGCCCATTATAGAAGCCGATTGAAAAGGTGTAATTAAGGTCAAATCTGCCGTGCAAATGAAGAAAGTTATTTTTCTTTTATAAAAATGAATAGGGGAGATCTGGGCAAAGTGAGCCTGAAAATTGTTTTAATTATTCAATTTGTTACATTTAATGACTGCAAACCTATTTTCTACTCGCGCTACCCCGAATTAAAAAACGAAGAGCAAGATACGAGCATTTTTGGCCAAGTTACGGCGTTTTCCGTAGCTTCACACACGGAGTTTCAAAAAAAAATTTCAGCATGTTGCTTTCAAAACATAGAAAATGCTACTCGTAATAGGAATAATGACATGCAACCTATAATATGCATTGTAAATTATTATTGAATGATTACTGTCGTTATATAGGTTTATTTGTAAAGAAACCCAATGTATAAGCAATAAGAATCGTCAAATTTTTTATTTGTCAAACGAGTTATCGGTCGATATCTGCACGGTTTCAAATTTTATAAAATGTTATAATGATGAAAGCAATGATAATAATAACTATAATATATCTATTATTGTTATCATTGTGATCACTATTATCATCATCGTTTACGTCGTATTCGAGTATTCTCTTTAGAATAAAGTTGTATATTATACAATTTTCAATTGTAAACATGAAATCGTCGTCCGCATGAGAGGAATTTGCAGTTCATACTAATGACGATAATCAATTGCATACGAATAACAGGTACCAACCGGAGACGGCGAGTCCGTGCCGCGTCGCCTAATCGTTGCGACGCCACGGTCGGGCCGGCCCAAGCAGCCGCGGCAAGTCAAATGCGAGCGCAGTCAAAATCTATCAGGGCCCGCACTTTTCATATTTTGAGCTGAAATCTTTTTTACAGCTTCCATATAAAAATTAACATTAACAATTAAATAACATGGAATAACCTGCAAAGTTACGTCCTATGGTTCATACTCGTACGCGGTCAAACTTACAAAAACACGTGTGTGGACTTATAAACTATAGGCTGTAACTATGCAGGTTATTCGATGTTATTTAATTTTTATATGGGTAAGTCCCCCTGAAATCTTTCTAGGAATAAAATGAGACCTTTAAAATTAAAATCGAATGACAAATAAAACAGTCTCCACTCTTTTGTCAACTATTGTTTTTTTAAAGTCTATATTTGACGATATCTAATTTGATAATAACGGAATTTCGATATAAATAAGTTTTGAGTCTGACAAAAACCTCTTATTTTATAATATATTGACTTTCATATCATTATTTGAGATTAAGTTGTAGTAAAAAATGTTTGTTTTTTATGACATCTATCTACGCACACAGCCTCCTTCAGCAAAGCATCGGATGAAATGTTTGAAAAATTTTTAAATATTAAAAGAAGAATTACATAAGAAACTTTTTTAACGTAAATCAAATGCAAATCTCCTAGCACATGAGTAATTAAATTGATATATAAATGTGAATTTTACGTAAAAGTTGATAATGCTTTACTTTCATTTTAGAATTTAGAAAATGTCGCAGAATTTAGGTCAAAATAATTTTATATTAAACAAAAATAAAACAATACGATGGTGTACATTTATGTAAATTATAGTATATACGATATATGTATAATATGTATGATTAATTAACAGTGTCAAATTATTTATACTCATATACTCTTTGATTTTTAGAATAGAACATTTTTAGAATAATAATCATATAACGTGTCTTTCATTATTAAAATAAATAAATCATACATTATTTTATGTACGATTATGTTACGGTAAAAAGCTTTTAAAATGTTACCAACAAAAAATGTCAAGCAAGTAAATAATATACACCTTTAAATGCACTTTCATTGCATCGAACATTTCTGCAATAACAAGCTTCGAGCACCCCTAACGAGTCTATTTTCTAGAAAGCTCGAAAAGTCAGTAGACGATCTCCCAGCAAACAATCCTATCGGATTAGGCAGCCGCCAGTCGGCCAATTACCGATTAGCCGTCCGAAACCCTTTGTCTTGGTAAATCGGTACACTCATACGGTGGGACTCAATCTTCCTCCCTTCTCCTTCCCACATTCTTGGAGAACAGTCGAACTCTCAGTTCAGTTGCGACAAGAACCTACACGCAAACACAGGTAACCCCAAGGGCTAATTACGCGCCGTCGCCACTCAGAGTTGAGGAGTCGATCCGGCACATTTGGAGCCTATATATACAGTCCCGAAGTCCGCAGAGTTCATTCACTCGTAACCTTTCGGTGGTGCAACAAGTGCCAAAGTGACAAAGTGACAGAGAAACCAGTGCAATGGCATCAATGGAAGCAGCACAGGTGGCAACAGTCAGTGCAGTCAGTGAAGCTCCGATCCGCAGAAGGAAATCGGCAGCGCGCCGGGTGTCGCGTCCTTCCGCCAAGCTGGCCAAACGCTTTAGGGCTCTCTTGGGCTCCGCATCTCCTGTGCGCGACGAGGAGTTGGCCCTCCTGTCCGCGGCCGAGTCCCTGGAGCCACCTGCGAAACGTCCTCGGCTCACCGAGGATCCCGCCGAGGAAGTGACCGCTAGTGATGAGTTGGACCAGGCGATACTGGGACCCTCGAGGGACGCAGCGAAAGACACTGACGAACAAGCCGCGACATCCGTCGTGGATGGGCCTAATTCCGACCTTATACACCAGGCTATTAAGGGTAAGACCGTGCGCAGTTGGAGGCGAAACTTCTCCGCGCAAATGGACCTGACGAGCAGAGTCGACTACGAGTTCGGCGAGCACTCGAAGATACGCAGACTCAAACGGCTCCGCGGCGTTGCAGTGTGTGTGAGCAACGCCACTCAAACCCCGCACGACTGGGAAAGTTCAAGCGATAATTCACCCCCGAACGACGGGGAAAGTGCAAGCGATTATTCACCCCCGAACAACGGGGAAAGTGCAAATGACTATTCACCCTCGAACAACGGGGAAAGTGCAAGTGACTATTCACCCCCGAACGACGGGGAAAGTGCAAGCGATTATTCACCCCCGAACAACGGGGAAAGTGCAAGTGACTATTCACCCCCGAACAACGGGAAAAGTGCAAGCGGCGCGCAACCGGTGCGCGAGCAAAATAGAGCAATGGAGCCAACAAAAGTTCAATGGACATCGTGCGGACAGCGTCAGCGGACCGCTCACAGGTCCAGCACGGACATTCTGGCGACGCGCCGCTCGATCGCCGACATTAAGGGTCCGGAGACTCTGAAGAGGCAACGGACAAGTGCGAAGAAGAATAAAGCCGTGAAGAAGCCATCTTTGGCGATGAGGGCAATGAAGCAGATGAAGTCATCGCCGGCACCGAAGCAGATGAAGCCATCGCCGGCGCCGGCGGCACCGAACCAGATGAAGCCATCGCCAACACCGAAGCAGATGAACCCATCGTCGGCACCGAAGCAAATGAAGCCATCGCCGGCACCGAAGCAGATGAAGCCTTCGCCGGCAAGGACGGCACCGAAGCAGATGAAGCTATTGCCGGCGCCGACGGGACCGAACCAGATGATGCCATCGCCGGCACCGAAGCAGATGATGCCATCGCCGGCACCGAAGCAGATGAAGCCATCGCCGTCGACGACGGCAACGGAGCAGATGAAGCCATCGCCGGCGACGATGGCAACGGAGCAGAAGAAGCCTACGGCGAAGCTTTTCTACAATACTCTGAATATAGTTTATCAGATGCAGATGGCGCTCAAGAAGAAAAACTGAACTTACATGTGATTTCGCGGTTAATATAGTTTTAGTGTTTACGTTTAGTTATTATGGAGTGTGTGTGCCTGTGCATGACGTTTGGCTTTTTAAACGCCAGTTCGCAGCTTTTGTCTACCAGTACTATAGAACTCGCAAGTTTAGTTGTATTTGTAATTATTTATAAATGATGTTAGGTTAGTAGTGTAATTTTATATGCATGTGATAAAGTGATCGACGAAACTAGATTTATCTATTTTTCGAAGGAGTTTTAGAAAATAGCGTTAAATTTTCTGAATTTTCAAGCAGTTGTCGCGGAAAAATTGAACATTGGTAAACATACCAAAGACATTAAAGTTCATACTAAAATTCTTATACGGTGACGGTTTTTATAAGTCTTTTATAATATCAATGGACAGAAAAATTATGCTTGCATATTAGAATTTAATTTAATTAATATTAAGCAATTATTAATAAGTAATATTTTAAGGAATATTTTTAGCATTTTATATTTTTTATAAAAAACATAATTTTAGAGTATCTGTAGAATATAGTTTTAATGACAATAAAAGATAAAATTTAAAACCAATGGCTTTGTGTGTGATGTTTGATTTTGCGGCATTAAGGAAACCTTTTATTTATAGTTATCCTACGTACCTGAACGCTCCTGTTTCGGCGAAACATTTTTCATTTTATTTTCCCAATATATTGTTCTTATTTCTATCATGTTTAACCAGCTAAAAAGAATATATTTGTCATAAAACGAAATTATAAATTATAAATAAAATAATAATAAAAATTAAATATGTTTTAATCAATATCGCACATAGTAAAAAATATATTAATATAATGTGTTCTCCTTTCATATCCTGTAACTCATAGTACAAGTTCGATTAAAATCCTTTTATTGCGCGAATTACTGATATTTTCAGCAAAGTGCTGGCAACAAAGTCCTGATTAAAGCGCAGTCTTCAATTCCTTTAAGCTCGCTTCCCGCCTGAAGCTCTAGCAATTTCCGCTGGCGCTTGTTTCGGTCTAAAGACTAAACATAACCATGATAAAAAGAATTTATAAAATATTTCAAACATAAAAGTAAAACCAAAAGATGCTTATTAGTAGCTTCTATTTGTATTACATTGATTATTAATATTAAAGAAATTGCAATGTATCGATTAGTTTATTAATCGATATTACTAGGGGAAGGTGGGGCACGATGGGTTTGGCGGGTGGATTGGGCATTCAAATGTTCACTAAATAAATGAATATTCTAACGTGATAGTATTTTTTATATGTTGTAAATAGCTTTTACTTTTTCCCTCTGCAAATCCTAAATGAAAAAAATTAATACAAATCGTATGAGAATTATTAGAAATTGAGGACTTCAAAACGTTGTTTTTTCCATAATTCTAATCTATTTCTCAAGAACATATAAATCATATGAGCTTCGAAAGGGAATTACTTTTACAGTTTAAATCGTAAATTTTTAATAGTATTTTTGATTGATGATCTCCGATGCTTAGGAAAAAAGTAATATTACATATAAAAATACTCTAAAATGGGGCACGACTGGCACCACTAGCGGGGTACGATTGGTATACGTGAGTCGTCAATTTATTTCCGCCGAGTTTAACAGCTGATTTTCTTAACCTTACTTTTGCGCCCTTAACATTTCGGATTCGGAGTCTTAGATGTTGGTGAAAGAGTCACTGTTAATGAAATGGTCTGGTTTTTAGTTTTGATCCTCAATCCTATAAAATGCAAATTTAATAGTAACGTCCAATATTTTTTTTTAAATAAAAGTTTTCATTAATTCACCGTACCAATCGTGCCCCACCTCCATGCCAATCGTGCCCCACGGGTGGGGAAAATGGGCAGTTTTAGCGGTATTGTACTTTGCATTATAAAAAAGAATGCAATATATATTTTATAATAAAAAATAATGTATCTAAATCTTGAGATATTCTACTTTAAGAAGCACTTTTAATAATTTGTATTGGTACAAAATAGAAAGTACAGGATTCTTTTGAAGTTAGGGTGCCCGTACTGCCCCACCTTCCCCTATCTGAAAAACAGAATACAAAAGTTAAAAATTATATGAAAATATTTGCACTATCAATTGTTAATGGTTTACAATAATTAGAATAATGTAAAAATATATGGATCAAATAAACCAAATAAATAATATTTCTTCCAAACTAATAACTCACTATTACGTAACTATTTTCAAAATGATAACAATCAATCAACAAGATTATATTATAAATTCAAATTAGTCCAGGTGGAACTGACCCATGAGTGTGAAAAACTATTTCCATTAGATTTTTTTGTGAAATATTGTTCAGCAGGCCCCGCTAAACATAAAAATGCATGTTGCTAGCCGGTAATTTGGCCAAATATTATTTAATCAAATAATTTTTAAATAATTTGAAAAAAGAAAATTTACTTGTAGTATTTTGCAATATACAAATAAATGAAGTGATGTATTCATTAGTTTATATAATAAGTATAATAAATTAATACAAATTTACATTAAGAAATGACTTGACTTAAAAGAATATAGAGGGAATAAGTAATAATAAAAATGTTTTGAGGGCAATAAGGACTTTTTTTAACTGTATTCATCAAATTAAAACTACAAATAATAAAAAAATATTTTTTAACAATCTATTCAAATATTTTTACAGAAATCCATATTACATCGTGTAATTAAACTTATACCACTCTAAATATAAAAATGTTTTGACGGTAATAAGGACTTTTTTGAACTGTATTCATCAAATTAAAACTAAAAATAATAAAAAAATATTTTTTAGCTATCTATTCAAATATTTTTATAGAAATCCATATTACATCGTGTAATTAAATTTATACAACTCTAACCTCAAAATCATAACTTCAATATGATTATTCGGCTCTCGTGGTATAGAATATGGTTCGAAACTGGTGCGTAAGAAGATTTTTACCTCATGTGACATAATCACCTTCCGCACATTTGTCCAAATGTACTATTTCAGGTGATGGACTTTTTGTAATATATGCTGGCAATAATCCTCCAGCTTTATATTTATAACCAAGTCACGTGAAATCTTGGTAATGCTTGGTACTGTAAATATTTTCAGCGAGTAACATGCTTCCCTGCTAGATTTATGGTAGCCACAGATTTGGTTTCATACATACATATATATATATATATATATATATATATATATATAGACGTTCGTACACATACATGCATACATACATATATACACATACATACATACATATATACGTACATACACATACATGCATACATACATATATACGTACATACATACACATACATACATACATATATACGTACATATTTACACATACATACATACATATATATATAGATATAGATATTTTTAGAAACAATTTTTTCTGGCTCAGAAACCTCAGAAACATCAAGATTTATCAAGATCTCTGATTCCAAAGTTTTCTCTTTGAGAGTAATAGCCACGAATATAGACTTGTATAGAAGAACGGTTCTAATGAAGCGCTGGGGGATCGAAAGTGTGAGTTCCGCGCTCTCCGCGAGATGACGCCGCGACACATTTCTTATCGTTCTCTCTCTCGCACCTCCGATATTACGCGCGCCTTTTACTTTTCAAATCTTCTAAAGATTGCGCGCATATTTCTTTCGTATTTGTATAGCTGCAGCCCCTGGTAGAAATCTTATCGTGACGCCCACATTTGCTATAAAGGCCTTTATAGGCAAACTAGATAGTACTAGACTATACAAAACTCGATAAATCCACACAGATCTACATAGTTTTCTCAATAATAAGATGTACATATATAATCTTTGAGGTTATATTATTTATTGTACAGAACTTTTATTGTAAAAATTAAAGTTAAAAAAAGTTTAACATGCAAGTTTTCAATTATAATAATAAGATCTACAGTTCTATTTATACTATTTACATATAAAAGTAGTCAGAAAGCATATCTAAAATAAAAATGAAAATTTAGAAATAATGTTCCTTGCATTTTCAAAGACAAACACATTATTCGAACGCGATAAACGATAATTTTCTTTATAAGTTATTATGTTTTAACTAATTTTACATAAATAAAATAAATATATGCACTAATAAATAATACATAATAAGCATAATAGATTATAAATTTCTACCAGGGTCAGTATGTTATAATTATAATAACGAATAAATAATTAAATCATATATAATACATAAAATGATAAAGAGCTCGCTCTTGGTGAATATTAGTTGATAAATAAAAATTAAATATTAATTTACTAAAAATTAAAATACGTCTTAAAATGAGTACAAATATTAAAAACAAACTAATATTATTCGATGGAAACCAATATATATATATAGTCCTGGCGCCGACCATACATTTCGTGGCCACTTTTAGGTCCCCGCCTGAACCCAAGTTTTCTAGACGTAGTTTCGGTCCAAAAACTGGGACATAAAAACTTATAAACAAATTAATTGTTTAAAAGGCCATATCTCCGAAGCAAAACAATCGCACCAATTTGAAACTTATTTCAAAATGTTTACTTTTTTATTTAGAAACTTTTTACTTATTATACTTTTTTAGCTATACTTCATAGTTTTCCAGATCATCGAAGAGCGCCTGTTGACGCGTCTTTGCTATCTATAGCACGCGCGGCTGCCATGCACGTTTTTGCGCTTTTCTTTTTCTTGCAGACAAGGCTAGTATTCTGTAAACATGCTTATGATTTTGTTAAACTATTGGAAACAATTTTGAACAAAAACAGTTATTTTTTATTATTTTTAAACTCGATTTTTTTTTTTGCTAATTATGTAATAGAGCATACATTTTTGCACTTATAATTATAAAATCTACTCACGTTATCCGGTAACAAAAGCAAAGCGCAAAGACGAGACACGGCGCGTAGCGACCGCGCATGGTATGTATAGCAATGGTGCATCAAAACCACTTTTCGCTGATATCTCGAAAACTATTAAGTATAGCTAAAAAGGTATAAGTAAAAAGTTTCTAAAAAAAAAATTAACATTTTGAATCAAGTTTTAACTTTGTGCGATTTTATTCGGAGATATGGTCTTTTAAACAATTAATTTGTTTATAACTTTTTATGTCTGAGTTTTTCGGCCGAGAACCCTCGAAATTCGAATTCAGCAACCAAAAATACGCCTAGAAAAGATGGGCTTACGGGGGGTGGGGGGGGGGGCTAAAAGAGGCCACGAAAAGTATGATCGGCCCCTAGACTAATAGGGGCGTTGATATTTTGTTTTGTTTAAAATACTAGTATTCCCTGGTAGAAATGTTCCCCATATGTTCGCCAGATTTTACTCTATTTTATAGGGAATGGCCAATTTCTGCTTAAAAGTCTGGCCAGAAACCCCGCCACCTGTCGACGTTTTCTCGTCAGAAACCTGACCAACTTATGGTTAATGAATAAATAAATAAATAATAACGTTTAACGAATTTTTATAAGTTAATAATGATTATTATGTCATGGATTTAATAGCTTATTGTTAATAGAATGCTAAGATATATGTGGGATAGATTCGAAATAAAAACTAAAAACTTATTTCATTAAAAGTTTTTTTAAGGTTAGAGTTTTATAATTAAATAAGACATAAAAAAATCAAATAAATAATCGAATAAAAATTTGCATGCTGTTTTAACGCAGAAGTACTATAATGGGATTTACATTTTCAATAATTTTTTAGGGTTATGTAAGCTATTTAGATTTTCTATAAATTTCTGGTCAGATGCTGGTTTATTTCTGGCAAACTATTAGGAAACGGATCTGCCCAATAGATCGTGAACCGACCATCTAATATGCTCAATTTTCTACCAGGGTGATTAATTTTCTATTTTTAAAAAGAAATAATGTATTTGGGTTATTATCTATGTTCTACTTTTGTATTTCCTAATGTGATTATTTTTTAATCAAACACTTTCATTTGACATCTATGACCAGCTAAAACATAATAATTAGTTACTTACAAAGAAAATTATCGTCTACATGTGTTCGACTAATGTGTTTGCTTTGAAAATATTGCCACGAATGCTCAGTTTATGCATTATAAGAACTCACACGTGGATAAAAAATTATTATTATTTATATATTATTTTTCAAGAAACAACTAAATCAATCAATAACATTATTTTGTGATCACTGTTTTTCATATGCAAGGAACAATATTTCTAAATTTTCATTTTTTAGGTTAGATATGCTTTCTCACTACTTTTATATGTAAATAGTATGATTAGAACTGTATAGATCTTATTATTATAATTGAAAACTTGCATGTTAAACTTTTTTTAATATTAATTTTTACAATAAAGTTCTGTACAATAAATAATATAACCTCACAGATTTTATATGTATATATTATTATTGAGAAAACTATGTAGATCTGTGTAGATTTATTGAGTTTTGTATAGGCTAGTACTATCTAGTTTGTCTATAAAGGCCGTTATAGTGAATGTTGGCGCCACGATAAGGTTTCTACCAGGGTAGTAGAATATTTCTTTATATAGGAAGCAAATGTCTATGAAAAAGAACGAAGTGCAATACAAAATATAATAAAAGATTATATATAACCTCTTGAAATTAATTTAAAAAAAAGGAGTAAAAACGTGGAGAAAAATGGTTTATAGTATATTATGTGAGAAAATCGAGCAAGGTAGAAAAACACCTCCCACAACAGTCTCATACGATATTTTATAGCACAACAACCTCAAAATCGACAATAAAGTTGGCATTTTGAGGTTAGTGTGCTATAAAAACTATAAAAAGCGTAGTTAATAGTAGTTAATATGTTAGTTGTACACTTTTTTTGGAATAAATTAATACAACAATATTAAAAGAAAATAAATTACAACACATAAACGTTCGAATAATTATAGAAGCATTTAAAAATTGATATAAACCTCAATTTCATACCTGATTTGGAATTTTAATATAATTTAGAAGTCTGACGCATGGTGAAGTTAAAGTTTTCTGGTGATAATGTAAATAAAAATCTATATGCATTATAATCTATATTATAATCTAAATAAGATTTGATTGAGAGTACAAACTGCTCGGCTTTATTAGATATTAATCCGCAGATGAGATCTATAGACATTCACTCAACCAGTTTCTTATACGTTAAAATCTTACTATAAAATGAATTTGTTATTATTCAGTCGAACTTCAAATAAATTACAGTTAGATATAACATTATATCAACTAAAATTGTTTATAAACTACTTAAATAATAGTCACTGCGTAAGTTTCTATTTCATTTACATTTTAATTACAATTCTAATCAAGGTTCATCACACCGACATCATCACCCCAATTTATTTCGTCTCTCCTATCCGAAAAGCTCGGTAATACATCCACTGGATCGTCGTAGAATTATTTTCTAATCCTCGACGATGACGAATTCGATTTGCGCCTGAGAAAAACAAAGTCACGGATACTCCCCTCGCATCTCAATGGCTCTGAAAACTAATCCACTTTTACAAGAGTCCGAGATAGCTCGTTTTCTTTGGATTAGGCTTCGGGAATATAGCGAATCGACTGCGTATCTTTGTCGAATGAATGGCTATATCTGAAAGCTCATTGTGATTTTAGGGTATTTGACGACAATGATAATGCTTGAGTTCGAGCGAATGCGTTGCTGTGGTAGGACATGAATAACGATGAGGTGGATTTATTGATACAATTCGATTAAAATATTCGGATGTGGGTTTCAATCTAGTTTAGCAATTCACAGTTTTCGGAATAGTTAGAAGTCTATTAAATCAAAGCTTTTATGAATATGTATAATCTGTGAACTATAAAAAAATATATATAATAGTCACAATTTATTGCTTAAAAAACAAGTCGCTACACAAAGACCCGTTTAAAACTCGGCAATTTAGACTATTGTTCTACTAAAGTCAAATTTCAATTTGACAATAATATAACTATTTTATTCAGTTTAAAATTCTTTGTTACTTGCAATGGTTAAATGCTGTAAATACAGGTATAAAAATATCAAATGGCAAATATCGAAACCAATTTCCTTGTACCAAAACTAAACTTACAAAACAGCAATAATAAATCAGAAACTTATGGACACTGAACTACTAGCAAACAATTTTTTTATTTCCATTTCCATTCTATATAACGAAAGATTCGACCTCTCGCACCGCTTGGAGTACTCGAGCGCGTGCGGCGAGCATAAACATAAGGATTCGAACGATCACCACTGCAGTGTCCATGGGCTCGGCACTCGAAGCCGCGACCATTCTGATTCTGAAAGCTCGTCTGCAGAAACGACAAAACACCGATAAACGCATGCAGTTGGAAAAAAAGTATAAAACGGCGAGCGCAGCGTACGGGAAATGCATACATGCATGCGTACGGGAAAAATCTCGTGTGCCTGATAACTCATAAAAGCGCCTGTCGAACGATTCGTTTATCTCGCGGACACTCAGTCACCGCAGAGCTATTTCGCGCCTCATAACTTTGTCGAAGAGATAGATGTAAAAACTAATACACAATACATACGAACGTTTGGTCCCGTGCGTTCTTACATTTTATTTTTCTTATTTCCGATTTTTATAGTTTTTTTCTCCAGATGTTTTTTGATTTCTTTTTTTTGAGTTTTAGTGCTGAATTGTGCGCGCACGCTGCCATTGATTGGCCGGAAATGCAGGTGCACCGCAATGTCTTGTTTTAACATTGTCCTTGCATTTTTTTTATCTTTTAAACGAGGTTGTTAAAGTCTGATAATAGTGTAGCAATACCTATACCACTGTATAACATTGTAATATTTTCTTACTTGTAATTATTCACTGTTAGAAATTTCTTATCTATAAGATTTATTTATGCTATTAAAATCTATTCACAAATAATTTAATGTCTATTACGGATCTTTCTGCTGAGCGAATAATAGTACGATGTGTCTTGTCCTAGTATAAAAATTGATTGACAAACTCTCCGACTTGTTGCAAACCAATCGCATAACTACAGAAAATTAGGATAAGTAAAAATCTCTACCGAAGCTAATACAACTACATACCGCCAAAACTATAAAATAATTCCACGCGTCAAGACATTCGGTATTCATAGACGTGCATTGTCAAACGAACTCCGACACATCCGATATTTAAAATAAAACTCTACGTTCGCGCGCAGGCGGGACAGTGGCAAAGTGCCGAGGGGCTTAAAACGATTATACGAGGAAATCTCGCTTACTTTGCAGGCGGCGTACGAGACACTTCGGGGAATCCCCGGTCTACTGCTGCGCGACATTGGGAGGAAAGAAGAAGAAGAAGGAAGAGAGACTCTGCTGCTCGTGCCCCGGGAGAAAAGGGGTCGGAGGATCGAAGGTCTTATAGCGAAGGGGGTTAGCCCGACGTTTTCGTAACAACGATCTCCACTCTACGGCAAAGTCCTTATTAATAAGGTAGGATTAGCATAACTACGGCTTCGTGTTTCGCTCTGCTGGAGCTTGGAAGTTTCTGCGATCGCGCGCGCGAGCACCTAGCGCTTTATTGTCTTATTCTGGTCCGTTGAGCTTCGCATTAATGGTACTTCTTTTGGATTTCGGTTGAGGGTGCGAGGGGGCACAAGAGGAACGGCGGTGCGAAAATTGTTTACGGGTAGTCGGAGATGATAATTACAGTTGGAGTTTCGTTGTAAAGTCGGAAAATTTTTTATATTTTTAAGCAGAATCTAGAGGATTTATAATATTTTAAGTATAGAGATTCTTATGTTTTATTTGTAAATATTTTGAACGCATAAATGTAATACTGAGCAATTATTGCAATAATCATGTATCCAATTCTTATACATGTTTTGTATATGGAAACAGGTAAGTAAGGTGATCGAAATTAGGTCGAAATTTTTAAATTCTCTTCATAACCTACGATAATAATTTTTTAAATTTACTAAACTATCCTATAACTATAATTTTGCGTGAACCTCCTTTTTATGAGTACGTAATTCCAGGGATTAAAACTATAAAAAAATTGGTTTTGAAAAATCATGTAAATTTGAGAAAAGAAATTTGTAAAGCTGAACAAAAAAATTATAGTGTCATTATCAGATCAGAAACGTTCCTTAAACATCTAAAATGCTGTCTGAATTTTTTCAAAATTTTTCATTTAATTTAAATAGCGTTATTACAGAAATACGAAAAGTATTAATGTCATTTTTTGTGGACATGTGTAAGAAGAAGATTAATGTCTTTTTGTTGAAATTAAATAAAATGGCTCAAATGTGGGTCGCTCAATTTTATCAATACGCGAAAGCATCCCTATGATCAATTTTATTAATCTAGTGATTTCAAAATATGTACTTATGTATACTATACAGTATCTACTTTTTATACTTTTTTTTTATGATTTATGGATGTTTTAATTAAAAATGCATGTTCACAAAATTGATGAATTTCAATTTTCTCTGGACAGCAGAAAATGCGTGACTTACGTAAATCTTTTATAAAATAATTTTTAATGTTCTTATTTTTAAAAATAATTCACTTACCATCATTGACCCAATTCGGTTGTTACATGATTTTTTTTATTCCATGTTCAAATAGTTTATGCTAAAATAATTAGGTCGTGTTTTTTATTTTTGCAATTCATCGAAAATTGAAGTAATTACAGCCATTTGAAATTTGCGTGACGTCAGGATGTTATATTTTCATGCCATCACGTAGCATTAGAGTATATCTATATATATATATATCGAAATTTTGAAAACTTTAAACGTATGTAAGTTTAAAATTTTTCATTTTTATGATAAAAAAATACGACCCAATTATTTTTTGCTATTCTACCAATTTCATGTGAAAAATCAACTTTTTATTTTTATGCAACATCCTAATTGTTACTCATTTGATTTTAAATCATTATTATGAAAGTTTTACCTTATTTATTTCTTTATTTTAAAAGTACTTATTCCTATGTTTCAAAATAAAAAGAGAAATAATGCAAAACTTTCATAATAATGATTTGACACCAAATTCACAATTGGGTCCATGGTGAATACCACTTTTGTTGACTTCTCTAAGGCTCAAAAAAATATTACCGACCCACATTGGCGCAATAATCCGAATTCGATAACCATACGTAATTTAATGAACAAAGCAACTAATGCATGTGTAATATTTTATGCAGTAATATTACAGACTCTTCATTTCATAATTAAAAAGAAAGATTATTTCATAATATTTCACACTCCCCCTTTTGACTTATTTAAGAAGGTCAAACAAAACGAACTAAACCGATTAAAAACCTCCAAAGTATCCCAAAACATTCGTTCACAAGCTATTCCTTACACCAAGCCTCTTCCTTGCAAACTCTTCGACTATCCTATCCCCGCGCCCGTTACAAATAAAAGAAAACTACCATCATGACCACCTCAGGGGGAAACCCTTCGATCATATATCAACTCAAGCGCGCGCTCTCTTCTATCGAATCCCACCGATTTATCACCCCGCGACGGCGCGCGTTTTCATCGGAATATTGAATACGACAAGATAATCTCTCGCCTCGGCGTGTTTATTCGCACGCTACTAACGCTTCCATGTTTAATGTACCGCGAGGCCACGATAAGCTCACCTCTACGTGTGTATACGTGCGTTAGCCGTTCATACGCGGTGTAACCTCAACCTCTACAGTAGCGGCATCTAGTTTTTGCGCTTTGCGGGGAGAATTCGGAGTAGTAAAGCGATGCCGGCGAACGGGAAGCACGGAAAACACACGCGTCAGTATCATAAAGGCGAAACACGACGGCTATTCATGCGAAATGCGCGGATAGGTCAGTTCGGGAGCAGGCACGCGTGATTTGAATTTGATAGGTGGTTGAGAAGGGGAGGGGATGTCGAAGTTAGTTGATAGTTACGAAATTTGCGATTTGTTAGGTGCGGCTACATTAATCGCTACTTATTTGTCAAAAAATTGCTCGAAGGAAATGAAAAAAAGTTTTTAGAAATAGAATTAACAAATTAACCATCTAGAAGCTTCTTTTCAAAACATTTATAACGCTCAAAATGTATATGCATACAATTGAAATAGAACATCGATTATAGTCGCAGCATTATCTAAACGATATTTCATCCACACTAAAAATAGTCCCCCCATCACATCTTTCCGCTTATCACGTTTATAAGATCATTTATATCTTCTCCACCCCTTTTAAATTGTCGGTCCACGTGTTCTTCCCTGCTGCTCCCTTTCGCCGCGGTGCTCGCAGTTGAGCTTGTTTCTATATTTATCGCTATCTAAGTCTGCGAGCACGCGCTTTTTTATTTTCGCTAGGACGAGGCTGTATCCCGGTTCTCGATCGTCGTCGTTATGCTGGCTTTATGGAGGTCGAGCGGGAGATGAATTATTGATGGCAAGCCGTTTAACGGATTATTAAGTCACTTCTGGACACGGTCCTGCGCGTCGTTTGCGGCGTGCCTTTGGTTTTAGTGCTGCGGCGTCAGGGGAGAGCGGCTTTTGAGAACCGAGGAATATCAATTTGAAACCGAGAATATGTATGAGTTACAGTGTGCGTGGAGATATCCTCGTTTTTGTGTGTGTGTGTGTGTGTGTGTATATTGTCTGCGATCGTCCGAGCGTATTTTTCACTTGGAGAGCTTAGATTTCAATTATTTCTCTGTTGATGAAGAGGAAAATTAATTCCCCGTTACATATTGATTAGCCAAATGAGTAAGGGGGTAATTATACGCAATTTTCGTATTACAAATTATTAATTTCTGGAGGTATATAAGTTACTTGCAAAAATTTGATTAAATGCTTCCAAAAATAACTACGGTTTATCTGTAGAAAATACAATTGTTTTTATATAATTGCATTATGATAACATTTGTACTAAACAATGTAAGTATATGTAAATAATATAATTTGGAAGAATAATCACATATGCGTTACTGCGATAAATACCTCAGTGTCGCTTTACTTCTCACCCTCTCCCCGACTAAATAACCTTCCCCCTCGAGAAAAATTCCCACTCTCTCGGTCTCGCAGACGAAAAAAAGAAGAACATCGGGCAATAAAGAAAGAGCGAGGAGAAAAAGCAGCAGTGGTAGCAGCCGAAAAGAGGCGAACGCCCAAATCCTCGTGTGTGTTCTTCGCTGTTTATTCAACGCGTCATAAATCCCATGTATTTATCCGAGTTCACGCGCTTATATACACACACACGGTGAAAACGTCAGCCCGAGGTTCACATACACACCTTACGACGAATAACCGCTCTACTTTTCTCTTTTCTTTCTTTTTTCTTCGAGCATTTCTCATATACCGCAACTATTGGTATAATAAAACCATTAGAGTGATCCTCTTCGTGCGAGCATTCGAAAAGCATAAATATCCACGTGGATATCATATCCGAAGAGCGAATCTCGCACCGATGTGTGTATAAATCCGTGCTGGAGTAAAGAATCCCTGCAGAGTGTGTTTCTTTGGTGGGAGATGGAACGCCTAGGCGTCATAATATTTTTCTGGAGAATCTTACGTGAATTCAGAGTATAATGGTAACTGCTGAAAGGCAGCTGAAAATAAGTATAAGTCTCGCATGATGTTATTGAATAAAGTTTTGTTGATTCGCTGAATAAGTAATCTTATTTCATGAATATTAATATTATTTATAACATTATTATTAATAGCTAAAATTGGTTTAATTTAAAATGTAAGAAAGATACTCTAAACAAATATTACTAAAAATGGTCATTTATCAAAAATTGTTTTATATAACCTTAAAATTGCTTTAGCAAAATAAACGAAGTTCTTTCCAAACAAATTTAGCTATGCAATTGAAAAGTAATCCTTATTAAATATTTAAAATGAATAAAGACCTTGATTTAGTGAGCAAGGTGCTTGCCTATGGAAACAAGGCCGCTCAAGGATCGTGGGTTCCAAATCCTAGTGAGAACTCGAGTTTTCTAAACTCGATTTTCCCATGAAATTTGTATCCAGGATACCAACAAAGTAACCTAAAATGACGCCAGAAATGGACAAAAATCCACTGAATAATGACCATCCTCGAAGAGCACTGCAATTCTATAATATCATAAAATAACACTCCGTTAGCACTGTGAAGCTTAAGGCTAACTTGCCTCTCCACAGCAAATGGTGGGTCATCCAATCAGCGTCGAGTACCGGGACTGTATCTTTAAAAACGCAAAATGATTGTAACACAATTTTGAAATGTAATTTTAAAATATGTGCGTGCTTAGTAATTCGTTGCGAAGTAGCTGATATTTGTTATCGCGAAATAATAATGCTAGTCTGCTACATATTTGCCGTTTTTGTATACCTATTCACACCAACTTATGATTATTTAATTATTCTAATAAAACTTGTTTACTTTCTAATGATAGTCCCGTTCTATAAATATTAAATATTAAAATTGGTAATGTAATTTAAGTTTATGCACAAAAAATATCATAATTTTTTGTAAAGTTCGGGTCTCATAACCATCAAAAACCAAACAAAAAGAGACACAGTAAATACATAGACAACCCTTAACAGAGACTGGGGTTGTGGTGATCACTTAAGGAAAACTTACTAGATAAATAAATATATTCACATTTGGTTGTTGTTTATGGGTTTACAAATTCTTGTGATTTTTAATTGAAATAAAAAATGGTGTTAAAAATTCAATAACAAAATACATATGAACAATAAAGTCAAATACCTATTGAATCCATATGATTTATAGTTGTAAAGTTTAATTTAAGTATGCGAATCTATTTTATGGTAAAACAATGTGGAAACAGTGCGTTTATTAACGTTTTATTACCTTATGAAAATATACGGCGAAACTAACCACTTTTCGCGAAACTCCTATTTAAATACACGCTATCATACCGACCCCATTTTGACATATGAATTCAATATTATTTTAAAAATGTATGAATATCATTGGCAAATCAAAATGATTGAATTTAGAAATTTAAATGCTTGATTTTTCATGTACGGTACTAAAATTCCCAAATAGTCAGATGAAAAAATTTTAAAAATAATTTAATGCAAATTTTTCTTAGATGATATATAGGCAACACCTATCGTTATGAATATTTCATTAGATGTGCTTTCGTTAAAGATGCTTTTTTAGCATAAATTATGTTTTATTTTGCATACTTAGAAATATAAAAGCCTTTTGAACATTCAACAAACTTTGAATTTCTTGTAATTCAATGATCAGACTGAACCGCTGATCACAAAGACCACGACCCCGCGCTTCCCTATATACTCACTGTAACCTTCCTCCAAACTCTCAAATTCACCGGTCAGCGCTGGAAGAGTCGTCTCGGGTTTATATACTATCTCTCAACCCAGAGCGGTTTTCGCACTAAATTTCCCCGCGAGATTCCGGACAGGGGAAGTCATGATTAAGTGAAGCGGTCGTTGATTTAAAGGTCAGCCGGCCGACTGCAGCAGCGTGAATTAGAGGCCGAAACAGCTCGACGAGCCTTACATTATGAATATACCCCGGTGTTGCTGTTTATTCCTCGGTTGATATCAAAGACTAGTAGTAGCGCGAGATCTAGAAGAGGATGCATTGCAGTAGTGGTTAGGATGCATCGGGTCAATGAGCATTGGCCTTATGAATATTCTGAAAGAGCGTTTAGTTATTACTGGACGAACAGCCAAATGTTTGGATCTGCATTATTAAGGGAATTGCAGATGAGTCGAAAGCTAACGGCTACATAGCTATTGAGTTTAGGAAATATTCTAAGAAGAATTTTGCACTTTAATAACAGAATGTAAAGAGCCGTAAAATCTTAAAGATTGAAGTGTAGAAACTTGATTCTCGAAAGTTTCTTGTGTCACTAATTATTACAAATTTGAAATTGTTTAAGTAACTGTACTGCATTAATCTATTTCACTTCACTAAATGATTACAATTTTGAAACAGTTATTATGAAACAACTATTTATTACACATATAAGAAAGATTTATAATGTCTTTATTAAATCTATCCCATCGACACACAAAACACAAAATTTATTTGTAATTCAGGTACATAACACGACAAGCCACGCTTCAACTGCATCGTAAAAAGCATGAGCTATTTTATTATACGAGACCTCCGGTCGATATACACTCTCATCGCATCGCCCTCGCCATGTGTACGCTAAACTTTCTCTAAAGAATCAACAAGTACTTTAAAAGTCAGCGCAGCTGCACGGCCTCATATCAAGCGTCTCTTTCACCGTTCTATTATTATTATTATATACCTCTATTATAATTTGATATATATAATTTGATTATAATCTATTATAATTATTATATATTATAATAATATACCTCCCTCCTAATCCAAACTTAATTTGTTTGTAGAACGTGATAGTGAATGATATAAAGAAATGCATATAGTTCATTGATGATTAATTATATTTTCGAATCGCAATGGTAAAATCGTTGTCGATTCTATAACGAATCACTATGGAATCTAGAAAGAACCATCGTTTCGAATCCAACAGAGTTTTCATTCTTCAGGCACGAGATCATTTGTTTACATTTTACTGCATGGCTATGAACTCATTTTTTTTCAGTGTGTATAATGTCTCGGCTGCATGCTGTCAGAGCTTTAAAATCGAGTACCACTTAGATCAAGTGTTGATCCCGTGAGTTGTCTCGTGTGAACGAGTGGATACGGCGCGAGCCCGAACGGGAGGGGAAATGGAAGAGGCGACGAGAACGGCGCGTGTAAAAGAGCGAAAGAAAGAAGAGCGAGAAATAAACGTTGTCGATTCCTTAATGCTTTTAAGGCTTCGCAGTAGTTGGTTTTATTTTTGAGTGCAGTAGGATGTCTTGAGTGGTTATGATAATGCGCGAAATATCATTAACGTACTGTTGTACAAATATCATTTCATCGGAACTTTTTTTATAACAAACTGCTAATGGTAAGACAATTATGCGTTGTTCATTGTGAATATTTTTATAATAAATGTCGATTGTTTTTTCATCAGATGAATAATAATAATTATAATAATTAGTATTTACCGGAATTATTTACTCTAATTTCTACTGTTTTGAATTTTCACTATTTTGTCAGAAATATTTGTCTTTCTATGTTATAAGTGTTCGAATAAAATTAAACATCAATCAATTAAAATATATTGAAGTTTTGAATAATATTTATTTATTTCGCTTGTAATAAGAAAAGAAAGGCGATACGAATTAACTTTGGCAGTTAATAATAATTGTGAATCATATTGTTTTTGACCAATAAAGCGTGTACTTGTAATTTCGGTAAAGCTTCGAGCACAAACGAGTATTTTCAATATTTCTCAAATAAGTTGATATGTAGGTAGGTATAAGACATTTAGTGCAACGATGTAAAAGCTTGCATTATTTATTATGACGATTTTTTATTCGTAAAGAGAAATGTATGCTTAAACATACGAGGGTAGTTCAATAAGTCTTTAGAATGACCAACAGATGGCGCGCGAATCGCTCCAAATCATCTATTTTCAGTCAGCACCACTCCCGACTAAATATATGGTGCAGTCTCAGTCCACATCTTCTGAGTTTACGTGTTTTTATAACCAATTGAAAAAAAAAAATTTGCTTGTTAAGAAAAATGGAAAAAAACGAGTTCAGAGCGGTAATTAAACATTTTCATTTAAAGGGTTTAACTCCATATGAGATAAAAAATGAATTGGACTCAGTTCATGGCACATCTGCCCCTGCCTTAGCAACGGTTTATAACTGGGTAAATGAATTTAAGCGTGGTCGTACATCAATAAGTGACGAACCACGTTCAGGAAGGCCCGTAGAAGCAACTACTCCCGAAATCATCAATAAAATCCACGATATGGTGTTAAAGGATAGAAGATTAAAAGTGCGTGAGTTAGCTGAGGCCACAAGGATATCTATAGGTGCAGTTGTTTCAATTCTACATGAAAAATTAGGCATGAAAAAGCTATCGGCAAGATGGGTGCCGCGTTTGCTCTCAGCTGAGAATAAACGCAATAGAGTGGTCGCCTCTGAGGCTCTTTTGGCGCGCATAAGTCGGAATCCTGAGGAATTTTTTCGTCGATTTGTGACTGTGGATGAAACATGAATACACCACTACACTCCTGAGACAAAGGAACAATCCAAACAGTGGATTTCCACAGGCGAACCAGCTCCAAAGAAGGCAAAGACCGTAAAGTCAGCTGGTAAGGTTATGGCTACAGTTTTTTGGGATGCACGTGGAATTATACTTATTGACTACTTAGAAAAGGGTAAAACAATTACTGGTGAGTATTATGCATCATTATTAGAGCAGCTGAAAGAAGAAATTAAAAAAAAACGACCACATTTGGCGAGAAAAAAATTCTCTTTCATCACGACAACGCCCGAGTTCACACATGCTTCGTTTCAATGGCTAAAATTGAAGAACTAAAATTCGAATTGGTCGAACACCCACCGTATTCACCAGATTTAGCCCCCAGTGACTTTTTCTTATTTCCAAACTTGAAAAAATGGCTCGGTGGACAGAGATTTACGGACAACGAAGACGTCATTGCCTCTGTAAGTGCTTATTTTGAGGAACTTCCGAAAACGCACTTTTCTGAAGGATTAAAAAAACTTAAAAAGCGATTGACCAAGTGTATAGAGCTCCAAGGAGATTATGTTATACTTTATTCTAAAGACTTATTGAACTACCCTCGTACCTTGACATTCACATTTATCGAAAAGATAATAATATATAGTATATTATATAAACCGGGTCATAATTCACCAAAACCCCAAACCCATAATTCCTATACGACTTTTTCCACTAGACTATGTTCATCACAGGCCTAACAAACACAATAAATCCCCTCCCTGTGCACAAACATCGCAATATACACATACACAAGCGAGGCAGCAGGCCGATGATAAGTTGTCCTTGTAACGGTGCTCGGTGGAAGCCCGAGCGCATCAAATTGTTGGCTGTTACGCGAGAACGCGAGGAAGTCGGGACGTAATGGTCCGAAGCTAGCTGCTGCTGGCCACGGTCCGATAGCGACCGAGTGACCAGTGCTGACGAGGGCCACTTGCGCTCCGTACTGTACTACGTGAGCATTCCGCGCGATAATTATGTGCGCGAAATTCTGCCGGACAAGGCCGACTGCGCGCGTGCATATACACACACAGATCTTCGGATGCTTGGTCAGCCTTTACTTAGGACTGTCTGCCTGCCTGCCATGGCTCGAAATATATAACGATGCTGTGCGGCTCGTTTATAGCGGCGGAGGGCTCGCTTTGCAACGGTATTGCGGAAATTCGATTAAGTTTGCGGGTGAGGGACGAGGTGAGGTGACACTTGGAGGCAGAGCCGTGGTGGTTGTTTGTGATTTGAATTTCGATGGTGATTGTGAAGAAAAATGGTTCTTGATAGATAAATTAAATTACAATATAAGCGAGACGTTCCATCGAAATTAAAAGTCGATTTATTTATAAAATATCACCTTATGTAATTAATAATATCAATGTTATTCATAATATAAATATTATACTTTTAATAGTTTGGTTAATTTTATAAGTTATTTGGGTACTATGAAGAGTTTCATAATCTTAATGCGTACTATTACAATAATTATAAGTTTAAGGAACGTTATAACTTTAATAATCCATTAAGAATTGATTTATTACAATTCTGAAATAATATAACGGATATAATATTATGCAGAATGTACGTTGAATTATGCGCAGAACTAAAACATTACCTCTTAACTCGCTAAAACAATCAGCACCTTTGATTCATGAAATAAATGAAGCTACATTCCTGAAATTCACAAACCAACGCCAAAGCTCGCCAATAATTTTCTATATCAAGCATCTCTTACTCTTTCGCTCTTTCATTCTCCCCTAAGAATGCTAATTAAATGATAATTGAAATCGTTTCTCTTCGAATACCTAGGAGCATACCGAAATTGTTAAACTGCAAAAACTATTTCAATCAACCGTAAATTATCCCTATAAATACTTGCTTTAATTTCTTCCTACCAAATGTCATTCTTACTGTGAATTTAATAATATTTTTTAATTAAATTTTTCTAAATTATTTATTCTACCCAACCATTCGCCAAAATATACCAAATTGCAATGATCAGGCCAACGATTTAGCCATCGGTTGGTTAAAAATCCTGCTTATTCCGTCACGGACTGCCCATTGTTGTTGGTTAACTGATACTTAATTTTAAAATCACAAAAAAATAATTTTGCCACATATCTAAATGTACGTGCTGGTCGTAGAAAGTATCTTGGTAGTTATGATGGTCGATGACGAAGTCCAGGTGGTGCGCTCTGTAGTTTTTGACGTGTAGATGTACATAGTGTTCGAGGAAGGTATCTAGGTGGTTATGGTGGCCGATGACGAGGTCCAGGTGGTGAGCTCCGCAGTTTCTAGTATGTAGATATACGTACAAATCGCAGAAGGTATCTAGGTAGTTATGGTGGCCGATGAATAGGTCCAGGTAGTATGCTCCGTAGTTTTTAGTATCTAGATGCTCGTACTGATGGCAGAAGGTATCTACGTAGTTATGGTGACTAGTTAAAAACTATGTATCGATCAACCAGGACCTCGTTATCGGCCACCATAACCACCTAAACGCCTTCCTCGGACACTATGTACATCTAGACGTGAAAAACTACGGAGCGCACCACTTGGACCTCGTCATTGGCCACCATGACTATCTAGATACATTCTGTGATTGGTACGTACATCTAGATACCAAAAACTACACTGAAAAAAGAAAATCGCTCTCGTACCATTATAATCCTAAATATACTTTCGTTCATTACCTTGGCAATCGGTATAGCTCCTAGAGGAATACCGATTGCTGAGACAGCTCTACGTTTACAGCTTTGGCGTTAAAATGTTTTTAAAGTATTTAGAAGTAAATATGCGATTAATTCCTACAATTGTCGTTATTAATATGTTGTTTAAATGTATACATTTTATTTGAATATTTTCTCCGAGATTAGTTCATCAAACACAATGTAAAAGTTGTGATTTTTTAATAATTGTTTTGGTTACTTGATAAAACCATAACCAGAATTTCACCGCTTTAAAAATATGATTGTAGCCACACGACTTGTCTGCCCTTACATTAACTGCAGCATTGTAACGCTAATTAATTTATTTGCAAAGAAAGAACCAACATTGTAACGCTAATTAATTTATTTGCAATGAAAAATCCTTTCGGAAAATTGCTAGCTATATCAGCTACAATATTATTCTATTCAACGAAGCATAATCTATGAACAATTAAGAATTTTTACTTTCTAACTGTATGTTTAAATATAAAAATGTACTTTATTATTCTATATTTATGATCTATTTAAGATAATTTATTAAAAAATTATTTAAGAATAATGATGTAAAAATTTAATTTTATAATTTTCTTTTTATATTCTTATTTTGTATTTTTATATATTAAAAGATTATTTGAATATAAAACCATTTATAATCGTATAGATGTATTAAATATTGTAATTAAAATAAAAATTATATTGTAATCGTCTCTCTTTTTCCAGCCTATATATTGAGCTTCAAACTATAACAGTATAACTGTGGTAGTAATACTGAGTCATTACTATGACATACAAACTTTGTATTGGTTGCTCGGCGACAATATAGCCGACTGAGCAATTTTCTTCTTACAGTGTACGGAGCACATGACTTCTGCGTCCAGTTCGTATATCTACATATACCTGGGACCTCATCAGCAGCCGCCACGTCGGTCACCTTTTGACTTAAACCTCTACTTGAATAGTTTAAGTATTATTCCCATATAGTCGCGATCTCCCCACGCGCGCAACGCAAGCCAGCGCTTTATTCTGGAAAGGCTCTAAGTTTAAGCGCCAATGCGTGAATTATGCTATGTTTACCTAACCTCGTATGTATTTTATAGGTTCTTTTCACAATAAAATCGTATTTTAAGTATTTGTATTTTTTATTGTTATTGTTATTTTATACTCTTAATATTCAATTATTATACAGATAAGGGACAAAAATGAAAATATTGGTAATGATTTATATTAGCACAGTTAACCAGCCATTGACTAACCGTTGGTCAATATTGTCGTTATGTATTGGCCAAACAAATTGACCAATAATTAGCAGACAGGCCATTCTGGATGGGTAATTTTCTAGCAGGGATGTACCGAATAAAATGTACATGAATAATAAATAAATATAATTAATCCTGAAATATACCAAGCGCTCAGTAACTTACGCAATCATTTCAAAGCCAATAACCTAAAAAAAAGTCCTATTCACTCGTTCCTCGTTCAGAACAAAGCCATCGCGAGTAACCCGATCCCCCCAAAAACAAAAAGCAGAACAAAACACATAACCGGTGCGCGCGAGTTTCCCCCAAAAGCCACAAAAACGACCAGAAAAAAATAAAAGCTCTCCACGAGCAGCGCGATAAAACTTTGGCATGACACGCGCGCAATCGCTGTGCCTTGCAACGTACATCCTTTGACGCATCCGCGTTTTGTCTTCGCCCGGCATGAATGGCCGTGTCGCACTCGTGTCCCTTATCTTTCTCCGAGTCCATCATCGTCGTCGTCTATTGTGAAAGCGCGAGACGGGATGCGCGAGGAGAGAAAGAGAGAGAGACGAGTGAAACACATATGGTCGCGACGCATTGGCAAGGAGATACACAGGAAGCCGGAAACACGGACCGCCTCTGCTTGTGCACGCGAATTTCAAAATTCAGGAGTGTACCTACATGGGTACAGTGGACGCCTCTTTTGCTCATTCTCCAATGTGCTGTTTGACTTTTCTTCCTCTCTCGATCATGCATTGTTTTAGGCGTAGTTATGTTTTATGTCACATCTTCGTTTGCTATATTCAGAAAAATCCTTTAGGTTAGTGTGAATAAGCAAGGTTCTGGATTTTACACTTACAAGGAGAGTCCACAAACTGCGGATTTTTTATAAGGCTTTGGGAAGTGGTTTCTGATACCTAAACCCTTGTGATCAAGATATGACCTTTTGTATTCAATATACGCGTTATTTCAATAAAAAAATAGTACCTATACTTCGTATCATAAATCTGCAATTTTTTTGCTCGAGAAATTATATAATAAGATAAAAAAGTTGACTAAACGCGCTTTAATTTAAACTTAAAATCTTCAAATTTTCATGCACTTTACGTCATCATTCGTAATTGTTCATAACTGGGCAAAAGAATAATATTTTTATATAAAATAAAACTCAAATTAAAGCTCTTTTGGTCAACCTCTTTATCTTATCACATTATTCCTTCAGCAAGAAACTTTGCTGAGTTGTGATTCGAAGTATAGGTACCATTTATTACTAAAATAACGCGTATTTTGGTTACAAAAGGTAAAATCTACTTTACTTTGGAAAGTAAATTTTTTAAGTACACTTTATTTTTTATCATCAATCGCCCATCATCCATCACCCTCGCTCCTCGGCCATCATCCATTGCCCATCGCCAATCGCCCATCGCCCATGATCCATCGCCAATCGCCCATCATCCATCGCCCTTCATCCATCGCCAATCATGCATTGCCCGTCGCCCATCAACCATCGCCAGATGTCTATATACTCTTAAAGATGTAGTGAACCAAATGTACAGCGATACATATCATATCAGATCCGGTTTTACAATGAAGAATTTTAAGAGTACTTTATTTTGTTAAAAAATTACTTCCTAAAAATCATTCCTTCATTAAAAAGTTTTCAGAGAACTGAACAAACATCTGCGCAAAAGGTATACCACAGAGTTAAGGAACAATGATATCGTTCCCGACAAATCTAGCATATTTTACAGAAGAACACCGCAATACTCGGTGCGAATAATAATTGAGTTGAATAATAATCTTTTGCTAATTAAATATATACTATCAATTGAAACAATGTTAGTTTTAATTATTCAATCGTATTTATTTGAAATTAACAGTTATTTATCTTGAAAATCTTTTAAATTTTTTTATAAATAAAAGTATAGTAAAGGAGATTTATAATATTTCTTTTATTTCGTTTAAGGTTTTCGTGTATTCAAAATTTATGGACCGCAAAACAATTTAATTTTCTACTTGGGTAAGATCACTTGTGCAATAGAGATAATTTGCAAGGTATCGTTTTATTTTGACATAATGTTAAACAATATCTTTAATTCTTATAAAAATATTTTAAAGCCATATAATCAGCCATATAGGCATTTTATTGAAATATGTATATCGAATTAATTATATTAATAAAATGTGAATTACAGTTAAAACTCGTGACTTCATCACAATCGTTTGCAAAGTGAATTAAGATATGTCATAAAATTTTAGTTTCTGTATTTTAAATACAGTTTATTTTATCGCATTTTGATTATTATTACATATTTATCACATTAATAATAAATAAAATTGCGAACACATGTTACATTATATGTTATCACGTTATACACTATTAGTGGTTTTACCTAAAAATCTATCTAATACTTCTACAATATTCGCAAGAGCTTTTCCTAAACCAGGAATCAGCCTAATGAGGTCTCCAATAGACTCAAGAAGCGTCTCTTCCTAATGAAAAAAATTATTAGATTAGATTATTATCAAAGGTAAATTTAATTCGATTATCATTATCATCTATCTTAGTATCGTATATTATATATATTCATCTAAATAAATCTTTGCATCATGGGTACAATTGGGTAAAAGAAAAAAAAAATTTTTTGATCGGCATTTGATAAATAGGTAGAGAACCTAAGCCCAGTCATAGATCAATTCGAATTTTTAAAAATTATTAAGATTCACACAAGTTACAACGTTTTAAAGTTCCTCTGTATGGCGTCATCGCAAATAAAATGATACCGACGTTAATATCGTGACGTCACAACAACTTCAAAACGCTGTATCTTTTTTAATTTTCGAAATATCTGAAAAATTGCAACAGTTTACAAAGAAAGTAACATGTGATCTATCAAAATAAAGTATTAGATAAAATACGTTTTTTACCCAATTATTATATACACATATATTGAGAAAAATCTTACTGCATTGCAGATGTTAAGCAAGGTTGATAGGATTACAGCCATTAAAAATATAGAAATAATTTTCTTCATCTTTCCTTCTGTTTTGTATAATATACAGTACCGCTCGAAAGTCTAAATAAATCCTAAAAAATAAGATGAAATTAAGAATTTTTTTAAAGCGACTCAAAGAATCTATAAGAGTGACATGTAGGTTAAAGATTTGAAGATTTTACACGGCTAAACCTGAAATTATTACGTATTTGCATGTTAAAAAAGTCTCAGAATAAATACTTTTAAAAAAATGTTTAAGAACTCGTACAAATATTTGTTGGGGTTGCACAGGGGCTTCTTTCTTCTTTAAAGCCTAAAAAGCTCTATATAGTCTAGTGGCATAGTACATGAAGTGCAATGTCCATTTATTTACCAAAATTCAGTTATCACGCGACTTTGAGTAATTTTCATTGGAATAACTTAAAACTTTCAGCACATCTTCAGAATATAATATTTTTTCTCTACAAATGTGCCGAGTAGTAATGTACGTGTTGTAGAAAGTAAAGTAGCCACGCAAATGATGTGGCTACCATTCTAGGACGCCATACCTTCTACAGTATAATATTAGTATCTGTTGTATTAAAAGATGTTGAGGGACAAGGCGACCCATGTGCTGGTGCTCTCTTATTAAAAGATAGAAAGACCGCAAATCACTCATTCGTTAACAGTGTGATACGGGCGAAAAGAAATTATATGGTACATGAAATTGTAACTTTTTTACGTACTTTAAGATGCATGTATTAGTTTTTGCTACATATTCGTCTTTGATACGAGCATTACAACTTTCGTTAAAGTTTATCGATTGGTAAAATGGACAATCTGATTTTTTTGATTCTTGCACATAACATTATAATCATTTTTTAACAATTGCTTAAATTACAAGGCTGTGTCAAAATGATGTTAGACTATCAACGAAAAATCAATTATTTTAAGCTTGGAGTGATGATTTACTGCAAACGGCAATCGACGCAGTTAAAAACGGTCACTGATCAGTTTTAAAAGCTGCAACGATATTTAAATCCTAGGCATACTGATCCCTAAAATATTAACACTAAGGCGTACGCTACGACACTACATAGCTAAACGCACAGAAAAGAAGCATCGGCTAGGCTCGTTTTGACTTTCTGCACGACTATTCCATTAAAACAGATAGGTACCCACTTTACCAACACCGTCGATAAAGTGGCCGATTTTTCGATGTTTAGAACTTCGTGAGTTATAATTCAGAGTTAATTTTATTGCAGAAAAGGTTATGAGATTTTACAATTACATTTCCCCAAAACTCGATGTATATTTACAGTCGAGTCGCGGGGACTGAGACTCGGGGACTGAAATTACGTGGGAACTGCAATACTCTTATGGGGAAGTCTCGGGGACCGAAAGGTTCCTATACTAAATAAACATTGCAGTCCCCGAGAATTTCGGTCCCGAGCCTTTTCAGTCCCCGCGACTCGACTGTATTGGGAACCGAAAGTTTCTTAAATTAGGTCATCACATTACCGGCACTCACCTTATTAAAAAAATTAAAATGTTTAATTTTGTATACATCTTTTACATTTTTTTATAAATATTATTATGACAGATTATAGCACTAAATTAATTCTGTTAATATTTCTAGTCAATCAAATAAAAATTGCTCTTGAAATCACGTGGTAAGTGAATTTTGAATAATTAACCTGGATTGAACTATTTTCCAGTGAGAAAAATTTCACTATGCTCATTAATCACATAATCACATAATATAATTAAATATATAATTGATTGCCGACTATTTCTTATAAGTACGCGTTCTACAACAAAATATCTTAGTAATTGTTTAAATAATTTAATGAAAAAATGTTTATAAAAGAAAAATTGTAATGAAATACAATCCTGTAAGTGAAAACATTTCCTCAATGTTTTCATTTACAAATATAATAGTTTTGTGAAAAATTATCCGAGGCAAGGTCTACAAACTAGCACGAGCGTTAATTATCTTCCACTAGTGGTGCACACAATATTTGTTGTCCTTGCTGCATTGAAAGTATGCTTTTCGAGCATAGAAAGTGGACAGAAAGTGGCTTTTTTCAGCCCGAAGTCGGTGAAGTTCCACTTTCTATTCTAGGGCGGTAAAAAACCACTTTCTGCCTGCTTTTATACGTACGTAAAAGCATAGTTTTGGTACAGGTATGACAAAAAAACTATTTAAAAAACACACTCAGACACATTAATACGGAATAATACAAAATCATATACTATTGTTTTAAAATACACTCGGCTGAGTTCTCTTTATGAAAAAGAGTTAAGATTTAAGGGGACAAGACACCTGTAGACCGTAAAAAACTTTTTTTATGAGTCTATCAAACTTCTTACACTTAAAAGAAAACTTTCGGAAAAACTTTTTACTATAAATACTTGATCATATATTTAACTTCATCATTGAAAACCTCAAAATCTTGATATCACACCTCATGATCAATCGCTATTGTCAATATCATATTTGTTGGAAGGATTTTGAGGCGTGCACAATTCTTGGTGACATAATGAACGAAATTTGTTTGTTTGGCCGTTAATTGAATCCTTTTGACATATATCTAAGCAATTTTTAAACAAGATTTTATTAATATTTTTTATAAAAATTGGTTGGACGTTCGAAAAGATTATTACAAAAATTTTAACGAAAAAGTACTTTACTTAAATTTGAGTACATGGCAAGTGGAGCGGATTACCAATCAAAAAAATTTTTCTCATTTATCATGTCACCTAGAATCGTGCACGCCGCAAAGTTCCTTCAATAAATATGGTATTGACAATAGCAATTTATCATATCAGGTGTTCTTATCATGAGGTGTAGGATCAAGATTTTGAGGTTTCACAAAGTTGAAATTAAAGATATAACCAAGTATTTATAGTAAAAAAATATCAGAGAGATTCTTTTAAATATAAAAAGTTTTATGGAATCAAAAAAAAATCTTTTTGGTGTCTAAACGTGTCTTGTCTTATAAATAAATATAAAAGCGTTTTCTTCTTGTAAATGAACGAATCATGTTGCAAAATAATTTAACGTTATAGTGATTTTGATAAGCTTTATCCTATAAACTTAACAACATAGGTATTTTAACATTTAGCTGATTTCGTGTCTTTGTTGAAAGGTGTTTTGAAATGAATTTTGTTTTAAAATATAACGCTTTACTACTTTTGTAACAATGTCTTTTTTGTTGAAAATTAAATTAAGGTAGTGAAAGGTGTCTTACTTAACTTTAATAATCCGTGAAAGAGTCCATATATTAAGAAAAATAATTCGCTAATAATAGAAATAAATTCATGTCATATAACGTTTTTGTTTAATCGTGCGCGAAAATTTGCTAATCGTTATTCGTTTCGCGTATAAGCGACCAACTTGCTTGTTTTATTTTTATTCCGATTTTGGGCTTGAGAGGTTCTCCTCTATGCGACCCACTACCAAAACTTGCTCGTGGCTACTCCTTTTGGCTGGAAGCATCTGTGATGGTAGAATATAACATTTCAGATATTCTTTAACCCTTAACATTCACACGTCGGTAGGATTTCATAATACTCATACGAGGTCGTGTATATCCCAGCCAAATTATCGTGGCTGCTAAATAAATACTATCGATAGTTTCGAATGGGAAAAAATCGAATAATCTATAATTTAAAAAATCGTTAGAAAACTTCATTTTAAAATCGTTCAAAAATTTAAAAATTTGGTTAGGATCCCTCAGACCCTTAGTGTGTATTATGTTAAGAGTTAATTTTCGTCAATTTTCAATTACCTTAATAGCAAATACAAAACGATGATTTCTAATTAGTAAATAATGTCTAGAAAAATGTTTTTGCTGTTATTATTGTATTTATGACAAAGCTAAGTTCATTTACATGCAGTAGCTAATATTATATCTAGTGAATAATCAACGCTACCTAAATTTTGATAATGATTAGTAAATCGTCTAAATGATGTTTCTTTCGTTATTATTTACACTAATCGAGTTATGATATTAGCAAATTATTTTTCTTAGTGTATAATAAATTTCGTTAATTTAGTGATTCCATATAAAAAATTGTACTAATTGATACTCTTTCCAACAAATTTTACAGGGTTTCAATGTGCTAGTTACAATTTTCAGATCGGCCATTTTTTATTTTATAATTTATTCATCGGATTCCTAACTGACGACCTAAATAACACCTATATCTTGATTTTTAGGTAAATATATTATATAGTTATGGAATAATTACATTTTTCTTGATAAAAATGCTATTTTTCTAGTTTGGTTTATTTATAGCACTTTTGTAAATAACAAAATTTATTTGTCCGGCTTCTTTTTGTGTTCATTTATCCCTATGCTATCTTACCACGTAACAAAATTTGGATTAATATAGTAAAAAGCCAAAGTAAATCATAAAAATCTATTGTAGAAAAAGTGTATCATTATGATACACTATGGCTCAAAGGGTTAAAGGAAAGTTTTGTGGTAATATAATAAAACTGGCCTTACTTACTTTCTCTCGTAAAATACAATAATTCCTAGACTGTACTATCCTAAGACAGACACGGGCTTTTATACTGGCATCCCCACCGGAGTCCAGTCAATGTCAATGTTTTCCCAAGGTGGAATTTGTTTGCAGTGACTGATAAGCATAACCACAACGGATTGACCCCGCACGTGCATTTATTACTCTCAGATTGGCGCTCTTATCGCTAAGCGAAAAACTGGTCAAACAACAGCTGATAAAGCTACCAGGCATTGGTATGCAGAAAATGGAGTTTTCTAGGCTGTGGACAATTTGCGTATTTGCACGAAGTAAATGTTTTTCTTCAGCGGTAGTCATGAATTATTTGGGCGTTTGATTCGTTCATTTTCCATAAGACTGCACATAATTCACTTGGAAAAGTGTCAGCAATTAGTATAACAATAATAAAATATAGTTATTTTTAATTTTGTATATAAAATTTGGTTCACAAAAGAACACCTCATAATCAAAAATTTATCAAAAAAAAATCTTTTTTTAAAACATCAAAGATTTGAAAAATGACTTTAAAATGAAAACGAATTAACTATATGAGCTCATTTAGTGGTCTTTTTCGGGAGTAGCTTATTCGAATTCATTAAGTGACATAGTCACATAGCACATTTTTACGCTAAAAATTATTTACTTTTTTGTAGAATTCTTCATATAAGCGTGCGTGCAATATTGTAAATTGCGACAAAGCTCAATACCGCCGAGAAACCTTTGTACTCCGCAGTGCACAACCGCGACTAGTTGAGAGCAATTTCAAATGATTAAACAAATAAATGAATATATGAACATATATACTGTACATATAATAAATACTGTATAATACATATGTATAATACTGTATGTACATATAATAAATACTGTATAATACATATGTATAATACTGTATGTACATATAATAAATACTGTATAATACATATGTATAATACTGTATGTACATATAATAAATACTGTATAATACATATGTATAATACTGTATGTACATATAATAAATACTGATTTGTATAAGTCAAAACATTAAAATAAGCACGCCAATATTACGACAAAATTTTGAAATCGCTCATACTTTTCCACCATTATCAATCAAGGTCCAGGTTTGATACTATCAAAAAAAAACTTCCTTGGCATAAAGCAAACATTTTTCTCGCTGAAAGTTTCTATGATTCAAAACTTTGTAACATAACTTTTATGATTCGTTGTATTTTGTATCAATGAAAGATTTTAAAATTAATATTTTCATAAATTTACTATATGACTAAAAGAAAAATGTTATAATTTTTCTTCCTCACAGAGGAAGCTTGAGGTAGCTTCTTTGAACATTAAGCTTTTGCTATATATGAAGAAAATCTGGGGTCAATTACCAAATTATCGAAAAAATAAGATTAGAAAAGTTACTTTTAACACATAACCTTATGGGAATGAACCGTTAGTCGCTTCTTAGTAAATTATAAAAACCGTTGCTAACTGCCTTAGCAGAACACTTTCTCAAAGAGAGATCCTGATTAATTGATTTATAGAATCTTAGAATGGGATTAAATAAAATAATGCAAAGATTATTTGATGATTTCAGCCTTCAGAATAGCCTTGATAGACATAGTTCGAATAATACTGACATACATTCTGTGAATATTAGTATATTTTATATATTTTAGAAAGCTGAAAAAATTATTTTTATTTGATAAAATATCTACTTTTTAAAATTTTTTTAAATTTGTGTTTCTTTCTTAAAAACAGCTTAAGAATAGTCTTAAAAGACATAAATGGAAAGAAAGTCATGTGCTCTTTAAGAATCTATGCCTATCTTTTATACATCTTTAATACAAACTATCGAAATTTTTTTTTATTTTAACTTTTTTTAAACTGATTATTTTATTAAAAACCGTCCCGAATATTACCCATTTAGTTTCAAAAGCTGATTAGTTCTAAGTTTAAACCTGCCAAATATGTCTGCAACATTTCAGCGCGTAACATGCTTCCCTGCAAGAGTTTTTAGTTGGAGTTATATGGTGGACACAAAGTTTGGTCTCACACGTACATACATACATACATACATACATACAAACATACATACATATAGACTTTTTTGAAAACATATTTCCCCAAAAACATTAAGACTTATCAAAGATTCTGATCCGAAAATTTTCACCATTACAAAGCTTTCTCTTTGAGAAAGAAAAAATGAGTTTACTAACTAACTTAATATTAGGCGAGAGTGGGGTTGTGGTTATCACTTAAAGAAAACTTACTAGATCAAAAAAATACATTCACATTTGGTTGTTATTTATGGGTTTAAGATCAAGTTCAAATACTCATCTTACAAATTTGATAATTTCTTATTCATTAAAATTACAAAATCTTGTACTTTTTAATCGATATAAAAAATGTTGCTTTGATCACAATGACCCGCCAGAGCGTATAATACTAATGATATGTGGTTACCAAATTGTTTATGTAGTCCATATTTAATGATTTGTATGCATTTAAAAATGGCTTACGAGATTCAGTGCAACCTCCGAATCTATCATAGTTTAAAACAATTTTTATTGAAAAAATATATCTATTATATAAAAAAAAACTAATGCTTTAAATAGCAAATACTATTTGAGGATTCACTTTGCTTTCCGGTCTTCCCTATGCTTTCTGTCTCACACTTTTTGTCTGCATTATAATTTCTGCTTCACCCTCCACGTTTCTGCATGATATCCTGCTTTTTATCAGTCGTCCCTTTCACTTTTGATGAACGGTGATCCTATCGAATGACCACAAAAATGAGGGAGCAACGCGCATATTTTTTCTCGATCATACGCACATTGTGGTTTTCACGGACGAATATCGTGGCGTATTAGTTGTTTGCACATACCCGAGAGGCTGTGAAATACGATTCCCAAATATTGGGTGCTGAAATCCACGGAGATAAAGAGGATGTGCAAAGCTATCTGATCATTATTTATAGAATGCACATACGTATATATTATATTTAACGCCCCGTTTACATTTATTAGTTATTTGTGAATGTAAGTTATTGATAATAAATAAATATTAAATGTATCAACAGTATTTAACATATAATTCGTGCATAACAAATATGGAATTACTACTGCCAATATTTCATGAACGCGACAAAATATTTCTTCAATTCAAATATTTTTCTCGGAGCGTCCGTGGCTCCGGTGGTTAGACGCTTGCTTCCTAAATTGAGGCCGCTCTGAGGGCGCGGGTTCAAATCCCCGTCAGTCCGATTTTTTCGTCGACAAAAATCCCTTGTCGATCCGGATTTATCGGTGGCGAAGATAGAACTCGATCCCGATCAATGTTTGTATCGTTCTTTAATCAATGTGAGAAGGGCAGCAATGCTCGTATATAAATAATAAATAAATAAATAAATTAAAATGTATAATTACTCTATTTTCTGAACATAATTTTTAACCAACTGCTTCTTGCAATTAGTTACGTATATACATTTTAATTTTATATTATTGAAAAACACAACGTCTTAAAGAGGGTATTTCGATAGATATAGGGCATAAAACAAAAAATTATATGAGAGTTTATAAAGGTCATATGATAAAAGTAATGAAATGTGCTTAATAATAGTCTATATCAACATGAAAAAAAAATTGATCCAAAAAAGTCGTGACGTAATACGTATAAATACTGTCAATTTAAAAAATATTTAGTTAAACCCCAATTTTTATTTTACTTCGTAACCAATTTTAGTGTTTCGAGGCTTATTTTTTTCCGTAAACATTTCTCTACAAAGGTAAAGAAAGAAATTTATAAAATAATATATCTGTGATTAGAGAAAGCAAATTGCTGATAAATATTTACGCGTTTACTTATAAATAATTAGATTTCTTTTATTACAAATATATTATTTTATAATTTTCTTACGTTAAGTTTGTAGAGAATTGTTTAAGAAACAAAATAAGCCCCGAAATTTAAATTGGTTAAGAAATAAAAAAATGAGGTTTAACTACATATTTTTAAATTGACAATATTTATACTTGTGACGTCACGATTTTCTTGGAACATATTTTTTCATGTAGTTATGGACTATTATTAAGTACATTTCATTAGTTCTATCATAGGACCTTTATAATCTATATCTAGCGAAAGACCCTCCTTAACAAGTTTTTCGTAGAGTAATAATGAATATGATTTTAAAATAGCTTTTCAATATCAACAGCCTCTCGTTTAAATTCATTTTAAAATAGTACAAAAGATATTCACCAGGTTAATTTGAAAATAACCTCTTAACACAAGAGGTGCTTGCAGTATCTCTCTGCGAAAGACGCGACTTCAGGCTGACCACCGGAAAGATTTAGGTGGCGGGATTGCGCGGCTTCGAAGCTGGCAGGAGGCAAAGATAGCCACCGCGGCTCTGCGGTTGACTGAGAAATGTGGCGTCTGATCGAGCCGGCGGTTAGCATCAAATACACGAGTGTAAAGGATGCCAGTTTCTACGGATACATAAATAAAACAGTGTGGAAATCCGGGTATTATTATTAGTTAGTTCGGGGAGTAGAATATTATTTGAACCTTGATCCCACCAATAACATCGTGATACAAATTTCCATAAATATGTTTGGCACGATCGGAACGACTGTAGGTTGCCGCAGAAAAGCAGGGTGAAGTCCGTAAGAACCCAATGATAGGTAAAATCAACCTTGACGATGCCAGGGTGAAAGTGATTTCTAATTATTATGAATTTCTGATTTTTGTTTCAGTTAGTCAAGGAGTTCTGATTTATTCTGATAAACTCTGCCAAATTCATACAACATTTTTCATCTTTTAAAATTTATTATAAGAATTTGATAGATTTTGTGAGAATTTTCTAGGACTCGTCAGAATTAATCATAATCAGTTGTTAAATTAGAACAAAAAGTTCGAAATTATACTTCTGACAAATTCTGATAAATTCTTTTCATCAAGCTTGTTAAATTCTTATTTGACAGTCTTTGACGTGATTTGTCAATTGTGAGTAATTAAATTAATTAATTTCCTTCTCGAATAACTGTTAATTTTTCTTCGGAATTATTTTGTTTATTTTTAACCCCCTTGCGTCAGAGTTTCTACCCACGACTTCACTTCCAAATGCAAGAATTTGTATTCTAGAGTTTTTTTTTTTTTTTTGGGCCTGCGGCGGCTTAACGGTAGAGTGTCGGATTCCCACGCCGGTGACCCGGGTTCGAATCCTAGTCACTGCCAATTGATACAAGCACCGCTGTAAAAATTACATGTGCTTTGCTTACAAACACATCGCAGACCTCCGTCGTCGATTAGCACCACATGGAAGCACAAAAATGGCGACGTTAATTAAAAAACAAAAAATGAGTTATTTTTTTTTATTTTTGTTAAATTTACAACATTTTTTATAAGAATCTGAACTTTGAATCACTTTAGTAATATAGGATAGAACTCAAGTTAGGTAGATAGATCAAAACTTAGGAACAAAAATACTAGGACGAATATATAGGAGAGTTAATGTTGTGTATATTTTAAAGTTCTGTGCTATGTTTGCTTTCTATATTACGGATACGATAATAATAATAACTAACAATTATTTAGTATGACTAGTTCGAAATTGTAAATTTTAACATTTTTATAATTTACAAACTCTTGGCTACAGTTTCTTACACTGAAAAAAAAATTTGTTAAATCTAAGTAAACGTTTCCTTGAATCGTACTAAGAAAAGAGTTATTTGATAATAGTAAATATTTAATTATGTTTAGACTGGTATTCATCAATTCAATAAATATTTACTAAATTTAAGAAATATTTACTTTATTTAAGTAAATCTTTTCTTAGTACGATTCAAGGAAACGTTTACTTAGATTTAACAAATTTTTTTTTCAGTGTATAAAATCCTCATTAGTGCTCAAGCAACAAATTTCGAAATTTGTCAGCCCCTTTAAACTCCCATATCCATCAATCCCAATCTCGTCAAGTTTCTTCGTCACTTCTTCCTCACTTCTTCGCTAACCTATAGAACATGCTCGATCCAAACGACTCGACAAAGTCCCAAATCTCCTCGCGCGCGCGACTCGCCGATCCATCGAACCGTACCTCGAAGAAAAACAACGAGCCTCGCTCCAACTTTCTGTTCGCCTCCCTCGCGAGCGATTAAGCGCTGGCCGCAATCGCAACGACTAGCCGCACACCCACAAACACCGTAACACGAGTCTCGAATTCGGCTACTCCGATGCACGCGGAGGAGATCGATTGTTAAGTCGCAAGAGACGGATAGGTCGCTGGCGGGGACACTTACAAATTAGCCAATCAAGCCACTGATCTCCCCCCTCCCCGTGCCTCTGATCAGCCCGCATCCCTTGGCTTCTCTCTCGCAAATACTTTAATCCATCCATTAATCCCGCAAGATAAAACTTTGCGCGCCCAGCCCTTTTGCGTCCTTTCAGTTCAGTTCAGTTTCAGCTGTTGAGGTGGGGAGAAGAATCGCGCGACGCGCTATATCCCCGAGACGCGTGGATCCCCATCAGCGTTAATCGCTCGCCGCAGAGCGGAGCTAACGCGGCTCGGCCGCTTTGGAATTCAGATAAGGTATGAGCGGTTTGTGAATGCAAAAATTTGATAGGTGGAAATAGGTTTCTTTATTGTAGTAAATTAATTACATTTTTTTATTTTAGAATCAGGAAGTTTTGTAACTTTTCAAAGATCTAAATAAATATGAACAAAACGTTTAGTTTTATTACCTATTCTTCGCATTGTAAAATGAGTGCACTGGTAAACTAATCGGAAACTAACTATCGTATATCTTTTACAATTACATATGACCAATGTATTTATTTTTAGATCATGTGTATTGTGCAATTTTGTAAATTAAAGATAATCAAATATGTACCATATACTATAGTTCAGATCTAAAATTGAAATTTTGAATACATAGATTGGTTGAAATAAGTTTATAATAATTATAAACCTTTAAACGTATTGAGTACAATTACTTAATCTATCGTAATTTATAAAAAATTAGTCAAATCAGCTTGAAAATTTTAATAAGAAGTCGTAGTATCGTGTATAAATTCTATTCATAACCCTTAAAAAAATATCTACATACAAAAGCATAAGCTTGAGAGATAACTTCTGTCCGAGGGGGGGGGGGGGGTAAAATATTATGACTACACAGTTGATATTCAAGGACAAACATATACTTTCGTTTCGCAAGAATTTCCCATTTTTCCGGCTACTGCGCCTTTGTAAACCATTCTCCCACCAAGTATTCAAAAAGAAAAAAGCACACAAGCCCGTAAAACAGACAAAAGTTAAGCGCGCGGGTCGTCCGCTAATTTATTTCGCGTCGCGTCGAGGAACAGACACACGCCTGTACACACAGCGGCAACGCTCTCGATTCTTTTTGTCACTCGCTCGCCCACATATATACACAAAATGTTACGCAAACAACAATAAATATATTTCGCACACTCGCTCGCGCGCACGACTGCAGCGGGCAGAAAGAAGCCAGAGGGGGTGTGGTAGGTATGCGGGCGGGCGAGCGCGGAAACGACACGGGCCAACTTCCGAGCGAGCACGTACGAGCATAGCTTAGCCGTAATCTGACTGTGCGCACCGGCCGCCGCCCACCCCTATTTCACGAGCGACCCCCCCGAGAGAATACGGCAGACCGGCCGGCTAATGCGAGCCGACACTCCACGCTGTCTGCCCATTTCTCTCTCTCTCTCTCTCTCTCTCTCTCTCTCTCGGGTCGCTCCCTTTTTTCTTTGTACGCTGTGTAAAAAAGAGGTGGAGTGCTTTTTGAAAAATATTCAATAGTGGAGATCTGCAGATTCAGGCAGTGAGAAATTGGTGTTTATGTATAAAAGGTGTTTGTCTATGCTGAGAAAACAATATTGTAACTGAAGAGATGTACATCGAAATAACTCAGGCAACATATCCTAAAATTGACGATTTGAAAATTATAAAATTTAAAAGTCACAATTAGAGGTGTGTATTGCAGATACAGATAAAATTTGATACAATACAGTTGAGTCGCGGCGGGAACTGAAATAACGTGGCAACTGCAATGCTCTTATACATGGGGATGTCTCGGGGACAGAAAGGCTCCTATACTAAATACACATTGCAGTCCCCCAGATTCTTCAAAATTTCCCGTAATTGAAACAAAATTTATTACTAATCTAGGTTATTTTTCAAAGGTACATTGTATACGCGAGCAAAAGTACCGCAACGGCACCTGCAGTTTCTAATGAAAACACCTCATCATTTTTCACATAAATTCTTATCTCAAACTCATTGTAATTAAATAATGGTTTAAGACTCAAGAAACAATTATTATCTATGTAAATACATATATTTAAAGTGTAAACAGTTTAAGAAAAATTTAAATTTATGAGAACTAAAGCTGATCAGGAATAGGTCTTAGCCAATAACAAGCTGGTGTCGTGATGGTATATGTGAGCGACGGAGACCGTGCACGGTCGATTAATTGGCTCTAACCGGTGATACTCCCCTCTACAGTGTTTAATCGCTCACGTGACCGTGCTTCTTCTGTAAGTATGTAAAGACAGTGACTGGTACGGTAGCACTGTCTTTAGTGCCAGTGCAATAAAGCAGCTGTTGTCAGACAAGAAAAGCTGTGGATTGTAACTGTTTTTGTTTTGCTGGATTTATTCCTCGCGTCTAAGGCAGGGTTGACCTACATCTGCCTTACTAATGAATGCTACTGCATAATTTACTGATTAGCTCAGGACAAAATACCCTATCCAAATTAAATTGCAAGAAATAGTGTTATACTATTCGACTGTCGCTAATAAAACAGTGTGGAAATCCGGGTATTACTATCAGTTAGCTGGAAGAGTAGAAACATTAATAAAACCTCACTCCACCATATAATAGCGCAATACAAATTTACATAAATACGAAAGCATTGTTTATCCGCAATTTTTTACGATACAGTTCTCTCAGTATACTTATCTAAAACACTCGAAAAAAAGTCTTTTCCTCGCCACGAAACTCAACGCTATCATCACTCGCCTGATAAAGTCGCTCCTTTCTCTTCGCGGGTCCCTCGCTACATCTTCATCCCCGGACTCTTTCTTTTTCTCCCTTTTCCCCCGTTCTCGCAAGCCCTCCACGCTATCTCGAGGTGGCGAAACGCAAACGCAAAAGGAAGCCGTTGTAGTAACCTGGCGAAAGAATCCAGCGACCTGACTGGAATTTCATTAGCCAGCGGCGCGCGGCCCCTTTTGCGTGCACTAGAAGGAGGACCAAACGCGTTTGCTTTGCTTTGACTGTAATCTTCGCGCGCGAGGCGCGTGTGGACTTTTGGGAACTCGAGTAAATAAACATTTTTCAAAGGGGGTAGACGCATTTCACGAGCGCTGAGTCGGTCTTGTGGGATGCATGGTTAATTAGCCTAACAACTTTTCTTTCTTTACTGAATATGATGTGGATTAACGTGTAAAGATACTAATTACTGATTTTAAAAATTGATATAATACGAATTACCAATACAATCTAATGACATGTGAAAATAATTATTTGAAAAAGATTTTCTAACAATCACTTTATAATTTGTTGTAATACTTTCCAATTTTCACTTACTACAGACTTGGTAGAGTTAAGAAGTTTTAAAAACTTAGTTTGAGATGTCATTAAAATAATATTCTTTGAAGGTTAATTTTTTTAGAATAGGATCACGGAGACTTTTATTTTATCAAATATCAACAAAGTTATTTAGTTTAGAAGAAAAGTTTATTAAAAAAATAATGCAAAGTATAAGTAATCAAGTAATTGGTAAATCATTAAAATCTGCTGAACAGCAGTGATCGTATATACTAAATTTTCATAATCTTGTTTCTGTAAGAAGATGAACTCATATATTTTTCTCCACTTAACAAAATTACACATCCATCTATCTACAAACTATACACTGTAAAAAACCCGAGGTAAAATTACAGCATTTAATTATGGAAATAAAAGTACCACCTATTAATGCTGTAATATTACAATGCTTAATTACTATAAATTTACACATTTTTTAAGGTATTATTACTCGAAACTGGTACAATGATTATTGTTTGTAAATTTACAATGCTGGTAGGTGGTACCTTTATTTCGAGCATTTAATGCAGTGATTCTACCTGAGACGATATTCAATCTGGTTAATTAAAATTAGCGACGCTCACTAGCGGATCAGTAAAATCAGACATTTACCACTATAATGTACCAGAGGTTATTTTTCTTGCTTGTGTAAAATTACTTAGGCTTTTTTGAAGTGTAGGTCTGAAAATTTGTATAATTTCAACAATAAATTTTACACAATAACAGTAGACTTTCATAAGTTAAATGAACATTTAAAGTCATCCCTCCGTAAAGATAATCTTTATCCAGAACCCACGTCGCGATTACGTCTTACCTCAATTAAAAACAAACTTATCACCGCCTGAAATCCCTCCTCACCATTGTACCATAATTTCAATCGACGCGAAAGCCAGTACAATGCAAACAACCAGCGCAGCATAGTATAACATCCAGCTTCTAATGAGGCAAAGCCCAAGCTCGCAACTGCGCTTTCCACCGAAAAAGGAAGAAAGGAGCAACGTACGAGGGATAACAACAACACGCGAGCTGCGCCAGTAACAAAACAATGCATGCCAACCCGAGCGCGCACATACACGCGAAACGATGTAATTTAATGTGCGAAGGGAATATTTCGCATGAAATAAATCTCGGCTAACTGGCCGCTACCGCGCAGACCCAAGCTCTATCTCTATCTTTTCCTCTCTCTCTCTCTCTCTCTCTCTCTCTCTCTCTCGCTAATGCGGGGATAATTTATAAGGGATGTTTTAAGCTGGTGCGCGCACGTGAGGCGCGGCGCAAAAACTTGACGCGCGCGCGCAATCGCATGCGCGAACGTATTCGTGTATGTATATATATATGCGAGCAGCCGCGTAATTAGACATTAGTATTCCGAATGAGAGTTGAAACTGGCCTGGGGGAATGAGGGAAGAGGGAAAGCGGCTCTTTTGCGCTTAATCTTGGGTGGAGCAGCGGTGGAGCGGCTGATAATGCTATAACCGAGAGTTGGGCAGTTTTAGAGTCTTATTTCCCGGATAATTGCCGGAAAGCGCGTTCGTTCGTAGAATAAGTGCTGGCGCTTAACTCTTTTCGGTAAGATGGATAATAAGAGAAATGATGAATGTTTTTTTTTTTTAGTTTCGAAGTATTTGAAAGGGTAATAATTTTTACGTTTAAAGACTACCGATCATCTATGGTAAAGATTACACAAATCGAATTTAACGGGCTGTTATCTCTACAATCCTGTAGTTTTTAATTAGACTAACAAACTTGCAGGAATTCATTTTTTTAAATAAAAATATAAAAATAAATGAAAATGATAAAATGATAAACTGTAAATGATAAAATATAAAAATTAATAAAATAAATTTTCGTATAATTTTTTTGCTTTCAAATGGGTATAGTGATTTTCTAATTCTGACTGTTATTATTTAAAACGTGCTAGTTTTTGTAATGTTCGTTGAAATATGAATAAGTGTAAATTCACTTTTTCGTATTATTATACAGTGCGATCCAACTTTATTGTACTCATAGTTGACCTTCTTCGAAGCAGTCTAATATTAGAAAAGAAAAAAATACGATTTGTTTCTAAAAAATCCAAGGCTTAAAAGAAATTGTAATATCCAAAATCCCCATGAATACCATCCTCCTCTCTCTCTCTTTCTACCATCATCGATTCGAATCGATTAATTTCTTCTCCATATTCAACGAGCGTCCTAATCCTCTTCTCGAAGACGGGCGCGAATCCAAAATCCCCGATAGCTTTGGCCGGCTCGAGCCCACATCGAACCTTCGCCTCGTTATCAGAAATCTCTCGAAATTTGCGATTCAAAGAGACGCACAACCTTCGCATTGCCTCCAGAAATCCGCGCCACCGTACCAAGAGCAAGAGAGAAAAGAAGGAGAAAAGAGAGGAGAGGGAAAAACAGCGCCTGATACGAGGGCCACGAGGGGGGGGACGATTTGCAGAATTTAAACAGTCCCTGGGGGATAAAGCGGAGAGAAGAGCGCGGATTACGTCGGCGCGGCTGCAGCACCGGTTACCTCCTTCCGCTGCGGGATAAAACAAAACACCGGGCCCCGAGTATATTAATGCCCGGCTTAATGTGCTCCGCTGCTAATTAATGGGCCGACTAGTCGCTCCTGCTCCACCGTTCCTGTCTTTTCTTTTCTTTTATCGTCGACGGCATGCGCTCGCCTGAGAGAGAGAGAGAGACATGCGGCCTTTTTCGCTCCTCCTTTATTCGCTTCACACTGTAACAAATCTTGGAAATTTATGTGGGCTAGGCTTTGGGATGTGTATATCTTTCATGGGTTGTAATTACGGTAATTTTGGTTTTGCAAGGATTCTTGAGGTTCGAATTTTTTAGGGGAAATCAAGATTTACCTTGGTAGAAAATTGATCTGTTAAGCTGATTAGCTTATTAATTTTTCGATATAATCGTTAATTAAAGATTAACTAGAAATTAGCTAAGACCTACTGGTTAAACTCTAGTTAAGATTCCGGCTAAGCTTTAACCATGGTTCTGTCCACTTTAGACAATAAAGTTGATACTGATATAGTAACCTCAAAAAGCTATATTATTTGATTAATTTACATTCATATTCTGTACTAATCCAATTAGGATAAGTGCATCAGTCAATTCACTAAACGATTAGATCAGGTGACATTTGTATTCATTTAAAAATATTTCTAAAGCACGACTTGTTCATAAAAGCTCTCTTTTCATTTCGGTATAACCACAAAAGGAAAGAATACTGATTTTTAGTTAACTGTATATCCTTGTAGATCATGGTGTAGTTTCTTTGTAATCTTTTTGAATATTTAGGATGTCTTAAAAACTGAAGAAGATATAGGTAAAAGTTTGAAAACGTACACTCAAAAGGACTTATAATAAGCAACGCCAATAGACGTCGGTAAGTGCCGATCAAAAATAGATTTTGTATTGTTTCCAAATAATCACATAAAATGACTTAATAGTATTCCATATTTTCTAGACAAGAAATCAATTGACAATTGTTAGGCGAGAATACGATTGCCAATTTCTAGGTGAGTAAGCCATTGGAAAATTTTAAGCAAGACAGTAATCAAAAATTTCAATCGTAGCAAACACCTGGCTCAAAAAGTCTTGCAAAAATCTCTACGGAAGCTATCCCATACTTTTATAAAAAAAATTGCAATACAAAAGCATGGCGTTCTTCTTCCCATTGTCTTCTCGGTAGAAACCTCTCACAGGAACAAACGAATATTCACTCGCATACAAGTCCTCGCGACTTTGCGCTCTTGCGCGTTTTGCATACGTATTCCCGGTTTTCCATTTGCTTCACTGCCATCAGCAGACCCGCAAGTACGAGATAACGAAACTGCCGCAGAATTAAGGACAAAAGCCGCTGAAATGGAAACCACGTTCGGGTCTCCCGATCTGCCTCGTCGAGTCGAGTCGAGTTTTGGTTGCGGCTGCTACTGCTGCTACCGAATAGTGCTGCTGCTGTGAAATTAGCCGGTCAATTAATGGTCGGAGAAGAGAGAAAAAGGGTTGTTGAGATAAGAATGGTATAACGGGGAATTTGCGCTTTTTGTTTTGGAAAATATGATAGCCATGTGGTCTTTCGCAGACGTGCTTGTTGACGTGAATAGAGAGAGGATTTATGAGTGATAAGCTAGGAGATTGAAAATTTAACAAAAATGTGATAACGAGATGAGGTTAATATTTATTAAAATATCTAAGTGCTATAATACGTTATTTATGTTGATATTCATTAAATGGAATAAATTTCACTTTGTTTAAGAATACTTTATTTTTCTACACTGATAAATGTATATCGAAATATCGAATATACCAATATTTAAAAATATTGCATTTTTCATATTATCACTACCCTGCCTAAAAGATTCTATTGGGAATCGGGTATTTCCCCATACAAATTCCCAATTAAAACAGATTAATTTTATATTAAATATTTATCGGCACATGATATATTCTTGCGAAAATGGTTATTTTTGCAAAAGTTTATGTGTTCTCTAGGTATCATTCGTTGTTCTTATATGAGAAACTTTTTTCATATTTTTAACTTATTTTTAATAATTAATAATGTTTTATACAGTGTACGTTTAATGGGTTCAACTTTTACTTTTAATGGGACATTATCCTATTGAAAAAATAATCAAACCCATTCAACATATATTGTAAAAACTGTTATTAATTGTTAAACCTAAGTTAAAAGTATGTAAGAGTGGTTCATACAAGAACAACGAATGATATCTGGAGAACACATATACATTTGCAAAAATAACCTTCTTCGCAAGAATATATCATGTCGCAATAAATATTTAATATAAAATTAATCGGTTTTAATTGGGAATTTGTATTGGAAAATACCCGATTCCCAATAGAATCTTTTGAACAGGGTATGGTATTTTTAGTGTATAATTTGGTCTCTAACTATGATTTTCCTTTGTTATTTTCTATTATATTAAGCAGCTTTCAAATTTTTGGAAATTTCTATAAAAACATCATCTTCTCTGAATATATTAACTGCTATATGTGCATATCTATATGCATCGTTATGCATGTATGTGTATGCATCTTGCGCTGTTGCGTGGGAGAGGGTGTCTGTATTTGTTTGATCTTTAAATGGTGTTTTAGTTATTTTTGTTGTTGTTGTCGTCGTCGTAGTCGTCGTAGTCATCGTCGCCGTCGTTCGTGATGTCATCGTTATCTATTGTCTGTTTATGCGTGTGTTTGTGTGGGTATGAGGTATAATTAAAAGCCTTAAATTTTGTTTACCTCATAGTTATTGGGCATTATTTTTTGGGCCTCATAATTTTTGGGCATTATTTTGTGGGTCTTATAATATTTTGGGCCTTCCATTTTTTGTCTTAAATATTATTGGGCCTAATAATTTTAAGGCCTCATAATTTCTTGGCCGTATAATTTTTTGGATCACATAATGTTTAGTGTCTTATAATTTTATGAATATTTTTGGGTATTACATTCTATACAATTTCTTTTTTAAATAAGTAAAAATTAATACGTTCATGTCCCCGAGAGAGCGTTAGCGACTGAGGGATATTTTGCTAGTATAGTATAATAACCTTTACCATAGGACATACTTACAGTAATAAAATTAGGGTGAACACGTGCATTTTGTAATAAATGTGAATGGAGAGATGTTTAATGCAAGTAAATACAAGATGTCTTAAATTAAGAAACAAAATGTCTGCAGCTTTCCGTGTGATATAATATATTGTTTGTCTTTAGTTTTGCCGGGTAGTAATAGCTGTTCTTTTCTATACGTTTGGGAGATGGGGTAATATGCTGGTACGTTTATTAGTTTATTTATGAAACAGCCCAAATAAACTACATATCGCAAAGAAATAAATAAAAGACATCGCTCGTATATTGACTAGCTATGTATCCATAGAACTTCCTTAAGAAAATATAGTAGAGTTTGCACAAAATGAGTAGTAATAAACGTGTAAAGTCAGGCGGTGATCTGAAAATCAGATTTATTTTAATGCATATTCACTATCTACAGTAATTATATAAGTAACTTAAATTTCTTTATTCTGCATCTCTAAATTATTATCTAATCATAAAGATAGGTATTTAATTTATAATTGAAGCACCATTATCCAGACTTCCATTTAACCACCAATATAAAATTGAAAAACAATCGCAGAATATTCGATGACGTGTGCAAATTACATATTATTTTTTTATTTAATGTTTTGTAGGAATAGTCAAATAAACTAACAGATATAAATTGTGTTTGATTTATAACAAGTACTTAAAATTTTTAATATCTCAAGCGCTTGCGTCTAGTGCCTGGTCTCCGCAGGTCTGCCTATACATACGGTAATCACTGAAAAATATTTGGCCTCCGTTAAAACAAAAAATTTTTTTGTAATATATGCTAGTATATTATTTTATATTATTGATTTTATATTATTTCTATCATTATACTAACATAGGGATATCACGTAGTCTACACCGCGGATTTATTAAAAATAAAGCCTAATACCCTTAGTTACATCCAATGAATCTGAATCTCTAGAATCTAAAGAGTTGAAGCAATTGAAATTGTAACCTTTTTACGTAAAAAACAGTTTTGTATAAATACTTGATACCAGTAATAGCGATAATTCACTAACAGTCGTTACTATAACATTCTCAAGACTTATAGATGAATGTCCCAAATCTACTTAATTACGAATCACCGTACATATAAACGCATTTAAAAACTAAAAAGCTAATTAACCGCATCTAATATTCTACTCACGCAAAAAGAATTGAAAATATTTTTTAATGAATAAATATATTGAGAAATTAAGAAGCAATATATTATATAAGCGGTAATCTTCTTTCTTACAAATTACATTAAAAATGTTCTATTACAGTGATATTTTTCGTGAGTAACAATAAGGACCGCTTTCTACCCTATCTTTTAATACAGTACATTATTTACTACGTAAAAAGATTCGTTGTTTCAATCATTTCCTAATATTCCTACACCTCCGTGCATTTCAATGAACGTGTAAAAATTCCCAAGAAAAACTTCAACAACAGGAGAATCACAAAACAACTAAAAACACGGACATCACGAGCAAAAATCGGCACAGTGACCTGAAAACCAAAGTGCATTTTCAACCTCCAGCGTCGCTGCGCATCCTCCTCACCACTGTACGTTACCCATACCTCCAACTTCGCACTGCAGCAGCTCGGAGGGCGGGGGGCGCTCGCGCGCGCGCGCGCGCGTGGGTGGGACTTGAGCGCGAGGGCGGCAAGGGCGGAGCCAGAGCGCGGCGCCGCTTGCGCGCGAGAACTCCGACACCACGCAGCGACGGCACGGGCGACGGTGCCAGTGGCACTCTTTTGCTTCCCGCGCGAGCTACCCCCGAACGGCACGGGCTTCGGCACGGGAATCCATCGTCGTCGCGCGCACGAGGGTGAACGCGTGCGTAGAGTGGGTACAGTGGGTGTATTTTCGGAGTGAGTTTTGTGCACTGGGTGGTATTGAGTGAGTTGTGGGGGTTGCTTTTTTTTTGGATGGTGTTAGGGGTGATTCGAGAGAGTTGGTAGCGGTTGGAGATCGATTGGTGGATCGTCGGCTCGCTGGATTCGTTGAGGTGAGAGCGATGTCTTGGATCGGGGGTTGGGGGAGTGTTTTGAGGTTACAGTTGTATTGGTGGAACAGGTTTGTTTGAGGGGGTGAATATATAATATTGATGTTTTGTTGGAGTTATTAATAGATAGTTTTGATGGTGAAAATGATTTTTATTAAAAATGCGGTATTAATTTGACGTTATCAATTAACTAATATTATTGATACAAATTTATTTGGATTTAATTTAGGCAATTTAACTAAATATTTATTCAATCTGAATAAATAATTACTCAAATAGAATGAATATTTAATTATTTGATGGATATTTATTTAAATTAAAGAAAAATTTTCTCTAATTCAAATGTAATATTATCCAGGAAATATTGATAAAATTATGATTCGATTAATATTTCTTTTATTGGCGAAATTTAGTCATTAAAAAAAGAAAATAATATAGGATAAATATGGGTATTCCTGTGGAGGTTCCTTTTTCTCGATAGAACTGTATTACGCTTTGAAGAACCGATATATAAAAATAAATAAAGTATAAAACACTTTCTTTTATGTTATTTTTCGATTCTTCAAACCATTTCTTAACACAGAAACTCATTGCATTAATGATTTTCATCAAATTTTTAGTTTGAAAATTACATTTCTAAGTACGATTATTCATTAAGGTAAATGTATTTTTTGAAAAAAAAGCTTTATTTGCAGTTTATTCTTTTCTTTAATCAAAACATTCCAGACATTAGCTTTTGTCGAAATTTTTTTAAGTTAATTGGACATATTCATTTTTGGTTTATGAAGAAATTTGTGCATCGTCAAGGTGCTATGTGTTTTATTAAAAAGACTATAAATTACGCGAAAACACTGATTTTCTATTTAAATAAAATGATCCCATTTTTAATTATAGTTACTTATATTCAATTTTGATGATAAGGCACAAATATTTTTAAAATGGTATAAAAAGTAAGTAGGAATTCTTCTAGACTGTATAAAGAATTCTATATGCACCAGGAACATTGGCAATCTACCTCATTTTGACTAAAAAATCATGAACTTTTTGTTGTATATCAATATATATATATATATATATATATAATAAAATAGGCAGACATTTTTCAAAAAACTTTCATTTTTGGTTATATAAACATATGTGAAATTTAAAACAAAATTTAAAATAGGGAACGATTTGAAGAAAAATGGTAGGGATCTCCTTAACAGTCCCTAGTTAGTGTATTACTGAAGCTGTGCATGCATTTCTGCGTACCAATTACTGTATATAGGATTTGCAGGTTAGGACCCCGATGTCGTGAGTCGACTTCTGCGGCTGACTTCTTTAGTTATACAAAAATAGAAACTTAAAGCGAAAACAAACTTTGTATAAAAGTTTATTTAATAAAAAGTAATATTTTTATTTATTTATTAAATTATTTATTTATTTGTTATTAAATCCCCGTTTGATTTTGAATCAAACGAGGATTTATTCAATTATAATATTTTTTTTTAATAATACTTATTTAATTGGAATCAATATTTATTTAATTCCACTCCATTATATCTCGTTATATTATATGCATTAATTACACTTTATGATATAATTGAGGGGGGTTAAAAAGTTTGAAATATAAAAATTGGAAAGGAAATTCAAAACTACGAAAGTTAAAGTTTTGAAAATTTAGATTAGGAAGTAAAATAATTCCTAAAGTGAAAATTTGGAATTTAAGATTTAATGAAAGGGAATAACGTAGACAAAATGTAAATATAAAAGTGCTTTATATTGAAAAAAAAATTATTTGAAAGAAAATAATTTTGAAATATGAAAATCGAATTTTTCAGAAATATAAAGTAAAATTTTTAGAAAATCAAATTTAAGAAAATGACAACTTAAGAAATTTAAAAAACACAAAAAATATTATTTGGAATTTGAAAATGAGTAATAACAGAAAAGAAAATTATTTGGAAAATTAAAATGTTGAAACAGAAAAAAACATAAAAATTTCTACTTTACAGTAGAATGTTAATTTTATTGTTAATGTCCCTGGCAAAAATTTGTTCATTAAAAATGATCTGGAAGCCAGTTAAGGTGATTCAGACGTCAATGCATACCTGAAAGAAAAATTATATAATAATCTGTTCGTATGTCACAATATGAGAAACGATATAATATGAAAAAGGGACACTTCAAGACCAAAAAAAACGTTTTTTCATACATGCACGATTTTCAACTGATAACACGTGTATAAAAAATACCATTTTTTACTGCTATAAAATGTAGCGAAATAGTATATTACGCATCTAGGGATGCAAAGAATTGGCGAGTTCATAGCACGTGTAAATTGGCAAACGCATGCTATGGAGTCTTGAAACTTCTTTCTGTGTAGACAGGAGTTCTGATCCTGATACTTTTATTTTACAAAATCCAAATTTAAACTTTCAAAATTTTATTTTTTCAGAAACACTTTTTAACCTTTCAAAAATTTTCTAATTTCAAATATTTATTTTCTGATTTATAATTTTCAGAATAATAAACTTTCAATAAATTTTTAACTCTTTATTTTTATTCTTCAAAATTAATTATTTAAAAATTTGTATTTTCCAAATTATATTACTTCTAAAATTATTTTTTATTAATTTTTTACTTTAGTATATTACAAATTCTAAATTTTATTTTTCTTATATGATAACTTTCCAATAATATTCATTTCGTAAATTTACGTTTCCACATATTTTAATTCAAAATTTTTTTCATTCAAAATAATGTTTTTGAAATTTTTTACCCCCCCCCCCCCGATATAATTATTTTAAAATTGTAACTTTTTATTCAATTTACAAAAGCCAAAAGATACTCGAAAATAATATACAAGTTCACAAAATTTGTTACGAAATTTAGGTTTATAAAAAAAAACGCTAACTATTTTTTAAAACTTTGTATTATCTGCCACCCCAAGTAAACATAATAAACTGAAATTAAAATTTTAAGGTTCCATATCCAACAATGAATGCGCATGATGTTACATAATGTGATAGAAATATTCAAAACTCTTACATAGATACATACAATGAATTATTAAAATGATACTATAATATTTTATAGAAGTAAAAGTACCGCATAGGTTATATACGAAAATAAAATATAGAATTTTTCATTTCCAGGCAGAATATATTAATTTATACATATATTTTAAAATAGTTTTGCTAATCATGAGCAATATAAGCATATGAATATATGCTAGGTAAACTAATTTGGTAATCTTATTTAGTTAAAATCTACATAACTAATTAACATATTGCATATTATATTGCTTTTAAATTGATAATACTTACAGTAGATTGTCGAAAAAATATAATTAATTATTATTCTGACGGGTCTCGTACCACGAAATGGTATATGATTTTCGGAAATATTAATTTATTTAAAATTTGATATGGCTTTTGAATTACAATGACCATTAAATGAAAATTTGATGTATGCAGATATGCTTATATTCGCAATGAATTGATTATGAATGATTCATTAATTCGATGTATATTATACTGAAGAACTCGTTATCGGAAAATGAAATGAATATGGTATATATAATATTACATTTGTAATCAATATGCATAAATTAATAATGATAATCTCAAAGGTAAATTGGAAATTTTCATGTGTAAATATTATAATTAGGTTAATTATAATCATTAGTGAATACAGTACAGATATAACGATACAAATCCAATGAAATTCGACAGAAATACTTTTAATTTAAACATACCTAATTATTTGAAATATTACAATTCAAAAGAATAATGAATTAACTATCTAAAGCTAATTTTATTGTAAGTCAAGCCTAACTTATTCAGAATTTCTTATGATTACAAATTATATGAAACGTTTATTTTAACAAGATATATTTTTCATCAATTACAAAAATTATTTTATTTGAAATACTTTATAGAAGAAGTACTACAATTTATAAAAAGATGTTTTAACCAAAAATAAAGCATTTCGACAAAATGCCTGTTTGCAGTAATCTACCTTTTAAGGAGGGTTATTTATTTATAAAAACATCGAATATCAAATTTAATTTTCATATTTTTTTACTTCTAATAATGAACGATATGTCAATTAAAATGCTGTTTTATTTCTTACGGATGTTAAACTATCTGACAATTCATTGACTATACGTCAGGCAAAATATAATACACAAGGAACTTTTACAATGAGCCTGCATCTTCACTGAAAAATGCATTGTATTCTTTCAATTCGCTACTACGATTAAAAGAAGACTCAAAATTAACATTCTTTTGAGATTACCCACATCCTATACAAATTAATTAGTAACACAGAAAGATTTTCTAAAATCAGTGAAGACCCAGGATAAAATTGTCATATCTTTCAACAAACATTAAACGATTCTTCAAACAATCACCACCAGACCCTCTTCATCCCCAACAATACATTCAATAACCTCTTTTCTCTCTCCCTCTCTCTATCTCTCTCTCTCTCTTTCTCTCTTTCTCTCTTTCTCTCTTTCTCTCTCCACATTCTCCACCCTTTACACGCAAAACAAGTGCAACGCCGAATGCACGAAGAACCGCGGAGATAATACGCACCCGTTCCTATACATAATACCAGTCACACGAACGTGCAGCAGACAGGAGGAGATAAGGCGGACCGAGGCTGACAGTGACGTGTCTTTGCGGTCTCGTATGCCGCGCGTGTGGCTCACGCTCGATCGAGCCGGTTCTGCGCGGGTAACGTTCCGCGAAGAGATAGAGATAATCTTCGTGGCGGGACAGTGGAGCGAAAGTAACCCGCCGCAGCGCGTTTATCACGGCGTGGTCTGGGAGGAACGGGGGTGGGGGGATGGAAAATTTGTTGGTGGGTTTGCGGTTGGGAATGGATGGAATAGGTTTCAGTGTTAGGTAATATACTATAATGGATCGGCGTTGTGTTAAGTGAAATAAATAGAATGGGTGGTGATTGTTTATAAGAATGACGTTTGAGGGGACACAGGATTTTGTAGATTCAATAGAAATGGGTAAAGTGCAACTTTACGCATACTGTGTCGAAAAAATGGTTTAATCGAGGATTATGAATGTGGAAATTTTCTTTTATGAATATTGTAATATATGTTTGAGATCGTTAGAACTTTTTAAATTCGATTTTAGGCAATATTTTAAATGATATTTTAAAGCACATTATCGAAAGGTATTTTTTATCTTCTTTTATAGATATCAAATAGTATTTTTTATAAGGTATTTTTATAAACAAAAAATTGTATAAAACAAAAAAGTCTTGCTTAAAAAAATAAAATTATATTGATTATTTGACTTATTTTGATAACAAATGGTTCTTATACTATTTTGCGTATCACCTTGTAATTAATCGAGCTATGAACCTCGATGATTAATAAATAAAAAATTCAGTATCTATTAAATCAAAGTTAAAACTGTATTGATCAAGGCATGGTTCAACGATTAAAAATTAACCAAATTATAATTGAATATATCATAAACGCGTTCTCACGTATGCAACATACATCCATCCAGACTTCTTTTTTCTTTCATCTTATTTCTTGAAGTCGTAGACTTGAAGTCCAGATGAGAAAATACATTGAAGATCCAGGGCCCTGCACGACGACGAAATGTTTTATAATCTCCACAGGTTGATGGATGAGGTTCAATATATTATGTTGATTAGCTTTAATACTGCTAAAAAAATATGAAAGTATTAGTACAAAGCTCCAACTCGAGAGAAGAAACACTATGGGGGTTACATTTTGACGATCAATTTGCGAGTGACTAAAATTCGGCAACGGTTGGCGATCTCACATATTTCCCACTTTGTCTATTTTGCTTCCTTCACTCTCTTTGTAAAATCTTTCTATACCACTCTTTCTCTTCTTTCCTGTCTCTTTCTCTGTTTTAATCATTATTTCACATTACAAGCTGAAGTATACAAAAAATAAACAATTACAAAGTTGCTAAAAAATGGTTAAATTGAAACTTTAAGAAAGCATAACTTTGTTAATATTGATTTTTTAAATATGGAGTTACAAGTTTTTTGGCTTAAAACAACCTATACTGTAAGAAAAAAATATTCTCACGTTCCCCTGGGCTTGATGTTTAAAAATATATTATAAAATGAAGATTTCACTTTATTTACAGAATATTTTAAATCAAGGTCTTTTTATCACACTAAAAGGATTTTAATGTTTGCTATTACTACCTGAGCATCCGTGCAATTTTGACTGTTTTTATTTTGTTGTTCTTTTAACTCCACTTAGCACGTTCACTGCGGCATGAGTTACAGGTGACTCATACAATTATCAAACATATATTTTTATACATATATTTGTATAAATCAATATTAATTACCTTAAAAGAATTATAAGCGTAATTGGGTTTTCAGTTATTCTTTAACTATAATATGAATAGAAAAGATAAATGTAAGTTTAAAGCTTTTCACAAATTCATAAATTTTAGATTATTAATGTAAAAAAGTCGATTTTTCCCGCCGCAGCGAAAGTGTTAATAATAGAGTACTGCACAGAATTGAGTGCAATCATAAAATAAGAAACTATCACCCAGTAACACGAATTTGAAAAGTTCAGGAGATTTACATATATAATATGACCTTAAAATTCTCTAAAATTATTTTCAAGTATATCGCAAAACAGATTATGAATATTTCAACACACTTCGATTCGATAAATGCGACCACCTAACGTATTTATTAATATAATTAGACGTTTATAAACTAGGTTACAATGTATATCTGCAAATGCGTACTGTTCGTTCGAATTAGTGATAAAAACAATACTAAAACAATGTATGTTACTGTATCACCTCTAATTCTAACAGAAATTATTGTTCAAAAATAAACTGCATGAAGTAAAGTTAAAAATACTATCTTGATTTTGTTAACTAAATTAGAAGAAATAATATATTTTTGTTAACATCCAAATAGACATTCTTTCATTGAAGGATGATTATAGTTATTATTTTCGATAATATCATAATTACAACAACGTCAAATTAATCCTACCTAAAATTACTTTTTAAATAAACAAGACCTACATCAATGACTTCTAGCATTTATGATAAATTCTTAGACAATCCACCAATCGTTAAACCATCTTCTACTACAAACAATTCATTGCGCGAATCTCACATCAATCAACAAATCCGCTTCAGAAAGACACCATGCTACCTCTAAACCAGCACACCCTTTACCCACTACTCCTACCACGACGCTAAAGCCCAACGAACCTCAAACAACTATCAACAAAACCATCCAAGAATATAAAAATGCTCGCATTCTCGGCTAATTAACTCAACAATTGCTAAAGCCGCGATGCGCTCACAAAGGAGTCCGTGTCCCCTACCTGCCACCTCGGATAGAGACAGAGCTGGATAAGCATCCCCTGCGTGCAGTCGATCGTGTCGTAAGAGGGTTGCGCGGCGATCATCGGATGCGGGGACGAATACGCGGTCAGCGGTTGATTAAGCGCGAGCGAGTAATCGAATTATCGTCGCTTTGAGGATCGGCAGTCCGATGGCTGATGCGATCGGCGGATAGCGATTGCCAGGCATGGGCAACGATGTGAGCCACTTCCGATGGCAAGAGAGATGCTGGAGGTGTACGATGGTGACCCTCTTGTGCAGTTGACTACGCGTAGATGATCGGAAGTGTCTCGGAGCGTGGTACATTTGCAGGTAGACGTCGTAGTAGAATTTGCGGTTCAGTGGGTGGAGATTCTATTGCTTAGTGGTATTTTGTAGGAGGGCGAGCTGAGGTTGATGTAGTTGAAGGGATATACTTTGTATTGATTATGATAGAGTAAAGGATGAGTTGACGTGTAGATGGAATAGATAAGTTATAGGTAGTGTCGGCTATCGCTGGTGATAGGATTCTTATGAAAGAAAGAATTGTCATAATTTATGCACAAGTTGCTAATTTGGTATATAAAATTTTTTGCTATTTGACTGTTACGAACAAATCATGGGTATTGAGACTTGTTTACAAACTAGGCTACGTATATACATGATTCTACATCTGTCACTGATGATCGTTCTAAGGATATAGAGCAGTGGATGAGATCAACTCTAATTTTAACAGAGAAGAGTGATCTACTCAATTATTGACACTTTAAAACCGACTTTTATTTATTACTTATTTTCTAACAATTATACAGTAAAAATATAAAATTTTCTTCGACATTATCAATATTTAGTATATCTAATTTATGAAAAAAATATCAGTTAGTCTTTATATATTTATTTTCAATTAGAGATTTAATAAAATAAAATGCATCTTCGTTACGCTATTACTGACATGGCAATTTTTTCGACGTATTATTGACCACCCAATTACTGACACTCAGAGTATTTATGAAGTTTGTGTTGAAAAGAAATTATATAATCTAGTACATGGTATCTACATATACCATGTCAACGAAATAAACAACTGAAATTAAACAGTACTTTTATTGCGAAAACGGTAACTTATAATTGTTTCCTAATAAATACAACAGCGGTGAATAGGTTAGCTTACGTTCGCGCTGCAGACGACGCCATTTTTATCGCTTTCACTGCTACCTCCGTACAATTGAAGACTTATTAAAATTATTAGAAGATATAGTAATGTATTTACTTAAGGGGTAACACCACTCTAGCGGCCCGAAAAAATGCCTAATTTTTACGATTTTTTACAAGAGTAGGAAAGAAGGGATCAAATTTCTTTTTTGAGGGTTTACTATACATATATTGAGGTACAAAAATATATTCTTTTTTTACATTTAAATACAAAATGGCGGCTATACAGCGAATCTCGTGAGAAGCCTTTTTCTCAAACCTCCAAATAGGAGAACACTTTTCTCGGAAAGTATGATACCTGGAACAAAAAACCAAAGAAATTCTTAATCTATATAACGTTAACTTTAGAAGTACGTAGGGTTTTTTTTTGTAAAAATGGCGCACTTCTGAAAAAAAGTCGATTTTTCTCGAAAAAAAACGATGTAAATTGTTTATAAAAAAAAATCAATCGAACATTCAATCGAAAAACAGCTACGTACTTCTTTAGAGAATCTATTTGTGAAGCTACAGTAAAAATTTCAATTCAATCCATGCAATAGTTTACGAGTAATCTGTTCTCCCAGTTTGACAAAACCGGTTTCGCGAAAATCGCGTTTAAAGTTTTACATGCACTTAAATCATCGATATCTTTTGTTTACCTCTAATCTGCGATGCCTGCACCATACATTTGGCCATCCAAATTAATATTTACCTCCTCCTCTTCCTTTCTCATTGATTTTGAATCTAATTAGGCCTTCTTGGTTGCATCTGTGAAGGACCGCTCGGAAAACTTGATCCGCCGCTCATCAGTTTCAATGCAGAAATTGAAACAATTTGGTCCTATTTTAAGGCCTAATTTCTGCATAAGTTTCATGATGCTTGATAGGCCATCGTTGTAAATGCCTGCGGCAATATATACTGCAGTGTCAAGAAGGTGCTTGCCACTGGAGACTGATTTCGGAGCAACACACCACACGATTGAGTTGAAATTCTCGTTGCTGTTTTGCGTATATCCGCCGAGGCAACGAGTCAGCAGATCGTCGCTGCTCAATTCAGCATAAATAGGAGAAATTGCTTCAAATACTTCTTGCGACATTGCTGGCTTGTGTTTGTAATTCAAATCTCCAGTGGCCTGGGTCCTCTGCCACGAGCGCCATGAATCTTCGCCGCGCGGGCATCTCTCGTGCTTCGATTTGTTGTCCGTCGATAATGTATGGTCTAGCGTTGCGTAGATTTCATTGCGCATATTTTTTATAGAATCATAATTTCTACGTATTGCTAGACCATAATAAATTGACAATTCGTCGATTAATTTACCAGTGAGCTTGCCGTTTACTACGAGACCTTTAGTTTTCTTTTTTAAATTTCGAAGGCAAGTACCCATCCGTTTCTGCACGTGGTCGATGCACTCTTTCTTGGTTACTGACAAATTTTCATAAAGCTGCGAGTCTACGATACCTTTAAAAGTTTTTGAATCACCGTCCCCGACGTAATTGGCATATTTAAGTTGGTGTAAAGGTTCTGAGCGCTGGAACATCTCAATATCGGCATCCACTTCCATTTTTCCCGCCGAGCCGTCATTGTTCGATTGGCATTCGTTTTCATAGGTTTCGAGCCATTCCTTGTACTCATCCATGTCACTTTTCTTTTCCCAAAATTCGCATGCCTTACAATATTTAGATTTTACTAAAATGTCGACCACTTTGCCAGTACATCATCCAATAAGTGATACAAATCCGAAATGGGACGTTAAGCCGCGTTTGTGCCACGAACCATCGCCAGATACAGTAATACCACTTGTGTTTCCTTTTTCATCACTTTTTTTCTTCTCTTCCTTAGCTGTATTTTTCATACTCTGCTCACAAACCTCCTTTGCATCGACAGCAATCTTCTGCACAACTTTATCGTAAAATGATTGAAAAATTGGCCACAGGAGCTCCGTTAACGCGCAAAATTTTATTATTCCGTTCAATCCTATTCCGTTCAATATATTCCCAGTAGTCGCATAGCAAGAATCATTCTACGAGTAATGTCGTATGCTTTTTCAATGAATGGTGAAGAAGGGATAGAAATGTTGTCGCAGTTTTGGCATGAAATAACAATTTTGACATCTGACTTGCACTTTTTGCACACAACAGCTTGCGATATAGCGGTAAATACGGTTAAAAAATTCAGAATTTGATAAGCAAAGCCTTCATCTACTTCAAAGTCACCAGGATCGATGGTAGATATTTCATAAGGGTTACTTGGCCGCCGCTTTGAAATTTTCGGTCTCTTCAAATTGCTCTTTTTACCCTTCGTCGATTTGTTGCCATAATACACTACTCATATTGTTTATAATTTTCACACTGTTCACTTAAAATCAACGAAATTTGTAATACATAAATATATAAAAAGGAAAAATCAGCAGAAATACAAATCGAAGCGTGTGCACGGCGTCGCTTTGCAACTGTAATTTCAGTATTAGCGCACCCTGTAGGATGCCTGAGAAACCTCAAGGACCTTTGGCTCTGAAAGTTTTTTTTTTTTTTTTTTTTTTTTATTATTATTTAACGTCGCCATGTTTGTGCTTCCATGTGGTGCTAATCGACGACGGGGGTCTGCGGTGTGTTTGTAAACAAAGCACATGTAATTTTTACAGAGGTGCTTGTATCAATCGGCAGAGACTAGGATTCGAACCCGGGTCACCGGCGTGGGAATCCGACACTCTACCGACTGAGCCGCCGCAGGCCCCGGGCTCTGAAAGTAACAAGGTCTTCTATTATCCCGATAGATGAAATCATTTAGCGCGCTCAGCGAGCGGTCCGAGGCGCTGCCGAAAAATCGATATTTGAACCTTTTAAAAATTATTTGACACTATAGGACCAATTGCATATTATTTTTATGACCCTAAAATATTGTTAAAGCCGAAAAAAAAATCGAATTTTTGAAAATCCTGGAGTGGTGTTAAGAATCTTGCCAGAAACAGTAATAATTTTGTGTAAGAATTTTCGTACATATTAATTTGTAAGATTTATTTGATTTTTAAAGGAAAATAACGTAAGTTGTCAGTAATGGCTAGGTGTTCCGTAATTGGGTTGATCATCCTAATTGACACGGTATGTCAGTGGTGTATATCTTGTGGTATAGCACATCAATCTAGCATTTTATATAGGTACATAATAGAATTGAGGATCATGGCAATTGCAAATCATTTTCACTGAGAAATACACTTCGCTAATACCATAATGCATAGTTATAAGATCAGCTGTCGCGTATACATAAGGTTATAGTTTTATTATAAATGCAATAACAACGGCAAAAATATTATCTTTTTCAATTTTATTCATTAGCTAGAGATCAACGGTTTATACTTGGCTATTGTGGATACTGAATATAGACGAAAATTAAATAATATTCAAATAGTTATACCCCATAATTACAGCAATACGCTTCTACAATCAATGAGTAGGAATGAGCAAACTGATCGCTTAATTCCCGAAAAGGGTAGAAATTCTCGAATTTTCGCTAACGTCTATAAAATAACTTTATATAACATAAAATTCTAGCATTAATTGTTTACTTTTCTTAGTCTAATTACTACTTACTATTTCGCCTCAAAATATTTTTTATTAGACTGACGTATTAACGAATAATTCTAATATTATGTCTTTATCTGATCTTTGTCCATCGAAGAAATAATAACAATTAACTAAAGCTTCGTTACTTAATTCAACCTACAAAAAGATACTCGAGAAACCTTTCACCAAAAAGGAACCACAAGTGCACCTAAAATTAAAAGTCCTGCACACTTCACCTCTTCCTCTACCACTTGAGTAAAGTTGATGCAAGCTCGAAACGCGAGGAAGCAAAAATACTCGCACACTGAAAAATAAAGAGGCTTGCAACAACTGCGGAAAACCGCAAACGAACTCGAGCGAAGAATGCAGCTGCGCACTTTTCCGGGGCAGGACAAACTAGTTTTGCGGTTCGCCGCTGTAAACGTCGGTCGAGAGCGAGCTGCTTTGAGGGCAACAGTTTTAGCGGCTGCCGCTGCCTTTTCCACGATGCGAGCTTTTGCACAAAACGTAGTAGAAGAGAGAAGAGAAAAACAGAGGTACTGTGTAGGAGAAGATAGAGAGAGGGAAAGAAAAGCACAGCAGAGACGAAGACCGACGGAGAAAGAAATGAGGGTATAAACGGGTCTATTTGGAGTGAGAAAGGAGGAGCGATGAGAGCGAAACGAGTTCGTTAGGGGCTTTTCGGGGTCACTACCGCAGGAATGCCCGATGCTTCCGCGTGTATATATGGCGCGGATCCGCCGCAGGAATTTCCCGCGACTGTATAGGAATTTCGGGGATGGAGTACGTGTATGCGTGTGAGTATGGGTGGAGCGCCGGAGACGAGATGCTAGGCTGCTAAGACGCTCAGGTTCGGATTTCTGAGATGCTCAACTTTGAAATATTATTAACTGGTTTGATGGTGTTTATTTTGGTGTTTTTAAAGGAAATTTATCATTAACTGGTTATTTCTTAATGAAAACTTATTGTATCAAGTCCAGTTAATAGTAACTAAAGAACACATACACACACAACCATACGCATAAGTAGACGTGAGCAATATTTTTTATAGTACTATATTTTTAATCAACAAGTTAAATAATGTATTTATATGTTAAGGTAATGCTAAACCCACCTATCACCGACAATTACCAGGACCTACCATTTTTACTTACAAGGAGAGTGTCAGACCTCCGAAAAACGAATTTTGCTGAAATTTTGAAAATAGTTTTCTGGTATCTCAAAATGAATCCCAGCATCGGCAGATTGATCTAATAGTTCCTAGAATCTGAGATACAGCTAAAAACGTTGGCATTACCCATATGCCCAATATTAACAATCTTGTATATATAGATATATTAACCATGTTAATAATACTACAGAGACCCATTAAATAAAACTACGGACTTTAAACAACTGTCAAAATTTCTTACCTCGTTTGAGAAAGCAATATACTATATTTTAATTCCTCAATATTTAATAGCCATTATGAATAAAATATATTAAAATTTTTTCTTGTAATTATTAAGAAAAGCATATTTTAGTTCATATCTAAAACTTAAAAGTATTCGTTAATAGCAATTCATCTAAACATTACCAACAACCCCCAAAAATCTAATTTTCCCTTAATTCAACTACAAAGCAAGCAAACAGTACCCGCAAGGCCTATACGCGGACAATTCGTCCAAGACTTCAGCGGCATTGCACACTGATGACGTGCAGGTTTAATTTTCACCCTCTGAAGGGGGGGGGGGCGGCTTATTGAACCCGCACGAGCTGCGAACGACGACAGTACGACCGGGTCGCGCTATAAGCAAAGTTCGTGCGGTTTCAATATGTCCTCCTAACCCTTGGACAATATTACCGGGACGTTAATATCTTCTTGCGGTCGAAACTTCGCGGGGAGCGGCTGAACCCCGACTGCCGCGCGAAGCCCGTCCCTTTGATCCGCGAATTAAGGATATCTCGCACTCGGCAGTCCTACAAAGGCTTTTCTTCCTACGACGTGGATTCCTGTGTAGTGTTTTATAAGCGGAGGTGTACACTGCCGAACTGCAGGCCTAGACATTCTTGTATATGAGTAAGTTTTAAGGGTATTTAAAATATAGTGATGTCTCGTTATAACGCTAATGTTATAACAAGATGCCAGTGTAATTGATGCGTCTGAATCGTGATAATTATAAAAATGCAAAAAAGCGGGCCAGTTTAAATTTAAATTCTTAGATACGCAAGCTTGAGCGATACTTACACTGCCGCGTGTAGACCTGCAAAAGGGTACGCACGTTCAAATAAATTTAAGTCCTTTTGTTTAACAATATAAATATGGAACTTTTACTTATCTGTCTCAATAACCATTAAAAATGTCTAAACTTTAAACTTTAACTAATCGTGTGTATGTGTGTGTGTGTATTTATATGTGAGTGTGCGTGTATTTGTGTGTGTGTGTGTGTGTATCTGTGTGTGTGGTGCGTGTATATATGTGTGTGGATGTATGTGAGTATGTGTGTATGTGTACATGTGAGTGTGCGCGTGTGTGTAAATGAGGAAAAATCTGTCGGTTTCAGTCACACAGTTCAAGAAAAGTTGGAAAAAGGCGCGACTCATGTGAACTGTTATCGCAGCGAGATCGATGCCAGAACAGAGGCCGAGAGGTCTGTAAGAACCACTTTTGTGTCCAACGAAGGTTCTCGCGGGACAAAAGGTAGGGAGAGAAGCGAACCGACAAGCCCTTCCTCCCCCCGGCGCTCTACATTTTGGAGCTCGCGGAGCAGTGAGAGAAACAATGTTTCTCCCATGTAGTACGTGAAGGGGTGACAACGTAGGGATCTACTTATCGGTCGAAGTGTAATTTTCAATAAAAAGTATTTATCTCCAAGTAAATTGTATTCGAATTTTATATATCTATCAACTTTTTACTCTTCATTTATATTGAATATTTCAAGTGACTACTCCTTTTTGCGGATAGGATTTTAAGAGGTTGTCAAAGCATTTAAATTTCTTGCCAAATTCCTAACATCAAATCTTTGACAGATATATGAATAAGTAATTGCAATTAGTAATTAAACCGAATTATGAAAAACCAGGACATTATTGTCCTTCCTTTTGTAACATTTTATCACTGTGCTAAATTTTAGTTACAAATATCTTTGCACATAAAAATGGCATTTGTACGAAATATACCTTTAAAATCAGCAAATTGAATTACAATCACAGTTTTAACATTATAAAAAAATTTAAATTAATTTAAGATGCCTTTCAAAATTACAGTATTATAGGGAGAATATAAATACTCAAGACATAAGAAATTTAGAATATAGTTTGAGCTTTTTTGAATTCTCAATGAGACAAGGAATATTCAAGAAAATGATCTTTCTTTAATCACATTTAAAATTCAACATTGTCAGTATTTTTAAAAGTATAATAATTTGATTTGTTTTTAATTTGATTTTTAAATATGCATAGCACTTACATTTATCGGATGAACATTGTCAAAATGAATTACCTGAACAAAAATGGCGCAATCAATAATTATTTTTTGAGATTAAATGCACTGAAAATCATTGTTGGATACAGTAAATATGAAAATGCATCTATTAATAAGGGGCCGTCTATAAATTACGTAAGGCTTTGATGAGGGAGAGAGGTCTTCATCACTCTTACGGTGTATACTAAATATATAGTAACGTCAGTGAAAATCTCGTAGGTAGGGGCGAGACGAGTCTAAAATTCTCTAAAAATTCCGTACGTTATTTATGGACGGCCCATAGAGATAGATATCTGTATTTCACAGTCGATTTTTAAAACCTTTACTGTCATGATAATATAGGTACTCATTCTAAAACTAAAAAGCGCCATCAATCCCTTGTTCAAACCCATCGCTATAAACTTCCCATCTCTCATCCAACCACAGCAAAAACTAACCGCACCACTTGCTCTCATTCTTACACACTGAGCAAACTCCCTACCCGCAGCTTCCTACTATCCACAACTATCCTCTCCACTATACACATCCATTCCCAAAGCCTCGAGAAAGAGACACTGCACGACTGCTGCGCCAGAGAGCCGGCAGAGGGGTGGTCAAACTAATTCGATTCTAAATTCTGACCAGAGGGGGTAGCCGCCCCCGCACAGGTCCGCGCTCGGACGCAGATGGCACTGAAACCGCGGTTAAATTCTCAAACCGTAACTCTAATTACTCATAGACAAACCCGGATCTGAAGCGCGGCTGCGGCGGGCGACAGCTGCAGCCGAAACTTGTTAACGGTGGACCGGCTGGACGGCCAATGTGCGTCGGCGACCGATTTTTTTGCCCGGTGGAGGAGGGTCGTCTTTTTGTTGGCTGGATCGGGAATTTCGAGAGGTGCGAGCTTTTGGGAATTAATGGAGTTGAAGTTTCTTTTTTGGGCGTTGAGAAAGTTTTTAGATGAAATGTTGAGGTTTTGATGGGCAAGAGTCACAGGTAGTCGAATGAATTTTTTTAATGATACTTTTTTTAATTAGAGACTCGAAATAATATTTAATTTTTGAAACACAATGAAAATTTTCAGATTTTAATAACTTTTATTTGTACAAACTTTTATTATATATACCAGATCAGGAGCGTAGCATGCCTACAGCTTTGGTAACTGCAAGTTAGACTGTCAAAATCACAATAACAATACAACGTATATATAAATGCTTTATCTGCTCAACCAATAAAAAATCAAATAAATGACTAATAATTAAACACCCATGAATTTTTCATAAAAGAAAAATATATTTTAACCAGATATACAAGAACAATATTTAACCATCAATTTATATTCATTTGGTCATTTTAATATTTCATTTTTAAATACTAACCATATTTTGTCATGAACCAAAAGAATAAAAAAAAAATCATGTTTTTGTTTCAGGCTGATTCAATTGACAGAATAAAATGACTATGGACGTAAGCAAGACGGAACCTAACAGGAACGGAGCTGCGCAACAGCTGTGCGCAGGATGCAGCAAACCAATCACAGAAAGGTAAGAAAAATTAGTTGTACTTCTATATAAGTCACACATATATATATATATATATATATATATATATATATATATATATATATATATATATATAATCCCATCCGTAAAAGTGTTATTGTGTTTTTATAGTTTATATAAATTATTAAAATATTTACACGTTGTGTTCAAGATTCATATACTTTTATAGTATATAAATTTACTCACATAACCTTTTAAAAAGTCCTACGATCTCTACTCGCAACATTTATTTTTATAGAATATTACGTTCTGTTATTATTGCTAATATTGCTTCCCTGTTATATTGTTGTTATTGCAGCATGTAATTCTGTAGTATTTATTTGAGCTACCTACAACCAGTCAAATCTTGCTAATGATTTATTACGAAAAGGAAAACACTATTTCAGAGAGATTGATAAATATTTTGTGTATGAGCATATTAACTTACTTTTCGTCAAAATCAATATTTACAGTAATGATCTAAGAAACAATTACTTCAAGTACATTTTAAATATAGAATATACTATTTTTCCAACATAATACCAATTATTTGTTGATATTTCAATAATTCTCCTGATAACAAAAATTTAATAAATACCATAATCTAACATTTAAAAGAAAGATATTTGAACTGTAACAACGTTGTGAAAAGTATTTGTCATTTAAAAATAAGTGATATTATCTTGGTTCTTCTTAAAGGTACTTGCTGAGGGCATTAGACATGTTTTGGCACGAGGATTGCCTAAAGTGCGGCTGCTGCGACTGCAGACTCGGCGAGGTCGGCTCCACTTGCTACTCCAAAGCCAATCTCATCCTCTGCAAGCGCGATTACTTGCGGTAAGATTTTATTAGTTAATGTAGAAGTGCCAGTTACTGGATGCTTTTGGTTTTTATTTACCGCATGAAAATAGATGAGCAAATGATACTAGTCATAATTAATTATAAATTCTTCGTTGCTATTCTATTAGTTGATGATATAGTTTACTTGAAAGTCCATCATTCTTTATTTAATTTTTGAGATGGCTAAACTTTATATTTGTATGAAATATGTAAAATAGTCTATAATATTATACGAAGAATTTTAACTAATTATTCAATTTCATGTAAGCGGACTTAATACGCGAGCGGATGATCCCGAAAAAGTCATTTAGAAAACGAAAGAAGTGACCAACCTCATTCTAGTCGCCAATTTTAATCATTTTTTATGTTTTTGCGTATACTGAATTCGAATCAGTAAAAAAATTTCGATTAAACCATGGCAACCATAGAAGAAATGGTCACGAAGTTAAAAATTCACAAATTTCGACTTCGCAACAAATGCATAATACGAAGTTTAAGTATTGAAATCTTACTAAATGCAATAATATATTTCATTAGTATTAATATTAGTATCAAAATTTACCTAAATTTATCAAAAAATATTATAATTTATAGCTACATCGCTAAATTTTTCTATGTTTTAATCCTTTCTGGGGTACATTTTTCTGTTAAGCTGTTAATCACCATTTGAGGATAAATATAAGTCTTTGAGGTCGCTGAATGTAATTTAGAGGCTTGAATTAAAAAATTCAAAATGGCGAATCCAATATGGCGACTACTATACAGGAAAACCTATTATTTGTGTTTGATTTGTATAAAAAAGAGTACACTCAAGTTTTTGAGGTTGCTGATTTCGAATGTGAGGGTAGAATTGAAAAATTCAAATTGGCGGATCCAGTATGGCGACTATTTAGTATGAAAACTTATGATAATAGCTAAAATTACATAAAATCAGTACGTTATTCTAAAAATAAATAACAAGCTCGAAGAGATAATTGTCTTATTTTTCGGCACATGGTCGCCATATTGGATCCATCATTTTGAATTTTTTAATTCGGATGTTAAATTTGAAATCAGCAATCTCAAAATCTTAAATTTATTATTTTTGAGCAAATGAAGCAAAAATAATTAATTTTTATACATAATAGTCAATATTAGTTTGGATCCACCATTTTGAATTTTTCAATCCTTACCCAGGATTTATAATCAGCGCCGTAGAAAACATAAATGTTTAATACTGTACGATGAAATGTACGGTATCTTTTAAGCAAATCATGTAAATATCATACATTTTTGTAATAAACAGTCGCCATATTGGATCCACCATTATACATTTTTTAATTCTTATATGAGATTCGTAATTACCGACCTCGAGGACCTCTAGGCTGGAAGTTTCATTCTATTTCATTGTAAGATACCTATACAGCCAAATTTAATGTTAAGAAATGCTGTTTTTTAACAATTAAAAAATTAATAAGTTTTTGTAATATTCGTCCTTGATTGTATACCTTCGGTACTTAAATGAAATACTTTATTGAACCAAAATCGATGACAACTTCGATCAGCAATAACGAAAAAACCCGAAACTAAAAAGATGGGACGAAAACGTCTCACCTCCGCTGAAAAGGTTAAAGAAATTATTATTCTTTTTTCATTCGTTAAAATAGCCAATTAAAAATAATTTTTCTATAAGTTTTTGAGGAAGCTGATTACGAATCCATGGCCAAAATTTATCGAAATATTATTGTATTCAATTTTATCGAAATTCATTGCTTTGGGCTTCTTTAGGTCGCTAAATTCGTAGTAAAAATTTCAACATTCAAAATGATGAATTCAATATGGCGAACGAAATATTGAAATTTGATTCAATTTGACTGACAAGGAGAAGACCAGTCCTGTACGTAATCAGAAAACTCGAAAACTCCTAAAAATAGAATTTCGGTCAAATTAAACAAATTTGACTTTCTTGTCAGCTATATTAAATCCACCATTTAGAATTTTTTTAAATTTTGACTATGGATTGGTATAAGGAGACCCCAAAAATCCTTATAAAATAAGTTTCGGTCAAATTGAAAAAATTACACTTTTTTGTTCATTATATGTATCCGTCATTTTGAATTTTGAAATTTGTACTACGGATTCGTAATCAATGACCTCAAAAACCGAATTATATAATATTGTTAAGTTTAAAATTTATTTTGTAGGACGTATTTATGTGAAACCGATACGTTCTATTTCTATCTTCCCGGACATTTTTTCATGGTTGCCATGGTCTAATCGAAATACATCCAATTAATTTTTTAAAAAATATTAAAAAATTTCTTTAAAAAATCGATTAGATCTCCATAAAAACATGATAAAAAAATTTGTTCGTTCATTATGTTCTTCGAATCGCGTGAGGATTAAAGTTCCTTTAATAAATATGGTATTGAAAATAATGATTTATTGCGACGTGTAGGATCAAGATTTTGAGGTTTTACAACGGCAAATTTAAGATAGTATTGTGTTTTGATATATAAAATTTTTCAGAATGATTGCTTTTAAACATAAAAAGTTTTGTGGAATCGTGAAAAAGTCATTTTTTGGGTTTAATCCAGGCCTGCTCCCTTAAGCGACACTAATATTTTAAGCGATATTACCAAATCTCGAGTATCCAATAATTAACTAAAACCCAGCAACTTGCTCACTTACCCTATGAGATGTGGAATATTCTACCTGTTTAAAAGATTTCCATTCAGTCAGCGCGATATTAATCGATTTGATTGGTCATCATTTGAAACTATAATATATAAGTCTGCTTTTGGTTACTTTCGTTGTATTATATAAGTCGATCAACTCAATGAAACTTTTTTCAATCTATATGTACACAAACTACCATTTCCTTTCTCGCTTATATTTCCAATACCAAACTCAATTCATGCGCCACAACGCGCTTCAAAATCATCTCATCCAATCAAACCCACCCCTACACCTCGACGATATCCACCCCATCACCCAAAGCTTCCAAATTCAACATTGCTAAATTGACACCGGCATCGACAACGCTTATATTATTGATCCCGCATCATCGTCACTACAATCGCTCCCCCCCCCCCTCTCAACCTCTCTCTCTCTCTCTCTCTCTTTCTCTCTCTGTATTCCGTCGAATACGCTACATGCGCAATACCATAGTACCTGTAACAACGAACAGTCTAACATTGTAAATTTCTAACATTATCGAACATGTTAATTTAAGTTAGATTAAGAATACTGTATACATATTTCCTAAATATTTTTAATGTATATTTTTGGACGCCATGCGGCTTTGCCTTGGCGTAATAAATCAGTTATCAAATCAAATCAAATCTCTCTCTCTCTCTCTCTCTCTCCTCCAACGCAACGCAGCGCCCAACAAATTACCGTAAACCCCCTCCCGTGCAAAGTGCATGCAAAACGGTCGTATTAATTCCACTCGCCGCTCGCGTTGCATACACCCATCGGAAGTATTCAAAGTCGAGAGGCCGGGAGAACCGATGCCCAGCGCGCCAATAAACTTTCGCTCAATGCCGTCCTCAAATATTGGGCCATTAATAAAGCCCGGGGTTTCGACGTGCCGTGCCACCTGCGCTGGCTCCCGAGGGAGAGGGCGAGCAATCTCGACGCGGCTTATTTGCCCGGGAGTTTGTTTGCTCGCGCCGCGGTGCGGGAGGAGGAGGGAAGGGGGAGGGGAGGACTCGCTGCGGTATTCAATAAGAGAAACTCATCTGTAAAATTCGATTTATGACCAGTACGAGCTTGCGCGACTGTGTGTGTATAGAGAGAGAGAGAGAGGGATGGTGAGGGGTAATGGAGATCGGGTGTGAGGGAAATCGCTCGCGTGTTTACGATTTGACATTGTTTTCGTTCCAATTTTGGGAGATTGTACAGTGCTGGGTGGTGAATATTGATTTTCGACGATTGCGAAATATGAATTTTGAGTGTTTTAATTGTTTGGTGAGAGTACGAAAATATGTACCAGCATGTTTAATATAAAATTATTCTGTGTTGTATAGTTAAATTCGGTTTTGGAAAGAGGCAAACAAATTTTCGATTTATCGTATGAAATAGAATATAGTAATTAATTAATTACTGGGATTTGATTTTATTAGTATTATATAATGTAACATTGTACTATTTAAGTAACTATCTGAAACCTAATTTACCAAAGCTTTTGTTAGTTTATTGATACATAAGTATAATACGAGAACGTCAATATTAGTAACATTAGATTACTACGTTACGAAATTTGTTTAGTTACGGATACTAGAAAGTTATTATTCTTAATTATTAATTTAGTTAAATCATTTTTGCACTCGAAACTCTAGTACGTTTTTGGAAACCATTACTATAAACTTATCTCAGTGTAACACTGTATGAAAGAAGGTTATTAGAATTACACACAAATTAAGCAACGCCCTTTGCATTATCTTCACAATTCGCAAACTCGTATCTCGATATAAAATTCATGATTCATACGATTCGACATTCGGAACTATTTTAACACGAAGGGAATAACATTTAAAAATTGAATTCTTTTTTGCAGACTATTCGGTAATACTGGTCACTGCGCTGCATGCAGCAAGCCCATACCAGCCTTCGAGATGGTGATGCGTGCGAGGACGAACGTTTATCATCTGGAGTGTTTCGCGTGTCAGCAGTGCAATCACAGGTAATTTATCACGTTATTCATTGCTCTCTTTTTCATCAAAATTGCTTACAGAAAATAGCAAAAATATTATTTATCCTTATTTTATAATAAGGTAGAATTAATTAGTAAAATTAGTGGCTATTATATTGAAATATTGCGAGTGCATTAGTATTATAGATCTATTAGTTCAAGGCTGACCATACATGACTTATTCTACTGATAATTTCGAAGATTATTACATGATCGTGTTATCACAAAACATTGAGGTATATCTATATTTATCCAGAATACGAGAGCATTACTTTTACGAAGAAAAGTAAGATCTAATTATTTTTCAATTACATTACCAAAGAAGTATCTAAAAATCAATTTACTCGTATCATTAAATAATGTCCTAATTATCCAAGTTTTCTCTAACGTAAGACATTACTGCTACCGATCATGCTCTAAATTTCCTGCTAATTTAAAAAAAATTTTCTTCTTACACAACAAAATCCTCACGTGAAATCACCTAAAATTCATGAACAAATAGCTGCTTTCAACAAAATCGATATCTGCTCCGGAGCTACCAAGGCACTACACAAAAGTACTGCCCAAACCGTTGGATTGGGACTCTCGAAAGAAATTAAAAGGTCAAGACTGCAAATCTTAAAAATAGACAAAAATGTTTAATGCCTTACTAGAAATTTTTCCTTGAACCTAGGATCCTAAAAGATTGTGTATATAAAATATAACACCTTATGATTACTTTTAAATTTAGTTAAGGCAGTTACTTTGTTTAGACAGCTTCGCTGAATAGAGAAAAATTTCAAACTATCAATTTTGGACTAAAATAAAATTAGTATGAGTACAATAAAATGCTACTTTGTGCATAAAATTTAGATAAATTAATTAATCATTGTATATAAACTTAAACACGCTGTCTTTACAAAATTTTAATTATTAATCTTACATAGGTACACGAAGAAACGAACAACTGCCTTATAATAGCTCAAACCTTACTATTATAAAACAAAATTTAAAAAAAAATGCACCATTCTATACATTTTCACCTTTAACACTGTACTCTCTGAAATTTTCGACGCTAAACTCTCACTCCAAATGCACTTACTATAATCGTATTTCCATACTTCTAAAGTTAAATTCCACCCCAGAAATGTGAAGACACAATCACTCAATGCAACTCAGATTTTCACTCCAAAAATGTAAGTGAATACTGCTTACGCAAGCAACAGCTCCCAGAAAACGCGAAATCTCGCTCCTTAACGATTCCGCGCAGTCCTCGTGTGGGTCGTCTGTAACTAAATCGTCGGCCGTACATTACACCCGGACTCTCGGTAGCGCAGGGCATTTAATTTGAATATAATCGCGCTCGCGCGATCTCCGTGCGTGGCGTTGGCCACTGGACGCAGGCGGAAGTCGAGAGCCCGTGGACACGCCGGAAGCGCAGCGAGCTGACCGCGAGTTTGCCGTTTATATACGGAGCTGAGAAAAAGGTGCGACGGACGCGCGAGCGGAGTGGGTATTGTATGTGCGAAAGCGGCCCCGAGGGGACGAGTCGAGTGTGTTTGCCGAGTGACGATTGTGAAGCTGGTGGAGTGGGCAGCGCGGATGGGACTTTGACGGGGATGAGAGGTTTGGGAGTGTGTGTGTGTGTGTGCGTGTGGGTGTGCGCGTGTACATGCTTGAGAAGAGAAGGAATATATGTGAAGCAATCGATCCGCATAGAAATAAGTTAGGTCATTATTGTTCTGATTTAAATTGTGCAGGTCAAATAGGTGTTCAAGTATTAATTAAATTATAGTGATGGAATAAATTCATCAAATTTTATTCCTTTACGTCACGAATGTTGAAACGTTTGCGATAGTTTGATAAATTTACTTAGCGAGAGTTACATATTTCTTTATAGATCTGAACCCCTTAGATTGTTAAGTGAGACCAGCTATGGAATATGATTGTTTAAATATACAAAAGTCTCCTATACGTTTCTTAAATGTATATTTTTATATGCTCATACTCATAATTCAATAAAGTATAATGTTTTCTAAAAAATATAATCTATTGATATACAGTAACTATTCACTGACTTTTTAAAGTTTATTCAAAGCAACCAATTTTATATATAAAGTAAATATTTTTTTTGCAACGCTATTTTCTTATTTTAAGCTTCTTAAGATTAAGCAACGATATTCGAGACTATTCGGTTTGCCCATTTAAAAATTCGTTTGTCTATTTCACTCAATTCTTATCAATTAATTATCTATATAATGTATATGACACCATGTCATAAAACTTATTATTAATTTTATCTTTGAAGTTATCATGAAATGTAAATTCTTAACTAATAAACCACTCATACTGATAATACAACACCCTATTAGCTGATGTTCTAGTTTCTATGATCATTTATAACTTTATTTAATATTGAATATTAATATTTTGAAAAATAATAAATAAATTAAAAAATAATACGACAATAGAGTACTTAAAATTAATAATGCTAATTTGAATGCAAAGCATTAACCACACTGAATCAGTCAAGTTTACTTAATGAAAGGATTTGCCTGTTTCTCCAAAATGATTGAGTAGATGCAGTCTGAGATGAGTAAGCCGCCTTGACTTATGATCTACTTGGACTCTCGAGGAACCTTTTGTTCGGTTAAATCCCCAGCGTATTACCGCCCCGTTGCGTCTTCAACAACGACTGTAAGTTTGGCTGCGTAGCATTGTTTTCCGTCATTATAAATACAATGCGCCAAAGTCGTTGTAAGAAAATAAATGCTTCAGATAATGTTCAGAGTTTTTGTGGTGCCGCGTTCTTAGTATACATTTTTATCAAGGTAACTAAAAAAGTTTAATCGCTTGAATATTTAAAAACTTCAAGATACCGTGTAAAGTATGTTAATTATTAGAATGTTAGATAAAAAATGTTTAAATAATTATTTTCGTGTTTAGTTATGTACAGTTTATTTACAATTTGTTGATGATATAACGAATACTACAAACATAATTTGGATTGAAAAATAGTACCATACAAAAGTTGAGATAGATTAGACTAAATTGTTCAACCGAAAGTAGATAAATAAAATCTCTCATAATAAAAGTTTTGAATACAAATAAAAACTTAATTTGAATGCATACACGTCCACTGATGCATAATAAAACTATGAATTATCAATTCCTCTCCATAAAACCAAATTCCACCACAATAAACTTCCAACAAACAAGATTCCCACCCAAAACAAACACTTCGAAAAGTCGCACCCACCCTAGCCCGAGCATCCAGATGCAACAATTAAACCCCCTTGAACCTCCTGCAGCGATCCCAATCACTCTAGCTTCCTTCAACTTGAAAAAAAAAATCACCTCCACCGTCTACCGTCCACTCGGGAAAAAAACGCAAGCGCGCGCAGCAGCAGTTTAAGGTCGTGCTTTATGAGCTCGCGTGACCCGACGGCCACTGCATATCCGTTTCCGGTCACGACGCGGGGTGAAGAAAAACAGAGGTGCGCTGCAGTCGTTATACTACGTCGATGCTCGCGCCGGCCTTCTCCTTGGCTCTCCTTTTTCTTCCTTCCTTCCTTCCTTCCTTCGCTTTTACGAGGGTAGACTTGATTGTATGGAGTGGACGCAGGGCTAACTTGATTGTTAAAATTGATACTTTGTTTTCGACGTGGCAGGTGTGAAAAAAAGCTCATTACCGGTGAGTGTTTTACTCTTTTTTTCAAGGGTCTTTACGTAGGGTGTTGCTTAAAATGCACTTTTATGATGCTTCTTATTTTTATTCTTATGTATTTTATGATGCATTTTTTAAAAGGCTACTGTATGTTTTGTCTGTATGAAGTTAAAAATATTTTCAAGCTATTAAAAAATAGATTATTGATAAAAGAATTTTTAAGCTAAAAATAAATTGGTTTAAAAAAAATTTTAAAAGATGGCTAGATAATAATCCAATAGTCGTTTCTTCTAAACTGAAAAAAGGTATGATTTCTGTCTATCAGAAGAAAGCGTAATTGAAAGCTAAACCGTACTTCTATTCGATTAAAAAATTGAAAGCTTAATTATAGAATCTTTTTAATCAATTATAACTGCAGAAGCTGTCAATTCAAACGAATCTACTTCCGTGATTCGTTTGAAATTACAACTTTTCTCACCGTAGAATAAAAAAAGTGAATCTAAAAATCATCAAATACCTAGGAATCAAATCACCTCGCGAATCTTAAAGAAAATTCAAAGCAACGTAAAATGCAGGTGTCCCTCGCGTAACGAGAGCAATCGATACCTGCAAGGTAACGTGACACGGCAAAGTCACGGGGCAGCTTCTAAGGTCAAGCAAATAAGTGTCGACGACCCCTCATGTAAATGCTCGCGGTCAGTCGTTCGGCAAACTGCGTGCGTGCCGAGCGCCGTTTAATAAAAATCCAATTTCGCTTGATTAAGTACGCGAGCATTACGCATAATCGTCGGACTGAGGGGCATAATTTAAGGGGACACGTATGCATTTTAATTAACGAATGCTGCGATCTTGGGTTTCCGTAATTTTTCTGCAAATCGATTTGGTTTGGCTGAGGTGCGATCGTTTATTGTTATTTTTTTATATCTTATAAATAACTTAGATTCGTCAGTAATAGTCGACATTTTCAATTTTAATACTAAAAAATGTTCATACTGAAAGTATATTCATACTGCACAACTCCCTTTACCTAAAGATTTCAATGATTAAATACACTATTCTTCGTGTCGAATTACTGAATTCTATTAGTCTCCCCGCGGGCTCGCGAAATCTTTTAGTCTTCGTCGCGAACTGGTTAAAATCTGTTATTCTTCACCACTAACTGGAGAATTTGACTAGTCTTCGTCGCGAGAACGCGAAAAGCGTTACTCTTTGTCGCGAGCGCTGAATCGGGTTAGTCTTCGTCTTAAAATGAATTCTGTTATTTTTCGTATGAGGCGTCGAAATAACCTAACCATGCGTAATCACACTACACACGCACAAAATCCCAAAAACATTCGACGCAAAATTCAAAGTTTTTCTTTACGTCGAGTATACGTCATATATGTATGATTCAGACGCAAAATTTATTTTATTTATTACTTAATTAATTGCAAGAAACTAGAAACTACATATGGATCAATTTCTACTATGACTATTATAAGATTTGAGATTACATTTTTAAATAGATACTATTACGCACGCGATTTCAGCGATGAATCTAACGACTTTTATAAGTTTTCCAAGATGGCGCGAGCTCTCTTTTTTAAATGAGTCTTTTAATTCAATTTTTTCTTCAATAACACAAAAATTTATAAATAAATAAATAAATATAATAATTAAGCACAACGCGATTAAAAACCATTAAAAAGAAAGGCTCAAAGCGTCAGGTGGTAAACTCTGGAATTCCGTATCATCCCCTTGAGATTCACGCCTGAGAAGACACGACAACAGCATCTACGCGTCAGAGCGAGCACACAATGCACGAAGAAGTAAACTAAAGCGAAACTAAAAGAAGAAAAAAAGCAACGACAAGCCGTCGCCTCTCCTGCAGCTTCCTAATCAAGTTTCGAAGCAGCCGAGTCGAGCTGCATGGCAAACATCGGCCGGAATAGAATTATAACGGGACAAAAGGAGGACAGACCGAGTGAGATAGAGACAGAAGCCGCGAGAAATTCAACAGCTGGCCTCCATCTTTCTTCTCCTCTCAATTGTAACTATATATATATATATATATATATCTGTACGTATAGTAAGTTTCGACGCTGCTGGCAGCCGCAGCCACTCGCGCGGATTCGCGAGTTTTCCGAGAAATTAGCCGGGATGATTTGCATCTGACGTGCCGCGCTCGAGGCAACGCACGTCGTGCGCATAGTTTCGCAACTTTCTCGCTCTGCGGCTCTTCTCTTTTCGCCAGATGTCAATTATGCCCTCTTCGGTGGTGGGATGCACGAAGAAGAAGGGGCTTTATACGTGACTGAGAAATCAAGGGTGGTGTTATTTTTGAGAGAGAGTTTTGAGTTTGATGGTGGTTTTTGTTTGGGAGAAGTTCGGAGTATTATTCGGGGAATGGATTTTATTAAAATAACAAATTACGATTTCGAATTTTATTCAAAGTTATTATTTCGCATAATAATTTTTTCATAGTAGATAAGCTTGCGTTAAATAAAAGATAGTAAAAGCAAACGTGCATTACTAGACTTTATTTATAAAATAATTGTGGTTACTTAGTAGTTTCTAAACTAGAACGTACATCTTGGAGTTCAATTAGTGTTGACTTAAAAAAGACTATTTTTTAATTTGTAACAAAATAACACTTTAAACAAAAATGCTTAGAAACATCACAGGAAAACTGTTTCATTCCTAGCATTATACATAGTAACCATACATTTTAATTATTTATTATAATATAGAATTTTTTGAAAGGTTTTTAAATATTATATTTGACTTATATTAATGTATTATATAAATTTGATCAGCAGCTATTAATAACTTTATCAAGATTTTATTAATAATCATAAAGGAATGTATACACACTATAGTTTCAAAAAGTAGCTAATTTTCCCAACTAAAAAGTTTATCTATCCCCTTTTAAAACAAGGAAATAATCAAAAACTTAAATCGATTAAATCAATTATTAAAACCTAAAAAAGCCTCAATACAAAAGAAAAATTCAGGACCAAAGCATTTACTGCCCTTAACGTGACGATTAAAGATTCACGCCAGCCGTCGCCGCCGCTGCCGTCGAGATTATTCAAGCGGCCCGCCACTTCGTCCGTATAACAATTTAATTCAAGCCAAGCCCCTCTCTCCCTCTCCCCCTCATCCCTCTCTCTCTTCCAACTTTGCAACACTTCGCTTACTTATTCACAACAACCGAGTTTAGCTGAAACTCGTTCGGAGCCGAGGACTTAATAGTTGCCGGGGCTGCAGGGTGAGAGAGGAGAAATACACCTCGCTTCGCCGGATCTGCCGGATGGAGATAATCGAGGCACCGGAATCAAAAGGGCTTAGGTGTATTATGTATATATGCGAAGGATCTGCACAGAATTTCGCCCTATGAGCTTTTTCGTTAATATTCGTAAATGCAGTGTTTAACGCTATTCATGGTTAATAAGACGCTTAATTTTATGTTTATTTTTAAGTACAAAGGTAATTTGTGTTTGGTTTTGATGGAGTGAAGCTAAAGTGTGTAGAAAAGTGTTTTATGATTGAAATGATGAAGTTTTTAATAATTTGATTCAAACAAATAGATTTAAAGAAGAAATACACAATTATCAGAAGGTTACTAAAAAAATGAGTAAAAATTTAGGAACAAATCAAGAAAACGTAGTGTACTGAAAATGGGATTAAGGAGCATCTTTATCTAACAACGTTTTTGAATAGATCGTGACATTATTTTTAAGAAAATTATAGAAAAATTTTATTTGTGCAAATTTATATTATTTATAGGAAAATTTTAGGTGACGTCACGATCATACGACGACACCTTTGATGTCGTAAATGATTGTAACGTCATAAAGAAACTTAGAATGCTATAACTTTCTCAAATACAGTTAAACTTCAAAAATGCAAAATGTATTATAAAACGGTTTACAATTTCTATGAAATGAATGAATGCCGATAGAACCGAATATGTCTTTCAACGCAAATGAGTAAAACTTAAATGTAGATAAACAATTTTCTAATCTACCAAAATTCAATGAACTTAAGTATGCATTGAAAATATTTTGCCAATATAATTTTAATAAAATTGATGATATAAGTCAATAAATTATAAGGGGCCATTTATAAATTTGGTCATTCTTTTTTGCGAATTTTTTACCCCTCCCCCTACGTAACGCATTTTCATTGATTTTCCTATGTCTTTAATACACTGCACCATCCCCCTCAAAATGGACGTAATCTATAAATAACCCCTGAGCAAATCGATAAATAAGCCTCATTCGATAATACTACGTAATACCACGATAAATTTTACTTTTAAACAGTTTCACTAAACAATATTTCGTAGCGAGTATGAACAAAAATACTTGAAAATACTCAGACAAAAATCAACGAATAAAACCCAAAAATACACTCATAATTCCAATCCATTGTCAAAAATCGCAATAAGAATACCGCTCAACCCGAACAACCCTATACAACTCCCTCTCCCTCTCTCTTACAAAGAAAACAACGCTTCCCACTGACATCCCGCTTCGCGCACCTCTCAACCCCCGCATCCCCGCGTCTCTCTAAACTGCAGCTCCGCGACGACGCGCGCGTCAAGGAATTCGCTTTTGGTTTCGCGCGTTATCCCCCGCACACTCTCGCATCAGCTGCAGCAGCGCGCGGTATTGCGTTCAAGCGTCACTGCACGCGAACACTGCGGACGGATAGGAGAGGGGATGGTTACGATATATCCAGTTGCGGCTGCTGCATTTTGCAGCGCGGCTCTCGTCAAATGCGAGTGCGACTGCTGTTGCTGCTGCTGCTGCGTGGTATTATAGCGGATCTGTAAAGCGCGGGAATGAGGGGAGAGGAAGAAGTCAAAGAGAAATGAGAGAGAGAGAAAGGTGAGAAGCAGAGGGAAACGAGCCAATTTGACGCTTGTCGAGTGTTTAGAATTGACGGTGGAGGAGTTGCGCGGAGAAGTAGGGGAGACCGAGACAAAGTGAGAATTGATATGGAATTTAATTTTCAAAGTCTATCTATAGATTCTTTTTGTTATTAAAATAGATGACATTTATTTTTTATATCTGCTTTAAGCTGTACATTTTTCGTATACAAATAATTGAGGACGTATCACATATGGGTGATTTACCTAAAAATGGAAGATTACCATGTGCACAGGTTGTCGATGCTTAAGAAACTGATAATTGGTAGCTGCTCTTCGCAAGCTTTTTAAGCTAATAAAAAGAGTTATTTCCTTTACTTTTATCGGAAAGACTTGCATCAAAGTTTATTTATAACGGCGTGAATACTAAATATATCTGAAATGTCATTACCGTAATCTGTCGCCAATGTGGTTATGGTAATGACCATTTCAACTATAATTAGCGCCTATATACTTGTAAATGTTGTTTTTCTAATGGAAGTTTTCGTGTAACACAGAGTAAAAATATATTTCTTATTGATTCAAAAATTTGTAACTAGTAGCTATCTGATTTTAACTTGATAAATGTCGCGGGTCATATAAACCTTCCATTTTAAGGTTAATAGCCCACATGTACAATGTACAAAGATAAAATAATGGTTTTAAATTAAGAAGACCTACACTGGTTAGATTCTAACCTATCTTTTTTATTGGTTTAAGTAAAGAGGACAAACGATAAAAAATGTTACGATTGATCGAATTCTGTAAACAATATGCGTCGCAGAAACAGGCGATGGGCAAGTCATCGCACGAGAAGCTTTAACCCGAGAGCAGGTTTAAGCCAGCGAGACATATGTCTCAACTTGACGGGCTTCCAAAGCTTGCAAGATTATGAAATTAATATGCCCAGGCTTGAATAAATGAGGATATGTGTGTATCTATACGCAGAGGACGATTTAAGAGATGACTATAACATTTTTTATTGTTAATATTCGGAAAAATGTTATAAATGAATTTGCTTACTTTTATACCGAAATTATAAATGATTTTCATTGAGTGATTACGTATTTACGTAACTAAAACAATAACACTATTCTAAAACAGAACTCGAACTGTCCAATCGCAACTACTTTAAACGACGTTTGATTGGTCGGCGGAATTTCAATACCAAATTTCAAATTAGTATGAAATATCTTTAACTGAAAAATTAATTCTAGTCAAATAAGAATTACAATGAATAAATACGTTTAAAATAATTAATTTGGATTATTAAGAGAAAAACTGATTTAGTTACTAATTTATACTAATTATGATTATGATGAATAGTGTTGTCGTAAACGATACATCCTCAAAATCATTACTGCTTGGCTACAGGAGTACAGGTACGCACTCGATATTTTTTGTCACATGTATGATTTTTATTATGTTTACTCATGCTTATAAAGCGAGACCAAACTGACCACTTTCCAACTGACGTACGTCTAAGCCGTATGAGTAATGTGATGAATCGTCAACGTTCTTTATTCATAACTAATTAAATTTTCATTATTATTTTCGCGATTTCATAAAAACAATGCACTAAACAACTTTCAAAAATCCCTTGAGTGGGGTAGAGACCTGTAAAATTTAATTAACGCCTGTCACTGGGCTTTTAAGAAACCCACTTTCCTCACCCATGCTAACTTTTAAGAAAGTTACTTTCGGCAATTTAAAAAACCGCTGCTAACTGCTTTAACGTACACGCGCAAACACTCCGTTTACACTCAAACTTCAGACACACACACACACGCAGTCACAGCGAGAAAGCGAATCGCGCGACCAGCGGCTGCAAACGCGCGAGCAACCCAACAATCGCGTAATCGAGCGCAGCAGCGACAGGGATGAGGTCGGGTGCTCTCCGAATTGTGCGCATGCATTTTACGTGCGGCGCTTCGCCGATGATTTATGCATACCGTTAATTACCAGGCACGTGCACTGCAGCTGCACATGTATACACACTGTGCACCAGCAGCGTTTTAACCGGAGGCGATCATAGTTTTATTGGGGCCGCCGGCATTGTCGGAGCGAACGGGAGAGCACGCGATGACTGAAAATTCGATTCTCATTCTCTTTTGTGCCCAATCTGCGTTTGGGGATATAATCGCGCTGCGATGATGCGGGTTCGATCGGTTCGATGGCAGTTGTATCGGGACACGTGGATTGTTAGGGTGTACTAGTGTACTGTGGAATTTTGGTGCGTATACATTTGTATATTTGTACAGAGGTTACTTCTTCCGAAACATGAATGAGGACTGCTTCTTACTAATGCAAAAGAAAATTACTTGTTAAACATAAAATAAGTTTGTAACTAACTTGTAAATGCTCAAAATTGAAAATTTAGCTATGAGATATATAGAAATAAAAAAAGTGACTCAAAGTCGCTCCTCTAAGCGGGGTGACTTTGACCACCCTAATTTTCATACATTACTAAAAGGAACGCTTTTGAAATTTTATTCCTAGTGTGTCAATATATACTATCGATCAAGACTAAACTTTTTTAGACCTGTTTTAGAACTTAATTTTTGTCAGGAAGCAAATCTGAGTAGTGCAAAGTTTCAAAGTGATCCAAAGTCACCCCGCTCTATGGTACAGCCTTTTGCCCGACGTCCAGCCATGAATAATGCAGTGAAATCGAAATGGCAGAGATCGAAATCAATCGACAGAGATGATCACAATAGTCAATAGAATGAATGCCTTATCGCGCACTCACCATTCAAAAGAGTTCATGAGATTGTAATAAAATATATCGCGGATAGAGAGATATATATTTAAATGAGACTAGTAGTGAACTTAATATATGTCTATAGCCTATAGGCTTAATTAAACATGGTAGTCGTTATGGTAGTGGTCAAGAAGCAAGTAAGTCTCTCTCTCAAATTCGGTTGATCAATGGCCTTGCAGAGCTACAGCTGATCGCCCCACTTCACAGATGCTACGACTTTTCATTTAGTCTCTTCATCTCACTCTCTCCTTCTACTTTACTCTCTATTTCTATCTTTCTTTAGATACTCGTAGAATGGTATGTTACAGACCATAGTAATTTTGTTCTACTGAATCAATACACAGACACTAACCTAATGTTTATTAGGTTTAAGTATACTCAACCGGTTTTTCTACTTATGTATTAACTACCAAACTAGTGACAAATCACTATTATATCACTAGTAAATACAGTTTGCACTAACAAAATAGTGAAATTTCCCGTTTCGCCAGTGGAATTATTTATTTAGATAGTTCTAAAATAGTGAAAAGTTCACTATTTCAAATTAAGAGATTAATTATTTTATAATTAACTTATATACTATGCATAATCATTTTATAAAAATTATCTCATAATAACTATGTAAAATTATCTGGTTTCTGTACTTATAACGGCGTAGGATCCATGTTAATCATGAGATACAAAACGTAACAAAATTTGATAATTTTTAACCAAAATACTCGCACACTATGAAGCGTTAAAATCAAATCAACTTATAAAAAAGGCAAACCGTACGCGCCGCGGAATAATTAGCGCGCATCAGTTACGCAGCCGTCAAAGTCGAATCGTCCCGATCAAATCTCCGCAAGCACGGCGAAATTAGTCGCCGTTTAGAAGCGGCGCGCCCCACGATAAAACGAAACCCGAGTGTACGCGCGCTCGCGCATATCCGAAACGCTGTAAATATCGCGCCGATGGGAAGCTAATGTGATTTCGCGGTACCGCCGCTGCCGTTGCATATTATCATCCGCTCCTCGATCCGCTCCGTTTCAAAGTGACGTTTTGCGTGAACGATTTTGGAGTGAGGAGAAACGCGCGACTGTTCCGCCAGAGGCGCGTGATTCTATTTTGAGATAACGGCGATGAATCGAGGGAGGGTCGAAAAATCGTTTATCTCGTGAATTACAGGTTTACTGCAAGTTTATATGCGCAAAGATGGGGTAAACTTTGTTAATTTGTATAATAAATTACATAATGCATTTGTATAATAAATACACGTATTATAGTTTCAGGAGGATTAAATGCATACAAAAAGAAAGATATAATTTATAAGAAATTTAATGGTTTTAAAAGTACCAAATAGATATAATACAATATATTATACAGAGTTATAACATACATAGATAGATCGAATATATAAAAGATTTTATACATAAACAAAAGTGAATTCGAATAATTAGGGCCTTAAAAGAAATAAGAGATTCTTTAAACTAATGTATACCTATTTAAATCATGAATTATTTATTTTTAAAAGAAAAGTAAATTACTTTCCTACTTTTGTTACATGTAAGTAGGGACTTTCAGTGTAGCAAACTCGATTAAATCATTAAGGTCAACCTCGGAACAGAATAGAATACTTAGTGACTTCAATTTTTCAGAACTCGTTAGTAATATTTTTTAATTTTCATTTTCGACGGCATAGCAGCAAGTTAACTTTAAGCTTTTCAAATTGACCGCATTAAGTAGCGTACATTCAGTCATTTCGAATACTTCTGATAAATTTATATCCTCCAACTTTGGCATATTTACAATTCTCTTTATGAGTTTATCGGAAATCATCACATCATAAAGAAATTACATTTGAATTAGGTTAAAAGATACTGTTTATGTGAAAAAGCATCTCGTATAATCACATGGATTTAAATTGTATAGCAAGTATTTTCTGGTATGTTTAGTAATTCTAACCTCTAAAATCGATCAATTTTTTTTTTTTTAGTTTCTAATATCCTTTTATGAGAATGTGACAATGGTAATTTTACATAGGTAAGTAAAAAATAATAAGACTTATATATATAGATTTATATATAAGTAAAAAATTACTTACATGATAAAATAATACGTATTAATTCTTTGCATTTTATAGCAATTGTTTTTAATGTATGAGTGCTTAAATTTGTAAATTTATAAAATTGTTTAGTACCAGATCCTGCTAGTTCTTCAGACCAATCATATGTTTAGGTTCGAATGCCAAACTGCTCTTGTCACAATCCGAAGAAAATGATAACTTTCTTAAGTTATTTGTAGCGATTGAAATTAAATTTACAATGTTTGGTAATTCACCTTCTAATAAACGACTTCTTTGTATAATTAACGTATGCAATTGTTACGTATGAATGGGAGACGAGGTAGGCAGCGAAAAAAGTAGACGACGGGACTCGAACCCAGGTCCCCAGTGTGCGGGACTCGTGCTCACACCACGGAGCTAACGTCTATGATACAGGCCAAGTACACCATAGTCCGGCTCCACTTATCGCTGACTCGTCTCATATGCTCGCGCTGCAAGCGTTGCAGACATATGTGTCTGTGACACAATTTACTGAATTTTCGAAGATCCTGTGGATTGCAAATTATGTATTTTTATAATTAGGTACATTTACCTAAAAAAAATCTTAAACCGCATAATCCGTATACAACAGATTAAAAGATGAATGCAAAAAAAATTCTTACTCTGCCAAAATTAAGTACCAAGGACTTGCTAATCGCATTAGGAAATCCACGTATTTCGAGGATTTCAATAGAGGCATTGATACATTGAAAAAACATTTTCCGGTAATTTTAGTGCCATGTAATCCTAAAACTTGAAGATTAGTAGCGTTTTTGAAGAACTTTAAAAGACTTTCTTCAATGCCATGACTGCAAGATACAAGGCAAAATTTAGTAATATTATTACAGTTGTTTGCCAAAATGTCCATCCTGTCAGCTGTCGCTACAAGTCCGGATAAATCGATTGCTTGTAAGTTTGGACAGTAATTGATTATCGAAGTAATAAGGCAATTGTTGGCCCTACATTGTAACTGTCGTTGGATTATAAAAATGGAATAATTGTCAGAAAAGTTTATGTGATTTAAAGAGCTTCCACACAGACTGAGAATTTGTTCAATTACACCGTGCGTAATATTTATTTAGTCAATTTCTTTGGTTGACCAGTTCTTACTTTTTAAATCCAAAGTCTTCATGTCTTGCCACTTAATTTCACCTAAGTCTTTCCAATGTTTGCATATTGAGATGAATAATTTAACGTTTGATATTAAGTTTACGTTTTATATATAAATATTCTCTTCTCTTCTCTTTTTATTATAATTCTATCCATAATTGGTAAAAACGAAAAAATGTGCACTAAGCAATGATCATTTAAGGTCATAATTGTAGAAGCATCATTGTTAAATTGCTTAACGTCATTTGACTGCACCATTGCTATTTTTTTAAAACTTTCTCAAAATTCTCTCTTGAAGTCTAGAACTATAATAATATATTATGTATAACTAATTATCTACGTAATAAAATAATTATTACAATTATATTCGAACGTAATATTTCTAACATTAGGAATAATCATGTTCTGAGATTTCCTAAAAGTATTAAGGCGATTAAGAAATTTGTTTCTTTACTTATAAATATTATGGAGTAATATAAGAATATAAATAATGTTGCTAGCCTTTAAAATATGTTCTAAATACTCTTTATTATACAAAAATTTTGTATTGCTTAATTTGCAAAAAAAATTTAACAAATTTTCATAATTTCCAACGAATAATTAAAATCTTAACATACATTGCTTATCTTTTAAGTAAGTAATATATCCTATATATTAAGATAGCTAGTCACTGTTCGATGGATGCATTCCCTCGAATACTGTTTTATACCAAAAATGAGCTATGCGTATATCATGATTTTTATTATTCAGGGTTTAAATAACTTATTTTGATATAAAGAACAATTTATGTTATTTATTTAATTGGAATATGCAATTTAACTATGTACTTGTAATATTTATTCGAAATGTGTATTCATTATTCTATTTTTATATATAAATGCAACAATTAATAATTAAATTACAAATTTTATTATGTAAATAATAATAATTGTAGTTTATATCCAAACAAGTTACTGAAACACTGAATAAAAGAAAAATTGATATTCAAGGTATACACATAGCTCATTTTTTATCAAAATCAATACATATTCAAAGGAATACATCCATCACACACTGATTTTAGCTTTCATATCATATATATAGAATATATAACTTACTCTAAATATAACCAATATATATCTGTTAAGATATTAATAATTTGTCAGAATTTATAACAATTAGACTACTTTTTTAAATAATTACAATAATCACAGGAGTCCCACTTTAACGGTATCAACCCTCTAGACTAAAGGACCATCACCATACCTTTCGAAAACAGCCCCCGTAGTATCATTCACATGCCTCACTCATATTTTCTTTTTAATTTTCCAAACAAACTAAAATATGAGCATTACATTATAACAATCACTAATAGTATCGAAAATAAGGATTTACAGAACATGTTAAATAAACTTTCCACATTCCACCTTCTTAAGAAACGGTACTACCCTGGCTCTTTATGCCGAAAGCAAATAAAATATCTCACCCTTACAGATCTTTCTCTTTCCGAAGGCATAACAGCTTTGACCAACGTTTGCAAATCGGACAGGCATCCCTCCATCCTTTTTTTCCCCAAAAATCGCCAAACTCGCTGAATTATCGGCTCGTCACAGTGATCGGCGGGGTGACGAGCCATCGTCGCGACGGATCGCTGTGGCTCGTCCACGGCCCATTAGCAAATCCCATTATGCTCGTGGGACGGTGGCACGAAGCGCTCGCGCACGCTAACAATGCAGTATACATCGTAACTCAATGACGCACGCCGTCGTTTCCGCTGTGTAATCGTCATACGCTTGTCCGAGCCCTGTCCTCGCGGCTTTCCGAGAGAGAGAGAGAGAGAGAGAGAGTGGGGGGGGGGGGGGTAGCTGCGTCGTTATCAATGACGAGAGCTGCACGAGCGTCGAGGTTTGAGAGGGTTGAGATCGATTTTACGGAGGAGTTTGAGTGGTGCGTTGTAATTCTTACGGTGGTAACATTATGGGAAAAGTGGAATTATTTTCTTTTTTTTCTCAAGTGAAGACTCTATTGACCACCACGAGATAAGGTAATTCTAATTTACTGCTGTATAGAAGCAGTTTTTAGCAATTGTTCTTAAGGCGTCAGTGTATATATATATATATATATATATATGTACTAAGGAGGATTCCCCTCTGCTCACTCCGCTCAATAACCCCCATTCAACTTTTAAACTTTCATAAACCTTGTGGAACTGAGAGTCTGTTGTAATATTTAATATAAGAATCGCGCATTTTAATTGTATACAGTTTAACATTGATCAATATATCTATATTCGACCAATGCTAAATTGTGCACAATTATAATGTGCATGAACCAGAACTCTATAATTTTTACTTAAAGTATATCATCATTTCTTAAAGGGGATATGGAGGGGGTGGATGGGATGTGGATGGGATGTGGAGGTGGTAGAGGGGATGTGGATGGGATGTGGACTGGATGTAAAGGCCAATGTGGAAGTAATGCATTAAAAGTGGACAAAATGTGGAGGGGTGTGGATGGGATGTGGAGGTGCCTGGAGGGGGGTGGAGGGACAAATGAGTAAAAAAATAACGTAGCTTTTTAAACAATTTAACGTTATTATGTGGAGAGGACGTGGAGGGGTATGTGGAGGGGTATGGAGGGGTGTCGAGCGGGGTTGAGGGCAAATAAATAAGAAAAATAACGCAGATTTTTAAACAATGTAACGTTAATATATGGAGCGGGTGTGGAGGGTTGGAGGGGCGTGGAGGGGGGTAGAGTGACTTGATAACGCTTACGATTATATAATATAGGAAGATATATATAGGGTGGAATAACAAAATACTGTCGTTGCAATTAGAAAAAGATCGATAAATTTCTTTAGTTATTCGTATTAATCGAAATTAACTTCACAATGTTTGGCATTTCTCCTTTTAATAGAATATTTATATGTACAATTAAGGTATGTAATTTACAGAATTTTCCAAGAACCTGTCATTTGCAAATTACGTATATTTATAATTAAGTATATTACCTAAAACAAATTTTAAACTGTATGGCCAGCATACAACAGATTAAAAGAAAGATGTAAAGAAAGTTTTTACTTTGCCAAAATTAAGTACCAAAAGGACTTGCCAATCTCATTAGAAAATCCATGTATTTCGAGGATTTCAATAGAGGCATTTGATAAATTGAAAAAACATTTTCCGGTAATTTTAGTGCCATGTAATTAGAAATATTTAAGAATCAGCGCATTATAATTTTTACATAATATTATAAGTATTGTATAATAAATAACAAACTTTTTATGGTATCAATATTTTTAAAAAATCCTACGTATATAACCATAATATTTGACACTTACTTACAGTCGATCTTCTTTTTTTCTTTCTCTAGAATAAATCGTGTACCGAAGTACTTAAAACCATGTAGATGGTTTTGTTCCTTGAAAAAAAGATGCTTCTGCTATTCGACCACGACATCGCTATTTTTACATAAACAATAAAAAGAAAATTATTTCTACCGAGTTCTACTCCATAAAACATATATATTAGTTCTTAAAATATGTATAAAGTCCTTAAAAGAGATTCTTTTTCAACTTACATCAAAGGTTAAATACAATTTTTATGCATTTACTGTGGCTCAAGTATTAATTAATTCAATGCAGATAATTCAACGTTAATGACCGCAGCTATAAATTAAATAATTTACCCCACTCTATACTCTCATCGTTCCACAATACACCTTACAATTTTTACGCTCAATTTTAACGCGGGCAATAGAACGGCAAACAGCCGTTACGTCCAGCCGGTCACTATGCACACGCCCGCTAACCTCTCTCATATTTTATTTCCTCCCTGTCCCCTTATTTTTTTTTTTATAATAAACCACGTAACGACGCCGGTCCACGGCCGCTCGTATACCCACACGCGCGCATTTCCATGGGATCGCTTTAAAGCTCGCGCGCGCGGCCGGCCATAAATAAAGCGTTCGCAACGGGCAGCGCGCGTTCGAGCCTGACGTCGATAAAATAATAATTACTCCCCACCTCCCGCCGCCCGACAATGGCCGTACAAATCGACCGTTAATTTTTGCCAATAAACAATCGTATAAGCCCCCCGCGCGCGCCATATCATTCGAAAGAGAGTATATAGCTCTGATTTTGCAGGGGGGTGGTAAAAGCGCGAACGTATGTAAAGTGCGCGCGACCGCGTGAGTAATGCATCGCGGCCGAGATTATCGCTGCCTGCTGCCCGAAGCAATTTTTAATCGAGGCGGGGATTCGTATGTTTGCGTTCGCGTTTATTTTGTAATGTTCGACATAATGATAGTATAAGATTCGGCTGTTTTTTAATTGATGAAGTATTTTAAAGATCGGTTAGATTTAACAAAGGTTTTATGATAAATTCGTTACTGTCGATTGATATAAAATAAAAATTTTACAAGAGCATATTAATAAAGCAATTAAATTTATTTTACATTAGTTATTCGATATATTATATAAAGAAGATATATTTAAAATTATTAACGTCGTACTTTCTTAATTATATTAGTGACCGTATAAGAACAGCTAAAAGAGTGTGTAAAATTTTATAGTTTTTTGTAATTTTATTATTTCTATCTAAGGAAAACAACTAATAACTAGAACACTATTTAGAAGGAAAATATTAAATATTTAAATTATTATATTCAAATATTAATGTATTATTTAAATAAATAATAGAAAATTATCGATCAATAAGCCTTTCTCGATCATTGTTTAAACAATATTCGCATTATACATTTTATTATTACGGTAACAATAAAAGGGAAACATGAAAATTAAAATCCATACATAATCTACAGTTTTGAGTGTCGCATATGCCGAAATTATACGGGGGTGCGATAACGGAATAATAATTTTCGTTATGAGCAATAATAAAATGACAATTTATTGGTCACGCCTGGTACGCAATTAGCCTTGATGCAATTTACAATCGACGCTTTACAGCCTTTCCTGTTCCGAGCATCGGCGCCGTTATACGTGGACAGGATTTACGAGAAAAATTATGTTTATTGAACGCTGACTCGATAATACGCACGAAAGTCTGGTTTACACAAATAAATCTTTCACACATAAAATAAATGTAATATAGAAAGAATATTATAATGACAACTGATATTTTAAGATTATATTTTTATTTATTTAACTTAAAAAATAAAATTAAAAATAGTAATATTTAAATTGAAAATGTATAAAATATTTGAGCTCAAGGATAATTAGAAATGATTTTATGCTTTTAATTTCATATTATCCAGCATAAATATTTCTTTAACTACATTTTTAATTTAAAATAAAAAATGTATCTTACTTAAAATAATAAAAAGAGATAATCGAGATATGAATTTCGTGGCTTTAGCAATGTGATAAAAAATGACATATGATACATGTAAATATGAACAAGATAAACTCGAAATTACGCAAACTAAAACTCGAAAAAACTAAATAAAATTGAAAAAAAAATTTTATTACAGAAATTTTTTGTAAACCCAATTAACACATAGTGAAAGCTAACCGCGATGTTTAAAGTTATTTTGTCTAGCAAGTGCACAAAGGCAGTGCAAAATATACCTATTATACGCTGCGAGTCGCGCACCTTATCTTTGTAAGTCAGACGTCCCCCTCTCTTCTGTGATACACTCTAAATAACTGTATTGTATAACAAGAACTTAACGAGCACAGCCAACCGAACGTAATGTCTCCGATCGTTGGCTTGGCTCGTGCGATCACTTCGGTGCGTCTTCCCAGTGAATTTCGGTTTCTCGTAGTAGCGGCGCGTCGTCTACACGTCGAAAGTTGGCCTTCCGCGAATTTGCGCAGGAATTGCATTAGGACTAATTCGTGATGAGATCACTAATATTCCGCGTCTGAGATCTAACTATAAGTCTGTATTTTCTCGGCTTGATTGGTTACAATGAGACTTTTAATGAGATAACGTTACTGTATTAAACTGATATTAAGTTGGGAGGTAAATTTATTGTAAGGCGTGGTTTTGAGAATGTTTTACTTAATTTAATTTTAATATGTTGCTGGCTTAGGACTCCCATGTTCCCAACGTTGAATTGAAGCGACACTGGTATCGCATTCAAAGAGTTCATTGTTAACGGTTTCATTGAATACGGTCGAGATGGTAGTATGTTTATACTAGTGTCTGGAATATCTTGATTCGAGACGTGGTGAAAATTATAAAATATTCTTTAGGGTATTTTGTAGTCCTAAAATACAAAATTAGAACGTGTAATACACAATTCTTAAAAACGTAATTCATTAAAAAAATTCAGTTTTTAACACGGCACATCTACAATTTTATCTAAAATGGTTCGGTTCCATGTGTGATAACATCTCATTATCCTACATAAACATACAAACTAAGAAGCGTTTGCGTGATTTATAAATATTAAATGTTTAGCTCGTTGAAAAATATATTATCATCCAAAGAAACCAATAAAAATAAGGCACGCAAATCTTTTCACAAAGAGATTAGAGGTGTGTCCACGAATACCCAATTATTTATTTATTTCAAAAAACTTTTTATGCAGAAAGTTAAAAGTTCGACGGATTTTCCCATATATCTCCTCTATTCAACTGCCCGTGTACACGAGGCACAAGAAATATATAACATTTACGTAATCTAGAGAAAATCCAATTCTTCATGCCACCATCTATTAACAATGAGTAACGGCCCCTCTTACATTCTCATTCAAATAACAAAAAGACAATCATGCCTCATCTATATCGCCCTATCAGTTCGATCTGACAAAGCAATAATCGACGACCAAAAGCTCTCCCGGCGATCAATAATAATAATCTCGATAAACGCGTCCAGCCCCTCCTCCCCAAAAAAACTTCCTCCCCGTACCTTCCGGCTATCACTACACAATATAAGCAGTAAATTCATCTGGCAATCGACGCCTGGCCCGACACTTCTTGCCAAACTCTCCAAAGAAAAGGCGAGGGTCAAGCAGCTACTGAATACAGCAGAAGGGGGTTAATCATTCGGCACCGCTCGACGCAAGAAAAGCTGCGCAAACGGGGGAAAAAAAAGAAATCGCGCCATATTTCCCAATAAACGATAAATCAACGACGAGGGAAGACGCCGCGAGTCACGAGTGCGAGACTCTACCACCCCCTCTCTCTCTCTCTCTCTCTCTCTCTCTTTTAGGGAGCCATTAATCTATGGTTATCTACGGCTCGTGCAGCGGCGGATAAGTGCGACGCGGAATGAGCCATCACACCCTTGGGACTTTGGATCTCTCGCGCTCCGCTTCTGTGTAATAGTCCGACTCTTGGTCCGAACGAGGAAGAGGGAGAGACAGAGAGAGGTGGTATATATACGGGTAGCCCTGGGGCATCGTGAGCCGCGATAGCCGAGGCTTCTGATGAGCTGTGCAAAAGACGAAAACGACTTGGTTGTTCGCCTTAACGAGGGCCGGTTGTAGAGCGCGACGACCGGGACGTTGGTGTTGAGGTGCGAAGGAGAGGGGAAAGAAGCGACGCTCTCGCCTTTGTTTGCTCGAAGGTGCGGAAAAAGTAGCGGGAGATGCAGAGTTTTTGGGTGCTTTTGTATGGGAGTGATAGTGGAAGTTTACTTGGAGGCAGCGGGTTATTTTGCTTGGGTTTCTTTAAGATTAAACTTAGTTTTTTGGTCAGTGTTGGAAAAAATTAGAACGAGTGTTGTAATCTTTATCTTAATCTATTAAGTTTTTTTTTTTTTCTTGTAAACTTTATTTTAACAATTTTGGAGTTTAATTTCATTCCAAAAGTGTTAAAACATAGCCACTCAATACATTTGGAGTGTGATTCTTATTTCTTGCAGAGTTATAATTAGAAGTAGCGGCATATTTATCGCTGAAATATTACATACTTCGAGAATAACAGTTTATATTTTGAGAATGATGCTCCATTAGATCAAATTACGAGATCTAAGCTTCACTTTTGGGTACGAGAAATTACATCTCAATGCCTGAACAAAACCCAAGTTTCGCATAGATGATGTTCTCCTTGTTGGTAAATTTTGAATACAATCGTTAACTAAAAATCTGACAGAAAAGCTGCCTGTGCGTGAGCCCTACAATAAGCTTACGTCGCACTGCAAATCTAAACTCTCAATTGTACAATTTGGTATTTTACAAAATAATTGTTCTTGAAAACACAGTACGTCCGTAAAGAAATCAACCTCTTCTCACAAAGAACAGAATTGTACAGCTCTAAAAGAGCAGCTGTATAAAGCTACCAAAAGAAAAACAAGAAGCGCGCAAACTTTCTTTCCCTGATCTCCACCCACCGGCCAGGCGAAATTCCGCAAACTTCGGCCCCTCGACAACTTCTCGAAAGGCGATCTCTCGCGCGCAGCGTGGGCGTGTTGCGTCTCAAGCTTCCGTCCTCCAATGACCAAGTGGCTGCGACGGCGACGAGCGCCGGTGCATTTTTTTCTGCTAATTCGCATGTCCAAGCAAAAGTGCCACACCTAGCGGTAAGTGCCAAAAGCAGTGAAACGTATAATATCATAAAGCACCTTTAACCTAAGAGTCACAGAGAAGAAGGTTAAAAACATAAGTATATATTTATAAAATAGAGTAACTAACAGCAGAAAATGAAGAATATGTGATGAATTTGGATAGAAGTGTTGAATGAAATAATGCAAATGCATTTGCATGTTTTGCGAAAAGCGTGTTTATACAGATCACGTGATTTTATTGTACCTCTTAGCCCTAACAACAACGCACTACGGCGGGACTTGGACATGCGAATAGTGAGCGCGTCGAGTCAGTCTTAAGTTCGTTAGACTGGTGAGGGTGAGAGTAAGTGAGCATTCGATCGGCTTCTGAATGTAGTATTGATGCGTTCTGAAGAGCATAGATAATCTTAGTTAAGACAATTTTCTTTTTTATTGTGTGCGATAGATGCCGGGACTATTTTCTTGCAAAATTATGTAAGAAACATAAAAACTCTAAAATCCTCTATTAGACGTCGATTGTATACATTGGAAACATTTTTTATTTTCTATTAACATTGTCATATTTATGATAAAAATTTCAGTAAACATTAATAATCATTTGGCAACAGACTATATAAATATGTCATGCCTAGAAATAGTAATTTTTGCAATGTAAATTATTTTACTGTTTAAATTAATATGAACAGTAATGTTATTGAAACAATATTTTTGAAAGTTAACACAAATTTAATTTGGTATACATGATAAAAAAATAAAATTGTTACAATTTTTATTTATACATTTTTATTTAAATATTTGCGTAATGAACAAAATGTGTTGTTTGTGTGTTACAGGTCAGTTACATAAATTATCATTCCTCACAAAGTCTTTGTGTCACGTAAGTTTATATGCAATTTATAGTAAAGCATAGATTTGTATTATAAAGTTCCGCCTTTTTTATAGAATACTCTCTAAAAATTTTCGAGTGAAAAACTCCCTTCAGTGACTGTGCTTTAACAATTTTGAAATAAAATTCATTTCTAAACTTGAACACAGTCACTGAAGTAAGTTTTTCACTCAAAAAGGTTTAGAGAGTAGCTAAATAAAAGATCAGTTAAAAAAAATCATCTCAAAATCGGCTTACCCAAATTATAAAGACAAACCGTCGAACACCAGCGTTACTCAAGTTGCTCAAACGATTATCCCCGTCTTATCTACCAAACTGCGAAATTCTCTCTTCCGACGATCTAAAGTTTCCCGTTGTCAGCCCTATCGGTTGCTCTCGATGCTGAAGCACCATCTGGTCACCCACCCTCGGCAGTACCTCCCAAGTAAGCCAAAGGCAAAGCAAAGCAGTTGTCGTTAGACTTGAAACAAGCAGTTCTCTGTGAATCATAGCCGGAAATCAAACAAACTGACGAAGCGCTGATAAGTCACGGCGAGCCGTTTGGTCCGGTCGGTCCGATACCCGAGAACTGGCATTACACGCTAGAATCTATTATAAATCATCTCTTGAACAAACCGGAAATTTGACCAGCATTGGCGACTTATGTATCATTTGCGCGTAAAATAATAATTTAAGCGATTGTCGGATTGGTCGATAATTTCCAGTTGAATAAAATAAATGTTAAAGTTATTTTACGATTTGCATTGTATTGTCAAAAATAAAATGGATTGAGTCATATCGCAGCTTCAATGACGTCATTTATCAGTAACTAGACGACGATATATTTTTCTTTCAAATGATATTCAATATCTTTTCATTATTAATACATAATTTAATTTGTTAGAAATAACAATTAAACTTTGAATTTATATTATAATTAGACGGTATATGTCTCCTGCGCGCGTGACAATCCTTCCTTCATACAATGTCATCACATGTATACATACATAATATATTTATATGCATAGGTACTTACTACTTAGATTTAGATACATATTTATAGATATAATACATTCTTTATAACGCGTCTTGTACTTTAGATTCAAATACTTGCTTTCCCACATATATCCACTTATACTGGTTACTTACATATACACACAGACATCTAACCCTTGAATTGCGCAATTGAGACTTACATGATTATCAAAATTAAAATATGTATGGGGTTTAAAATAGTGAATATTCATTAATTCGCAAGTGAAAATTTCCCTAATTCGAAACTGTTACTCAATTTTCACAATTTCAACTTTAGATTTGGGTTATTGAGTGACAGCGAAATAGCTTAAATAAGATAAAATTAAGAGGGAGGGGGAGGCAGACAATTTTGAAGCGATGGTAGCAATGGTCTATATCTTTAGAATATAAAGATATTTTTATTCCTTTTCTTTTGAAAATACAGCATATAAATTCTTACATATAAAACACCTATCTTGAACAACAAATAATATCGATCAAGAAAATATCATGACCTTGGCTACGTCACACAGTAAACATGTAACTAAACACTGTTGTTAGTATTGCGTGGAATAATAGACTGAAACGAGGTTACGCTTGTGTACGTCAGTCTGTGCATCTTGCAAAAGCTGTACAACTTCCGGTACAAGATGCGGTAATTAGACTGTGGCTTACGCGTACAAAACTTTGAATTATACTCCAAGATGCTAACCTATGGGGAAAATCCAACTTGATTATGAACTAGTGACTTTCTCCACGTTTGATAATTGAAACTGTGTGCGAGATTTTAGCAAAAACGTGAAGAACATATTAGTTACAATTTTGAAACTCAGGAAAAGTATTCAATTGAATTGATGTTCACCTAACTGTTCAAATCAATCTTTTATTGTGTTTTAATTATTTGATTTTATCTTTTTTATTTTTCTGCAATGTGAATATTTTATTGCTTAAAATACGTCACTTAGGTAATGTAGCAAACTTAAATACTAGTTTCATAATTTGAAATATTCCTTATCTTGATCTAGGGTTTGCGCACATTGAAGGAAAATATTTCATCGCAATAATCTTTAACTCAGAAGTCATAATCCAGCAACGATTTGTAATTGTCAAAAAGTTTTAAACCTACGTCCTATATATACATGCAGAGCTAGTCTTTGAAACGTAAATTTTACGTAATCTTCCTCTATTAAGTGACTGGATGAGAAATTGGTTCGAGGAATTTATATCGATAAGCTCCATAATTGTAGACTTAGCTCGCGGTCTTTATGACATGAATAACCCTTTTCACGAAAGTTGGTGACCGCCCACGGACTTTAATATCTTCTATATATGTATGTGCACTATGCAAAAATGCTGGGCTGATGATATTTCATAATTTAACCCTTCGCATATTTATAAGTGACACATTGTTTATGTAGAATATATTCATAACTATTGATCAAAAAGAATATTTATGTCTGAGTAGCTATAAACTGAACCAGCAGTCATTTAGAAGCATAACCTGAATTTCTATTTCTTGGATTTCTATTAATTTTGATGATAGTCAATCCCGGAATATCAATTAGGGTCTCATACCCTTACCATATTAGATCCTGCTTAGACAACCGACTAATTTTTCAGAATAGTATATTCATATCGTTGTAGTGTTGGATACTTAAGTTATTAAATCCATTTGAGCAAATTATTTATCTGTACCTTCATCATTGTATTTAACCAACAAATACTTTCACTTAAAAATTCTCACTCCATAATCCGCAACTACATCGTACGAATGTGCCTCACACGACTACTATCCAGCCCATCTGAACCGCACGAGGGCAATTAAGCCCGCCGCATAAATCCCCATTAAAATAATTCCTAACCTCATGCAAAGTTCAGAGGCGGAGAGTGTCTTATATCGCGGCGGCGGCCGCTACCACCTAATACAGGAGAGCGAGAGAGAGTGAGTATCAAAGTTCCACCCTATCGCGCGCGAAAGCCCGACAATGCCCGCCGGTGAGGTCCACCAACTCTCGGCCAAAGCGTCTAAGGTTCCTACCCCGTTGTGGCGCTCATCCCCTTCCTCCATCCACCCACGGTCGTCTTTAGTACGAGTAAATGTATGTATCTCGTGCCGACAAACTTGCGCCCAGACTTCTCAAATTCTCATCTTACACGGACCCCCTGAGAGAGTCTCGTACGATGCGTACAATTTTCGAGATAAGAATATAGAATCGTTTCTGTTAATGTATATGAACTATTACTTTTAAGCAGTTACTATGATATACATTTATTCAAGTTTACTTTTGTAATAAGAGTTTCATAGAGTACTCTAATGGTTTGTTCTAATTTATAAAATTATGTTGGTCAAGTCATACATTCAGTCAAACTGAGTATCAAGTTCAAGTTCCATTAGGTGACGCTGTAACCAGCCTTAGAAGTTATAACCAAATGTCTTTCAAACGTGTAAAAAAGGTATTTTAGCTTTTCTGATAGCTGTATAATTATTACACGGGCCCCTTTAAAATATCGGAAAGTTATTTATTCGGAAAGCCAAAATATCGGAATATTTAAAATTCGGATATTTAAAAAATCGCAAAGTTGAAAAATAGGAGTTAGAAAACTTCGGAATATTTTTACTGAGAGTTAAAAATTCGTAAAATTAAAAGTCGGACATATCAAGAAGTGGAAAAATAATTCAAAGGAAACTATGTTTTCTCATGTCTAACAAATATAAACTGATTATAATTCTAGACACTTCATTTATTTTTACATGGGCCTTATGTCGTCAATAAGAATATGCTGTTTTAACGTTAGATTCCCTACAGAATGAATACTTTCCGTACGGCGTGCCACTCCATTTAATATTCCGAATTTGCGGCATTCCGAATATCTAATTTCCGTTATTTTAGTAATCCGATTTTTAATTTTCCGAATTTTTAACTCTCAGTAAAAATATTTTCCGAAGTTTTCTAAATCCTATTTTTCAACATTCCGATTTTTTAAATATCCGAATTTTAAATATTCCGATATTTTGGCTTTCCGGTATTTTAAGGGGGCCCCGAACCAAAAATAATCTCACCTTCTCCCATCCTCCGCCAGTATTCCTCTCTCCTTCGAGCAAAGCATTTTCCTCACCCTCTCTTGACCGCGGGTGACGGCACAAGCTAATGATGTAAACTTGGCTCCTAAGTCATACTTAATCCCTCGCGCCCTTATGTCTACCCCTCTCCCCTCTCACTTCTCGTGCACTGTACTTTACAAGACAAAGCTTCAGTCCCTCACCTCCCACCCCGCTACAGGCTCACTAACCCTGCAGTAGCAACACCTCAGCTAGGTGAGCTAACTAGCGACGTATTACGAGGCAGAAGTGCGCAGTAAAGTTAGTTGGGCGAAGGATTATGCAAAGGATGCAGGACGCGCTGCTTATAGTTGTAGGTAAGACGAACCGAGTATAAGTATCGACTACGAGTAGCTTCCATCGAATTATCGGCGCTCCGAGGCGGCTGTTGATGCGCCGTTACAGGGAGATGATGTTGAAGGTGGTAATGGTATAGAAAGTGGTTGTAGGTAGTGGAAAGTTTGTGGGCGTTGGGTGCTGCTGCTGTTTGAGCTTTGAAAGTAGGTAATGAGATTAAGTATTATGCTGTTTAATCATGCTAATCACTAATCACATAGAAGAGGGCGAGATTATATGGATCACTCAAGCTAAATTTGGTATAGAAAAAAACATAATCGAGATATGTTCGTGGTTTTAATGGCAATTTTAAACACTTATCTTTTGAATTATAGTAATTATTACAGACTGACAAAACAAAGCCTTGCACTTTGTCATAAAAATAAAATTACACATCTTTTTTTAATAAATTCATATTTGTATAATATAAATTTTGATATAGATAAAAAAGACTATTTTATACTACAACAATTTGGAAAAATCACTTCTACTAACTTTTTATACCGCAAGAGACAAAGTACTGTCTATTTAAACTTCTACCAACTCTTATATTGCATAAAGCTGTGAAGCTCTGAAGCGCAGTTGTATTATGAAAGCTCACTTATTTGAATTGATACATGTCAGGTTAAAGATATTTCAGTCATGTAATTTTCTCTTGAAAAACCACACATGCCAAGGGTTTCTAATGCACGTACACGTTTTTATATTTTTTCTGCATATGATGCGAACTATAAACTGTTACGTGTTTTAATTTATGTTTTTAAAATATAACTTATGTAAGTACTTAAATTTAAATAAAACCAGAAATATACATTACAAATGTATGTTCCTAAATTCTCGTGAAGATAAATCTGAAAGATTGCCGCCACTAGACAGAAAATTAAGGAAAGAATAAACAGTAACCGACAGTAAGAGAAAGAGTAAGATAGCGAGAAAACTCCGATATAAGTGTCCGCTCCGGGCGACTGGATTTATTACCCACTCGTCTTGCTTCCCCTTCCCCGTTCCCCTACTTCGAAGACTCCGTCGAGAGCAGACTGCGCGCGGCAAAACTCGACTTCCACTTTATTGGCGGAAATAATCTTTGATGCGATTGCTCGTCATCTACGGCTCTGCGTCGACGTTTTCCTTCTTCGGCCTTCACTCCTCCTCCCGGGCTCTCATTTTTTTTATACTTCTTTTTCGCCTTCGACGGCGTTTGCTCGTAGCGTCGCCAACGTCTGTCGTTATCGTTGTTTCAGCTGCTTCTATACGATTTCTGGATTTCTTTAGGTCTACCGCTGCGAGGAACATTGTAGCAGACTTTATTTCATTGAGCTATCGACTTGAACGATCGATGGGTTTTCCGTTGAATTGGCGAGGTAATTGTTCAATCGTCTTCGATTTGCAGGACTGATTTGAAACGTAAAGTAATAAGGAAGGTTATGATACGCAATTTCGTGAGGTTTATTACTTTTGACTTTAAGGTTATGGTGAATTTTTATGATATGAAGATTCAGTGAATTCAATTTACAAGGTGAAGCGAATGTAAAATTAGTTGAGTATGAATAAGAAATAATATCTATCATGAAAAAAGTTTTCAAATGCAGTCTTAAGAAACTTACGAAAATAAACTTAATTAACGTTTAAATTAGGGAAACAAGTTACTATAATAAAATAATAATAAAACGCCTTCTCACAGAGTGAAAGTGCCGAAGAAATATTTGCGTATAAAAAATTTCACCGTAAAAAGTATCACTTAAGTATTGACAATATATTGAGTATATATCTTAGGAATATTTGAGAAAAGTATCGGCGTCATATTGAAGATTTCGTCTAGGAGTTGTTTAGATTTTGACCAAATATCATTACAAATAGGATTCGGGCAAAATGTTAGTAAGGCCTGCGTAAAATCTGGTATAATTTCACCGATACTTTTGAGACTTTCTGCAAGCTTCAGCACTTCCCTCGACAATCATACTTAAATTTTTTTCATAGGTTCACGTAGTAGAACAGTTCGTCACTTTCACATCTAAATTTTGAAAAATTACAATAAATACCACTTTCGAAAGAATCTATGTTAGATACATTATTCAAACAAGTTTTCTGTAAAAAATTCTTAGACGAAAAAGTTTTCCAATGCTTGTCCTAAATTTTGCATTCTGTCGCTGATTTCTTAGGGAAAAAATGTCGACACGGCTGCATGTACAGCAGTAAATGCGTAGTATCCATAAAACCTGGGAGATTTTACTTCGATATCATCTTGTAACAGCTAAGAAATACATAATTTTAAGTGAATCAATTTTACTAAAGTGATTACTAGATAATTATACGACCATTTTAACTTCTCGCAAAGAGCAACAAAATCACTGCACAATATCAAAGTCCTACTTTTTCCATCTCTAACCGAGAAATCAACCCAAATTCATATCGCCTCAAAATCGGCCGCAAGCAACACCACACCTCTCCTCCACCCATCAACGCAACAATCGACCGCCTCGCCTCGCGTCACATCCCTTGACATCTCGCAATTCCTTCACCGCGTGCGAATCGAGTCTTCCCCTCTCTCTCTTTCTCTCTCTCTCTCTCAACTCCCGCACGTCGCAAGACACGACGTAGTCGAAATCAGCACCGCTGCCGCTCGCTTCTCTCCTTACGCGCCGTCGGAGACGTAGCTCTTGATCGAATTAGCTCTCTCGCAGGCGGGAACGCCCGATAGTAACGGCCTGACAGTCTCCAGTAATTATAACGCCAGAGAGAGAGAGAGATGGCGAGTCTAAGCAGCCATTATCGAAACAAAGCGTCCGATATTCGAGACGACTGGGCGCCGCAGCGGCTGCTGCTGCTTCTCACTGTCTTCTCGTTTGACAATGAGCTCGAGATCGCGTGACGATCTGCCAGTCGAGGCGTTGGTAGTGCTGGTGGTGCACGATGGTCTCTGCTTCGTGACGGGTGAGAATTCCGAGGGGCGAAATCTGAGAAAGTTAGAGGTGCAAAGGGACGAGGAGGAAGGGAGTTGAGTTTGAGGAGATCTTTTGGTGATCTGCGGGTGACTGATTTCGTAGCTGTATTTTTAGTGGGGAATTTTAATATTTTAATTAGGAGTTGTAGTTTATACTTGGGGAAAATTACTTTTAGTCTTGATATTAAATACATAATGATTTTGTGTGATAGATCGTGAGGTATGTCTACGTAGCAATTCTTATAACAGAGACTGCTTTTAATGAATAATCACGGTTGAAGGTTGTATTTTACATTGTCATGTATTTTGTCTTCATATAACATATATTTGTCTAATATTCAGTTTCAATAACTTTAACGCAGATTTTTATAGTACTATCTCCCTTAAAGAAAAACTATGCTTTACTCAGAGAGAAACTATTAGATAATAGGTATGAAAATTAGTTAATTCAATATTACATTGCATGACTATAATGCAATCGATATTTTAATATATAAAATAAGCGTTGAAATGATCCACAACATATAATCCAATTATCTATTATCCTCGAATTCGATAACCGGCGCGTGAAAACATTATCCATCTTGAAATAATCATAGTTTTCTCAAATCAGTTGTCAGATATTCTTTCCAGACTCGAATCCTGCGAACGTCGCTTCGTCGATCATTCCCGCAATTTCATGAATTTATAATAAACCTGTCACACTGCTTCGATGCACAAGCTATGCAAAAGGATTCATGAATTCTTGCTTACTCGCTACGCGCCTCCATCCGTTTGCCCTTCCTCTTAATGCACGTCTGACTGCAGCGGCGCCCCTACCACTGCGGCCTCCTGCATAAGAAATCCCGCACTCCGGGATTCGGCGTAAAATCGAAAACATAATTCGATAGAGCGAGTGAATCTTAATCGAATTAGCATATTGACGAGGGAAAAGTTGAGGCTAATTTTCCATGCTAACTATGCTGACAGTTCGTTTCTGGCGGTTTCTTCTTCCCTTCTTGTGACTGCAAGACTTATTATCGATAATTCAGACTAGAGGAACGAAAAGTCGAAGAAGCCAAGATACGAAGATGAGCGGGAAATATGTTGATCAAATATAAAATTAACGATGAATTTTAAACCTATCGGGATTTTAAAAGTTGTCGAGAAGAGTAGAAATATCCATCGATACTGAAATAGTGAAAACCAGTATTTTATGAATTTATTCAATATCTGACTGAAATATAAAATCTAATTCTGATATTACGAACAATGTATTTTTACATTGAATTAAATAATAAAAAGTCAAATGGATTAAACAATTATAGTATGTATTAACTTTACGGTTTAATTCAATTTTCAAAATTACTACTAGGAGATATTAAAAGGACTTCTTTGTCTTGATTGTATTATTTTAAAATTTGTATTTTATTGACAAAAGTGACAAATTTGAATGAATTATTATTGACTTCGTAAAGGAAATAATACTTTTACAAAATATATTTTTAATATAAGAAATCTACTAGTATAGTTCCACTGAATGAGTATCAGCCATTTCCCATCAATCAATCTCCAGACTAGAATTGAAATAACCGCTCGCGAAATCAGATTTCCCAGTCAGATACACGCGTGCACACTCAATTCGAGCCGAACCAGTCGGGCGAGCACACATCAAGTGTTTACCGATTCTCTGCGTTGCTGTCTAAAGCCACATCACGGGGTCGTAAATAAGTAAATCTCTCTGTGATTCGCTGGCGGTGTTCTGCTTGCATGGCATCACATCGCATCACGTGTCTAACTGAAATCGTGACAAGCATTTACAACTGTTATCGATTTCGTGCCATTACGATTAAGTGCTCTTCGGGTCTTTTAGAGTAAAATTACATTTGTTGAAGTATTATAAATAAATTCTAGCAGATAAGAGTATTATGATTATATCTTGAGTTAATTTTCCAGCTCTATATTTTACTAATCAAATTATTATTTAAGCGAAAAGATCAGTATTAAATATATATTTTAATATTATTTTAAAATCCTATTTATGATTAATTATTAATCGATACGGAATAATATTTTATTAAAGCATTATTTTAACAAAGAAAAAATAAGATTTAATTTATACTACTCTTAGATAAACAATTATGTTAATATTATAATTCAGAACAAACTCGTTGAATTCAGTTAGTATCCCGCAGAGCAATAGTAAGGTAATTTTAAAAATTTGAATCTTTCATTTATTTATTTGATATAATAGTTTAAAGTTGAAACTCTGACGGTATCGGGAAAATGCAGTCAAAAATATTTCATTATCATAAAGTATTATGGGCGAAGTAATTTGACATCATTGAATAGATCAAACCCTTCCATTTACAAAAATGTAATAAGCAACAAATATTAACACCGGAGCTTCTTTCAAAATACACCTCCCACTCCAAACACACATATACACACCCAAACGACAACTAAACCCGCTAAACAATCAACCTCATTACCCGTCCAAACATCCAAACCACTGAAAAAGTAGCACACCGCAGCAACCAGCCGCGAAACTTCCCTCCTCTGCGCAATCACGCCGCTTCAGATTTCGCCTGCTCTCGCGACGCAGCCAAGCAAGGAAGGAAGGAAGTATAAAGGAAGGATAGACATAAATGATGAAACACGGTGCTGCTGCTAGCTCTCCCCCCCCCCCCCCCCCAACCCTTTCCTCTATACAGCGACACGCTTATCCGGCTCCGGCGCTGCAGCGCGCGACGTCTTGACTCCATTAACTCCACACTTAGCGTCGCGCAAGCTTGGGCTTATCCGTCTTCCAAGCTCCACTATCTCTCCTCTGCGCGAGCGCGCTACCTTGCGAGATCTGATTAGGGGTTCGAGTCTCTCTGCGCTAAACGCGTTAGACTACCGCTGGAGGACGACAAGAGAGTTGAGGGAGCGACGAGTACGGAGAGTGTGAGTGGCATTGTCGCGCGCTCGCTCTTGGCGAGCTACCACTACTGCGCCAGGATGCAAATTGAGTGTGGAAGTATCGCAGAGGGGAGAGGATGCGAGGGACTGACACTTTGGGGAGGCTTGATTTTGAGGGGCGGGAGAGGGGGGATGAGAGATTTTTATTGCTCTGAGCAGGGAGGGAGAAAGGCCGCGTTGTGACTGACGAGGGGAGAGTGCGAGATGTGGGTTGTGATTTTTACGAAACGTTTAAGAATCATTTAGTAGGACCTAGAAATGAAGCTTAGCACCCGTAGTTTGTTTGAATGTGATGGATATGACGAGTTACAGATAAAAACAATTACATTAGCGATATGTCTGAAAACGGTGGTATTGAATAGGTCATGATGTATTAGGCCTATTCAATGAAACTACGGATGCTAGGCTTTATTTCTAGGTGCCAGTTAATAATCTGGAAATATTTTATTAAAATTCGTGAGCCACAATTTGTCAATTCTCCTTGTGAGTGCAATGTAGGATGGGTAAATTGTGGACGATAACAATTTATTGGACTAAATCCTAATGCATACTAGTAACCATTTATTCTTAAATGATTGATATATATTGAGCAATTATTTAACATTTGACTTATTGTACGTGTATTTACCTATTATCACGGAAAAGTATTTTACAAGAAGAATATATCATCTCCGGGTTACGAATTTACTAAGACTTTGACATAAATTATCCTTTGGTATCTGGAAATGACAACCTTGACCAGTGAGAGTGGTTAACTCGGTTCTAATCTTGAGAGACAACTAAAACATCAACAATGATAGTATACTAATGTTCTTTTTTATTTGAATTTCGCAATTGGAACCTCATTAATCACTCTTATTATTCAAAGTCAAAATTTGTAGATACAAAAAGACATATCCCAAAACCTTTTTAAAGTCTCTAATCTAAAGCTGTGAAACTCTCATTGTTCGGACTGTAATAATTATTAGAAAATCTATATGTACACACGTATAGCTAATATATAATCAGAAAAGACCAAATAATTATATTTTCTCTCCAATAGCCCAATACTAATCTTACTAATACTAATTTCTACCTTTTTTCTCCCAGTTTAAAAAGAGAAAAAACGAACGTTAATTTGAATTACCGATTGACTCGTATACGAAGAATTCGCTCGTACGCGCGCAAGAGCAGCGTTAAAGTGCTGCACCGTTTGGGGTTTCCCCGGTGTTTGTCGGGAGAGAGACTCTCGACAGTCGACAAAGACAGAGATAGAAAGCCACCGACGATGACGTTAAACCTCCGCAAACACGCCGCGACGCACAGCTCCAAGAGTCTCGCGCTAAGAGTTTCTCGCGCGCCTGTTTCGTCCTTGCCTTAAATTGCGCGCGCGCGCACGTTGCTGTAGCGAAGGAATTCCGATGAATTTTCCAGCACTAACGAACGAGAATGGGAGAGGGTTGATGGAATAATTAAATTCACGCGATGCCAAAAATTTGTGGAGATTTTAGATGTTTGTAGGGTAGAGTGACGGAAGTTCCTTGAATAACAATATAATATACATTGATTTAATATTATTCATTCAATTATAAGTTTATGCACAAGCATTTGAAGCAAAATATTCTCTTTTTAGGAAAGTGACAATTTAAAGTGAACTACGAGCTGAATTCGATGTAAAGGCTGACATAAGTAGCAAAATATGTGCCTGTGAAGCAAGGATGATAGAACACAGCATTATATTTTAAGCAGAATCAACGTGCATTTCAACGGATTATACTGTTCTTTTCTCTTTTTACGTGAAAAAGTTTAAAATGGTTATAAAACTTTTTTTTTGTTTTCTCATAGAGTAAGCTTTATGAAAGAAAATTTTGCAATAACATGGTAGAAACATGTTTTAAGACATTAGGAATCAAAATACCCTTTTTATAAATATCTATATAGATGTGTGTATCTGTGCCTGTATATATGGATCCGATGGTTACTTTTTTCGGATACTGAGTATTCGGTGAAAGTATCCATCGGATACTTTTTTCGGATACTTTCTTAAATCGTGTATATCGGCTTAATACATGGTGTACACTGCTTAGAAATTGATAATTAGTTGTTTCTTCTTGATATTTACAGAAAATAGAAAAGAATCCGAAAATATTTTGCGGTCGAATACTTTTCGAACTCCGCTTAAAACCAGCCGTTAAATTAACCGTTTTAACAAATCTCCTCTCCACATTAAACATCCAACCACATCAGAAAAAACAACAGAAAAACTTCAGCAAACAAAGAGTCCCGCTCCGATTCAAATGGCGGCTGCAACATCGCCTCTCTCCTCTGCCTCGCAGTTCCTTACCTTTACCCACGCTCCCCGGTCGTAAAAGTCAATGCGCCCTCGTAACCGGCTACGATAAGCACCTCGGCGGTGGCGGAAAAAGAGCGCGTTCGAAATATCGACCTTCGCCCCGAGCGCAACGGAGCCGTAGGATCGAGCGCCGTAAAAGGAGCAGTGCGCGACGATGCGCTTCTTCCTCGCCTCTCTTTTTTTTTTCGCAGCGGCGCGTAATGACGTTACGATGTCGGAGGAGAGGGGAGGGGGTGTACAGCGGAGAGACTGGTGATTACACGATAGCGACGCGACGGTGCATTTGGGTAACGAGGTTGGAGATGGAGATGTTTTGCTTGTCGCTGATTGTGTTTATGGGGCTGGTGCTTGCGGAGAAATAAAAGTGAGGGGTGATGGACTGGAGTATAGTGTTTCGGTATTTTATGGGGCGTGAAACGTCGTTGAGTAGCATTTTAGTTTAAAGCTGAGAAAGATACGACGGGTGTTGACTGAATCGTTGGATGTTTATGCTTATAAGTTTATAGATGTGGAGAGTGTAAGTGATAATATATGTCAGCGATTGCGTGACTTGATCCTGGGCTTCACTACTTACCGATTGTATAAATTAACTTAGCTTGTATGCTGTATTATGCAAATAGACGTTTTACGACGTGTATACTCGGAGGAATAAATCTTGCGTTCTTTTCGATAAAGTTTTTTTAATAATTTTCCTGAGCATGGAGCATCAACTTGTATAAAATTAAGTCAGGTAAATCCTACATTTACTATTCAATTGTCCTATCTGATATAGACCTCAAAATATAGACCGTAAATTTGGAAATATAAGTAAACTATAAAATCAAAGAGAATGTGACATTCATCCCGTTTAGTGTATATTGTAAAATGCTGTGATAATATACAACCCGGCTAAAAAAGGATTTCATGTATGTTAATATATAATCATACATAATCATATAATGTTCATATATAATCATACATAATCATATAATGTTCATATATAATCATACATAATCATATAATGTTCATATATAATCATACATAATCATATAATGTTCATATATAATCATACATAATCATATAATGTTCATATATAATCATACATAATCATATAATATTCATATATAATCATATATAATTTTATACCATTATATATGATCATTTATAAACATATTAGCTGTTCACGCGTTTCCCGATTTTATAATTATTAGCTTGAATAATTATAATGTTGAACCGAGGGATGAACGCGGTATGAACTTGCGAGAGATCGCAAACGATAACTTGTTGACAAGTGGTATTACTAGGAGCAGAAGTGAATAGGAACAACGCAAATAAAACGGACAATTATAGAATTTAATATTTAAATTAAACTCGTACATTGTAGTCTTAAACTTACAACAATGATTCTTGATTTGTCCGAATTAATAAAATAATTTCAATATAGAAAAAACTTGAATGTTCAAATGAAAGGGAGAAAAGCCGGGCGAATGACTACGAGGCACGAAAATTAGAGCGGCCTGTTGTAAGCACAGGAGCAGTTACTCACTCGTGAGGTCCGGTAGAAAGAGAGCGATCGCGAACGGGATGATTATAGTTTTGTCACCCGCGCCGCGCTCGCGAAAGGAAAATAATGTGGGAGAGCCGCCATGGCTCCCTTTCGTAAAGAAACCATCAACGAAGCTTTCACTCATGATCCTTCGAGTGACAAAGAGACAGATTGGCTGCTCACGAAAATTAGCGACCTGAACATTAGTTCATACATAATCATATATCGAATATGAACATACGAGTATATCAATAAGAACATATATGATTACGTACCATCACATATTAACATATATGAATTCCTTTTTTAGCCGGGTACGATTAAGCTACCTAAATTGTTTATTCATTTATTCATTATTTATTTAGTTTTTTCTACTCTACAAATAAGTAATACACATCCCTTTAACCGCATTGAATATATATATATATACCTGCCGAGGGCTCGATCTCAAATTTCGCCTTCCAGTCACACACTCGCCAACTCCGCCTGCCATTAAAAACGCACAAATCCCCCTTGACCATCCATCCTCTCGCGTGCCACGTGCCCCCGAAATAATCCACCGGCCACCGCACAAAAACAAAAGAACGAGCAAGAACTCCGCATCGCGATTCCGCGCGAGCCACGCACTGGATTCTCCGCTCGTAAATGTTTAGTACACGCGCAGGTGCCGAGGTGGTGAAAAAAAAATCACGTCCGCATTAGCATAAGCGCCGGGATAAACCACTCGGCCGCGGAAAAATCCTCCGGCGTAAAAAGTCGCCGGGAGAAAATGCGAAACAGCATTCCAGAGCGGAACGCACGCGTAGTATACTGAATACGCAATGGCCGCGCGCGCGAGGCAGACGCAGTAGAATACACTTTTATTATTCACCAGCCGAGTTTTATACGACTGTAGCGGAACTTGCGTGCTTGTTTTCTGGATTCTTGGTCTTTTTCAGCGGGAGTCTTCCTTTCGTGCGCTTTTCGGGGTGGAGGAGTTTTCTCTCATTGTAATATCTAGTTTTGAATAAATATTTCATGAGGCGTCGATGAACGGAGGTGTGTTGCGCGAGTGAGAAGATATTCAGGCTATAGAACGAGGAGCGAATCGAAAATTTTGGAGCTTGGCGATAAGGAAGAATGATGCGCGAGCTGCAGTTTGGAATGCGGCGAAGTTTATCGAAGAATTATTGAAAAATAAATATAAATAAATTAAATAAAATGAATAATTGTTTAAGAACAATTTTTTGTAATTCGTAAAGCGGGAGATTCCTATATCGTACCCATAGAATAAGAGTATGACAAATCAAAAATTTTTTTAGTTGGATTTTCTATATCAAATAGCTCGTACAAAAATTGAAGCCTTACACACATTTTGAAAATTGACTAAAGAAGGTCAAGAAACTACAGTAAATAAGAAAAAACAAGAAAAAAAATTTGCTTCGCGAGAAATTTACGATGTTTGATTGGTGTTACAAATACATCGAATTTCGAATTGTCATAGTCTTATTCTAGGGATAGGATATATACCATAATTCAAATTTGAAGAAAAACAATTAAGTTATCCCGCACACACAATTACAGTGGGTAGAAAATTACCAAAATCTATTACCTTATCCTGCAGTTTCAGCCAAATTCGACTGAAAGAAATTGCCATAATCGATGAGCGATGTCTTTTCCTTAAAATTTTAAATACAAAATATTATAAATAAAACCATTTAAAATCAGATTCTTTATAACAATAGCGTTATTACATAAACAAAATAATAAACCATTTTAAAATACTACTGATCTACGATGAAATCTATATCTATGTCGCAAAATATTCATAAGCCTCGATGATGTCTTACGCGAAGAGAACAAGAAAAAGATGCTCGAGAGGGTCGCAATCGCGCGATTGTACGCTGAGCCGCATAAAAGCCGAGCTTTTTAAAAAGTAATTCGCAAGATAAATCGCTCGGACACGCCTATCATTTTCGAGTCGTCTCGTTACAAAGGAAACTGCGATAGAGAAACTGATGCTTTCCGCGCATGACTTGAATTTCAAAGGCTCGCTTTCGTATCCTCAAGACAACGTCGAAGTGTACAACGAGCTTGTCATCTTTTTATGATTTTGTCATGAGTTATGATTACTAACGTATTCTTGCATTTTGAAATAATTTGTAAGTCAAGGCAATTCAAATGTTGTATAGGAAATTTCCTGGTAGATATCAAACCATTTATAAAATGACTTTTAGTCTTTTAGCAACAACTAATAAAACAAACCTCTTAAAGACATCCATCATTCATATCAAATCCAAATTCCAACGTCCGCATTTAACTTTTACGCGCAAAATCAACGACTGCCGCTGATGCTTTCCGCTACCTATATGAAAGATAGGCTTTTAAATCGGCAATAAAAAGCGAATACGCGCGACCTTCGAGTTTAAAGGCCTTGCATGCGGCTCGAGGGGACGACAACGGTTGCAGCGGATGTTGAGCGTGTAAAAACCGCGACGGCGACGCTTTCCTTGCTTCCTGGGATATCGTAATCCGGGCACGTATGCACCACCATCTCCGTCATTTGCTTCTCGCGCGCTCCCCCTTTCATTCGGTCGTGTGATTCTGAATACAACGGTGAGATTCGACATATATCGCACTTTGAATAACGCTTCGTGGTGTGGTCTCGTATAGACGAGTGCAAAAAAGAATGGAAATAAAGGTACTGGCACGAGTTGTACATACCATGTTGCAGTGAAGAAAATGATGGAAGTAGGTTGGAAGAATGGACAGGAAATTACTTTATATTGTGCTGGTGTATTAGAATTTGATGCTGTTGATTTTGCGAAGGTTAAGAGAAGAAATTTATTGCAGTTTAGTTTAAGCTTAAAATTTTATGCAGCATAATTTTAAGTCGTGAGATATGATTAATGGCTTTATAAAAACAAAAATAAATGTTATAATACACAACCTATCAAATATTTAGTTATTTGTATACACAGAGAAAATAGCTTCTTCATAACTAGTACAATATTCCTTAACTATGAAGTCAGCAGATTAGACATACGACAAACTGAATATCTTAATATTTAGGAAATCATAGTTTGAAAATCTCTAGCCTGACTTTAGTTTATGACAGTTGCGCGTACATGTCTTAAAAGTTAAGTAATCTGATTTTGAAATAAACTAATTTTTCAGAAAATTTAAAATGTATCAATTTACGTATAATAAAGACATTCTTGTCTAAGTGTTACCAACAGAAGTAATGTTAATTATTGTAAATAATGTTGACGGCGAATATAATGATATTAAATTAATAATAAATACATATGTAATGTTAAACTATTGAAAAGCAATAGCTACAGCATTATGAAAAAAACAGAACCGAATGAAATCGGCTACGCGTAAAGGTTGAGCATATATTTTTGTATAATCGTACTAGGTTTTAATCTACAATTAATAAAGAAAGTACGTTCACAAACTAACATAGTAAAATAATAAACATATCAGGATTAGACAAATTATTTTTAGAACATTACATAAACTGTATTCATGTATAAGTATACTAAATAAAGATAAAACAAGTAATATTAGCTGCAAGACGTCGGCCAAAACTCTTTCCAACAAATAAAAGATTCACCTATTACATAGAAATTAACACGAAATAAAAAAAGATATAACAGCAATTAACGTAATGAAAAGACTTGAAAGACTTTGGGCAACAACTCAGCCAAGCTTTTTCTCAGCAATTTTAATCACGCTGCGCAATCAGCATCTTCGATTCAAACACGGCACTCGAGAAACAGCGGCACGGCAATTTGATCCTTAATTAAAGCATAAAATTATAGCAAGCTCATTAAGCTCGAAAACAAGCGACTGCCAATATTCTCCGCCCGGCTCTATAGGATTCACTTCACTTGAACGCTCCGTATAGCAACGAGCGGGGAGGTGAATTTACATCCAAAGAACCTCGAAGATTCCAGGACGCGAGCAACAGGAAAAAGAGCCGCGAGCGTCTTGTTTTTGTTTTTTTCGCAATTTCCCTCGGAGACTGTTGCTGCGTTTGCTGGGAATGAGCGATTTTCTTCGGCATTAGCACGCTTTACTGCCTGCCCCGAGCTGATGCTCTGCATTTATGTATTGGAGAGTATTTATCTTATCGTCGGATGCGAGTACTTTTAGTTTTGAGGGGACTACACCTTACGTGGTGGATCTACATTGATTTTTTTTAAATTGTTAAACATCCGGAATTTTATTTCAAAATTTTAATATGTTATTAGTAACTAATAAAGAAGAATATATACCAATTTTGAGCAATGTTTACTTTCCTAATCCTAATTCATTGAATGAAATGTACTTTTTTGCAGTCAAAACAGAGGTTAATTAATTTATATTAGATTCTGTCCGGGCCAACTTTTAAAGTTCGAGCGTAGAAAAATTAATACGATTAATTGTAAAATGTATAATGCATCTAATTTCGAGCTTACACGAAAAAATGAATCAATATTATTTTCAGAAAATGAATAAAAAATGAATTTTTGTAACATATATTTTTAAACATGTATTTTTAAACATGTATTTTTAAACATGTATTTTTGTCGTTTTTATACAAATTTCAGAGTACTGTATAGTTACAAGGTGAGTCCACGACCTTCGGAAAATGGAATTCGAAGAAACTTTGAGAGGTGCTTTCTGGCTCCTAACAAAAAGCCTATCATCCATGAGCTCGTCAAATGGGCTCTAGTTGTCAATATAAAACTACGGATGCTAGGCTTTATTTTAATGGTCGTGTACTCTTTTTGTTAATATACAAATTCAAAAAGTATTTAAAATAAGCAGAGATTCTATAAACTAAAGTATGTATTTTTTAACAATGTTCCAGATTTTGCGTGGGGGATCGCTTCTACCTGTGCGAAAACAAAATTCTGTGCGAGTACGATTACGAGGAACGACTGGTATTTGCGAATATGGCTCTGCATCCACCGCCAACTGCCACTTTGGCACACATCAAACGACAGGTGACTCATCTACAGCCACAGGTACGATTTAAACAATAAAATTGAATGTTTTCCAGTTTAATTTTTTGAATTCTTCACACTACTTTCGAAAACAGAAGTTAATTTGACCAAAAAATATTCAATTATTGTTTAAATATTACCTATTATATATAAATTGTAGATAAAATATTTAAGTATAATAAAATTTTGTCTGAAAGAATGCTTAATTTGAATTTTAAAAAAATTCGAAATTTTCATTTAAAATAACGATTTTCAACATAATTGCTTGACCCTGGTTACAATTTTGAATTTATTCTGATTGTTTCGGATGGGTCTGGAATCACATTCCGGATACAATCGGATTGTCTGGTTGGTCCTGTCCGGTATTATCCAAAAGCATCCGAAAAT